>CM052541.1:24629310-24659278 GCA_028533065.1 Trachops cirrhosus | reverse complement strand
TATGCTATTACAGTCGTCCCATTTCCCCCCTTTATTCCCCTGCACTCTGCATACCCCCTCCCACCTACATTCCCCCCCTTTAGTTCATGTCCATGGGTCAAACATATAAGTTCTTTGGCTTTTACATTTCCTATATTATTCTTACCCTCCCCCTGTCTATTTTCTAACTACCACTTATGCTGCTTATTTTCTGTACCTTTTTTCCCTCTCCCCCTCACACTTCCCTGCTCATAAGCCTCCATGTGATCTCCATTTCTATGGTTCTGTTCCTGTTCCAGTTGTTTGCTTAGTTTGCTTTTCGTTTTGTTTTAGGTGTGGTTGTTAATGACTGTGAGTTTGCTGTCTTTTTACTGTTCATATTTTTTATCTTCTTTTTCTTAGGTAAGTCCCTTTAACATTTCATATAATAAGGGCTTGGTGGTGATGAACTCCTTTAATTTGACGTTATTTGAGAAGCATTTTATCTGCCCTTCCATTCTAAATGAAAGCTTTGCTGGATAGAGTAATCTTGGTTGTAGGTCCTTGCCTTTCATGACTTGGAATACTCCTTTCCAGCCCCTTCGTGCCTGTAAGGTCTCTTTTGAGAAATCAGCTGATAGTCTTATGGGAACTCCTTTGTAAGTCATTGTCTCCTTTTCTCTTGTGCTTCTAAGATTCTCTCATCATCTTTAATCTTGAAAAATGTAATTATGATGTGCCTTGGTGCATTCCCCCTTGGGTCCAACTTCTTTGGGACTCTCTGAGCTTCCTGAACTTCCTGGAAGTCTATTTCCTTTGCCAGATTGGGAAAGTTCTCCTTCATTATTTGTTCAAATAACTTTTCCACTTGTTCTTCCTCTTCTCTTTCTGCTACCCCTATAATTCAATGTTGGAATGTTTAAAGATGTCCTGGATGTTCCTAAGCCTCTCATTTTTTGAATTCTTGTTTCTTCATTCTTTTCTGATTGTATGTTTTTGTCTTCCTTCTGGTCCACTCCATTGATTTGAGACCCAGTTTTCTTTCCATCACTATTGGTTCCCTGTGCATTTTTCTTCATTTCACTTAGTGGAGCCTTTATTTTTTCATCTAATTTGTGACCATATTCAACCAATTCTTTGAGCATCCTGATCACCAGTGCTTTGAACTGTGCATCTGATAGGTTGGCTACCTCATGGTCACTTAAAAGTATTGGCTCTGGGGTTTTGATTTGTTCTTCCTTTTGAGACCTTTGTGTTTTTTTTTTGGTCTGGTTGTGCCTATTACATAGTGAGAGGTGGAGCCTTAGGTGTTCACCAGGGCAGGGCAATCCAGTCTCTGGGTGGTGATGTTGCATGTGGGGGCGGGGTCAGAGAGGGAACAATGGCACTTGCTCTGCTCTCTCTCCGATTTCTGTCCCCTCTGCCGCTTCCCACAAGCAAATTGGGCCCTTCTGGTGCTGGTTCCTGGGCGGGTGGGCTTGTGTACATTCTAGGACCCCGTGGGACTCTCCAACAAACTCTCCTGTTAGGCTGGGAGACTCTCCCGGCACCTCAACCCCCACAAGTGTTTTTCAATCAGTGCTTTTAGGCTTTATTTTCCAGCACTGGGTCCCTGGGTTGTGTGGTCTGTCTGGCTGCCCATTTTCACCTGGTTTATCTGCGCACAAATGTGTGACTGCGGACAGCCAGCTGCCTTGCATGCCTCACTGGGTCTGCTCCTTGGCTCCTCACGCCCAGGGTCTGCCACTGGGGTCTGCTAGCCACCACCTGCACGCCTGGGGTCTGCCAAGTGCCACCTGCGCCCTGCATGTCAGGGTCTGCCAGCCACAGCTTTTTTCCTGCTGCAACCCCTCTCCACCGGCTGCTGACTCTGCCCCTCTTACTCGTCTGGATGAATGGGTGTCAGACTTCCATACAGTTCAATTCTCTGTCCGTTCTGGTTGTTTCTTGTTTCTAAATTTTTGTTGTCCTTAATTTTGGTTGTGCGAGGAGGCACAGTGTGTCCACCTATGCCTCCATCTTGGCTGGAGGTCTGTTTTCCACAGTATTTCTTATTTTTAATTTTGTATGTTGTACAATTTATACAGTAAATTTCAGTATGTTATGTAATGTGTAAATAAATGTACAAACATTGGTGATAATACTCACATGATTTTTACTGACAAGATTGTGCAATGAAAGAAATTTGGAGACCACTGATACAGAGGCACATCTGTGTTCCTATAATTATGTCTCACTGTCCTAAATCTGCCTTTTCTGGAGGCTTTAAGCTGCCAGTTACCCTGCATATGCCCACCTGGGCACAGTCTGCTTAGAATGAAGGAGGTTCACCATCTCCATTTGACAGCCTAATAGTTTTCAGTTCAGACTCATTACCAGAAAACCTTGGATAAAGCTGAGATGTACTTCCTCATCTGATTGCCCCCTTTCTCACAAATACTGATGGTCACAAAGAGGAGCTAAAGAGGAACAAGGGGTAAGATTCCAGTACCAAGCCCCATTCAGAATGCCTACGAACTCTGTCAGAAACACAAGGCAAATACGGGGTTTGGGGAGAGAGTGTTAGGGACGGAGATGGTGATACTTCAAGTGGGTTTGAAAAAGTAAAAAATTAAGAAGTAGGAGAGCAGCCTAAATGGGAGAAACAAGTGTAAAAGCATAAAGTAGCAAGGCACAGTTTATACTGTATACTATGTTATACTGATGTAATTATACAGAAATTGATAAACAGCCCAGTGGAACAGATGGAAAGCCCAGGGGAAAAAATACATATGATAACTTAGTGTAAAGGTGACATCTCCAGTCATTAGGGCAAAGATGGATTTTTTTTTAAAAAATGATGTTAGGACATTTATTTGGGAAAAGAAAAGAACCCCAGGTACCAAAAACAAGGGTAAGTAAAGTGTCTGGAATTTAGCGCTTTAGCCACATAAATGAAATCTCAATGATGATGATGAGGACAGCAGCTAACATTTATGGACTCTACTTTGTGCTTCGCATTGTTAAGCACTTTATATCATTATCTCCTTTGGTTCTTCAGATAACTCTGTAAGTAAGATAGGCAGTTACTGTATTCATTTAATAGTTAATAAAACGAGGCTCTGACAAGTTAAATAACTGTCAAAATCTTTCTCAAGTATTGCCACCTCCCAATTTCGGACAGGTCTCCCTCCCTCCCATTTGCCTACGCTGACCCCTTTGTCCTTCCCTGTCCCTCTAGGTGATCAGGTAGTGGACAGGCTCCCCTGGGGGGTGTGGGGGGGCACTCACATCCATCAGGTGCTGCCCTTTGCCCTTCTTGGCCTGGTCCCCCGGCAGGCCCGCGGTATTGCCGACTCCTGGAAGTTACCAACTGAAGAAAACTCTGATGTGCGTGGTTTTTCCAGGGCGGTATGGGAAGTCCTCTGTATGCGGGATCCGTGAACAAGGCCGTGGTTATCAGCTAAGTTGGAAACCTTAGTCATCTATTGGGGAGGATCCTTCCCTCCATTCTCTGCCCAGAGAGTCTGCGCCTAACCGACGGCTGACTACTGCGCAGGCGCAGCCCTCTCAGGTCTTTTCCCGAGCTCTCCCACCCCCACCTCCAACTCCCCACGCACGTGCACCCGCACCCGCACCCGCGTACAAGACTGCGTGAAGCTCACGTGTAGGTCTTGCTTCTGTCCAGAGCTCGCTTCGGGGGCGTGCGAGCTTAGCTACCTGGGAGGGTCATTTCAGTGTCCCTTACTGGTGGGCAGCCAGGCTCCTCGAGCGGTGACCAATCAACCAGGTTCGTTTTCTAGTCTGCCCCCTAACCCATCGTAAGTCCTTCCACTGCACCAGTTCTTTCTGGGAGACTTATAGCATCAATCGCTACTTCCTTACACTGTCCCCTCAATGAATCCCCAGGGAATTATGCTGAGTAGAAAAAGCTAATTTCTAAAGATTACACTCCCTGTGATTCAACTTATAATTACAATACTTTCCTAGATTCTTCAACCCCCATACCTGTCTTCTGATTAGATTATGAGCTTCTAGAAGGTAGGTACCATGTTTTCCTTTTTTTTGTTTTTGTCTTCACACAGACCTAGCAATTTGACCAAGTCATCTATTTCAATCCAAGCTTTATGTTTCATAATAGATTGCAAATACTCCAGAGGTCCCAAATGCCAGCTAGTTTACTTGGCTATATCACAATCACCTGGGGTAGCTTTCTGAAAGGTAGTTTTCCAGGCACCACCTCAGCTCTATTGAATCTGACTCTCTGGGGATGGGGCCCAGGAGCCTACACATGTTTTGTTCTGCTTGGGGGGAGTGGGGGGGGGGGTAGGTATTAATTACTGAATGCTTTATTTTGCACCCTAAAAAAAATTAAAAACTCACAGGGGATCTTGTCTGTTGACACCTAAGAAGCTCTTCTAAGTATATCACTGTACCCACACTTGATGAGAGAAGAAAAGAAAGGAAAATGATTTTGAGCCAATCATGGAAATACACATTAGCAATGAACTTCTTCCAACTTTCCCCATCATCATGGCCAAAGGTTTTTTGATAGACACTACTGGATGTTCCCTGATGAAAATGTATGCAGATCCACCAGCTACTCAGGAGATTTAAAGTCCAAATCATACTGCCAAGTCTTGAAAAACTCAAAGGCAACTATGCCTGCACTAGTTACAGTATTATCAATGTAGCCAGCTTTCCCAGTCGCATTCACAGCAGCTCCAGAGCTTCTCTATTTTCTAAAATGTTGGGAGCAAAACCCCCTTCAACCCTATATTAATTTCCTATTGCCGCCACAACAAATAACCACAAATTGCAGCTTAAACAACACATTTGCTATCTTACAGTTCTGTATGTCAAAAATTGCACACCAGTCTCACCTGGCTGAAACCAAGGTGTCAACGGGGCTGAATTCCTTTCTGGGAGTCCTAGGGGAGGGTCTGTTTCCTTGTTTTCAGCATGTTGGCAGAATTCAACTCCTTAAAGATGTAGGATGGAGCTCATATCCATTTCCTTGCTGGCTGTCACCCAAAGGCTGTTCTCAGCTTCTAGAGGTCACCCCCACTCCTTGGCTTGTGGCCCCCTCCTCTTTCTTCAAAGCAATCAGCATCACAACTCTCTGGCCCTTCTTTCATCATCATATGACAATGAAAGTTTGTTTTTAGGGACTCGTGTGTTTACACTGGGCCCACTATATACTACAGAATAATCTCCCTATTTCAAGGCTCAGAACCTTAATCACATCTGCAAAATCCCTTTTGCCATGTAAGGGTCCAGGAATTGGAACATGGACAGTTTTGGAAGACATTATTCTGCCTACCACAATCCCCCACATTGGTTCTCTCATATTTCTCCTTGATGACATTGTCCAGGTGTGGTAAGCCTCAGCTCTAATGAGCATGGCTTCCTTGAAGTCTGCTGACAAGGGGCATCAGGAACTCCTGCACTGCCAGCTTGCTGCCAGCATGAAGACCAGCTATGATCACAGTGAAAGCTGGAACTGGAAGGATGCCAGTGGATTCACAGTTCTGTGATAGGAGGGGAAATTCCCTTTTCAGCAACTCCAGCCTTACAGACAGCAAAATACTCCTACTATGATGCTTACACCAAACTCAGACCTATTCTCAGAGCCATCCCTCTCTATCATCAACTTCTCAACCCTCTTCTTTGCTACAACATTCAGTTGCTTGCTACTCAGGGCTGGCCCAAGCTTTATTGATGCGCTCCAGAGCCTTTGAGACACCTTTCCCCATAGAGTCGCATTATTACCTTCAGTTCTAGGGTTTCACATCAGTTGAGGCACCACTGGATACAGCTCTGAAGAAACCTTTCCCAGTGCAGGACCCACATCAAGAGTGAATTTCAAGAACCAAAGATCTCTCTGACAAAGAGCTTAAGAATTGGCACAGTGAATTTCCACTCATATTTCTAGTCAGAAGTCAATTGAGTGTGAGCTCAACAAGTTCTCTTGGCCTCTCCTTTATTTCCCGGAGCTCTTGGCCTACTCAGCTTCTCTTTTGCTATACTGTGTTTTTAAAGCTCCCTAAATGATTCTGATGTGCAACCAGCTATGGGAACCACTGATACAGGTTTTAAGGGAAGTAAACTTTTTCAGTTAAAAGACTTTTCAAATGAAAAAGGTACATTTTCTTTTTATTAGCCATAAAGTGAAGCATCTTTCAAACTAAATTATATTACATTATACTTATTACATGATACACAACCATTAAGTCCATTTCAAAAAAGACAAATTTCGTATTTCAATTAATTCAGAAAGACATCAAAAATAAATAATGAAGGTCTTTTTTTCCCTTCTTCCCTATTCCCTAAATTTATGTTTAAACCTGATGCATC
The DNA here is from genome assembly GCA_028533065.1 of Trachops cirrhosus. Lineage (NCBI taxonomy): Eukaryota > Metazoa > Chordata > Mammalia > Chiroptera > Phyllostomidae > Trachops > Trachops cirrhosus. The sequence goes on along the minus strand of CM052541.1, from coordinate 24,652,984 downwards.
TTTTGTAACACTGAAGTTATGGCTTTTCTGTATTAGTGCTTTTTAAGTTAATGATTATAAATGCACTTAATTTGAGAGAACAGGAAATAAACACTTTCACCTACTGGTTTCTAGCTCATTATCTCCTTTGGCATTAAGATAATAATGCTATTGAAATGAATGGGTATAAATTACAGATACAATTTCAACATTTTCCATAATCTTGAGAATTTTTTCAGTATTATATAATAAAAAAATCAATTCCAAATACACCTGTACATATCTTACAAAAATACATTTAAAAGCAAGAATGCGAAAATTCTCAATACTGGGTTATCATTCCTCTGAAGGTGAGCGGGCATTAGGAAGAGGCTTTGATTCCTTTGTCTTTATCAGGAGATTCTTCCACATCAGAGGAGAACAGCAACTCTGGAAGAGGAGATGAACAGATCATATTTAAAATGGTTTCCCAGTACCTCAAAAAGATTTTTTTAGTTTAATTATAAACAATCCTTTAAAATATTGACATAATATATATGACATACTGACATATATATTACAAAATATGACATATTGACATATATTAGAAAATAATATAACAATAGAAAATCCTCAAGTACAAGAATTCTTGATAATAAGATCTGATTTAAAAGGTGAGCTGACAAATGTACGAGTTTTGCATTTAAAATGTTTCAAAAGGTAAAAAAAAGAATTTCAAGTTTTAAGTATTGTCAACCCCTGGAAAATAAAACAATATATAATGGAAGTAACAGAATAACGCTCACCAGGAAATTTAAGTCACTTGGAGAATACAGGATCATCACACAGCTGAAATGTCTAATTCTACAGTGGTCATGACAACCTAAAATGTAGGGCACAGATATAGAGGGAGGACCTGCAACTAACAAACGAGGTGTTTGCCAGGGTATCTTAAATGTGTTATCTCATTTAATCACCTTAATGATCCTATAAGGGAGGTATTAGCATCCCCATTTTATATTAACTTTCTATCCTCATGGAAATAAAATGTTATATAATTCCCATGGCCCTAAAAGAGAGCAGGACTCAGTAGATATTTTGTAAGTAATACACACTTTGTGATTTAGACTGAATATTGCATAAGCCAGCTCAATCCCAACTACAGTGTTGAATGTTGTTAGTTGACATTTCTACATTTAAATTATTACTTAAAATATATATGTAACTTATTAAAATACCAAGAAATATTAAAGAAGAAAACCTCAGGAACCTAATAAAATTTTCTGATATAAGTATTCAATGAAAAATGTATATGAATGACTAAAAACTACACTGAGTGAAAGAAAACAGCAAAACACATAAACCCCAAGATTTTTAAAAATACTTTACATATATCAAAAGAAACAAAGCAACAGGATATTTAGTGAAGCAACATAAAAATGATACCAGAAGGTACATTCATAAATGAAAATACAAGATTACATTCTTTGTCTTGATTTTTACAAATGGAAATGCTGGGAAAAGTCTCAGTTCTAAGACTTTTGAGACAGTTTGTAATCAGATGATCAAACTGCAGTGAATGTTTAACAATCAAGAACATAGTAGTAACCAAAGTCCAGAAACTATCACAGAGATTCAAGTGTGAAATCGTGGAACATCTGCCAATGAAACACAACTCACACTGCAAACAGCTAGCAGTTCCTAAAGCAGTGCCGAAGGCCTAGCAGTTTGTTAATGTGGCTCCTGTCCTTCAGGGGTTCCAAAGGGAGTCTGAGAACTAGAGATCAGGAAATCTCACTTCACTGGGCACACTAAAGGTTAGATTACTAAACATTTTATTAGAAATGAAAGGTTAAGAGTAGAAAAAGAGGTAAGAATAACTCACTCTAATATGCATCTGACAGGCTACGTAGATGAAGCATGATTTATTTCAAATTAAAAGGTATTTTGACCTTGTGAAGTGTAAGACTGACCACTGTGCTGTACACGGGCAACTAATACAAAATAATATTGAAAGTAAACTGTAATAAAAAATAAAAATAAAATAAAGAGATACTTTGACTGGAGAATAGGAGAAATGAAGAGCAAGGACGTTCTATAAAATTCTCGAAGGGTTCCAAAAACAACCCTCCTAAATATGAACCAGGGCCACAGAAGGCCTTCATTCAGTGCTTTGAGATTCCCACCCTCCTAGACTCTCCTCCCTGTTTCTCTTGATATTCTGTTTCACCACTTTACTGTCACTGTTTTTGTGTTATTTTAACTATGTCTTTGCTATAACAATATTATAAGCTATAGCCATTAAAAGATTTCTAAAACCATTATAGAAGATTTCATTATATGTTCATACCATTTGTTCTTTTTAAAAATTATTTATTTATTTATTTATTTTTAGAGTAAGGGGGAGGGAGAAAGAGAGGGAGAGAAACATCAATGTGTGGTTGTTTCTCATGCTCATCCCCTACTGGGGGGACCTGGCCCGCAACCCAGGCATGTGCCCTGACTAGGAATCAAACTGAGGACCCTTTGGTTCACAGGCCAGAACTCCAACCACTGAGCGACACCAGCCAGGGCTATTGTTCTTTCATACCTTCACTAAGATCCATGCCTGGCCTATAGGACAAAAAAAGCCAAGATAATCCAACCAGAATGGCCACCACCAGGTTCACCACGATCCATGGCTGGAGAACCTGTTCCTCAGCTCCTGCTGCCCTAAAGATACAGAAATACTCGTTATTAATGTCTTTATTTTTGTTCATATATCTAAATATATCCATTTAATAAATTTTAAAAACATAGCAGTCTTCATCTACAGGGATAACAAAAGAATGAAATAAAATGATACCCTATAAAATTCACCACATATATTATGAATATATATCATGAGAACAAACGTTCAAAGGTTATTATCAAATTCTAAACAGATGTGCTTTGTACAGATATAAATGGAAATTCAGCGTTGCCAAAAATTTTTCTAAGTTTACCTTCCAACTACGTTGTTACCTACTCTTCATGAAGTATCTTTCCTTTCTCTCTTTACCTCGTGCTTTTAGTCACTCTCTCAAAAAAGACTGCCCCTCTGAGTTTTGCAAGCTGGAATCTCAGCCTCTTTTTAGTGTCTAGGTTGGCCACTGCTCTGAGGAGGTTGGCACTCCCTCATCTGCTCTCTTTCTAGCACAGCCTGGTTTTCCTACTGTCTCCCAGCTACTCACTGCCATCACTATTCTTGGGTATTAGGCTCTGGATTGGGGCTACGGGTACAGGGTTCTTCCAGTTCATTGTGTAATTATGTATTTTAAAACCATAGCTTAAAGAGATTTAAAACAGATTTGTGTTTGTAACAATACTTATCCATTAACCAAAGGAATAGATATTTTCTTGCCACAATTTTAGAGACAAAAACAGGGCCTTTATTATTTTTTACAGATAATGATACCAATCTAATCCTTCTACTCTTTTACATATATCTATTACTCACATTATCACTATTATTGCCATCATTACTGCCATTATCAGTGTCATTACTCCCATTACCAGTTATCACCATCATTACTCCCATTACCACTGTTATCACCATCATTACTCCCATTATCACTGTTGTTACTTCCATTATCATTGCTATTACCATCATTATTCCCATTATCACTGTTACTACCATCAACAATTGCCAATGCTACTGTGGATCTTACCAGAGGCTACCATTAACAGAAGAAGGTGTGTAAAGGTGTATTCTGTCACTTGTCATTTGCTGACTCAGAGATAGTATGAGAGCAGTAAAGTACACTGAGAAAAAGATAAATGAAATTACTAATAATGTATTTTTAATAGCCAAGTTTATTTCGAATGTATGGATTACTTTAAGGAAGAAAAATAATCTGTACTTTAGGGAATGACGATACAAAAGTAATTCATTTGATCAATTTCAACAGGCTGGATTATTTTTCAAGAACACAAAATGGTCTTTTGAGGTGCTCACTATTTCATTAGAACTGACTAGAACCTAGAAGACTTTTTAAGAAATTAAGTAACTGACTCAAGGTCCTAAAACTAGTTTATTAATATTTTCATAACTTAAAATAAAATGTATTCCAAATTATCTAAAAGATAAAAAATATTATTTACTACTGAAATGCCATTGCCAGTTCAATCTGTTTAATGTCAAGTAGAAAATGCAAAAGTTCAATGTTATTTAATATAGAACAAATTAACTTTTAAGCTATTTAGTTCAACCTCTATTGAAAAATAATTTAATCAAAATTATGCTTAACATGTTTTTTAATACAAATTCTACTGAACATCTATAAGTAATGTTTATAGATAGCAGTAATATAAAATCTTTTAAAAAATAAAATTAAACTTTTCCTTGTTCAAAATCACAATGTAACTCAAGTATAATATCAAATTAAACTATTTACTCACAGAAAGAGGCTAAAGCTGTTGGATCCAGAGCAAGAAAATTTCGGATTGCTATTGATGTTTTGGCAAAGTCAATCCTAGAAAATACAAAAGTCTCTTGTCACAGTGCAACTGTAAAGTTCTTACAAAACTGTATTCTCTTTAGTGTTTCCTTCTCTTAATGCTACTACATTTACTTTCTCTTACTAAGCCTTAGGTAGCTACAGTTTATTTGGAAATTGGGTCTTTACAGATGTGATCAAGTTTAGACAAGGCCATTAGAATAGACCATAATCCAATAATGCTGGTGTCCTTATAAAAGAAGAGACACATTGCCCTGGCTCAATTGCCTTGGCTCAATTGATTGGAGCATCATCTCACACAGCAAAAGGTTGTAGGTTCAATTCCCGGTCAGGACACATGCCTGGATTATGGGTTTGATCCTGAGTCAGGGTGTGTATAGGAGACAACTGATTGATGTTTCTCTCTCTCTGTTTCTCTCAGCCTCCCTCTCTCTCTAAAATAAATAAAAACCACATCCTCAGATGAGGATTAAAAAAAGAGAGAGAGAAGAGGCCCAGACACAAAGATACACAGGGAAGACTGCCATGTGACAAGAGAGGCAGAGACTGGAGTGATGCATCTTCTAGCCAAGGAACACCAACGATTGCCAGCAACCACTGGAAGCTAGGAGAGAAGCCTGGAACAGACTTTCTTGGAGCCCTCCGTAATGGAACGAACCTTGCTGACCCTTTGATTTCAGACTTAGCCTCTAGTTCTGAGAGAATAAATTGGTATTATTTTAAGCCACTCAATTTGCTGTATTTGTTATAGCAATCCTAAGAAACTGATACAATATCCATACTCTCATCTGTATCTGATTCAGGTGATTTAGATTACATTTGGGACTTTTTGAGTTGATTATATTTGGAAGAAATTTTGAACTTAGAGTTGAGGCTGAAATGAGTTAAGACTGGTTATTTTTTTCTTTTACAGTATAACCACTCCCAACCTCCCAAAATAACAAAAACAGACTGGCCTAAAAGTAAGTCAAATAATACTAACATCCTATAATTCTGTTTTGAAAACTGTCATAGTCAGTGACAGATGTTGCTCAACATTTCCTCCTGAAGAAAAGTTAGTGGGACCTATAGTCACAACAGTCTTACCTGTCAAAAGCTGAAACTGTACTTAGAGCCAAAAGCAAGTAGAGAAGACTCTGGAATGGATATGCTAAGGTCTTGTATTGTTGCAGAAGGTTTGAGAGGTTAGAAAGCTGACTTCCTGCTAGAGCATATATCACGATAATATTCCACACAGCACAGCCAGCCAAAAGACCATGAGAAAAGAGACCAACCATCCTGAATGGAAAAGGGTTTTATTATTATACATGAATTACTAAAGTAAAAAGCTAAAACAGTTTAAGATTTTACTCCTATAAGAGTAAAATTTGCCATTTCACAAAAAACAAAAACATGCTTTTTCTTTTTACTACAGGAAGGTAGATTATTAACCAGTGTTGAACAATCAACACTTTAAAATATATATATAAAATATTTGTTTTAAGGAAAGTCCAGCAAAAGCAGCCACCTGAAAGCCCGGTGCACTGCAAGTGCGACATCTCTGGTCGTCCAGGAAGGCTTCGCGTCCAGGGTCACGTCTATGTTTTCTGTGGTCTTTATCAACTCTGAACGGTCGGTGGCCTGGAATCGCCCTAAAAACACGTTACACAATTATTAATTAACAAAAGAGAACCCTGGTAGTCTTTTTTTATTATTCCATACTTAAGAATCCTTAGACGGAATATGAAACTTTGCTGTTTTTCTCTCTAAAAATCCTCCCTGACTCAGTCCTTATTTCAAAAGGCTCTTTACTTTCAGGTGCTTAAACACAGCACCTTTTTCATCTTTAGGAAAAATAAACAATGTCTGTGTGCTTTCTTCTCAAACCAAAATGATGTTGAAGTAACAGTTTTGGAAATCGATTATATTTAATGAAATACAATAATGAACTTCCAACTAGAAAACAAAAGTCTAGCAACCGTTAACATGACAAAGTCTAAAATATTCTAATTTATAGATTTTAGAAGTACTCATGTTCAAATGTCAACCAAATAAAGGCAAGCCAACACTGGAAAACACTTTACATTTCTTAGGAACAGATACCAGCGTATGTACATGGTACTCTGTGATGACAGAAAGGAAATGGGTTGTTTCATAAACTTGTTTTAAGAGGATTCCTGTGAAAAGTATCAGTTCAAGTGTCGGCGCTGCAACACTGCGTAAGCGGAGCTTCACCCTTTCACTGTTGGCAAGGAGGTCCCTCCTCATACATCCACCACCCCACAAATGGACCTCAGGCAGCAGCAAGGTCCGCTTCAACCATGCTTGCCAACCCCGGCTGCCACGTATTTTGGAGAACACAGGCAGAGGTGCATCACATAATTTTCCCTAAGCAAAGACAACTTCTGGACAGACAACTCGTATTTTTTATGGTCAGTTACTCTTAGTAAGGAAGTTTCTGTGCTGAGGGAGGCAAGAATAAAGACGACTGAGTGATTATGCTTGATAATAGCTTGAAGTAAATTAAATGGCTGCATGGTATGCTAGTAAAAGCACGTGACTAGAAGTCATGCAAGCCTGAGTTCCAGTTCTGCACTAATCAACTGTGAGACCCCGGGTAAGTCAGTTGGCCTCTCTAGCTCACAGGTTTCTCGCTGGCCAAGGTCCCTCAGATGGGATACTACAGAACCACAATTTTAACACACCTTACATAAAATCTAAATCGTTAATTTCTAGGACTAAGCTTTGCTTCAGGTGAGTTCTTCAGGCAGGATATTCACAGCACACAGCATATCCACGGGAGGAGCACGTGGCCATGATCATGCTTCCGGTGAGCTTTTCTTAAAACACTGCGAACGCAGTCGTACAACCAGTGCATGCTACAAAACATCAGAACTGCTGTCCAAACGAATTTGTGGCTATAATGTTGTACTTCTCATTTCATATGGTAGTACGATCATATATGTTCTCTCATTTGTTTTTAATTATAGAATTTATATCATTATCTGACCCACCACCTACACCACTACCAACTGCAGAAAACTACTAAAGTAAAGCAAAGAATAAAAAAATAGGCAGAGGATAAGAGATTTTTTTAAATTACCCAAAGTCCTATAACCCAGAAACTATATAACAACCAGGATTAATATTTTGGCATATTTCCTTCTTTTGTCCTATGCATTCTATAATTGAGATCAAAGTATATGTGTGTGTATATTTATTTTTCATCAAACTCCACAAAATGTAAAATTCTCCCTAAATATTATTTTTAATGATGCAAATTTTATTGTATACATACAGCATACCTTACTGAAATTATTCCTAGGCTCTTTTATATTTAGGTTATTTCCAGTTTTTTTGTTCTCATGAATTACAGTGTGATGATTAGCGTCTTGTATAAATTTGTGTTCTTATTTTTGCTTATTTCCTTAATTCAGATTTCCAGAAGTATAAATCCTAGGTCAAGTGATATCCTTGCATACTTCTTAAAGTGCTCATGTTCCAAAACAATGAACCACTTACGGCTTTTTTCCACAAACACTTTGCCTACAGGCTGGCTAATGCCAGTGGGTGCAGTGAACACAGACTGTTGTTCTGGACTGCTCTGTTCATCAGTAATTATGTCTTCATCTTCTACTCCCAGCTCATTGGCATACTGCAGTTCTGCTGGCTGTGTTTTCCTGTAATCGGGGAGAATGTAAAAAAAATGGATGATTATTGAATTTTTACAGACTTACATAAGGAGGCACCTGCAGGTAGAATGAAAAGAGCCCTGGACTTCCAGTGGAAAAATCTGGATTTTACTCAAACAGATCAGTTATTAACTGTCATGTGCAGCAAGTCACCTATATTGCTGTGGGCCTCAGTTTTCTCCTCTGGACGATGAAGTGACTAAACTAGACTTATAAGGTTCTTTTCAGACTTAAAATTATATCATATAGATACCAATTACTAAGTATAGGGTCATTTCTAAATTCAAATAATAGTGTTATATAACTTCCAGTGTACTTCTTTAAAGTATGCCATTTTATTTATCTGACACAATTCCCCATGCTAAAATACACATTTGTACTTGTTGCTGAAATAGTCATAATTTGAATTAACATGAGAAAATAATTTATAATAACCTATTTTATTAATATTACCTTTAATTTTTAGTATCTTTATTATATAATTTTTGCTACTTATATAAAATGTTATATTTGTGTTACTCCTTTTTTAGAGACAGTTCCTAAGAATTCTTATTTAAGTACAATATTTTACTTTTCTCGGTGGTTTACATTTTTCAAATTTATCATTAGACTGGTTTAATTGATATATTTGTAATACTACTTAACCTAGAGATATACAACTAACAGTACGTGTAAGACCTAATCAGAAGCTTTTGTTGGGGAGCTCCAGTCAAGCATCAGAATGTCCCTGAAGAATATTTAGAAGATACAGTAAATCCTTACTTTGTCTTCCTGCGAGGTTTTTGAATGACTGGCTCCTCAGCTGGCTCCCCATCAATACCATTTTCATTTCGTAATAAAGGTGGACTAGATGTCTTCTGGGTGAAGGCAGTCTCCAATTCTCAAAAAAGAGTAAATTTTAAAATTACTATAATGTAAAAGGAAAGGCAATGCATAAGACTTTTCTTATACAAAACAACCTTAAAAAATTTAATTGGACAAATCATTTTTTAGTGTCTTACACATTTATTTTTAGAATTTTACACCTTTAAACACACAACAAAAGATTTGAAATTGCAATGTGAAAAAACTATGGAAAAACACTGCATAATTCAACAGAGACACCCATGGAACCATGTGAGAACAGGAGGCGCAGAGTGACGTTATGCTGTCATAGGCCCAGGACTGCGAAGAACCACCAAAGTTAGAAGAGGCAGGACGCACTCTTTCCTAGAGCCTCCCGTGGGAGCACGGCCCTGTGCGCACCTTGCTTTCAAACTTCTATGCTCCAGAACTGTCAGAGACTAAATTTCTGTTGTTTTAAGTCACCCAGTTTGTGGTAATCTGTTACAGAGCCCTAAAAATTAATACAACATATTTTACAAAATGGGATCCTCTATACATACTCTTTTATAGCCTTTGTTTTTGACTCAACAATATATTACTGATGGTTTTCCATGTCACCAGATCACTTTAACAATCCTGTTCACGGTTATTTGGTTTCTATTAAATGAATAAAATGTTTTATTTAGCCAGGATCACATTATTAAATGTTTGGTATTACTAGTTTCTACTCTTATAAATAATATTGTAGTTAACATCCTTAACTATAGCTATTGTAGTTACTTCTATTCCTATAAATTCAAACAGACTATACCAATTTATGCTCTTAGCAGCAGCATACGAGTGTTTCCATTTCTCATCAACACTTTTGGATTTTGTAAGTTTTAAAAAGCATTGCCAACTTGATAGGCAAAATAAATGGTACAGTATTGTTTACCATGTGAACAGTGCCTGGGACATAGCAAAACTTAATAAATGTTAAGTTTTTGCCTTATAATATGGCTGTTGCCTTATAATATCATTGTTAATAGAGAACCCAACCATTCTCCACTAATCTCAAATGTCCATTTCATCATATACTAAATTCTTATACAAATCAAGATCTAAACTTTCTTTTAGTCCTGACTTTGTACCACTTCCCTTAAAATCTACACACATATGATCAAAAGAGACACTCTAAACTGTTCTTAACTTATTGCATTAGCATTACTCTAGTGATAAAAATTTTAAGTAAGAAAGAAAAAAATGAATATGGGTGGAAAAAAGTGGGAGCAGGCAAGTTTTTAATAATACACCCAAAATCACAATTGCTTTCATAGCCTACCCTTGTTTTTTTACATACCAAGAGGTAGCCTTGTCTTCTTCTGTCTTCTTTGAACAGGAGCTTCTATATGCTCTTTGGGTTCTTTAAGTGGTGGCTCACTGCTCTCAGACGGCCTATGAACCACAGTCTGAACAAGGCCTTCCAGAGAAGCGCTCGCTACAGAAATACAGAGTGGAAAAGGTGGGATAACTGGAGCGGAGATCACTGAGTCTTCAGAAGAGGAAAAGAGGGAACTGGAATGTTCCCTATATAATCACTCCTTCTCCTACATTCCTGATTATGCCCCAAATCTTGATTTCCTTCTTCCTCACCTGTAACTTTGGATTTTAAGTGAGAAAGGAAATAAATGAGGGAACAAGGGAAAATGAAGAAGAGAAAGGGGTGGGAGCTAGGACGAAGAACAAAAGAAGGAGAGGTGGAGAATTTGCTTCAGAATTTTCAACAAAGTAGAAACATAATGGAAACTGTTACCATAGAGAATTCTCTTATTCGTCTTATCCTTAAAAATTATTAGCCTTTATATATAGTACTTCATTACTAAATTAACACATAATAACATCATCATGAACAACTGGAGTTAACAGATAATTTATAAATCTCTTCATTTGGTCATTCATTTCAATCTCTCCCCTCATCAAGTCTTTGAACAGATTTTGATGCATTTTGGCAGATTTGAGTTTTACTTGACTACATTCCCATGTCCGTGTTCTTCACAAAAGAAATATAAATGTATTAATAAACAAAAATATGCTTAAACTAAGTATTAAGATAAATGAAAACTAAAATAAGCACATTTTGCCCATTAAATTGACAAAAAAATTTAAAAGACTGATAATGTCCAATGTTGTCAAGGATTCAGTGAACGTGAAGCTCAAACCGTTGATGGCGATAAATAACTAAAGCTTCCTTGAAGGCAATTTAGCAGAGTCTTATCGTATTACTAACGCACATGTCCTTTCTCTACTATTTTACTGCTAGCAACCCATCCTACGAAAACAGCCCTTCTTCCCCACCACCCACTATTTTAGAAATAGAGCAAAACTAGAGCAGTGAAAAACTGAAATAATCAAAACGAACAGTTTTCATAACCTAGCAACGTATCCTCTTTTACGTCTAGGGCACTGACTTTTACAAAAAAACAGTGCTGGCAGCTGGGACGGAGCAGTATCTCTGCTCTGAACTCTTGTTTTTATTGCATCCTCCACCTGCAACCTTCCCAAGTCCAGATGTACATGTCTGTATTTAACGGTGAGTGCATTTTTGGAGCCTAGCATTTCAGTATCTTTGTGAATCTAAGTCTCTTTGCACCTCTTTTCTTTTTAAGTATGTCTATGTCTTTTTCTCTTTCTATGCATTCATCTCTATTTCTTTCTTTTTCTCAATTTATTCCTCCATTTGTTATGAAATCAGTGGTAAGCCAAAGTAAATTTCTGACCAAGTGTAAGGTCTGATCAGCTATGAGCTTTAAGCTCATCCAGCTGTGGAGACTGGACCAACGAGAGTGAAAGAAAGCTAGAAGCACAATATTGGAGGCTACCACGACAGCTAAAGTTAGAAGAGGATAGCTAAGGTCTAACAGTGTAAGGTTAGAGCTAAACTACCTACAGTTGTGACAGTGGAAATGAAAGGGGAAGGAGACATAAAAGATGCCACAGAAGGTGCAAGCAAGTAGAAGCAGCAAGTAGAGTGAAGGGACCAGTGAGAGGCGACCCTGAGGTTTCCAGCCTGAGTGACTGGAGAGTGGTGGGTTCCATTAACAGAAATTTGTGAGAAGTAAAAATTGATTTATTGTTGAAGGTGATGAACCCTGAATGAGCGAGTCGGAGTTACTGACAGAACATCCAGGATCATTAGTGGATAACTCAAATGAAAAGTTCACAGAACTTGCACACTGCTGATGCTTAATACCTGGATGGCAAGGTCCTGCCTCCAGACTTGTGCTCTTACACAGAGATTCTCTGACTAAAATGACATACCCAAGAACCGGTGACTCTACATCCAGTATCCCGTTCCAGGGTCTGAAACCAATCATAGCTTAAGACAACTTAATGTTTCCTAAGGATAAAAGGCTTCCAAGAGTCCAAGACTGTAGTGGAAGTAAGAGTATTCGTGGCACAACCCTTTATTTTATGAATCCTTCTAGACTCTCTTCAGGCTGCCCACTGCCTTGTCCCTCACGACCATCAGGAACCCGTTTGCTTCAAAGTGACCTTGATTCTGTCTTAAAGGCAGCAGTGACTTGTCTCTCCTTGACCTGTGACGTTTATTGTGCCTGAAGTCCTGGAAAAACTCGTGATTCCATGCAGCAAAGAACAACTTCTTACCTAGTGGGGTTTTTGTTCTTGGCTTCTTTTTCTTAGGACGACTAAGTGGAATATCATCTATAAAACAAAAAGAACAACAGAAAAGACTGCCTAAAATCCTATGCAGGGAACAGCCAAATGGGAACTTTTAATAGGGGAAGAAGGCAAGAAAATGAAAAAAGTCAGAGACTTTGACACAGTTAGAAACTATGACATACAAAGTGTGCTCACCAAATAGTCATCTGATCCCCTACACTTCCAATCCCCCTAGCTCTTAGGTATGGCCTATGATTGGTTCTGGCCAGCAGGCTGTGAGAGAAGTGATCTGTGTCATTTGGAGGCCAAAGCATTGAAAGAGCCAGTGAGAAACCCTCCAGCTTTCTCTTCCCCTGGTGTGGCAACTGGGGAGACCTCATGTTCAGATGGCAGAACCACAAATGGAAGTATATGGACTCACTGCCATCGTTAGTGAAGAGGTAGTAACAGGCAAATGCCCTGATATGTTGCCACAGTGGACTTTGCACTAACCAGAAATAACCCTGCATGATATTAAGTCACTGAGATTTGGGGGTTAGTGTAGCATAATCCAGTCTATCCTGACTAAAAGATACAAAGGAAGATGCAGTCTCTAAGATAGAACTACAAACTAGCCAAGAATTATGACCTGGGGTACTCCATTCAAGGATGAGTGCTTTTATACTTTTATCATATTATGAAGGTCAAACATCAATCATACAACAGTGTTATTTATTAACCATCATTTAAAAAGGGCAGCCACAGATTATTAAGATAAAAAGATATTGCGGTATTATAAATTACACCATTCATATTCAATTTTAAGGGAAACATTAATAAATTAAACTTTTAAACATCAAATACTACATTTAGAACGTTTTACATTAACAGTGAACTAACTTACCTTTAATATCACTTTACATGACACCGACCAAATTTAACAGGGCAAAGACAAAAAAAAACTCTATTAATTAGAAATCTGTTATATTGTCAGACTGAAAACTGACTTAAATAATTACAAATCTAAAATAGAATTAGCTTTCACACAAAGTCTGCTAGTTTACAAATTAGTTTATTTACAAATAATCTTTTTAAAGAAGACTGCAAATAAAAACCCCAATATTTTCTGAATCTACATGTACATATTCCCTACTACTTATGAATAAAGTGGATTAGACCGATTAAGAACTCTTACTTTGTCACTGATTAAAATCAGCTTAAACTGGGAGAGAACTATTCTAGCAAACAAAAGGTCAGAATTCTGACAAACAAGACACTTAAACATTCAGAATGGACCCATTATTCTGCCATACTGACATTCAGACTGAAACCGAACATTTAACTATAACTGTCACCCTAATGATTCAGGGATTTTTCACCTTTAAACTGTTAAGAAGGCTTTTACTAAATATTTCAAGAAGTCTTTTCTGAAGTATTTAGTTTTGCAATGGTATTTTTTCACTTTATATTCATTTTGCATTTGAAAAAATAATAAAATTACTGTAAATTACTTTTACCTTGGCACAGGTGGAAGGGCTCGTGGAGGACGCTATGGAGAAAAGAAGAAAATTGTAAGTAAAAGCCTAGAGCATCTTTACATCAAGATAGTTCAAATCTTTTGATTACCCTGTTCATCAGTGAAATCCAGGAGGTACTGATGAAACTCAAATGGGCAGTATTTAAATTTTGTCTACCTATTCTAAATGTTATATAAAACTCCTTCCTTTCTGTGTGCCTTTCTATCTACAGGCCACGCTCTGTTCTAAGCACCGAGGATATATTAATGAACAAAACAAAGAGATCCTGCTTTCATGAAACTTTACATTCCAGTGGTTGAGAATATATATATAGTAATAAATGGGGGAGGATGCAGGCTTCTACTTTAGTTAGGAAAAGTCTCTCTCAGATATCTGAACTGAAAACTGATTTTTAAAAAGAGCCTACATTTTCGACAAAGGGAAGCAAATACAAAAGTCTTTAGGGGAGAATGGATTTAGAGTGTTCCAGGTAAAAGGAGTGAGGCTGCAGCAGTAACCAAGGAGAGGTAGGTAGGCAGAGGCCAAATTAATTAGGGTCCAGAACACGGAGGGAAGGAATCTAGAATTTGTTTTAATTCAGTAGGAAGCCAATGGAGGTTCTAAGCCACAGAGTAACATACTTTTTGAAAAGATCGCTCTGAATACAGGATGAAGAATGCATTTCAAGACAGAAAGAATCGAGGGGGGAGGGGTAGACTCTTGCCGCACTTTACATGAATAAGAAGAGTTGTGTTTGCAGTTCAGTGAGAGTATAGTTAAGAAGCATTCTGGAATCTTTCAAAATAAAACACTAACATTAATGCCTAGAAATTAGTTTAATGTTCCAAGTATCTCGTGCTGCTTGCAGAGAACACTAATTCAAAAGGGTTAAATTTTAGACATTCTTGTAGCTCTGCAGTGGTCCCGTTTAGCAATCCATTCGTTTAAACTGTGTATTAATATAAATGCTACAAGATGAAGGCAAGGCAGGCTGTCTTAACACTATCCAGTAACCAAAATTACAACAGGGAAAGTACGGTAGTTATATGATAACGCTTTTGTTCTAAAGATGCTATGAATAGCGTTCTACGCAAGGCTCAGTTCACACAATTTCACATTTCAAAAGTCCCGCAAAAATCGCCAATCATCCATCCCAAAACCCAAACTTTAAGCCTCTCAAAAGTAGAACGGTTCAACGGAACACAAAATCCAAATACTTAAAAGTAATTAAGGCTTACTTACCACCTGCTTTTTTCCCATTATTTCTAAACTCGCTGGCAGCGCTCAAACCCACCCGGGCTGGCCCCGCGCGCAGGCGCAATGCGTCATCGGGCTGCGCCGCCTCGGCATTGCGGCCCGAAGACCCCTCTCCGGGCGCTGCGAGCGAGGGGCAACGCCAGCGTTGGGCTTGGCCTTTAGTTCTACCCAAGCAGGAAAAGGGGCGTCGGAGTCGTGGCTAGGAGTCCGGAAGGGGAAACTCCAGAAAGCGTGGGTAATCACGGTTTTGGTTTCCCAAGTGATTTGTTCGAGAAACGTGAGAGAAGACCATGATTAAAAGTCTCCGCTGGCAAAAAAGCGATCTCTTTCGCGGGCGGGTAAATGCCCTCCGGGGGAGAGTTAAGTAGGAACTGCCTCGCTGGCAGCTGGGAATCCGCAGGGCCCCGGGTGACAGTGGGAGGAGGTGTCGTCATGGCAACGTGCTCAACCAGGCCCGGGAAACTTCACGCTTGGCTGCGGAGGTTAGGGTCTCCGCTTTGGGATGAATTTACAGCCCTGGCTAGAATCTAACCCTGTTGACGCCGAAAGGGGTCGTAGCGCCTGCATCTCCCCTTCCGATCCCAGCGCGCTAGCGTCTGCCCCGCCCCAGGGATAGCGGCCGCGTTGGAGCTCCACCCTTCTCCCCGGCCACTTCTGGGGGACGCGCCGCTCACCGCTCACCGGGTGGTCCTCCAGCGGAAGCCCAGAGTGGTCCCTCATGGCGCTCTCCCCGCTGGGCTCCCTCGGCGCAACCGCCGCGGGCCCGAGCCTGGTTCCCCGCGACTCCGCGGCCTCTGGGACCTGCGGGAGGCGGGGACTCCGCGGCTCCTAACTGGGCCACCGCCCCCCGGACTGGGTCTCTGCCTGCCTCCGCCCCACCCGGAGTTCCCAGGTTTCAGAGTACCGGACGGAAGCTCTTCGCCACCGGGAGGACTAAGTTACAGTTCCGAAGCGACGGAGGGACTGGGGGATGATTTTTCTTCAATTTATTACCCCTTGGAAAACCTTTTTCTCAAGCACAACATAAAATCAGATCTGGCCTCGCTAAGTTTCATTAAAAATGACTTTCGTTTTGTTTGATTTTTTTAAAGAAAGATAATACTTTAATATGAAACTACAAATGTTTTGAAGCATGCCCTCTACTTTGTAGTTAAGGGTGCGGGATGGCGTGGATATGGAGAGAATGCGGTAGATATAGGGGCAGGAAGGGACTGAAAGTCTCAGTCCTAAGGAAGAAAAACAAGACTTCTTGGAATAACATCCTCATCTTGTGGTTTGCTCAGATATTGGTCTCTAGGACTAAAATTCATTGCCCTGTCCTAATTTAGGCATAAAAGTAGATAATGATTTTCAGGAAAATTAATGATTTGCTACAGCTCATTTGCTATCAGAAGAATACTTTTTTTCCTTGTAGCCTGATGTGTAAAATGATAAGGGCAGTGCAGTTTGTATGGATTTTGATGTTAGATGTGAATTATGTGTATTAACCACACTTCTTGCTGAAGTAGTCAAGTAAGCAATTTTTATAAATCATTTTCATAAAACAAGTTTCATGAGGTAAAATACAGTTTCTGAAATTAAATATTACTTATTTTATTTAGGAAAGCTCTTTTTATCTGAATCCTACAAAGACTATATGAAATCAATGAAAGGTTCTCAAACTCAGTGACTTGACCTTGTTCATATTCTGCCAAATGCTGTAAAAGTAAAGGAAAACAAGTTTTTTCCCCCTAAAAGGCAAATAGGTAATTCTGCATAACCATACAATGCAAATATTTTTTTCAAGTAAGATTAATTAATAAACTGTGGGACTTTTAAAGTTGCATACATTATAATAGGGCAAAAACTGCCGTTTTAGACTGCAGCTATTCCAGAGCTCTGTAACAGATGAACATTGTTAGAACTCCAACGTTAAGCAGAAACCCTTAAGACTCAGTGCCAGAAGAAACCCATGTTGCTGGTACCCACTGAGGCTCCTCCTGAGCCTTCTGAACTGCAGACAACAACTGGGCACATGCATCTTGCAGGTTGTCATTGATAATCACGTGATCAAAAAACTGGCCAAACTGAGTCTCCATTTTTTGGGCCAAATCCTCTATCTCTTGTAGGTCTTCGTCCTTCAGGAGAAGCAGAAAAATGCAGATACCACAAACTTAATGAGACAAGTAGAAATAATACGCAGTTTATGCTGTTACATTCAGTTTCAAACTATTTAAAAATTAGGTCAAATAAATGTCCTCTATTTTAAATCAGAAAACCTATATTTCTATCTTTAGTCTTACATATGTCTCCCTGGTCAAGGTTTTACAAAATTAAGTAATGGTTTGTAGACAGACCAAACCTCTCAACTTCCCATTTGGATGACGTTATCTCATCCTATTATCTAAACACTTGAAGCTCTCAAACCATATATATACAACATAAAACCAAAAAAATCTTACCACTTAAATATAAATAAAACTTAAACATTAATTTTTAAAAAGATTTTATTTTTAGACCGAGGGAAAGGGAAGGAGAAAGGGAGAGAAACATCAATGTGTGGTTGCTTCTCACACGTACCCTACTGGGGACCTGGCCTGCAACCCAGGCATGTGCCCTGACCGGGAATCAAATCGGTGACCCTTTGGTTCAGAGGCCAGTACTCAATCCACTGAGCCACACCAGTCAGGGCAAACATAAATTTCAAGTGAACATTTAAATAGAATATAATTGATAAGAATGACAATATTTTGCAGATATAAAATGGTCACTTTTAACATGAGAATGGTATGACATGTTCTATTGAATTTGGCATACCTACATTATACTTTACTTCATGATGACTTAATTTACCTATAATATTGTCTATTTCTACTATTGTTAAATGTTCATTCAGTGAAGGTCATTTGGCCTTCACTTGGCACTAATGCATTAAATTCATGCTGTTATTTTCTTATTTGTCCATAATGATTAATACAATAGTTTTTACAATACTACAACACTATCATATGTACTATTGTATTTACAACAGTACAACTTGTTGCCAGTGCAACCATAAACAAATAAAAGCAGGCACTGAAATCTTGTGGCAATACTCCTTTACAAGGTATCCATACTCATGATCCAAAAGTAATTTTGTTAATTCATTTAGGGTGCCATAGACATGAGAATATAATTTTATTTTAAATGTCCATAGACTCAGACTCAGAAAATATATCCATGGACTCCAGGATCTGAAATGCAAGTTGGAGAATCAGACTTTCATAGAGCAATCATCAAAAATATGAAGATTAAAAGTAATAAAGGGTAACCAAAGATATCTCATGCTCACTATAGCAACACACATACTAAAATAGGAAAGATACAGAGGTTGGCATGGCCCCTATGCACAGAAAGGATGCAAAATTGTCACACATTTCAAGTGTGACAAAATTCTAATTTTGATGAGAAAAAAGTTCTGGAGGTATTTTTCACAACGTGAATATACTTAACACTACTGACATATACTTACAAATGGTTGAGATGGTAAGTTTTGTGTTTTATGTTATGTGGTTTATTTAGTTTCTTTACCACAAATACAAAAAATAAATGGATGTAATATCTTAATCAAGGCAATGGTATCTGGGTGTAAAAATTCATTGAGGGGGACACATAATTTATATACCTTGTTGAATATATGTTATGACTTAAAATACTTAAAGTGAATTTAGTGAAAAAATATACATATAAAACTGGTGGGGGGGAAATCACCTATTTTAGGAAGAGTTCTCTGATTAATTCCACCTGGCTTGGCCCCTCTATTATTAGCATCATCATTAATAAAATGTGTATACACAAAGATACCTCAAATTACAGATCAGATAGGTATATTCACTAATGTATTTTTATTCTTTTTAAAGATTTTATTATTTGTTTTTAGAGAGAGGGTAAAGGAGGGAGAAAGAGAGGGAGATAAACATCAGTTGGTTATTCTTGTAAATGCCCTGACCAGGAACCATGCAACCCAGGCATGTGCCCTGACCGGGAATTGACCTGGTGACCTTTTGCTGTGTGGGATGATGCCCAACCAACTAAGCCACACTGCTCAGGGCCAGCAAAGCATTTTAAATGTAAATTCTCAAATGTTTGTAAAATAATTCATTTTAAATACAAATTTCAGGCTTGTGCACACCCAGTTTCTGTGTGGGTTTGCAAACTGTGGTTTAAGGGTCTTATTTTAGAGTTAGACCACCCCAAGAGAAGGAAAAAATAAGAATAGCATTACAGCAGTTATTAAACTTTATTTTGATATTTATAAATTGTATCCAGAAAAAAATATAAGGGCATTATTCATTAGAAACAGAAATTATATCCCATAACAAAGGGATACTGAGGAAACTATACAGTGATTTTTGACTAGGAGAAAAAATGCATTTATCCATTTCCTCTGTGTCTTACCTTGAACTTCATGTCCACAAAGTAGTCTGTTATGATCTTGGCATTTTTCCGAGATTGTTTCATACAACTCATGTTAGATGGCTTTATAAATATGACATAAGGCTTCAGTTCTTGGGTTCGAGCCACTTGAATACCCTACACAGAAAAATTAACTGCACATTTCAAAACAGAAGTCAAAATAATTTCCTAGCCTCAACATGAATGTTTGCCAGATTTCTAAGACCAGAAATTAGTAATTATTTTTAGCCAGAGTATATTCCTGTGTACCCTTAAGTTCTCACCTCTAAAAAAACATTTTAATAATTAAGAGATGGGGTTTTAGAATCAAAACTTACTACAGATCCTGACTCTTCCTCTTACTAGCCATGACACCCTTACTGAAATTTGAGAATAGGATTCTATGATCTCACAGGACAAAGGCCAAGACAGACACTTACGGTGGATCACCTCTTGCCATCGATACCACTGAAATCTTCACACTGAAACCAGCTTTGACCCAAGTAAGAACAAACTTACTGTCCCCTGATTCTCTTTTTTTAAAGTATATTTTATTGATTATGCTATTACAGTTTTCCCAATTTTTCCCCCTTTATCCTTCCTCTGCCCTGCACCCTCCAACCCTCCAGCATTCGCCCCTTTAGTTCATGTCCATGGTCATACATATAAGTTCTTCTTTCCAGCCCCTTCTTGCCTGTAAAGTTTCTTTTGAGAAATCAGCTGACAGTCTAACAGGAACTCCTTTGTAGGTAACTGTCTCCTTTTCTCTTGCTGCTTTTAAGATTCTCTCCTTATCTTTAATCTTGGGTAACTTAATGATGATGTGTCTTGGTGTGTTCCTCTTTGGTTACAATTTCTTTGGGACTTTCTGGGCTTCCTGGACTCCCTGGAAGTCTATTTCCTTCCCCAGACGGGGGAAGTTTTTCTTCATTATTTGTTCAAATAAGTTTTCAACTTCTTGTTCATCTGCTTTTGGCACCCCTATGATTCACATATTGGAACATTTAAAGTTGTGCCAGAGATTCCTAAGCCTCTCCTCATTTTTTTGAATTCTTATTTCTTCTTTCTGTTTTGGTTGGATGTTTATTTGTTCCAAATCATTGATTTGAGTCCTGATTTCCTTCTCTTCACTGTTGGTCCCTTATATATTTTGCTTTGTTTCACTTTGGGTAGCTTTCATTTTTTCCTTCATTTTGCCACCAAGCTCAATCAGTTCTGTGAAAATCCTAATTACCAGTGTTTTGAACCATAGCTACCTGGTAACTACAGTTTGCAGACTCTTCTGTAGGCGTAATTCCAGGTTGTGGGCCCAAAGCCTGCAGAGGAAGGATCCATCCACTCAATGTTCCCACCCACAAGCTACCCCGGTGCTGGGCTAACAACCCAACCGGAGACAAAGTAATTCTCACAGTGCCCAGTGTGCTTCTGCACACCCCTGCCTTTGCAAAGCCTATTCATAGCACAACCTGGGCGGCTGCTCAGTCTTTCCAGAGTTTACAAACACATCGCCCTTTCCAGGTCCTCCCTCGGCCACCATAGGCAGTGACGTGTAACAGTCTAACGTTTCTTTAACGGTCTGTAAGGCCGCAGGTAGCACGCCTGGGCACACTTTCACCGCCCACACTGGAGTTCATCTTCCTGAAAACAAATTTCCTTTCCAAGGGCGATCCACTTGTCTTTTGCTGTTACTATGAAAAGCCACTGTCAAGGTCTCTGAAGAATTGATGTGCAAAAAGAATTAGAATGGATGCCAGTCAGTGGAAGTTGCTGTTTATTCCAGCGTCTCTTTACTCAGGGAGAAGACGACGATCTTGAAGTCAGTCAGTCGGTGGATTTGAGTGGCTGAGAGGAGGGATTAAAAGCTAGGAAACAGCTCCTGCCCTCTGGGCTCGCCCACACTGAACGCCAGTCTGGGACCCTAACCCTGCTGGTTATCACTCCTCCCTTCGTTTCTGTGCAGATGCGCACAGCGTCACACACGCTGGCGACAGGCTGAGAATCTGCGGTTAGCAGCAGTAGTGGAGCGAATGATACAGCGGCATTTCTGTGAAACCACGTCCTATGTTGTCTGATTCATGGACTCCCCTCTCTGGTTCACAGTCCAGGGAGCAAGCCCGCCCCAGGCAGGGCAGCATCTCCAGGAAAGTCTGCACTTGACCGACACTCGCGGACGAAGTGCTCCCGCTTACCCTCATTCATCCATGCAGCCTTTGAGGGGCTCATGGGGGGTGACAAGCTCCCTCCGGTTACTGGAGTTCCTCTGGAAATCGTATTTGGTGGCAGTTTATAAGCCATAAAAAAATCCAGTCTTCCAACTCTATTGCTTCATTTTGGAATAAAAACTGCTTGCCGAGGGGCTTTGGTTAGGCTGCTGAAGTGTATGTCCCCTCCTGCAGGCCGTGGCTCCAGGATGCAGTGCAAAAGAACCTCGTCATTTCATAACCATATAACCTTATTCAAACCATGCTGATTTTAAAAGAATTTAAACAGAGGAACATAATCCAGTGCACGGTATTTGGAAACAGAGGCTCTACTACCTCGCTGGCGCAAACAGAGGAAAGCTCTCTGAAGTGCCACTGCTGTCCCCTGGTCTCTGACAGACCTGCACCTGCTTCCAAGTCTGTCCTCACCGCGGCCCAGGGCAGCTGCTTTTCTGGTTCCTGAGGACTGGAGACACTGCAGCAGCTTCCACATCATTTCCGTCCGAGGAGTCAACTTTTCAGATGAAGTTTTACTCAATTTTCATATTCTGTTTCAAACTGGTATAATTCAAAACCACAACATAACAGGCACACAGTGCTTGGGTTTTATTTCGTATCACTTCTGTGAACAGCTAGCTGGAAATCCACAGTTAGGACAAAGCCACGTGGCCCCTGGCACGCCAGGACCCACATTCTCCCTGCCCTAGGGTGCTACAAGGACATAGGTTAAGGGGCCCCAGGAAGAAGGGGTGGGACTCTGGTCACTTACAGGCTTTTAGATCCCTCATGAAATGAGCCCTTAGAACCAGCCACTTCTTGTGGAAGCATTGGAGAGCTGTGGGTGTGTCTACGCAGCCTCCTGTCTGCTGGTTGTTGTGTTTCAGTTTTAGCTTGTTCCAAATCCTCTCCAGAGCCACTCTTCCCATGAAGAAGGTGATGGCAAAATCATATTGTACCAGTCTCTATTATAATAAACATTCTTCTGAAAAATTTTACTTAAAAATTCCTTGTAAAAGTCAATCATTTCTTCTGCATTCAATGTTGCTTTTTGACCTCATCCAGCTCTCAGTTCCAGGCCTTAGCTTTTAGTCTTGAGTGAATAATCCTTTTTCCTTGCAGAAAGTCAAATTCTGGTTTGCCCAGAACTGTCAGTTTCATTCTTGTGTTTCTTGTCTTAATTCTCTGAGCTTTTGTTGTGGTGGTGATTCGTCTTCATGGGTGTAAAAATGAGTGGGATGGAGGTTTAAATATTTTTCTGGGGGTCCTATCCAGTCACGGCCAGATTTCCTGGGAGGACCGAATCTGCACAGAGGAGGGAGACCGCTCTTCCTCAGGGCCCCAGCTCTCACAGCGCACCACCAACGTTGTGCGTTCCTGATGTTACCTGAATTTGCTCACTCCTGCTCCATTCCCATACAGTCTTGGAGAGGTAGCTATAGATATGACAATATGGGAACCTCACTTCCTTGTGTAAAGCAACATCTTACTCTCTCCAGAAGAAGTTACCTTGATGCCTTTGTGATCAAGGTCAAAGCAAGATTCTAAGTTTTCTTTATGACCAGCTGCTCAGTTCTGTTATTGTGCCAGAGAAACTAAATTTCTTCCCCAGCTAAAGACAAGCTATTGGCAATTGATCCATTACATAATATCCTGGCCCTTAGACATGGGAAGTGGTCTTATCCTTAAAAGGATAACAATAACAGAATAAAACCTGC
>CM052541.1:24562638-24628810 GCA_028533065.1 Trachops cirrhosus | reverse complement strand
TTTTGTTTTGTTTTGTTTTGTTTTTGTAGTGTTTGTTTTTGAGATTAATGCCTATGCAAACAGTACTTGGAAAGCACAATCTATGGGATGTGATCATAAAGCAATGTTTTCCTTCTTTGTTGGTCACTGCCCTTCTGTGGAGCAAGACCTTCCCCTGGCCCTCGATAAAAACCTAGCCATTCCCATGACTCCGCTGATCACTCTTAGGCTAAAAAATAAAAAAAGTCCATCAGTCATGCAACAAAACTCTATCTCAGTTTAATAATTAAAGTCCATCCCCATATAACAGTTAAAATTATGACCTTTATTTGTATTTTAGGCTTCTCCTCCCCACATCCTGCTGGGACTTGCTGTAATCAGGGAGCCTGAAGTCAGAGAAGCAAGTAACATTCACTTCTTTTCCATCTCATGGCATTCCTACTGCTCTTCCCCTGGTTTTATAACTTCCCAAGGCTGGAGTGCAGGGAGCAGGTAGAGAAAGCAGGGAAGGAAAACTGTCACTTAACGGATGCTGGCTGCCATTGGCTCCTTTAGACTTAGCAGATGTTTACGCTACATACCAGAAAGATCTGGCTCTTTCTGTCCCAGGGGATGTATGCGTAATTTTGCAAACCCTACCAGCACCGTACCACCACTGCTGAGTATCTCAAACCCATCCCTATTCCAGCTAGTCTTTTGTGATTTCCTCCACACCCTGAGGTATCTGAGGGTCTGCTTTTGGCCTCTTTCTGCTGAGGCTTCCTCTTGGGCAGAAACCAACACAACCTCAAGGTGACTTTCTGCCACATTGTCCACCTGGATCTGGTCCTTGGGAAACATCACAACACTTTTGCTGTGACAGCCTCTGAAAGGGCGGCTACTCCCCAAACTACAGCCATTGGTCACTTCCTCTAAGCTCTCCTCCTTTAGAATTTTTTAGGTATAGTTTGACACCTAAATTGCAGGAAACACATATTAAGCTCTTTAAGTGGTTTCCCTAAGTTCCTCTGTCTTGCCTTGAGGCAAAGGGGAAGCACCCACAAGCTCTTCCCACCAGGTGTGGTAGAATCATACTTATAAATTGATATATTATATGTGCATATATTATAATTTCTTATTAAAAAAACAAGAGTCAAGAGCAGTGTCAGGAAGATAGTAAGTACTGAATGAATGTTAGCTATTATTGCTAAATTTTAGTGTTTTTGAAAGGTCATTTATATGATTGTTAAGAAATGGGAAAAAAAACAAAATCGCCCTTTGATAGCCGTTTTAGTTAATCATTTCCCTCTATTAAAATACCTGTAGTTAGAAATTTTAAGATCTACCCCATGTCTTATGTTTTCATGACAAAGATAACATGGCATAACTAAATGAGCTTAGTGTACCTGTAGACACAAAGAAAATTTTACCAAAACATGAACTGCAATGAAAGAAAAACAAAACATACGCGGCACAGCACTTTGAAAACGGTTAGGATTAAGTTCAATAAGTTGTCTCCTCAGTTCATTCACTCCAACACCAGAAGGCCCTAAATACAAACAGCCACATACAGAAATCATTAGATGTGAATAAGTGTATTTATGTGGTGAAATCATCATTTCAGTCCTTCTACTAAAGACACTTGAGAGCAAATGTTCTTAGGGAAATTACACAACTTTCCACCTTGCGAATTGGAACGACCCCAGAAGACTTCTGGGAACTTTCCTGGTGACCTGTGGAAGAAGCCACACTTTTTCAACATTCAGAAATGAGGTGGGGAATTGCCAGAACCTGTCACCCCAACAAACTTCATCTAATGTTGGACCCTGTGTGAATTCTCCGGCCTCATTTCAGTTCATCTGAGACAACCTGCCTCTCCTCTCTAAATGAAGTTTCTATCATGTCACATCCCAGAAAGCAGGCTCCACAGTGGCAGGTCCTGTGACTTACAGAAGTCAGGGGCACACTCCCTGACAGGTGAGTCAGCACCACCTGTGCCACACCACCTGTGCCACTGGAGACAGGGCTGACTTCATGCATGTAAGCCCCATGCAGTTTCACAAGGCCCACGCTTAGGATACTGCACTTGGTGAAATGTTCTTCTTTTGCCACATTGCAATTCTTTTTTTAAAGATTTTATTTTTATTTTTAGAGAGGCAAGGAGGGAGGGAGAAAGAGAGGGAGAGAAATATTAATGTGTGGTTGCCTCTTGCACATACCCCATTGGGGACCTGGCCCACAACCCAGGCATGTGCCCTGACTGGGAATCGAACCAGCGACCCTTTGATTCACAGGCCTGTGCTCAATCCACTGAGCTACACCAGCCAGGGTGCCACATTGCAATTCTTAATAATTTTTTAATAAGGGGCCCTTGCATTTTCATTTTGCACTGTGCCCTGCAAGCTCTGTAGCTGGTCCTGGCCGTCAGCCATGTTGTTTGCTCTATGCGGACCTGCCTTGTTCACAGCTGGAACACGCAGAGAAGACGGCAGTAAGGTGGAGGTTATTGCTGCTGCAGGAACCAGCTTTGGGGAGATCTTGGTCACAAAAGCAGGTCACCCAGCACTGTATTTGCCTTGTTTTTTTAGAACCAATGATACAGTCCAGGACTTTTTTGACATTTTTCTAAAGGAAGTGCTTACAAATATCTTAGAAAAATGGATCTTAAGAACTTGTTTTCTTATACAGACTAATGGTCCAGTCTGGGAGAACACTCATCTATGCTTATAGAACAAATTCTAAACATGCATAAACACAAAACAAAACAAAACCCTCAGCTACCACCTCATCACATTGCAACTTGTTATGCAAATTCAAATGCACTATAGCATATCACATTTAATTGTAGACAATAAAAGCATGATACAATAATGTTTTGTTTATAAACACACACATAACAGAGGCTTTATTTTTTTTAAGGTGTTCAGATGGCAGTCCACAAAGAGTTCCACTTTTACCCCTACACCCAACGCAAGACCAGCGAATCAAGAAGGAAAACTTCAGTGTGGATGGGGGGAGGCCTGCCTGCCTGGACCTACCCAGGAGCACGATGAGGCGGTGGCTGTCTGAAGGGCCCCGCTGGTACCTCACCACCTCCTCATAAGGGGCTCCCACCGCCCTGCTGCAGCTGCTGGCGCAGCACACACCGGCGCGCAGCTGGCGAAGGTGAGACTTCCGGCGACAGAGGCGCATGCTGCGGCGGAAACCAGCTGGGGAGGGGCGAAGCGCACAGAACATTAGATGCGGGGTAGGGGAGATTCCTCCCAGCTTCAAACCTGATGGAGCACGCAGCGACTGAGATTCCAAAGTGTTAATTAACACAGTAACATCTGACTAAAAGTAGAAGAAAGGAAGCAATATGAAGGAAAAATAACAAAACGCCCCATACATTACCTCTAAGTGGCATCCAGCGCCCACTATGTACCAGGTGTTGTACTAGGTGCTGGTCATACAATGGTCAACTAAACCAAGCCCATTTCCTCATGAAATTTACACTTTATGGTGGAGGAGACACCAGTATCAAAAACAACAGAAATAAGTGCTTAGAAGAAGGATTGGTGGTTAAAGAGTTGACGAGGTGCTTCTTCAGGTAGGTGGTTCAGTTAAGTGTCTGAAAAGCTGACATTGAGCAGGTGTCTGGCTGAAGTAGTGGAGCCCGCTGAGGAGGCATCTGCGGGGGAGAGCAGTCGGGCTGAGGGAACAGCAACTGCAAAGGTGCAGAGCAAGGAGTGCGCTTGAAGCGCTTGAGGAAGGTGCAGCATGGAGGCCTGTGCAGCTGTGGGCAGCGAGCAGTCCGGCTGGTGGTAGGAAGTGGGTTGGAGAGGAAGCCGGGGAGGCCACAGAGGGCCTCGGTCCAGTGTTAGGCTGAGGTCGAAGTGGGGCAGGAAGTCACTGGATGGTCAAGAGATGGGTGTGACATGATTTGATTTGTTTCCTCTGGTTGCTGAAGCAGGGATGTAAACTGTAGGCACAGTAGGTGTAGGCTCAGGGACAGCAGTTAGGGGGCTACTCCCAGATGAGGGGGGCTAGTGGCTCCAGCCAGGGTAGAAACAGTGGAGCAGGCTTATTACTCACATCCTGGAGGTAGGAACACTAAAACACAGACAGGCCCAGTGGTTGCTCACAATTGTGTGTTCGGTGGCAGAGCTGGACATTTTAGTCGTAATTTCCAAACTCCCAGAATCCTGCTTAATCTGCCCACCCAACCACAGCGCTTTCTGATAGTTCCAAAGCTGTTCCCAGGTTCGCTCAGTAGATAGAGCTAGGGACTATATGTATGTATCACACACACACACACACACACACACATCTACATTTTTATCTATAATGTTAAAACCATGAGTTCACACCAATGCCTGCAATGCCAATTCAACACTATGGGTTTTGTTTTGGCATGCCCACCCCCTCCTTCAATATGTGTAACTCTTTCTCTAACAAAGAAAACTGGCAGTTATTACCCTCAATATACTGACTTATTGTATCCACAAAGAGCACCTGTGCAGAGGGTCGGGGGACAGACGGTGTCAGCAGCCTGGCAGAAAGTGTCAGAGCCCAAGCTGGGGCGGGGGAGGGCATCTTTGCAGAGGCTGTGGGGTGTCAGGGAGTGTGACAGCAGCTGCCTCCTCCCTCTACTCTGTCCCTGACAACCTGCACCAGGCTGCATCGCCCCTGCGTAGGTGCCCTCCTCACCCTGCTCAGGCTCCGATGCTTCACCCCGGCCTGCTTCTTCCCCACCTTTGTGCAGATGCCTATCCTGTTCGGCCTACCCCATGGCTTGGCGATGAACTATTCTGGGATGGATGCAGAAAGGTGGCCCCGTGTCTCGTTTCTAAACTCCCCCAATGATTCAAGGAGCACCAGGCCCGGAAACCAACAACCCACGTGGCAGCACCAGGCCCTGCAGCCTGGCCCCTCTCCCACCGGAGGAGGAAGCCCAGTGCAGTTTTAAATGAGTGGTGCCCAGTCCTTCAGAAAGCTCTGCCCAGCTGGCAGATGATGAGAAGGTGGCCCTAAGAACTAAGTTTAGTGGTCAGAGGATTGGTCTCTTTAGAGTAAGATACACATGTTATGGAATTTTCTGAAAGACAACAAAAGATTTATATTTGATAAATAATTAAGAAATATCTTATGGAAACCAGATGAATAACAATAAATGATCATCACATCACAATAGAGAGCCCCCCTCCTTGCTAAAAAGATAGAGGGAAACCAGAACAAGGAACAAGTTTGGAAATGTCCATCAGCAAAACAAGCTTCGAGAAGAATGTCAGGCTGATATGAATATAACTTAGGAAATGATGAAGACCCACCTCTTATTAATCTGTACCTACCGATAAAGAACTTCTGACCATAGCCAACAAATTCCTCCTTGTCTGGAACACAGAGAATGGCAGGAGCAGAATAGGTGGAGGAGGAAGAGAAGTTCACTTAGAACAGATGCGTGAGATTATCTCCAAACCTCAGTGACACTATCCCAGTAGATGGCAGCACAGCCGTTTTAGCCCTGAGTGGCTTGTTGAGGAAGGTCCTAAGCACTTTCCACGCTATCACGGGTGCCAAACTG
Source organism: Trachops cirrhosus (assembly GCA_028533065.1). Taxonomy (NCBI): domain Eukaryota; kingdom Metazoa; phylum Chordata; class Mammalia; order Chiroptera; family Phyllostomidae; genus Trachops; species Trachops cirrhosus. Next base: position 24,623,289 of record CM052541.1, on the reverse strand, counting down.
TACGGAGACACTCTTCAGAATTGTAGCAATACACCGAATATATTCTGTCTACCACGGTTAGGAACAAAAACCTATTTTAGGCTTATGTAAAGTTATAAGAAAGGTTGAATCACTGTAAAAACTTAAAAATTGGGTACACATTTTTAAACATGCCCAAAGTAAACTGATTTTTAAAAAGAACAGATAGACTGGCTTTGGCTGTAACTTGTAGATATTGATTTCTGTGGGCCCTATAATTACCTTCTTTGTTAGAGATGGGTTTTTATTTTTCTCCGTTATAAAATAGTTCCTTCTGTATAATCAGTATTTGCTCTATAGCTGCCAATTATTTCTTACTGTCCAAGAATGCGAGAGATAAGGAGTGAGGAAAACTGTGCCCAGTGGCTCTGAAACTCCTGTCTCTGCTTTCACTGGGGGCTCAGAAAAATTGTCATAAACTCCAGGAAAAAATTATAGAAATATCATTTTCAAATTACTTTTTACTAATTTATATTTCTCTTCACTTATACAACTTTGTTCTGATCATTGAAAAATTACATAAAGAGCATTTGTTCATGGAATGAACTGACACATATAATCTTTTTTCTTAACCTTTGTTTTTGTTTTTAAAAAACACACATTTTAAAACATTGGATATAAGGAAAACACACCATTATCAATTCCATCTCTGGTAAAGTCAGCACAGTTTTCTAACTGAAGTATGTCAGTAGTTTAAAAGGAAATGTTTACTTAGGGATATATTCATCAAGCTGAATTTCTTTCATTGCTTATTTAAAAATATTTTCAATGAAATTGAATATTTCATCACTAACTTCACCCTTAAAACATCATGTGTCTTAAAATTTATTATGTCAAGTATTCACTTTGAGGCGCTGAAAGACCTTAAGCATAGCTTTATTTGACTTACCCAGCAAATAAAAACAATTACCTTCTGAAAGTTCCTCTGGATATTTGGATAAGTGTAAAAAAAGACATGAAAAAGTTAAGCCTTTGGGAAGACCACGGCAGCCATCAAATAAAGACAGATGACAGAAGGGAGGCATTCGTGTGCCCCTTGGAGAAAGGGGCAGCTTGCATGAGTCCTGGCAGAACAGCACACAGCGGGGGCCCCAGAAACTCACTTGCCCTGACTGCTGCTCCGGGGACAGTGACCTTTTCTGCAAGTTGCTTATCTGGACTCTCCCTGAAAGCTTTTTATATCCATGAGACTCCTCTCTGCTTGGCATAAAAGGAGGCTTGAAAGAGATAAATTATAGGAAAGGAACTGATGTGAGCCTCCACTCTCCTTGTCCACCAGAGGCTGGAATGGCTGTGGTCCTGTGAGGTGGAGGAAGTGGGCCAGGGCCCCGGGGCAGGCGCTGCAGTGGCCTCTGGCCTCAGCCTCTTCATTCCTTACCCCTCCCTGGGCCGATGCACACAGTGCCATCCCCAGCTGGCCCCTTGAGGACAGGTGAAACTGAACACACACATTTATTTGTATATGATAAGAGGAAGAGAGAAATTGCCTTAATTGAACTAGGGATAGTATGCCAAAGCAGTTGTAGGCTGATGAAATGGAGCAAATGAAAGAGGGTGAATAATGTAAACATGCGTCAAAAGGTTGCCAGTTTTTCAAAACTGTTCTGTGGGATCTATGTTGTTACTAATGATGTCAACATTATTTTGAGGGACAGACACTTGATGATACCATGTGTCATCAATAATAACAAATAACGTATTAAAGAAAAAGAAAATAATTGATTCAGTATTCATACATCATTTTCCAGCTTATTTACTATCTGAATGGAGTAGACAGAATGTGTGGAATAAGTTATTCAGTAACTGCAAGATGATGTCTTTATTCTGTTTAAACATTTCTCTCCATGATAACTGTCTTCTAAACCACCAGTCTTTTCATGTTAGTCGTATGAAAACTTACATAACTATTGTGTATTAATGAACTACTCACTTATATTTGCAATGAGCTTTGTTCAGCAGGAAGTTCAGAACATTGTGCAGGATGGTGGCAGAGACGGCGGGATGTCTAGCATTGCAGATTCCTACCAGTTCAAGGCCGGCAGTGCCCACAATCCACTGACAACCGACAATGCCCTCACAGTTCCAAAACGGCCCTAATGGTTATGGTGAAATTCCCATCTCACAACTAAGCTGTTGGTGAATTTAAACAATTATTGTATCATATCCCTAAATATATGTTTAAATTACACCAGCATCTGAAATACTATATATATTTTAAAATCAGCACCAAATACTCCTTTTTTACTTACCAGACTCAAATGTTTCTTCATCTGTGCTTTTCCATGGAGGCAAAAACCCAAAAGTGTCATTATATTACTAGCCATCCTGAACCCGTACCTTAACAGTGTGATTTCCTGACCCTATGCTTTTGCACCCACACCAGCTTTTAAATTTTCTTCCTGAATCAAGGCCGAGTCAGTGGTGTCTCTATGGCATATGTAAACCTTCAAGGAGATTGCTGGTGGTAAAAGTTGGGCCATGATGACAAGCAGGGGTGCAGCAGAAGCTCTAAATAAATAAATAAATAAATAAATAAATAAATAAATAAACGGAGAGAAGAAGTAAAATAAAAAAGAGGCTCAGAAAGGAGGGACAGGCGGAATGCCGAGGAAGCTCCCACAGACCATCGGATGTTGCACAGCTTTGCCCCCAGGGGCCTGCAGGGGTAGGAGGGTGCTCCCTGCCCGAGCACTGGGGCTCTGTAAGCCTGGGCGACGTGGCAAGGAGAATATACAAATGGTTTGAGTGTGTAGGCTTGTTTCAGTGACCAAGAAGATAAAGCCCAACTTTCTTATCAGTTAAAACATTTTTGTTATTGTTTTACAGAGCTGCTAAGGATTGAGAAGCTAGAGTTTATATGGAGCGCAACTTGAACCGTGTAGCCTCATCACCAGTCACACACTGTAATGGGGCATTGCTGTATGTAAGGTGTACTCGCATGTGTGAAATGAAGTATTTATAAAGCTATTCACTGTAGCATTGTTTACAAAAAAAGGACTGGACACAGGCCAGACATCTACCAACACATGATTGCATAAAGGCATACCTACTTAGCCGAGAAGCTGTTTAAAAAATATAAGGTGGATTTTTACGTACTGACATGGAATCATCTCCAAGATATATAATGGTAAGTAAAAATGCCAGGAAGAGAATAGTTTCTGTAGCGTACCATCAAAGGGTATTTGTATTTTTTTAAAGGTGAGGATGAGGGTGGAAGAGAGGAGAAAAAAATACATCACTGCTTTTATATGCACAGAACACGTCTGGAGGGATTGTGGAAGAACCTGAGAGCATTTTTTGCCTCAAGAAAGAAACCGAGGAGGACAGTGGGGAAAGAGAGGAACTTTTTACTGAATATAGTTCTGTGGTGTTTGAATTTGAAATATGTGAAAGTATTGTCTAATAAAAGTTTTAAATTGAAATTATGGAAAGGAAAAGAATATTACTGAAAAAATTTAAATAACAGAATTTGTACTTGGAAAAATGAATATTAATATCAGCATTATTCTGTAGTTATTCTAGGAAGTATATGTGAACCTTTGAAATACCCACTATTTAAAGATCTCATATTGTTCTTCAGTTTCTGAAAACTAATTTAGCTTATGGTTAAAAACAAGATAATAGTCCCAAAATGGGGTCACTTATGCTATGCTTCACATCACCAAACTGAGACTTACCTTAATTATAATTTGACCTCTCCTGACTGACAGACCCCTGCCATCCCCAAGGGAGAGGGACCAATCCGCTCTTTAATAAATGATTGCATACATGCATATCAATCTTTGCTCTCTCCACTCTTTGCTAGTGTAACTTCCTTGTTCTCACTCCCTTTTGTCCATGGAAGTCTTTTGTTTAGTGTAACTCCTCAGGTTCCTTTCTATCTGCCAGGTGAGATGCTCACCGATTCATGAATTGTTGAATAAAGCCAATAAGATCTTTAGAACTTACTGGGTGGAATGTTGATTTTTAGTACCATAAAGCCAAGACAAAGTCTCCCAACAAAACCCACGTGATTCTTGAGGCAATCTTAGTTCTGCCGCTAAGTATAAAAAAAATCTTTGCCCAGTTTATAAAAAAATTAAGTATAGAAATGTAAAAAGGTTTTATATATTTCTGAAATTTGGAACCTGCTATTTATCTACACTAGAGTCTACTAGAAGATGGCATCAGACAGTAATAAAATACATATTTTGCTTTTTAAAAATTTGATATCTCAATATTTTTTTCCCAAAGAGCACAGTGGTTCCCAGATGCTCCACCTGAATGTTGCTGAACGTAACACCCAAGTGTTACTAAGTGCTGCTGTGATCATTTCCAAGGTACTGATTTCTAGAAGGTCGGTTTGGACCTGGAGACATTCCCACAGCTGCGCTTCCCTTCCAAGTGTCAGAACCACGGGACAAGGACAGGGTGGGCATTCATTTCACACATTTCTTCCAGTGGGAAGGCCTGCGGCCCCCTTGGCTGACTCTGCTTGACAAACTCTACAGAAGAAACGTTACCTGCTTCTACACATTTCTCGTCAATCTTCATGTCGTCCTCTGTAAAAGGACATAGAGAAGAACAGAACTTAAAATGTGTTAGCACCACAAACAAAAATCCCTCCATCTAGGCTTATGCCAATAAAACACAGGCCACCTTATAATAATGATACTCTTATAACAATTGCTAACTCAGAGAGATAGAAAGGACTCCACTGTATTAAATGAAAATATATGGGAAGCTACATGATATAAAATGGCTAAATTTGAAAAACACAGGCTTTTAAATGCTGTACAGATTATTATAATTTACCTCTAAGTTTCGGTTTTCTTTCTATAAATGGGGATAGTAATAATACCTACCGTACAGGATAGAAATAAGTGAGATAATGCATGAAAAGTTCAGGCACATGGTAAATACTCAATAAATGTTAACTATTTTTACCTTTAGTTTGGGCATGTATAAGAGAATAAAAGAATATAACTTTTAAAATCATTCATCCTAGTACTGAAAACTCTTTACAACAGCAATTTTCAACCCATGTGCTGCAAGAATCTTTAAAAGATTCTGCTGATAGCTGACTATTTAGTCAGGGGCACTGACCTCTTCTCCCTTAGATTGTCAAGTAAAAAAAATGACAACAGCCAACACAGTAGCATCAGGTGTGAATGCCCTGTCTTGAACCATAAATATATAGGTCAAATAATAATTGCATCTTATTGATCATGTTGCATGATAAGGTTGCATCTGATCAGTTAATTCTTGGTACCAGAAATCCTTATATCCAAATATAGACATCTGAAGTTTTAAATAGCCACTTTGGAGCAAAATAAGGTAGGTAATTACTATTATTTTTGTAAATTAATAAAAATTATACCAGTTTTTTGTCAGATCAGTTTTTTGGTGTGCTGCAGAATTTCAGTAATTACTTTATGTGTGCCATGAGATAAAAAAGATGGAAAATCACTGCTTTACAACATGACCCAGACCCAACTGTGAGGGCTTTTGTCCTCTTCTCTTCTTCACATATCTTATGCTCCCGTTAGAGAAGGTATCACTGCTTCTTCCTCTGTGCCTGTACTTATGCTGTTCCTTTTGCCTGTGATGCTTCAAGCTCCATCTCAAACACTGATCAAAATGAATAACCTTGCCATGAAAGAATAGCATTTTCTTCCTATGACCTTGAGCTTTCTGCTACTGTATATCTGTCTATCCGCCTTGTAATAGAATCATTTGGGTCTTTGCCTTATTTACACTTCTATATAGCTCCTCGACAGTGGAAATATCTAACTTTTTGCATAGTTTACAGATCTTCATACAGTGTCTGCACATAGTAATTGTGTGAATTATTTATTAAACTGAGTTGAATTTACCTTTTAATATCAAAATAGTGATTTGAATATATATTCTGAAAAAATATCTTTTTTATTTCAGCACTGTACATCCTGTGCCTAGCACAGTGGCCAGCACTCCCCCCGTGACCAATAAATAGTGGTTTAATAAATGTCTTATCTATGTTCTAAAAGTACATTATTATATTCTATAATAAACTGTAATATTATAAAGTAGCACTGGTCACTACCTTAAAAAGGCACATCATTAAGTAATGCTTTTAAAATAAAATATTCAATATGAAACATTTTCTGAAATAATACTATTTTATAGAGATAGGGACATAGACAAACAAGCAACTAGCTGAAACTTTTGACAGTGTCATTCAATGTCATATTCATTTAGAGGTTATTTTCCAGATTAGTGATTTATAACAACAATGAATTCATTGGTTCCTAGGACACAACTAGAGGGTTTTTTTTTAAGGCAAACAAAAATTAGCATTGTCATTCCTGTTTTACAGAGGCCAGCACTGAGTCTACCGTCCAGCACGCGTAGTCCTGATTGTTTAAACTGGTAGCTCTGTGATCTAACAGAGCCACTGACTGTACTCTCTCAAAATCGGCAGTTCCACACGAGTGGCTGGGGTTGCTGTTATGGACTCATTTGTGCACCTACCCGCCCCCACCCCCCACTCATTTGTTGAAGTCCTAACCTCATTTGGAGACTGGGCTTTCAAGGGGGTAATTAAGGTTAAGTGAGGTCATAAGGTTGGGGCTCTAATCCAAAAAGTATTAGTAGTCTTATACAAATTAAAGAAGAGAAGTCACCAGATCTCTTCTCTCTCTTTTTCTCTTTGTGCATTTATAGAGGAAAGGCCACGTGAGCACACAGAGAGAAGGTGGCCATCTGCCAGACAGGAAAAAAGGCATCACCAGAAACCAGCCCTGCCAGGACCTTGATCTTGAACTTCTAGTCTCTAGAATGGTGAGAAAATAAATACTGGTGTCTGCTATTTAAGCCACCTGGTCTGTGATACCTTGTTATGGCAGCCCGAGCAGACTAAGACAGCAGGCCCATTACCACCAAGACCACAGAGGCCCAGCCCTCTCCAAAGGCCTGCCCATGTTCCTCTGTCCCCCTTCCAGTGTCAGGGATGAAATGGGGGTGGCGGCCAAGGGGACTGCTCTTCTCATTTCTCTCTCCTCTCCTCAAGCAGATAGCACCTGACTCTCTTGCTTTTGTGAGTGTGTGTGATGGACATCACGAGTCACTGGGTGTCTGGGCACAGAGAAGGGCAGAGGTAGTAACAATGGGTCCCACCTGCCCTTGGTGCAGGGCCTTCGGACAGACAGAAGCTCCAACCCAGACTGCAGTGCTTGCAACTTCTGACAATGTTCTTCTTACCTTCACTGAACTTCAATCTTTTCGTCCATAAAATGGGAATAATAATACTTTCCTTACAGGGCTTTTTTGGAAACAATGTGTATAAAGCCCTTGACACAAAACAGAGGAGCAATTTCATGACCTTTGTTGAATTCTTGCAATGCGCTGTGTTAGACTCTGGGACTGCACACTGTAAGTGCTGGTTCTCTTCTCTTTCATTCCTCTCAGTGTTAGGACAATTACACTGTGTGTGTGTGTGTGTGTGTGTGTGTGTGTGTGTGTGTGTGTTCTTTTGAATGACATCTTTTTATAAATTAGGGTATTAGTAACTAGAATAATACTACTAAGTATATAGTAAAAGCTTAATAAATAGCTGAACTGAATTGAACAGAATGAGAACTATAGGGAATTTCTAGGAGACTTTGGAGATGAGGGGTTTTTCCAAACACTATTTCTTACCTTCTTCCATAGATGTCGCTGTGTACAGACAAATGATGGAAGCAAAGAAAGAGCGAGAGAGACAGACAGACAGAGAAAATGCATATATTAGTCTATGCTCAGTTTCTCAGATTAACTTACTTAAAATAAGAAAAGCAAAGTACCAAAATTATTATAGTAATTAATATTCTGGACTTATTCTGTAGAAATTTAGTAAAAATTTAATAACAAAATGATAAGTGAATAGCCAATAGAACTGATATATTTATGAGCCTTGTTTTTTAAAAATGTTGGTCTACTTGTTTCTGGCAAATTCTACTCCCTTTCATCCCAATAAGCTATAAAACATTGCATTCTACTCCCTTCTGAATTAATATGCTTAGTATAGCATATTTTAGAAACTAGTGTCTTGACTGGAAAGAAGGAAGGGAAGGAGGAAGAAAGGAAAGAAAGAAGGAAGGAGGGAAGGAAAGAAAGAGGGATGACAATCTTAAATGACTCTTCAGTAAATAACTTTTTAATAACCATCTGCAAACTAACATAGTCCTGGAATTTTTCAATAACTCTTGATTTAAAAAATGTCTAAATCCTTTGACTCAGTCAACTGCTCCTGAGATTTCTTTTTCTTAAGGTAACATTTAAGCAGAGCAGGAAGATAAAAAATTATATTTATTGCAGAATCATCTACAACAGTTAAAAAGAAAAGAAATGATCTAATGGTTTAGAAAATGATCATGCCCCATCCGAAACCTCCCTGTGAGAGGTGACCCTTTTGGTCAGTGGCTCCAGCCCTGGTGTTCCTGGACTTAGAGATCTGTGAGGATATAACAGGGTCTGCAAGCTCTTTTCAGGATGGATCTTTTCTTTTCTTTTTTTTTAAATTAATATATTTTATTGATTATGCTATTATAGTTGTCCCATTACCCCCTTTCATTCCTCTCCACCCTGCACACCCTCTCCCACCCACATTCCCCCCTTTCGTTCGTGTCCATGTGTCATAAGTTCTTTGGCTTCTACATTTCCCATACTATTCTTGCCCTCCCCCTGTCTATTTTCTACCTACCATCCATGCTACTTATTCTCTGTACCTTTTCCCCCTCTCTCCTCCTTCTACTCCCCTGTTGCTAATTCTCCATGTGATCTCAGGATGGACTTTTCAAAAACTCTGGTAAAAATTGCCAGCAGGCCACGTGAGCAAATTAAATGTCAACAGTGGCCAGACTAGTTATCAGATGCTGATTAGAAACTTTATTAGCATTTCCATGTATCTTTGAGAAATGAAATAGAAAAGTGAATTAAGGAAGTGCTTCAATCTGGTTTGGTAAACAACAAACTTTTTCAAAACACAAGGGATACAACTAAAATATTGCTATGAAAATTATACCTTAAAAATATTTCTGATAATATGTTAAGATAAAATAAAGATAAAAAGTGGTATTGTAGCTGTTAACTATAACCATGCAAAATATATTTTCATAACTGGAAGGTGGTATAAAGATATAGTCAACGTGAAGAATTATAAGAGCGTTTTCTTCTTTCAAAAATGTCTCCATAGTTGTCATTATATCTATTCAAGAAAAAAATGAAAAATGATTTCTGGCTTAGAGAATTGAGAAATAAAGTGAGGACTTTGCATGGTTAAATCTGACGCTGATGCCAAGTTCTCTTCTCTGTGCGTCCCATCCCCCTCAATAACTCCTTTCCAGGGGCCTGCGTGAGTGCCGCTTCTGACTGGCCTTATTCTGCGGGTTCCAGCTGGGCTCTGCAAGCTGCAGCACCCTTTATGAGGCAGTATAGAGATCACAAGCATTTGCCACCACGGATCCCTTTACTAAGTATTCCTCCCCTGGCATCTGGATGATACTGCCTAGCAAACAAATTACATTCATTAGGTGATTATTCAGTCCCATGTTTATTCATCGAAGGCTCACACAACCGGTAATCAAAGCTTCTGAACAGTGTGCGCTTTAACCACCCTAAAGAGAACCCGTATAAGAAGGTTGACGTGCAGCTCTGCAGCCTTGCCTGCCAGTGCGTGCACGTGTGTGCTCCCCTTAGAGATCTCAGAGGACTTCGCGTGCGGAGTGAAGGTGTCACAAACACAAGAACATGTGCATTTTCATAAGCTGAAAATTCTTCTAAATCCAAGGAATGAATGTCTGTAGTAGGATTTCAGATGGCTGCTTGGTTATTTGGGGGCAGTGGGGACATTTAAAGACCCTCTCTTGGGCAGGAAGCCAGCTTGGGAGAGAGGAAGCCAGTTTCCCTAGGGTGTACATGCTGGGTTTGAGGCGGCGGCACACTCACAGATGGCTGATTTGAGGTGGGTGTCAGGCTGGTATGGCTGAGACCACCAGAACTCTCGTTGCTTCCTATGTGGGGAAAAAAATACACTATGAGGAAAAAAGAATCAACCCAGGTAAACCCAGGTGAAATACACCCAGGATTGCAGGCTAGGATTTTCCTAGAATTCTGCTGCCTCCACCCAAGTATAAAAGATTTCTTCTCCAAACATAAGGTCAAATACCTTCTCTAAATACACAGGCTTCCCCCCACCCCCGCCCGCTTCATGGGATATTTTTGGAGCCACACTGACTTAAAGTGAAAATGTGGTGGGTGACCAGTAGTTCACAGGCCACAGACTTCAGAAAGGAGCCATAGCACCCTTCCCCCTCGGCTGGCTACCCTGGTCTCCTTAGAATTTTCGTAGCATGTTCCGGTTTCCCTCGCAGGCTGTGGAAACCCTCTACAGTTCCTTTAGAGACACATGATCTCTGTGCTTTCTGTCGTTCCTTATTTGGGCACTAATCCAATAAACCTACCATTGCTGTGTGCTCCTCGCAAGACCCCCACCAGGGCATCCTCACCGCTTTTTGCCCGTTGTGAGCCCAGGAGGACTAATCTCATTTGGCCTTTATCCCTGTTCCTGTCCTCAGCCCCCACAGCTCAGGTCATCCCTTATCCTCCACACTCTAATCCCTGAAGCCCATTTACTGGAACTCCAGTAAACAAACCTTCAGCAAAATCAGACCTCAATTCAGCCTCTTCTCTGCCTGAGCTCTTTAGAGAACGTAAATTCTAGCTCTAACTAAAACTCAGGTCTCTGAGTTCATGGCTTCCCCTGCACCTTTCAAGGGAAAACTGGGTTGTCTCCCACTCCTAGAGGTGTGCTGGTCCGGCAGCTCTGGGGCAGTGGGGCCCTGATGTGTAGCTTCTGCCAACTTCTCTAGCGGCTGTACTGTCACGTGGCTGGTTTCAAGCCGCTGTGCTGACTTCTCTGACCAGGGATGTAAGGAGCGCACAGGGCGAACTCTGGTAGCTGGCTCCAGCACACCGCTGCTCCCTGGCTGGGCGTGTGGGGTCCCGGTCCTTGCTCCTCATGGTCATCTCCAGAGCATGCTCCCTCTTCCCTAGAATCCCCAGCTCTTGACTGTTAGTCCCCCCACTTTCCTGGTAACCATTCCCAGATTACTCCTGCTCACTCTCATGCTCTCAACACTGTTGTCATAATTCCTGATGGTTTTATTATGCCCTGGCATCTCTGTTCCTTGATCTCCTTTTTCTCAAAGCCCTTCCCACCTTCTACCTCAGCTACTGCCTCCCACTGTCATACCCTAGAACCTTCCAGAACCAATAGCTGCAGACCCTCCATAATTTCAATTCCCAGCATCCCTTTCATTCACCAACACCTCCTATTGGGGTTGGTTCATTTTAGTCACTCCCTTGGCTCTTTCTTGACGTACTGTTAAATCCAACTCTGTCTTACCTGGACCTGTCCCCAAGGAAACTAACCAGAGTCACTTCACATTTATGGCCTTTACCCTTCAGGGGCCCCTGACTGTTGATCACACTCTATTTACCTCATCCCTTTGCTCTCCAGCTCTCATAGAAGCTTTCCAGCTGTCTCCCCTCTCCTTCCCCGTACCTCCTGACCCACCCTGACTCTCAGCTTACGACACTGCCTCTTTTTTCACTGGGACAACAGAGCGGTTGGAGGAGAACTTCCGCAAGCTCCGCCATATCCCGCCAACGCTGCTGCACTCTCCGGACTCCCCACTGTCACCCTCACTGTGGGTGAACTGTTTGAGGTCCCACATAAGCCAGCCCCTCTTCTTCTGCCTGCTCAAGGCAATCCTCTTCTCTTTCTCCTGTTGTAAAAAATTTCCTTCTCACTGGATCATTCCCACTAGTATTATTTACCCCATCAAAAAACATTCTCATACCACTCCACTTTCCCTTCTAGCTATTTGTTCTGCTCTGCTTTATACCAAAATGTCTCAAAGATTTTTCCATGTTCATTGTCATCAGTTTCTTCACATCTCACTCCCCTAGGATGGTGGCCCCACCCCTCCACTAAAATCACTTTCATCAGGATCACCAATGATCTCCATATTGTTAAATTCAATGGTCAGTCCCCTCAATAGCAATTGACGTAGTTGATCAGAGAATACCATACGGTGTTGATTTTCATGCGGACTCATTGGTCATTTATTCTCAATGTCCTTTGCTAGTTCCTTGTCTACTTCCTGACCTCTTAACATGGGCTGAGGCTTCAACCTTCTAAAATCTTTTTTCTGTCTTTACTTTGATCTCAGTAGCACAGAAGAGAGGGTGGTGGATTGAGATTCAGCAAATGAGGTTTCAACAACTCAGACTTGAAAGATTTACAGAGGGAGTCAGAGCTACCATTTTCAGTTTAATTTCGTTTCCTACATGTTTTCTCTCTTTTCTAGCTGGTATTGTTATTATGATCATTTGGTATTTAAGATGTTTAGGGCATATGGATAAATTGACACTTGGATTTATAAACCCATGTGTGAGGTTGTTCATCTGCTTGTCTCTCTTAATCTTATCTTAACTGCAATAGCAGGAGCCTGAGACAATGCTCTATTTCCTTATGCCTCAGTCCTGAGGCCAGGAGTTGTAACTTTTCTTACCTCTTCAGAAGGTGGTTAGAAGGGATTAGGCCGGCACAGGAACCAAGGTCTGAGATTTTCCGGGCCTGCCACCAGAGGGCATCATTCTGGTCCACAATCTGGAGGATGTCCCCCTTCTGGAAAGGCAACCCTGCATCCATGCAGGGGATGGTGGGATCCTCCTGGGGCCAGTACTCAGTCATGGCACGAACGTACACCTGACAGTGGGTGCATAACGGCACTATCAGAAGAACCCGTGCACGCATGGGTCATCAAGATGAAACGATTTCTTCCTCCCTTCCTCCTACTGTTCCTGTCTTTCCTCTCCATCTCACAAAAAAGGAGAACTTACCTCTTGAACTGAGTCTAAGAGCTACGAAAAAAATGACTTTGGGAATATAATCTCTTAGTGCTGAGAGTTTTTGCTCAAATGTTCACCATTCTTTTTTTTTTTAACATTTTTTTTAAAGATTTTTATTTATTTATCTTCAGAGGGGAAGGGAAGGAGAGAGGGAGAGAAACATCAATGTATGGTTGCTTCCTGTGCATTCCCTGCTGGGAACTGGCCTGCAACCCAGGCATGTGCCCTGACTGGGAATGGAACCATGATCTCTTGGTTCACAGGCCCGCGCTTAACCCACTAAGCTACACCAGCCAGGGCTGTTCACCATTCTTGATGTGACTTTTTAACTTCTTGGTACGTCATCTCCTTGTATTGTATTCATTTATTCATTTGCCTCTCATGATCAGTATTGAAAAATATACAACACAGTATTGAACAAATGTTCAACACATTATAGAGAACAGTAGTGTGATAGTTTATACACTGTGTGAGAGTACGAAGGCTCAGTAAATTCTTACCATCTTCTGGTTATTGACAGGAGGGTCAGAAACTGGAACCAGCTTGAACATGATTGTGCCACGGGACATGGCCTAGAAAATGTCAAAGGGGGAAGATGACAAATCTCAGAGTTCAGCCGTTACTGGGATTCAGCACATGGTGTTTCAACTCAAATGCTCAAGTCTAATGGTGATTTCCTCCACAGGGACTTTTACAAGGGTTCAACAGCTAAATGGAAACCCAGAAATGGAAATGAGGAAGAAGGTGAGCTCTGCTTCTGCCCTGCTTTATAGTCACCAGTGGGGTTCCAGAGTCACTGGTCTGCTAAGACCCTCACCAAGGCCTGGCAGGGACCCTCCATCTCGCTGCCGCCAGCTCCACCCCACTCTGCAAGGTCTTCCCACAGGAGAGGAGATGAACTCTCCGTCTGCCACTCCCTCTTCATACCTCAGTCAGTAATTATTTCCTGATTCTGCACCAGGAAGCCCAGTCTAATGGGGAGTGGCAGTCTTCTGGGGGGGACTGACAAGTTCCAAGCTAATGGGGGGCCTAAACATTTGGAGGAGAGAGAGAACCTGTCACCCCAGGAGGGGAGGTAAGAATCACTTTGTCAGCCACACTGTGACAAGCTTTGGAGATCCAGAAATTAACAAAACCTCTTTCTCACTCTTCTTCAGAATTTCACCCCATTGTCCTGCAACTCCACAGCTGGTGCCAGGATGGAGGTGGAGGCCTGTGGGTCTGTGATCGACACGCTGAGCCCCCTTCATAGTATCTTGTATACTACACAGTCTTACAGCAGTGGTTGCAATATTTAGGTAATATACTCCTTATAATACCACCCCTCCTCTCAGTCCCAAGCATATAAAATTTTAAAAAGCTCCCCAAAGAACCCAGTATGAGAACCACTAGTGTACTTGATACACAGTGATTGACCTCGGGCCCCGCACTTGAGGTGCGCATGGTGGAGGGGATGGATGGGGGCATGCTGCTATGTTATTGCCAGCTGGACTGTGATCCAGGCAGTTGTTTGAAGGATGGGAATGGGGACCTAAAAAGAGAAAAAGGTAACAATCATGTCAGAACTTTCCAGTTCAAACCACCAAGGACAGTGGCAGAGCCTGCAAGGATGTCCTCTCTCTATGCTGCTTTCTGGTGACGTCTTTCCTACCCCCAAACTGCCTCAAGGAAGATCTCAAGCAGATTTCAGCGGTACAAAAATGTTGGGGGAGCATGGTGTGGTTTGCTCAGCTTCAGACTTTCTTCCAGAGTCTCACTCTGCCCATGTGGGCTGTTTGAAGTGGGGCAACCCAGGTAGTGAGGGCCCTGGGCAGGGAAACTGGCAGGCTCTCGGAGACAGAAAGAGCAGAGAAGTAAGTCTCTTACCAAGGGTCGGGGCAGGTTGGGGGGAGTGGGCAGGCATCGGGGGACGCTCAGAGACAGACAAGTTCTGGGGTCTGGAGAGAGGAAGCTGTCGAGAGTGATCAGGCTCCCTTCACATTACAGTGAACACACACCATGGGCTGGCTGGGCCCTGTTCAGCCTGCCTTTCACGGAGACATGAAGAAGGCCAAGAGGGGGCTGTTACCAGAATATGGATCACTTGCTCAGGGTCCAGTCCCTCCACTGAAACTCCATTCACTTCCACCAGTTTGTCTCCGGCATACAACAAACCTAGGCAAACAGGAACACAAAACAAGGACGGGTACAAAGATACTGGCAAAGATAGAGGTACCTATCCCAAAACTGTGACAAACTCGCTAACTCAAGCATGCTCTAATATTTCAAAATTTATTATGAAATACTAATACTACTACTAATAAAACAAAATGGTTATTGTAATTTACGCCACCATCAAAGTGCATGAGCACTGCATTTTTCCACTTCCTCACCAACCCTGGGGTAACTGATGGTAAGATCTTTAGTTTTGCTAACCTGATGTTGTAAAATGGAACTGGAACACTGGTAAGAAGATAATGCTGAACATGAAGATGTCAGGGTCACGAGGAAATGATCAATGAAAAGGAAGGGGGGAGCACCTTAAAAGAGACACTGTGGAGAAACATGGGGGCTAAGATTACACCTTGAGAAATTCGGAGCAAAACAGCGGAACTGAGAGAGGAAGCAACACGGATGCTGCCATCGAACAGAAACTGTGACGATTTCAAGAAAGGTGTGGTCAGCAACATCAGAGATGCCAGAAGTACAAAGACAACTGAGGCTGAAGGAAGGGCCAGTGGACTTAGCAACTAGGAAATCCTGGGGGCAATGACCCTAAGAATGTTGGGTAAATCCCTGTGCCAGGTTTCTGGGGCCACCGACGGTGAGGACAGGGCAGCAGGACACAGAACTGGTTGCGTCTAGCAGAGCAGTGAAAGGGTCACTGGTGGGAAGGGCCAGCAAAGGGAGTTTCAGGATGGGGAAGAGCTACGCCTGTTTGAGAGCAGAGGGGCCAAGTAAAGAGTGAAAGTTGGAAACATAGAGTGAGGCCGACCTGGACTTGAACCCTAATTCAAACTGAGCAAGTTAGTTATCTAGTCACTTTAAGCCTCAGTTTCCTTATCTATAAAACAGTATGATAATACCTAGCTCATTAGGTTGCTAAGAGAATGTAAACTGAGAGAACATTGATATGCTGCCTAGAATGGAGGAACTCACTGAAGGAGGGGAAGAGGATTTCTCTGGAGTATTTATTCCTTCTTTCTTTAATAACCAAGCAGTGCAGTCGCCCTTATTAAAGCCCCAACCTTAGTTGGGAAAGAGGGGTTTCCCTGCAATGGAGACTGAACAATGAAGGGGTTCCTACTTTTCTGGTCCCACTTGTACCCTGCCACCCCAGCTTACCACTCCTTTCGGCCAGCCCGCCGTGGATGATTCTGGCCACCAGGATGTCCCCAGTCATCTCATGGCGCTTGATGGTAGCTCCCTGGGGAGAGGGCACAGTGGAATCCCTCTTTCAGCTACGTGGCCATCTTCCTGGTGGCTTCCCTCAGTGCAGCTCTGGCCTTTCAGATGAGGGTGTTTGTGCCAAGCGGGGCCACACCGTGCCACCAAAAGGGAAAGGTCTTGCAACCTTGGCCCCTGAGTTCTCTATCTAACCCCCACATCCACAGGAAAGAATATTTAGATCTTTCTAAAGATAAATAAACCTCCCACAACGACAGCCTAATCATGGGGGCTATTCTCAGAAAATCAAATGAATGCCTTACTTAGCTTCCTATTAATGGAGGAAAAAAAAAACTTAGGCAAATACACTGGAATTGAGTGAAATATATGTACTTGTCAGAAAGCCAAATAATAAATGTCTTATCTCTCACAGCTCTGTCAAAAAAGAAAAACACTCAACAGAAATCTTTCCTAGTGAAAATATTACATGTAACGTGTTTGAAGCCACAGGCAAAAATCTTTAAGTTACATGTCAGCCTTTATTATTATTATTATAATTTACTATTATTTTGAGTCCCCCACATTTTCTGAATGCCTTGAACTCTGTCTGTGACCACAGACAAGAATATGGCCCAAGTAACTACTAGAGATAATTAGTTCACAATCGACCCTGGTATAATTCTAAAGAAAAATATAAAACAATTTCCTTACCAGGGGCTGTTGATTTTTCACCAAACAAACAATCCTCATTGCTTCCTCACTCTCAGGGATGTTGTCTGGCAGTGGGGGGAGAAGGGGCTCGAAATCTTTCTGAGCAACAGTGTCATGGGCGCTGAGCAAGGCCTGGGAACAGGGAAGGAGAAGGCGGACAGAGGTCACACAGGGGGCACGCGCAGGGCACATCCACCTAGAGAACAGTGTCTGGATGCGATGTGAGATGCAGCAATAACAACAACCAACACGAAAACGCCAGGTGCGGTTCTAAGCATTTTCTGTGGATTGACTCGATCTTCAGGATAAGTTTGTGAAGCAGGTACATTTATTGCTCTCATTTCACAGATAAACAAGACACAGAGAGGGTGTATGTATTTTGTAAATCTTATCACCATTTCATTGATAAAGAAAATAAAGATCTGAGGGGTTATATGATTTGCTCCAGACCTGAAGCCAATACATTGCACTGGATTCAGACCCATGTCTGTGCTATATTCTTTCATTTCTGCCAACATGTATTATTCTATCACTTTCTCATTTTCTGGAAACCCATGTCATCCATGGTGCTCCTATGATTTTGAACTAAAAAACAACTTTTCTAATATTTCCCTAATTAAGGGGGGGCAGTAATCAAAGTACCTTGCAGCTTTAACCTTTCAGTGACATCCAAAAGCCCAAGAAGGGCCAAATGAGAAAAAGCAGTCCCCCAGTTTAGGGTATGACCAAAAAGTTCCTTCTAATGACCCAGTCTGCCAAGTTTTTCACTTCATGGGGTGGGGAAGCAGTCACCCTCAGCCCTGCCTGAGTTTGTTGGGAAGAACTTCACCGGAATGCAGAGAAAATTCTATAGGGTTATCTAGTGCACTAAACTTTTTGGTGCAAATTCCATCACTCCAAATGCAGATATTCTCTTAAAGTTCTAATTTGCTAATAAATTGATTTCAAAATCTGCAAGTATTAAGAGGTAGGCTTCTGTTCTGCCATCAAATATCTTTTACTTATTACCTCTCCCACAGAGAAAATCATCATTATACCGTGGTTTCCAAATACCTTCACACACTATTCAAAAACTTAAAATATTCCCAAGATGGAAAGGAAGGATGCTACCCTGATTGCCCCACAATTTTAGAGGCTTTGCAGAGGGGACATAAGGAAAGTTCTAGGTGACTCCTCATAACTATGTCAGGCTTGGCTCACATCTGAGTCCCACCTGTTTTGGCACACACTGTTGGTAACCTGCATATGGTAACAGGGCATCTATTCCGAGAGCACATTTCCCATCATGTTTCCTACTCCCCCGCCTCCTCCCCGGCTTTGTCTCCGCACCAGGTGGACATGCCGTGTCTATGTTGGTGAGCACTTGCCTGAAAGTGTGGAGCCTGGAGGATTTGTCTCAGTTCTTGGATCTCAGGGGAACTACAGGGTGCATGTAATATCTCCACCACCTGGTTGATAGAAAAAGCATACACTGTGAAATTTTTAAAAACCTTTATCACCTAGTTAACCTCACCCAGACTGCAAACAGATATACTCACTAGCATGATATTAACCTAGGAAAAGCTGTTATGTAAGCCTTCTTTTTCATCTTTAAAGTCAAGGCCTACGACCCTTTTTCATTTATTAAGCTTTGCTACAGCAGGTAGAATTCAAGATTTGGAGTAGATCTAAAGCCCCTGGCCCCAGGCCTGGCACTTCACAGGCTCTAAGCTTCTAAAGAACTAACATCATTTTGTGATACTATATGTTCCAAGGCAATTTCTCTCTAGTGGCTCTAAAACATCTGTTTGCTCATATAAGGGCTTATGGGCAGGTTAAGGTACCTGAGTTCTCCAGGCACAGGCTCAAACACCTGGAGAACTCGGGTAGCTTAATCCCATGGGATGCTCCAGGCTGCTACTGGAAAATGGGAATAGTACTTTGTATTTTAGGGCTTATTATTTAATTAACGGTTTTAATATTTGTGCAAGGGAAAAGTGCTTAACGGAATAAATTCTGATCTCTTTGCTGTGGTTTAGGTGTAGACCTGCTTTCCGACAGGGCATAGACCTTTCAAGGCTTTAATCAGCCCCATGAGTCTTCGGCAGTCGAGTGCCCTCGCATACAGCAAATGAAAACAGGCAGTTCACCAGGATTACAATTGGACAGCTAAGCACAATTTGACTTGCTGATTACTGAAATCGAGGGTAAAGTTTTCTTTTTTCCTTCTATTTCTTTTAATATAGGTTGAGCAATAAATGATAATAAAATAGATTACATTATTCCTTCATTCAACAAACATTTATTGACTATCTACTATGTTTTAGGCACTGTTTGGAATGATGCAAATAGAGCAGTGAGTTAGGCAGGCAAAAGTCCCCATTCTCATAGAGCGTAACTCTAGTGAGGAGACATAGACAATACAAGTCAAATAAATAGTTCTATTTGATGGTGAAAAGGGTTAAAAGAAAAATAAAATAAGGAAGGTAGATAGGGAGTGCTACCAGGGGACTGCAACTGTAGATAGGATGACCAGGGAAAACCTCAGTGTGAAGGTGACGTTTGAGTGGAGACCGGAGGAGATGACGAAGGAAATCGTGAATATACAGGCGACAGCATTCTGACACAGGGAGTAGCAAGTGCAAAGGGCCTGAGACAGGAGCATGTCTGGTTCAGACAGCCATGAGGGTGTTTGAATCTGGCTGGAGCAGAGTGAACAAGGGGGGGGAGCAGAGGGCGGAACATCACAGAGGTGATGGGGCTACATTTGGTTTGGCTGTGTAAGGACTTTGACCTTTCCTCTGAGATGGGAAGTCACTGGAAAGGTTTGAGCAGAGAAGCGACCTGATTGGACTTGCCCTTAAAGAGGGTCACTTTGGTGGCTATGCTGGGAATAGACTGCAGGGGCAAGACTAGAAGCAGGAGACCAGGTAGGAGGCTATATTGCAAATATCTACGAAAGATGACCATGGCTTATACTATTAGGAGGTCCGTGGAGGTGGTGAGAGCTGGTATTCCTAGAATGGAGAGGACTTTCCATGAGACTGGGTGTGAGATGTGAGAGAAAGAGAAAGTCAAAGCTGATCTCGAGGACTTTTGGCCTGAGTGCTGCAAGAACAAAGATGGATTTATTGAGATATAAAAGGCTGGGAGAGGAGTAGCTGTGGTGGGGGTGGGGACAGTCAGGAGCTCAGCGTGGGACACACTGAGTGTGAGGGTCCACAAACACCTATGTAGAGTGGGGAGGAGGCAGTTCGATATGAGCCCACATTCAGGGAAAGAGCCCAGCGAGAGCTGTAAATTTGGGAATCATTATAATAACATTACCCTTTTTACACAGGGTAAATTGAGTTCAAAATTTAGAGAAAAAAGAGAGAATGGATACATGCTAAAAATGTTATTTTTATTTGTTTTAATTGGGAGATAGCAGGCCAATTTTCTTCCGTCTCATAAAGCTCAGTTAGAAACAGTAGATGCATAATCATAAATCAAACTTTTCCATTAGAGCCTTTAATTCATTTAAACTAGCACTGTGAGTAAAATGGCATCATATTAAAGCTCTACTATTCTGTGAACCAAAATCAGCTCACCTCATCGCATAACGCCTGTGCACGGGAGCTGGCAGGAGCGAGTTGTTTTTCTTTAAATTCCTGGAGGCAGTCATAAACCTGCAGAAGGTGTGTTGACAACAGAGCTGTTGACATTTTGGATTTAAGAATCTCCATGGGAACAAACAGCCTGGGAAACGTGAACAGCATGAGTGCTGGCCTTTGATAAAGTGTCTCTAGTTGTGAAAGAGAAATGAAGTCCAGTTTGGTGGTTCTAAAGCTCCAGAGGCTCAATCACAGGCTGCCATTGGAAAGTGGTCCTCCCTAACCGATTCCATTGAAAGAAATTCAAACTTTTACTCTTGCTGAACAAAGTAAGAGAGGGTTGTCTAGGGCTGAGACCATGGGGGGTTTGAGGCCAGACACCTGCAAGGACCCGGGCTGGGCGGCTGGGCAGGACAGGAGCTACGGGACCAGGATTCCCCAGAGGATCTGAATGAAATAAGCACACGATACGCTTATTTGTACTCTGCTCTTATCTTTGGTTTGTTTCCCCCTCCTCCCTTCATTCTCCAGTAAAAGTTCATTTATAAAAATTCCAACTTCGTCTCTGTTGACCCTTGGGAATTTTCTTTCATACCAGGATCTAGGGTTGGGCTGAGTACACCCAGGCCTGCCCCGCTCCACAGGGCAGTCCTCAATCTTAGTTTAGAAATACGGTTTCTCTAACAGGTTCTCCTCCACCCAGACCTGGAAGGATGGCTCTTCCCGGCTCCACCAGTGCTCGAGCTTCCCTGGAAGGGATTAAGGGGGAGGATCGGTACAAGGGGTGCAGAGCGCAGGCAGCACCTTCGGTGACTTTGCAGCTGGTGTTTTAGCTAATCCTGGGAGGGAAAGTGCCTGACAGGAACTGGGTGAGGTTCCCCCCAGCTTTACCGAGATATAATTGGTATATGACATTGTGTAAGTTTAAGAAATAAATGTAATTATATATATAATTATATATATGTTTTGTATATATAAAAACATATATATATGTTTTGAAATATATATCTCAACATGGCTACCACATTAAGGTTAGTTAACACCTCTGTCACCGCATGAAAGTACTATTTTGCGTGTGGTGAGAACATGTAAGATCTACTCTCTTAGTTAGCAACTTTCAAGTATATGGTATGGTTTTGTTAACTATAGTCATCATGCCATGCGTTAGATCCCCAAAACTCACTCATCTTAAACTGGAAGTTTGTACCCTTTGACCAAAAAATCTCCCAATTTCCCCCACATTCCAGTCCCCAGTGGCTACCATTCCACTCCGTTTCTACAAATTGAGCTTTCTTAGATTCCATATCAGTGAGAACACGTACTATTCATGTTTCTCCGTCAGATTTATTTCACTTAGCAAAATGCTTTCCAGAGTCAGCCATGTTGCTGCAAACACGAGGAATTCCTTCTTTTTATGGCTGAATAATATTCCCTCATATATCCCACTTCTGGATATATACCCCCAGGAAATGAAGTCACTGTTTCAAAGAGTTCGGTGCACCCCATTCTCATTGCAATATTATTCACAAGAGTCAGGACATGGAAACAACCCAAGTGTCCATCCACAGATGAATGAACAAAGATCAGGAGTTCTGAAACGAGTGCCGTGAGGAGTGCTTCTCTGCTTATGCTGACCACATTTCACATTTAAGGAAACGCACACATCGCCAAAAACAACTTCTAAAGGATCTTTCTTAACACCTGTTCAGAAAAACAAAATTATACTCAGATAGTAGATGCTAGTGTATGGTATGTGCAATGTTAGCCAAAATTTTAAAAAGAAGAAGAAATGTTCAGAGTAAAAAAACTTAAGATACCTAAACAGAACTGTAGTACCTCATTTCCTGATTTTTAAAAAGAAAACAGGAAGGAATAATATTTTTAGAAGCTTTTTTACTTGTCCTGAGGTGGCCTCAAGGACAAAGGGTTGCAGGTGGCTACTAGGAGTGCTGCCACGGCCATTGTGGCGGCTGCTTTGTGCTCCCAGGAGCCTTGGGGAGACAAGAAAGGAGCTGCCATACTCTTTGCCTTCGAAATTAATTCCTTCCTAAACTCACAGGTTTGTCAGCTCTCTCTGAGAACTGTCTCCTAAGAACTTCTTCCAAGTTGCAATTTCCTCCCCCTGACGAAAGCGACACTGTCGGGTGAGCAGTTTCTGCCCCCACAGCAAGCAAAGGCTTGCACGCTTCAGGGCGCTCACCTTCAGCAGGGCCTGCAGCCACGGGGAGTGGAGGAGGTCGTACAGGAGACACAGTCCGCTCACATCTCGGCTGTAGAACAGATTTAGCTCTTGCAGCACAAGCCTCAGGATTCGGGAGAGACCTAGGAAAGGGAGAGGGCAGAGCCCGTGGCAGGTAGGTGGGGGTGGAAAGAAAGGCAGGTGTAAATGGGAAGAACAGGTCAGCTGGGATGTGCCACAGGTGCTCATGAAGAGTGGACGTGACCCTGGATTTAAGGCCAGAAGATCTACCTTCAAGCCCTATTCTGTCACTTGCTTGCTTGTGAACTTCAGAAAGTCCCCCAATTATCTGAAACCCAGTTTCCCTGTGGCAAAACAAGGATGTGCTAGCTTTCCCATAGGGGTGTTGCTAACATTAGATGAAATGGTAGATCATAGTACACAGATGTAAGATACTATGAGAGCAATATTGCTCCCTCCTCCCCAATCTTACTAGCCTTTGGCTTATTCCAAAATTATCTAGTTGTTTTCTGGACTCTCCTTCTCTAATTCATAGAGGCATTTGTGTTTAGCCTTTCTGAAAATTCTTATTGAAAGTGTTATTGAAAAACTCTAACTCCCAATAAGTTTTGTGTGTGAGTCTATGAGGTCTTTTTTCTCCTTAGTCCCTTCACCTTTTCCACCCAGCCCCACGTACCCCTCCCCTCTGACAGCCGTCAGTCTGTTCTCCCAGTGAGTTTTTAAGTACACATCTCAGGATTCCACTGATTAAAGGGACTGAACGGATTTTAGTGAATGCTTGATTTTTTTTACAAGTGTTATCATAGAAATTCTATTTGTTGCAGTGATATTTTGAATGTAAGTTATGAAGTTCTAAGTTTAAGTAAAACATTGTGTCAATTTCTTTCCTTCCTGCCTTGAAAATTACTCAGACTTGTGCATAGGACACTCAAAAATGTACAAGTTTCTTATACGAGTCACAATAAATCTATCAGAATTTCTACCCATTCATTTGATCACATATCAAATTCAGAGTGATATTTTCAGACCTTCCTAGTTTCAAAAAAGAATCCCGGAGCCGCATACTATTCTCTGGACTGGATGCCGTAGAACACTTCACGTGCTTACCCGGCGGCTCTGCTCCTTTGTCTGACTGGGTCATCCTCCTGGCCCGAGCTTCTAGACGGAATTCAGGACTAGGGAGTAGACCAATAGACAGCACACAGTTCATTCCATCATGCTGGCCATGACGCTCGTAGTGCACTGAAATACATTTTCCACAGCATTTTTGGACACTGTGCTACACACTGGGATCATGATAAAAAAATTCTTGCGCTGTGGCCCTTACTCTTGAACCATCGCCAGCTGTGAGAAAGAGAAAACTATTCCATGAAACACTCCCTGTACTCCCCTCTTTTTTTCACAAGTGATGTTTTATTTGTTTATTTCCCACCTCTTTGCCTAGTTGGTTTTACCATCATTCAGAGCTCCCATGAGCCTTCCTGGCCCGACTGCCCTAGGCCCTTCCCCCTCCCACTGTGCCCTACAGTTCATGGCGTCGATGGCGATTGTAAGAGCTGTGTGTTACTGCTGAGGCCTACTCTTAGAGTTCATTTTCTGTATTGTTGTAGGTAGGTTTAATTTCAAGAAACAGAAACCCAAAATCATAGTGGCTTAACAGGATAGAAGTTTGTATCTTGCTCATGTAAAAGTCCAGAGGCTGACAATCCAGGGCTGGTAGGGCAGCCTTGCTCCATGAAGTTCTCAGAGAATAGGTTCTTTCCACTCACCGCTCCACCACCCTGGGATGTGGTGTGCTTATCCTCCTGCCCCAAGATGGTGGCTGGGGCTCCAGCCATCACTTCTACATCTTGGTCAACAGGACACGGGATGGCTTAAGGAAATGAGGGCAAGGGGAATATGCCCACCGCTCTTTGAGGAACTTTCACACAGAAAGTTGCCCTACACAATGAAGAATCACCTCATGCTCTGCATAACCTTCAAATACCCCACTGGACTTCCATGTTGCTGGAAGAAAACCTCTATGATTATCTGAGCCTAGAACTCAACTTTTCTTTACATATTCTATAAATACAAAGTATTTTTGCACAGTTTTAATACACACTGAATTTTCTGGACTACTACTACCACAACCAAGGCATTAATTTACTTTGTTTTGCTTGGACTCTATCAAGTTGCCCATCATTTCAGAAAAGCATGCCATTGATGATACTGTTTTGGGATGGGGGTTTACTACTACACACCACTCTATCTGCGTCTGCATTCAAAGTTACTGCATCTGTGGTGGGTTTTTTATAGGTGTAAACATGACATGTGTTACTTCTTTGTATCTTAGGTATAGTGGTATCCCATATTTACATATTGAAATGTGCAATGTCTTATCAACTACACTTAAATTATATATATATATATATATATGAATTTTTTGAAGTTTTGTGTAGGCAAGTGTCTTAGTTTGGTCTTCCCCAGAATCAGACACAGGATAAGGATTCTAGGGAGGTGATTTGTTTGGAAAGTGATATCAAGAAACACCAGCAGAAGCCCTTCCATTCCCAGTTCCATCGCCAGTTCCATTCCCAGTCTAGGGCACATACCTGGGTTGTGGGCCAGGTCCCCAGTAGGGGGCGTGTGAGAGGCAACCACACATTGAGTTTCTATCGCTCTCTTTCTCTCTCCCTTCCCCTCCTTAAAAAATAAATTATTTTTTTAAAAAAAGAGAAAGAAACACCAGTAGAGAAGTAGGGTATTGAGGCAGGGCAGAGGGGAAAAGCCAGTAAAAGTTTTATCAAGCAAGTAATTACTATGGGCAACTGGAGCTTAACCCCATGGGGAACAAGGGAGAAGGATGTGGGGGTAACTATACACCAGTGCTACCCGTCATTGGTTGAGGGCTGTTCCCAGAGACCATTGCTTCTGGCACTTGCAGCCTGCTACATGAGTACCTTCTGAGAGTGAGTGCAGGTGCTGGCAGTTGGAGGTTGGCCCAGAATGCATCAAATTCATAAAGACAGCAGGGACATGGGTAGGGCACCGGCAGCATTTGTTACTATAGGATAATGTAGAATTAATCCGAAATTTTTTAAAGGAGCATTTCAAATTAGTAGTTAAAGACTGCGGTATTGAATCTAACATGATTGAAAACCACTCTCCAGAATCTAGACAGATTGTGGGATTGAGTCAGGGAAGCTATATTGAAAAAGACATCATTATTGTCTCTAAATTCTAAGACAGTGAGAAGAGCAACACAGAAAGTTGTTACAGAATTTTAGACAATTTTCCAGACACATGCTTCTTAATACCATATGCTTTGCCTTGCCCACCACCCTTACCTGCCCAGCCCTCACTGAATCAGGTTAAACGCTGCCTTTTCCTGTGTTCCAGTTTTTGAGCCTCTGCTGAATCATTTAGCACAACAATTGCATGTGTGATTCATCACCTTTCCTAGAGGGGACTTCCAGGGTAGGGAACAGAAAAGGGAGATGGAGTGTCTGCCAGACAGGCCGAAGTCAGAGCAAGCAGGTGGGTCTGACTCCAAGTCGTCATACTCATCAGGCAACCTCTTAAAACCTGTTACCCAAAGGACAGCTCAAAAATCGCACATCCTTGCTGGGGCAGTACAGATTGAACAAGCCAGACGCTGTTTGTGCATCACTAGGTAGCCCATACTTCTCCGGTATTTAATGCCCGACTCCAGGGCCACACAGATAATTCATGAACTCTAAAAAGCCCATTTGACTAGTTTCTCAGCCACAGAGGGATAAACAGTAATTTTCATCACCCCAACTTGGGTGAATTCTGAAAACTGTGCCTGCCTGGTCATCCTTAGGTTTCTGTGATAAATTTGCTATGGACTGAAATTGTGTCGCCCCCCACCCCGTCCCCCAATTCATATGTACTGATAGAAGCCTTACCCCCAGTGCGAAATTTGGACATGGGGACTTAGGGGATTATTAGGGTGGGGCTCTCGTGATGGCACTACTGACCTTCTAAGAGACACCAGAGTTTGCTCGCTCTCTGCCATGCGAACACACAGAGGAGGCGGTCTGCAAGCCAGAAGAGCCCTCACTGGAACATGACCACGCCAGCACCCTGATCTCAGACTTCCAGCCCCCAGAACTGTGAGAAAATACACTTCTGTTGTTTACCGCCCAGTTCCTGGTACTTTGTTCTAGCAGCTGCAACTAAGACAAAAATTCATAGAAATGCCCAGAAAATGACTCCCTCCATCTCTCCCTCCGGGTGGCTAAGAAAACTATAGTGATTTATTATCTTCAGAGCACATACCATGCCTCACAGTCCTCTTACACATTAACCTGTTCAGTGTCCGGCCCCTGTATGGGTCACGTCTGTAGAGGGTCAGGGAGTGGACAGCTTGCTTGTCCTGTTCACTGCCGTGGCCTCAGCAGCTCTAACAGTGCTCGGGTTGTAGCAAGCACTTGATATTCATTCCCAGTTTTTGCTGGGAAGGAAAAGAAAATGGGAGGCCAAGGAATGAAAGGAAAAGGCTGATGCCTCCCACAAGGAGTTCGAGAGAAGCTGGGATGCCAACCCTGAGATGGGAGGCAGCCAGAGTTGGGAGGCCAGTGCCCTTCCTCTCCTCCTCAGCCTGGTCATACTGACTTCGACCTTCTTCCCTATCAACTTTGGCATAGCAGCTGAAGGAGACCTTCAACGTAATCAAAGGCAACCTTCATTTTACAGATAAGGAACTGGACATTCAAAGAGGTATTCAGTGGCATCATCAAACAGTAAAATCACATTTTCATCCTTTGTTTCCATTAGTCCTGAAAGACAGCAGGTCCTGGCAGAAGACTGTGATGTCACATCCTTGTCTTCCTTTTCACCACTTGTGCACCAATTGTCTGAGACTTCCCTATTTCTGCTGTCTTGAGAATGAGAATTCTTGGGACTGTTAAGTTAAATACCAAACCACATGCAATTCTGGATTAATTAATTAATAGTACGGACAGCCAGTTCCACAGTTAACTTAGAAGCTGTGTTAGTACCACTGACTCCTGAGGAGTTTGTCCTAAACATTACTTAACAACCATGAACTTCTAAAACTGTAGTGATTACTATTAAATGCTACACTCTCTACCCCTATTATGCTTTTCCAAAATGATGCTTTCTATTAAACAAAGCCTGAAAAGGACTTGAAAATAGTGAAAAATGGCCTGTAAAAAATGGCCGGTTTTCTCTGGGTCACAATACTAATTAGGACTAGGACAAATGTTCAATTTTATTTTATCTTCATGACAACTCATTATTCTATACTTTAAAAATAGCTTCTGAAAGCAAAACCCCTTTTAAAATCAAAAAACTTCCCACATAATTTGGATTACAATGAAACTAAATCCCTTAAATCCGATTGCCCAGAACTGTAACTATTAAAAATGGACAGAAGGGCAGACACATAGACGGTGGGTAACTGAGGTTCATTTGGCAGCGTCTCTTACCTGCAACACTGCAAACGTGGAATGTTGCTCCTACCCAGAGAAAAGCTTCGTAGGAAATACTAGTGGGCTATTAACTGCCAAAGTCACCTCACTGTTCTAAAGAAAATCTCTGCACATCCTCTTTGATTTAATCCATGGAAGCCTAACCACTAAATTACTCACAAGCCTCCTGTCACAAATCTTAAATATTCCTTGCACTGAAGAGTCTAGTCATTTCTATCATTTTCAACCTTCACTTTAGTGTTTGCATAGTTTTTAGATGTCACTTTAGCATTTTCTCTCAAATTGCCAGCATATAGTTAATGCTTAAAGATTAATATTTTTGTTGACTATTTCAGAATAACAGACACCCACAACAGAGGACAGCATTTTTATTTCAATGAAGAGAAAAACTGTGGAGATACCTGAGAATAAGCTGACCTACTAACCTTAATCATTTTCTCACGTTACGCTGAGAAAGCAATGACAGACTCTTGAGCCAATAATGAAGCCTGTAGCAGTTCCTTCTGAAAGGTCCCCTACCAAGCCCCTGTTCTGAATGAACTTCATAGTTAGCCCATTCTCTCTCAGACTGGAGCTACTTCTTTATTGGACAATTTTATATTACAGTGAGGGGGAGGACATTTGAAAGTAGGTATCACAAAAGAACACGAGAAACGCTGCTGCTGACAGCAAGACGCAGGGTGAAAAACAGCAATTAGAAGAGGGTTATCAGCTGTTTTACCCTGAACATACCTATGGCTTTCCCCTGCTCTCCACAGTAGATGAAGATCCAAGCTGGGAATGTGATACATTTGTGAATGTTTTGAGCACAGCATATTTTATCAAAAGCACTTAATTTTACTAAAAGTTTTCATTTTCAACTCATGTTTTAAAGTTCATGTTGAACTTCAATGCATAATCCATATGAAATGACATCTCTGGCAGCTGTAGTAGAAAGAGCACTGGGAAGTTCTAGGTTTGAGTCCCAGCTTTCACAGTGAGCAAATCACAGCCACTCCTTGTCTGCAAAACAGGGATCGGTGGGGTGAACGTCTGCCTCACGGGCTGCTTCAAGCATTCATCGTGTGTGTGAGATCTTTGCAAACTGCTGCATGAGACCTAGGTATTTCTATTTATAGACATGGGCCTGGAGGTTTAGGGCTTTCCCCCAAGAAAAATGAAATTTTATTAATATGCTATTTGAAAAGTATAAATATACTATAAAAATCTAAAGTAACTGGGCAATTTCATTCATGACTCCAATAAAAGGACGAGTTATAATTTTTTTTTAAGAATTGAAACAGCCTACCAAGCATTTGATTTCTGTCCATTTCCACAATTACCCTAAGTTCCCTCTCTCCCTCTTTTTTATACTTTTAAAAATAACTTTTAAAAAAAGATATTTATTCATTTTTAGAAAGAGGGGAAAGGAGGGAAAAAGGGAGAGAAACATCAATGTGTGGTTGTCTCTTGCACGCCCCCTACTGGGGACATGACCTGCAACCCAGGAACGTGCCCTGACTGGGAATCGAACTGGCTACTCTTTGGTTCACAGGCCAGTGCTCAATCCACTCAGTCACACAGGCCAGGGCCCAGGGTCTCTCTTTTAAGGGATCAAAGGCATTCAGTACATTTGATTTTATAAGTCATATGTGGAATTAATGTAGAGTATTTAACATAAACTAATCTTTAAGTGTTGGTCTCATCCCAAAGCATCAGGGAAATGGACAGCCTTCTTGAGAAGACATTACAACAGGAGGATGATTAACTAAGGCCTAATATTTCTACCGGAATATTTTAACTCCTCACTCTTCCCTTTCCTGAATCTGTTTGGGGGGTGGGGGGTGGAGAGAAAGAGAGAGAGAGAGTGAGAGAGAGAGAGAGAGGTAACTATCAAAATATGCCTTCTGTCCAAAGAAATAATAGATTCTTTTAAGACCCTTGTCCTCATGGGAAAAAGGGGGACCAATGCAATAGCATAAACAATAAAATAAAAAAAGACCCCTGTCCTCAGGTTATTAGGATCAGAAAGTTAATTTGTCCTTTGCCACCAAAGGTGCTATAATTATAAGCTTTGTGTATTTTAAAGAGAGATGTCTAAAATCCTAAAGGATCCTCTGAGGCCAATACAAAGAGGCATGGATCACAATGTAAGCAAAAATACTAAACCTGGATTTCTTTTAAATTTTTAGGCTGCCCTGTGCCATCTCTCTTGTAATCAAAACCAAGTTGTAAAGATCAATGTCTTTTATTATGAAAATTGCCGTTACATTATAGTCAGCATTCCAAAACAATATTTTAATAAACATTTGTCTTGATTATAAAGTAGAGCAGAAACCATGATCCTTTTTCCTAATTAACATCTGCTGATGTTAATAAATTAGGAGGACACTCCATACGCTCACCATTTGTTTAGATGAGATGAGGAAGAGCACCTATGTTATTCAGAACAGCTACTAGTGTTATACAGTATAAACCAACCACTTACAATAGGACATTAAAAAAACAAACACTACAACACTGAAGTGTCATAATACTTTTGAGATAGGAAAAGCCAAAGCTGGTTTCCTTTTTCTTCCCCTCTGTGAACTTAATGCGAGGTATAGGGAAGAGCCACAACACTAGGTAGGATGAAGGAGGGATGCAGTTCTTCGCTTCCCCATCTCCTAGCCTTTTGTCCTGCTCCAAAACAGCCTGCATGCAAAAGCTCTTCAGGCTCTCTTCACAGGCCTCGGGATACAGCGTTTGCACATGGACAAATGAGGATCCACAGCAGCACAGAGTCAGTATCTGAATTCCAGTGTATTCACTCTGTAGAACAAAATTCCCATGTTCTTTTTCACTCAGGAGGCAGAATACTCCTATTTAGATGCATTTCGTGTTTGGGGTTGTGGTTTGCTGGTCACTTATATCGAATGTCTCCCATGATGAATACCGTGGTGGAAAAGCTTAGAAAAAGTTAAAACTGTAGTTTAAAAGTTCTCTTTCCCCTCTCTCAGCCAAGAAGCACGATGCACACATGATTGCAAGGGATTCAGGAAGGCATAGTGCGGTTACGGCAGTTTCAAGTACAATCTGCTCCTTGCAAAGGGGTCTGCGGCAACTGCAGGCAAACCAGAAACTCCAAATCATCCATCACCTTCTTTAATGTAAGAAGCTATACTGAGAACTTTTCTTGCAATGTCATGAAGCTGGCATAACCTTTACTGTAGGAAGAGATATCCTCTTTTTTCAAACAGTAGGTGTATGGTATTTTGAAAACTTATTATTGGCCAGGGACCAGTCGATTTTGATTTCCACAACCTTTTCAACTCTCCCTTTAAACTGTACAGTCTTTTCTTCTGGGCTCTGATCATTAGTAAGCTTCAGAAAAAAACCACCAAAATAACACAACATCCTAATTTCAAGACCATCCTTTTTTGCCACTATGGGAAGATGCCAGATGGAGCTATAACTCTCTGTATAGATAATCCATTTGTCAAGCTGTTATGCAGCCTAGTTAAGCTTCTCACGCTGGATCTGGTAGTAACATGCCTGAAAAAAAATTCCATACAATTTCAAATTTACTTTGAGAGAAATTACATAAACATAGCAGTGTACATAGGACTAAAGAAAGGAAATCCCTTATTAATTCTAATAATCCAACAAAATCAGTTGCTTTCATTTTTCCCGTTTTCTTCCAGCTCCCTATCCAGTGTCTTTACTGCCTAGTTTAATTAATAGATAAAATTTTGTACAATTGTAAAACACATACACACAAAACTTTTTACAGGCTGCATAATATTATTCACTAAGTAAAAATACTACAATTTGCTAAGCCACTATTAATTGGACATTTAGAGTATGTTGCTCGTTATAAGGTACACAAATAACTGAAACTGGAATCATCTA
This sequence comes from Trachops cirrhosus, assembly GCA_028533065.1. Classification (NCBI taxonomy): domain Eukaryota; kingdom Metazoa; phylum Chordata; class Mammalia; order Chiroptera; family Phyllostomidae; genus Trachops; species Trachops cirrhosus. The sequence goes on along the minus strand of CM052541.1, from coordinate 24,591,178 downwards.
GCATGTTTGGTCAGCATACAGATTAAGCATCCTTTCAGACCTAGTGAGTCAGAACTTCCAGGAATGCATTTTTAAGCAGCATCCTCAGGTGATTCTGAAAGTATCCAGGCCTGGGAGCCACTCACACTACAAAGAGCACTTCGTCCAAATCACACAGAATGTTTTCCATTCTTCAATAAGAACAAATCTCCAGGAGTAGGACTGCGCAAACTCCACAAACACTTTTGGTGTTTTTGATATCCATGTTAATAACAACTGTTTTCCAAAAGGGTAACTGCTATTTAATTTAATCCATTATGAATAATATGGGAATAATACTGATTTCACTATAACCTCACCAGCACCGGTTAAATTTTAAAACATTTTTGTCAATTTAGCAGGCACAGTATGACACCTTGTTTAAATCTGCAGTACTATTATATTCAGTGAGGTTGAGCATATTCTTACATATAAATGTATTAATTTGCTTTCTCCCTTGGTGATGTGTTTAGAGATGCTCTTCAATAAACATAAGTAGTTAATAAGTCATTGGTGGTTAGTATTTTCCTTTCCCACCACCCTTTTTCAGTTTATTTATTTAACAGAAATGGTATTTACATTGAAAAATTTAAAAAATTAACCCAAACCAGAAAGCTGACATTAAATTCTAGGTTTTTTCTCATTTTAATTTCTCTGTCTTTCCTTCTCTCTTCCTTTTTCTATATTTAACCTTAAAGCGTCTATAATTTGCAAGGTGGGTGATTCCACCCTGATTTCATTCTCCTTCCAAAATTCTTAATGACCTATCCCAATACTTTGACCACTTATTACATAAAACTCTTTTCCATTTGTGTCTGGTTTTTCCATTTTCACATGTGAAAGTTTTATTATAATAATGTCTACCTGGGGGCTATCCCTTCCATTTATTGAATAGTTATTTGTCTATTCCTGTGATAGTAATATACTATCTTAATTATTATAATTCTAACCTGGCAGAGTGGGTCTATTCTCCCTCTCTTTTTTCAAAAGTGTTTTTGTCATTTTCTATCTGTTGTTCTTCCAATAAACTTCAGAATGATTCTACTGTAGTTCCAGAAAAACTGAAGTGACTGTCAACAACCCCTAGAGAGCACCCAGATCAGGGAACCTCATTTGTAATCTATTGGTTACAATAAATACATGAAGAAAAAAGAAGATGCAATTCATATTCATTCTATTCATACTGCCTTCTGCATTTCTACCTTAGTACCACTAAATAGCTCCATTTTTAAATACTTTTTTGACACTAAAAACCCCTTTTTCCTTTTCTAGTTACACTTATATGGATGGTCTACATTCATAAGCATCTGTAATGATTTGAATAACAAATTTATAGAGAATATTGGGTGGTGAATAATTTGCTTTATGCATAATTAACTAATTGGTACTTTAACATATTACCATATTTCAAAATATTAATAATATGTACTCTAAAGGCACTTAAAATGTTTCCATTAAACTTTTATAAAGAAGAAAAGTAGCTAATGACAGATTTATATTATGGTAAATGAAGGACAGATTTCAAGATAACAAATAATAAGCAACACCTACACTTACCTTCAAGGTGGTGAACATTATGCCCTGTTCCCCATGCTGAAGATACGGGTCCATCAGGTCCTCAATGAGATGGACCTCAGAGCCCAAATTCCTAATCCTGCCCAATAAGAAAAAAAGATACTGAGTTATTTCTACTTATATGCACATCCTTCTTCAAAATCTCTTTGAAGGGAAATAAATAGCTCAACAAAGAGGTAATGCCATAGTGAAATGAGTTAATATAAATAGACTTTTTTTTCTAGTAGAACATATTCCTGTCATCAGTTCAAAAAAACCAAATGAAACCCTGGCTGGTGTGGCTCAATGGATTGGTTTGCAGGTTTGATTCCCAATCAAGGCGCATGCCTGGGATGCGGGCCAAGCCTCCAGTTGGGCAGGACACAAGAGGCAACCACACATTGATGTTTCTCTCCCTTCCTCTCTGTCTAAAAATAAATAAATAATCTTTAAAAAAGCAAAAGGCATACATGTTAAAATGAGTAGTCACTAATACTAAAGTCAGAAAGCCTGATCACCTGGCCCGTAGCACCACGTATAAGAAAACAGGAAACAAGTCATCCATGGACCACAGGAAGTCTTCCTGCAGTGATGCCAGGACACTCTGTGAGATCTCTTCAAAAGTCTGCTGGATGACTTTAAGTTTGTCTGATGGAGTAAATGTTGTGCTGTTGGGGAAAAAAAAGGACAAAAAGATACCTTATAATCTTCTTAATAGAGCCATTTGATAGTAATTTTTGAATGAATACCCTCCTGGAGTACATGTGCCTTAAATTGGACACATCAGGCATAAGGAATCGCTGGAAGGGATGACCTCTGTAATCCTATGGTTCTTTGAGAAAAGAAGCTCCCAACTATCTATGATTCACCTGGAAGAATTCACTAAGTCATACGTCATCACATTTTACCGAAGCGGATCTTACTTTTCTAATACATGTTCTTCTGAGTAAGAATTCAGTTAATTTCCATTTGGCTAAAGATGTGATTATATAGATAAGTTTCTGGGTAGGCGCACCACCACTTTTGAAAATGCAAGGGCATGCAGAGTAAAAAGTAATCTTAACGTCTCAGAAGAGCCTTTCTTGTCTCTGGGCTGAGACCGACACCATCTAGGAGTAGAGGGACTGCTTAGAGCTTAAATGAAACTAAGATCTCATTAATTTTTTAATAGACTAACCACTACGATTTATGTGATTTTTCAACAAATCAGATTACCTGATCTGTTGTAGACATTCTACAGCTGAGGCAAAACAAGCATCTTTTGTGGTTGGCAAAACCTGCAAAAAGAGAACTGATGAAGCTCAAAGAGAAAAGCTGTCCTTTATTGTAATAATATGATGATACCGATGGCAGGGCAGAGGTCTTTGGTGAATAATGCAGGCTTGGGTACTTATTCCAGTGAAACAAGACAGAAATTTCTTGGTGTCTCGAATCCCCCATTCCAAAGAAAAGCATAGTTGCTGAGGAAACTAAAATCTACTATACCTTTTTAGCCTCTCCAAGGATTGACAAGGTCACTGGCCAAAATTTCCTACAACAGAATACATACTTTGTTATTACAAGTTGTTACTTATGGTAAATTAATCCCCATAAAAACAGGTGATGGCTGTACTAGCTTCCCTGTCCCCCATTTAAAATAAGTTCCACAAACAGGTGAAGTTTTAATAAACATTCCAGAAGTAATTTAAAAGTTTCTGTCACGTCCCTAACGAATTTGTCATTCCATACTCCAATAACCCTACATATTACAGATATGACCCAACACTGGCCAAAAGCTTTCCTCCATTCAATTTTGTCTCATTTTCACTATTAAATTATTCCACTGAAAAAAATGTGTGTTCCAATTCAGGTTTATTCACTTTTTTGATATCACAAATAAGTAATTATTGGGCATTGGGGTGATTGGCCTTATCACAGCACTAGAAAGCAAGCATAATTACTTAATATTCCCCTGAATAACAAGAAATAATGCCTTACAACACAAAGAGCACTTTTAAAACTTTTAAATTGGAAATTATAATGAGGAAGGAGGAATGAGAAGTGAAGGAAGAATGCCAAAGACTGAATACAATTAGCTTTTTCTGAAAATGTGGATATATGTATTTTGATTTAAAGAACTACAAAATATCAGGTGGGAAAACTCAAATTTAAATATGTGTGTGTGTGTCTATGTGTGTACATACACAAATAAAAACATACTCCAAACAACAATTGGGTCCATACTCATTTTCAAAGATTATGAAATATCACTATTTTGTGGAATAGACAGATATGCAAATAAATGAGTAAACTGCAAATCATATACATAATTAGACATCAAAGTACCAAATTCCTAATAATGCTGTTTTCACTTTAAATTAAAACCACTTGATTCCACTCGTGACTACTGTACTTACCTTTGTACCCCAAGGAAGCCCAGAAGAGCAACATCTGGCTGCTTATTTAGTCGCAGAACACACTCCCAGTAAATGTCTTCCTCACGATCGTTATCCAGGGCATAGAGCATGAACAGTGGTGGGTACAGCCGAGGTAGGAGCACAGGAAGCAGTAACCCCGAACTTGTTACCACATAACTACAAAATATCAGAAAAAATCATTAATATTAAAATTCAATTACAGAATCAAAATGGAATGTAAAGATGGGAAATTCTGAGTAAAAAGGCAGTTATAAAACTATTCTATTTTTACATATGGAGTTCACATGAGGATTAGCCCCAGAGTTTTATCGTGGACCGACTGTGAATTCTTTTCATAACTCAAAATCTAACTGAAAATCTATTGGTTTCCACTTTGAGACTGATTTCTCTGTTGTTATTCTAGGTCAGCATGATGTTACTTTGCTAAGCTGCCTTTGAGTCCAGTCATTCGCGGCTGTACTTTCACGAACTTGAGAGCTAAAAGGAACTTCAGAGATTACCTAGTCCAACCACATCATTTTAGAAATAAGGAAATTGAGATCTAGAAAAACAACTTTTCCAGGATGCTTTGGATAGGATCATTTGGTCCCCACCACCTTCTTCACTCTCTGCACCTAACTCCATTTACCCTGGCTCTGGCGATTCGGATCTGGAATCTGACATCCCAGTGCAAAAGGGTTTCCTTTCAGGCGGTAGAGGAGCAGAGAGAGGAATTGTGCTGCCCTCTTCAGGGAGCTCAGGAAATAAAAACCTAAGGAGTAATAAAAAAACGTAATTATGCAATTATACCTCTAGAGTGCTAAAAGAGTAAAAACATATTTCCATTATTTTATCTATTTAAGGACTTATGATATCAATCTTTATATTAACTAAATATTTTAGTTGTCCGAGATTCTTAACTGATGCTTCTTACAAAATAGAATTAAGAGCATAGCTAATAATACCACTAAAAATTTTCATGTACTATGGTTTTTTTTCTGTCTAGTTATTTAAGAATGAAGAATTCTGATCTATATATATATATATATATTATATATTTCTCTTACTGGCAAAATATATATAAATATATATATTTTATATATATATTTCTCTTACTGGCAAATCTCATCTGAGGTTAATCTGTATAAACTCTTTTAGCAGAGACCATTTCCTCAGAGTATAAATAGGTATCAGTAGAAATTACTTAAATGTCAAATATTAAGAAAAAACCCCAATTATTATAAAAATTTTAAAACTTTTTCTTAAATCTTTCTTTTTAGATTTTATTTATTTTTAGAGAGAGGAGAAGGGAGGGAGAGAAACATCAACATGTGAGAGACACACTGATCAGCTGCCTCTCGCAACCCCCCAAACCAGGAACATCCCTAGCATCCCAAGCATGTGCCCTGACTTGGAATCGAACTGGCCACCTGTTGGTTCACAGGCTGGCACTCCATCCATTCAGCCACAGCAGTCAGGGCTAAAACTTTTTCTTTAAATTAAATTTATTGGGGTGGCACTGGTTAATAAAATTATATGTTTTACCTGAAATCCATATAATTCTAAGTGTTTATATAAAAAGTTGCAGAAAAAGTTTTCCAGGTGCTCAGGCTGCCATCATTCCAAAATTGTTGAGGGTTTTTTTTCTAAGCTTTGAATTTGCCCTACATTTTATCTCCAATCTCTTATACGCAAATGGTGGGCTCTACCATGAACAAGTTCATTGTCCTCTTTATTTTTACAGACTTTAACCATGACCCTGTCTCTTTAAAGGCAGTCTGCAATCTTCTCTAGTTTTGTAAATTTATTCCCTGCCCCTGCCTCTGCCCCTGATTTTATAGTTGGGAAAGCTAAGGTTAGGAAATTTATCTTCTTCTTGCTAATGTCAGAGCTGAAACACTCCCAACACAATGGTCTTTTCCGTAGATCACAATACCCCCTAAAACATCAAACATTTCCATATGCATTTATTAATTTGAGGCTAATAACATAAAATTTTCTGGGACAAATTCAAACTTTTGCCTAGTTTCTTAACATAATATTTTCTTTATACCCAGTAAAAGACTTTGAATTTCACTAGTTCCAGATTTGCTTGCTGCCTTAAAACTCTTTTCAGAAGTGCTCACTTGCTCACTTTCTTACCTCCTCAGAGTCTCTGTTCAGCTATTACCTCATTAGTCAGGCCTCTGTGACCTTCTGTTTAAAACAACAGCATTCTACCTTCAGTCCCATCCTCTTTCTCTGAATCACATTTATTGTCATCTGACATGCTACATACTTTGTTCCGCTACAGTGTAAGCTCTATGACAGTACAGATTTTAAACATTTTGTTGTTGTTGTTTTATTCACTGATAAATTCCTCCAGGAGCTAGAATGGTGGCTAACACATAGATGCACTCAATAAATATTTGTTGAATAAATGAATATGTTGTTGCTGTCAAGTGACAATAAATACTCAGGGACAAAACTCTGTATTAGACTTTATCTTCTCTGTGGTTAGGTTTTAGAGACATTATTTTGCCTAGAGATGAAATCCATGTAAGACTTATTATATTTCATACCAAAACTAGAATTAAATAACATTTATTTTAGCCTTCTATTATACATAATGAGTAAGTAAGAAATATATAAAGGAAATAAGTAACAATGGCTAAGGTTCTTTTTTTATTCTCATAGCATTAGCATAAACATAAAGTAAAAACATATTGCCATTATTCAATCTGTTTAAGGATCTCTGGCATAAAACCATTTTCTTAATGAATAATTTCTGTGATAAAGGGAAACATTAAAGATTCTTCATGAAGTTGTAATCTCTAGATTCAGAGTGAAGATACCCAAGCCATTAGTATAAACTAGTATCCCACAACTTGCAGGCTTCAATAAAAACATCTCTTACCTGACCAGCTGGAAAATTCGCTTAAGGTAGGACTTAATCTCCTTCACAGCCTCCTGCAATAGCCGGCGGTTGGCGCCCACACCCACATATGTCATTCTGTACACGGCAACCAGTGTCTCCACAAGCCTGCCCAAGGGGTGCAGAGGAGTGTCGCAGGCCTGAGCGGGAAGAGAATCAATGACATTGGTCAATCCATAAATAATAAACAACTTTCAAAATTTCAGGAGTCAACTTATGGACCAGGAAAATTCAAATACTCAACTTTTCTGAAAGCGAAGAGTCTACCCAAATTATATCAAGTAGGAGTTCCTAATCTTAATCAAAAAATCCTTTTAACATCTTGGGAAAATAGCTTCGGATATACTGGTATAGAATATCATTAAAAGAAAGGTTCTAACATACTTCAAACTTCACAAAAAATATATACTGTATTACCTGGGAGAAAACTAAATAATTACTGTTGATTATGCTCTGAAACAGTAATTCTTCAGTTCCCTTGATTTCTCTCATACTCCTTCCTATACCTCATTTCAATACATACCATGGTTAAACTGTAGCTGATTGTACGGCATTTGAGAAGGAAGCAAAGACAGCATAACCAGGGGATGAAGGCAGCCTGCTTTATTTATATAATCTCTAGTGTTAGTGTTACTAACAAAAAGCCATTTTAAACTCTGACCCTAGTTCCTAAGAACCCCCTTGAACATTTTATAAAACTTAAAAAGTTCTATTGTCATATATAGTAATATTCATGTAGAAATGTGCTTTTATTAGTCAGAGAATTAACAAACAAAATACATAGCAAAAACAACTTATTTTAAGGTAAGAATAAGCTGTGAATAGATTTGAATGCTATATTGTGGCAGCTGCTTCATTAATTGACAACACCAGTGTAATTGTGACTCTAGTTTTACCTTTATTAAGTATTTCCTGATGTCGTCATATTTCTCTACTGAGAAGGCACCAACATGCTGAGGGATGAATTCCAAACTCTCTAGTGTCTGAGTCTGTGAACGACTTAATATCTCTGGACTAGTAAAAGGGAAAAGAAAACCTATTATGAATTTTATGTCAAGAAAGCAAGATAATTGTAATGTGCACATAAAACACAGTCACCAACTAAGGATAAAACCGAGCACCCAAAAGTGTGTCTGGCCCAAATGAGCCTGCTACTAAGTTATGTAACAGTCATTCAAAATAGCATTTAATGATACTTCATAACAACAATAAATTGATAAAGATTTTGCTCTAATGTAAACCATAGTATTGGAAGATACTATAACATTAGCTTGGAGAGAAAATCTGTGATAGATTTGTTAGTGACAAGAGAAAAACAAAATATCAGGGAGAGAGAGCTAAGGAAAAAAGAAGTCAAATCAAAGGGCAAAGGAAGAAATAAAAATAAGCTCAAGAAGTAAGGAGATAACGAGGATACTACAACAGGTAGTGAGGTAAAGGGAAGCTTTGGATGAAGAGTTAGACAAAACATGTACTGGTAGTAATCAGCAGTGGTTTTTGGTAATGGCACCCTATCATTAGATTATAACCAATCAGAAATTAGAAACAGTGTACAATCATTATTACAGTATTTTAGAGAAACAAATGAGATATGGTTTTACATAAAAATTCATTAATTCTCCTTAGAAACATTCAACAGTTAGCCAAGGTCAACTGGAGGTCTAACATATCAGTGTTTACAACAGGCTCTATCAGTGAAGGCTGACCGTCTGCATCACACAAAAGGGCAAGTCCACAACTTTTATCAATTCTGGGAGTTTCTATTTCTTCTACTGATAGGGAGAGTAGAAGGTAAATATCATGAACTTCATGAATGAAACACTATAATCAATCCCCATTTATCCCAAGTACAGAAAAAAAAAAAAGACCCCAACTTTTTTCTGCACTGTAGGTTCTTTAGGTCCAAACGCTCAACAATCTTGTGGAAGTTACTGGCCAAGTGAAGGAATAAGGATGTGAAAAAAAGGCAGACGGTGAAAAGAAAAGCAGGAGAAAAGGGGGGAAAATAAGGAGTAGAAAAAGAAAAGAGAAGTAAAGAAGCACACCTGTAATTTTTCTTTTAGCACAGGAAAACTGTTGTGCCACTTTTTTAGGCCCCCAAAGGATACTGACAAATGTGCAGGCATTTGAACTGCCGTTTCCCTATATACAAGGCATCATGTTTATCTAGGTGCTTTCAATAGTATTCTCTTTCAATTTGAATATGATGCATTTGTACATCGATATCCTTGCTTTTTTTCTAGGATACAGTTTGCTCAGCTTCTTGAATCTGTAGGTTTATATCTTTCACCAACCTTGGGAAATTTTCAACCATTTTTTCTTCAAATATGTTTTCCAGCCCTGCAATTTTTCTCCTCTCTTTCTAGGATTCCAAGGACACAAATATTAGATGCTCAGGTCCTTAGAGCTCTGGTTATTTTTTTCTGTCTGTTTTGCAGTTTGGATAATTTTTATTAATCTATTTTCAAGTTTACCAACTCTTCTGCTGTCATCTCTATTCTGCTATGCAATTTACTCAGTGATTTTTAAAAAGTTTTGGTTATTGTATTTTTCAACTCTAAAATTTTGATTTGGTTCTTTTTTTTTTTCAAAGTTGAGATTAAAAAAAAATATTTTATTTATTTGTTTTTAGAGAGAGGGGAAGGAGGGAGAAAGAGAGGGAGAGCAACACTGATGTGTGAGATCAGCATGTGCCCTGACCAGGAATCAAACTGATGACCTTCCAGTCTGCAGGCCAGTGTTCAATCCACTGAGCCACACCAGCCAGGGACTAATAAGCTTCTAGTTTTGGCTTATACTTACCAATTTTAACATTTATTTAAAGTGTTTGTGATTGCTCTTTTGTGCATTTTTACACTAGCTGCTTTAAAGTTCTTGTCAGATAAGTCCAAAAATCTATGTTAGGGTGTTATTGAGGTCTATTGCTTGTCTTTCTCCAAATAAGTTGAGAATTTCACGTTTCTTTGATTGCCAAGTAATTTTGGTTTATATCATGGACATTTTGAGTATTATGTTATGAGTCTTATTAATCTCTTATGGAGAATGTTGACATGTATAATAAGAGTATACACAGTAGGCTTGAAATTATTATCTTTAGAAGGACCTGCTTGTAAAGTTGACACCTCGCTGGTAACTGGGAATTAAGCTTCCAAAAATTCCCTATACAGATATGAAACATTCCCTAACTGATAAGGGTATTTTGCTGTCTACAGACTATACTAACAATGTGCTTTATGATGGCCATCTTCTTTCCTTCTTGGACGAGAATCCTGGTAGTCGCTAAGCATAGGCTGCCAGTACGACCAGCCCCCATTAAAAACCTTGGGCACTGAATCTCTAATGGGCTTCCCTGTCATGCCTTCTCAAGCAGCTGTCATCACTGCCCCAGCCGCAGAAGTACCTGGGGGCTGGAGCATGAGAAAATGGAGAAAAAGGAGAGAAAGAAAAAAACCCAATGTATCTCCTCCACTCTATCTTAGCTTTAAGAGTCTCTTTCTCACAACTTGAGCCAGAAGCGGAGAGTTTTTTCTGGATCTCTGTCCATCTACACCACAATGCTTACTTCAAGGTTTCAGGTTACACTGAGCTCAAGCTGAGGGATACTGAAGTTTAAAAACCCAGTAAACTCATGGCTGGTTCAGTGGCACTCTGAATTCAGATGTTCTTCCCAAATATACTGGCTGATATTTACTTTTGAGAGTTTTCTAACAGCTATCCATATATTCTGTGTGGGTTTTATAGTTGAGTTCAACAGAAGATAAAAGCAGGTGCATTTTCACTCTCTTGCCCAAAAACAGAAATACATCATTGACTTTTAAATTAAATTATATTATGTTAAACATGGCAAGCCTTGACTACTTACTGATTTTAAGTTTCCTCTTCCTACCATGCTCTGCCCTGCGCTGGGCAGGCACTCACTCACTCACCTGTCTCTGTGTTGGCGCCGACTGGCAGTCAGGGCCACAGCAATATTTTCCCACGCTTTCCAAACCTCCCCTTGGCCTGGATTTTCACAGCCCAGCTGACGCCAACATTCATCAAACACTGCTTTCCACTTCTCGTCAGGAGGCACGGCCAGATTTCCCAGCTTCCTGCTAAAAAGTCACATCAAGCTTTAATTAATCACCTTTTTTTGGTGTGTGTGCAGAAATCCTGAATAGAAACTAACACATAACTGAGAGTACTTCTCTGACAAAACTTCCTAGATTTGATGGTGGTTGTATTTTAAAAACACTGAATACAATTTTCAAAGAGATAGTTTTTAACCACTTAATGTTCATCAGATACTAAAGTCTATGATTTATTAAGGACAAAGCACATCAGAATTGACTCCTTTGCTTTCTACATATCCACAGAATTGATTCTGTAAAATTGACTGCTGTTAAAACAAGGACTTTCTGTGCTTTGCACGACTCATAATGGGAATTGTGAAATGCACTGCATACTGGGTTCTAAAAATACTCTAAAAATAAACATGGTATAGAAAATATATCAAACTTCCATCAGAAAAAAAGAACCTGAGATGCTAACAAAATATAAAAACAAAGTGAAAGCTGCAATCAATAAAGAAAAACATACACATGCCAAGAACTTGTCAGAAGACAAAGTACAACTTAGAGACTTGTATTTTGCCTTTCTTTTCCACATGTGCAGACTATACTATTTCACTTGGTGTACATATGTATGAGCTTGATCTTTACTTTTCAAAATCAAGTTGTCTAGGGTTCCATTTAAGAATGCTCTCTTTCAATCAGCTTGGATACCTGCACCATTAACAGCAGCATTATTCCCACACACATATTATTTTCACACTTTCATTTTAAACAACTATGCTGTAAGGCTTTAATCTACACCAAGACTCTAGATTTAGCTCTATAGTAATGTCAGTTGACAAATCAAGGAAGTTACACTTTGTTAAAAAGGAAGACTTTAAAACCTTGTTCTCCCTTTAAAATATTAACCAGCTTTGATAAAAGCAAGACAACTAACAACATTCAATAATTAACCTAGAATTAACATTAGTTACTCACAAAACTTTGGGTCTGTCTTTATCACTCTCATACAGACTAGGTTTAAAGTAGGTTCCAGTGATTTTTATCCCAGATCCCCATTCTCCACTAAAACAGCCTTCAATGTAATCTCCATTTGGCATAGTCAGCGTTCCCTAGGACAGAGTTGGAGGAAATGTGAAATTAGAGAAAGTATTTTCAATGTAAAAATTCAAGAGGAAAAAAGAGCACCAAATGGTTAACAATTCCCTTTTTTAACTTACCCTTTACCAATCCCCAACTGTTTTTTAAGAAGTATGTACATGCATGTGCAAAAAGAGTATGTAAAAAGAAACCCTTGGTAAAAGGGAAAAAAATCACAGAAAAAATTAGAAAAATATTTTGAGCTGAATGAAATGAACAAACAACTCAATCGAATTAAAGCAGTGCCTATATTAAAAAATAAGAAAGATCTCAAATAGTAGTCTAAAATTTCATCTTACAAAATTTAAAAAAAGAGGAGCAAACTAAGAGCAAGAAAATACAAAGAAAAAAGGAGATAATACACATCAGCAGAAATGAGAAAACAAAATAAAAAAAAGAGAAAAAATCAATTAAACCAAAAATTGCTTCATTGAAAAGATACACAAAATTGACAATTAAGTAGACTGATCAAGAAAAAAAAAGGGAGACAAAATTACAACATAAAAAAACAACAGAGTACATTACACCAGTCTTACAGAAATTAAAGTGGTGGAAGGGAATATAAGGAGAACAACTTTATGCCAACAAATTACATAACTTAGATAAAATAAGAAAATTCCTAGGAAGAACCAAATTACCAAAACTGACTCAAGTAGAAATAGAAAATCTGAATAGATCAAATAGAAGGAAATTAAATTAGAATTTAAAATATTCTCATAAAGTAATGCTCAGGTCCAGATTTCATTGGTTAATTCTCCTAAACATTCAAAGAAGAAATAATAATATCAAAGCTTCACAAACTTTCAGAAAAGAGAGAAGGAGGGAATCTTTCCCAACTCATTCTATGAAGCATTACCCTGATACCAAAGACAAAGACAACATGAGAAAATGATAAACCATGATCTCTTATAAATATAGATGCACAAATCTTTAACAAAATATTAGCAGCATATAAAAAGGATTATGTACCATGACCAACTATGATTTACTCTAGGAAAGCAAGGTTGGTTTAATATCAGAAAAGCAACCAACATAATACACTGTATTTATAAAGAACAAAACCACATGATTATCCCAATAGACACAGAAAAAGCCCTTTGAAATATCCCAAACCCATTTATGGTAAAAACTTTAAACAAACTAGGAACAGAAGGGAATTATCTCAATCTAATTAAAATATGAAAAACCTTCAGCTAATATCATACTTATTTGTGAAAGATTTAATGCTTTTCCCATAAAATAGGGAACAAGGGAAGGATGTCTACTCTTACCATTTCTATTCTACTGGAGAATCTAGCAAGTGCAATAAGACAAGAAAAAGAAATAGAAGTCTTTCAGGAAGAAGTCAAACTAACTTTATTTTAGACAATGTGATCCTATATGCAAGAAATCCTAAGAAATATATATACAACACACATACCCTACTAGAACTAATAAACGAGTTTAGCAAGATTTCAGGACACAAGAACAAAATATAAATATCAACTTCATTTTTATATAAAAAACAATAAATAATCCAAAAATAAAATTAAGAAAAGTTCTTTTTATAACAGCATAAAAAAGACTTAGAAATAAATTTAACCAAAGATATGCAAGAGATGCACAGTAAAAACTATTAAACATTGCTGATAAAATTAAAGAAGATCTGAATAAATGGAAAAACATTCCATGTTCACAGACTGGAAGATTCGATATCACTTAGCTGGCAATTCCCAAATTAACCTATAGATGTAATCCCTATCAAAATCTCAGCAGGCATTATTGAAGATTTTGACATGCCAGTTCTTAATTTATATGAAAAGGCCAAGGATTCAGAGTAATCAAAACAACTTTAAAAATAACAAAATCAGAAGACTTATACATCCTGATTTTACAACTCATTAGATATCTATAGTAGTAAAAATATTACAGTATTGGCATAAGAGACATGAAGATCAATGGAATATAATTCAGAGTCCAGAAATAAACACATTTATGATAAATTAATTTCAACAAAGATGTCAAGAAAATTCAATGAAAAAAGTAGTTGGGGCAATTGGATACCCAAATGCAAAAAAAAAATCAATTTAGACTTTTAACTCACATAATACACAAAAGTTACTATGAATCATAGACCTAAACATGAGAGACAAAACTCTAAGACTTTCAGAAGAAAACCTTAATAATCTTGAGTTATGCAGATTACCTAGATATGACATCAAATTCATGATTCATAAAAATTACTTGAGAAATTAGACTTGATTAAAGTAAAAGGTTTGTGCTTCAAAAGGCTCTAGTAACATTAAAAACAACAAGCCACAGACTGCAAGTGAATCTCATATCTAATAGAGGACTTCTATCTGGAATATATTAAGCATCCTTAGAAGTCAATAATACTACTAATTCTTAAAATGTCAAAGTATTTCAATATTTTAATGGGTAAACTGTGGTTTCTCTTGCTTAAATAAACTGAAAAACAATTTCTAAAACTATGTTTAAATAGGCACTTCACCAAAGAAGATATAGGAATCATGAACAAACCCATGAAATGTGCCCTAATGATATATGACATCATCAATCATAAGGGAAATATAAATTAAAACCACAAGATAACACTCTATATCTACTAGGATGGCAAAAAAGAAAAAACCAGAAAATAAAAAAGTATTGGCAAAGATGTGGAGAAATTAGAACCCTCATACACTGATAACAGGAATGTAAAATAGTGCAGCCACTTTGGAAAAACAATCTGGCAGTTTCTTAATATGTTAAACATCAATTTACCAAACAATTCAGAAATTGCACTTTTAGGCATCTACCCAAGAGGAATAAAAAAAGTTCACACAAAAAATTGTATTCAAATGTTTACAGACTATTATTCATAATAGTTTAAAATTGGAAACAATAGAATGCCCATTAACTGGTGAAGAAAGAGATAAACGAAGTGTGGTTTTGAAATACTATTCAGCAAAGAACAGGAATGAAGTACTGCACATGTCATAATATGGGAAGACCTCAACAACACTGTACTAAGTGTAGAAGCCACACAGGAGAGACCACACATTGTATGATTCCATTTACATAAAAGGACCTAAACAGGAAAATCTATAGAGTGATCAAGTCCATTAGAGGTTCTCTAGGACTGGGGGGTACAAATGAGGGGTGACTTCAAATGGGCAGGAGATTGTGATAGAAATCTTTTTGGATGATGAACATGTTCCAAAATAGAACTGCAGTGATGGTTGTACAACTCTGTATATTTACAAAAAAAACAAATCATTGAAGTTAGCCTTTTCAAAAAGTAAAGAAATAATTAGTAAAAGATTGTATTAGGGAGAGAAAGAAGAAAGTTAGTTTCCAACCTTTCCACTAAGAGTCCAGTCATCTGAAAATTCTCCCTCATAGATGGTATCATCTTCAGAAAGTAAAACCCCATTTCCCTGTGTGAAGAAACAAAACAAAAATCGCAATACATAAAATGTAGAGTAACTTAAGAGTATATATCCCCCAAAGCCTTACATAATTTTAAAAGACAAGAAAAATAGTATTAATAAGGCAGAACATTAACAGATAAATTTAAAAGTTAATTAAAATAGAAGTTTTAAAAATATCAATAATAACTATGTGTACATATCACACTCACCGTCATTTTATTAAGGTGAAAGTTGCCTTCATAGTACAATCCAAACTGGGTAACTACCACACCATTCCCTTGACACACATCATCTTGCCACATTCCCATATACTTCTCCCCCCTTCACAGAAAGAGAAAAGTGGTGAAATAAAAAAATCAATGATGACAAAGATAAAGTGAGGAAAAAACAATTCTCACATGGAAGATACCAACCATCACCCTAGGTTGGTATGTGCTCTATTTTCTAGATCGAGTGGTTAACTCCATCTCCTCAAATGTAAGACAGTGTGACGGGAAAAAGCACCTTATTCAGAGCAATGCTCTCTCAGGAATTAAATGTTATACTCAACCTGGCATAGATCTAAACATACTCCATGTATTTTTGTGATAACTCTAAAATATATAATTATAAAAAGATTGTCCCACTAAACTTTCAGATTAGAAGTAGACACTGTACCTTGTGATATCATCAAAGACACCATATCCTGCTTTCTTATCCATTACCCATTGGCCAATGAACATACTGGGAGAAGAGGAAGTCAATTTTCCACTTCGTAGAAGACCATGACCATGACGCATGTTATCTTGAAAACATCCCTCAAACACTTCGCCAGAGGCATAACTGTGGTTAAAAGAATGGAGAAACATCACAAGCACATTGAATTCTGATGCTTATCTTTGCAAAGTTGGGAAATTCAAAATTATACTCATGTCGTAATGGTAATTATAATTATTTATGTATATGATTATTTTTCACCAGTCAAAATATTATTTTTGAATGACTGAGGTTAAGAAATTTAAGATGTCACAGGTGGTATTCTGTGGTAACATGGGGGAAAACGTGCATTTAGTTCCTTACAGGAAAACGAAATGAGTGATCTCTGAACAAATGATACATTTGTCCATATAAAAGTGGTATAATAAATACAAGATAAATTTATAGGCAAGACATTTAGGAGATTTTATGAGAAAGTTACAGGGTTTGTACAGTTTTGTTAAGGACTAAATAATAGCCCAGTATTTTCATCTTATGATAGATGAGAGGAAATTTAAAATAAGACTTCATGCAGTTTCAGTCATAAGAAGAATAAGTAACATCTACTCCTTGAAAATTTTGGCCACAGACATTTAAGTTTACATGATTCTTGGAAAAAGCAATACCAGTCCAACAACATTTCTGATGTTATTACCTATAGACTCCCTGACCACACATTTTTCCTTCTTTCCAATGGCCCACATAATGGTCTTCCTTGTTTAGTGCTTTGTTTGGGATTCGGTATTCTCCATACCTGCCAGGAGAATAAAAAATGGCAGAAGATGCATTTATGACCTATTCACCTTTTATATGTACACACCTGTAAACATTATAACATGGAGAAAAGAGAAAAGATTTACCAACAGGAGGAAATGGGTATATGGAGTCTTGGTTTAAGCTGTATCTGCTACCTAAAAGCTACTTGGCAAGTCTTAGAGGATAGGATATCAATCTCACTACAAAGAGAGATTAAATGTTTTATCCTAAGTCCAAGGGAAAACAGAAAACCTGGTGCTAGACCTATCTCTGCCACTTACTAGCCACATCATCTCGGGTAACAAGGTCCTGGTACCCAGTTCCTTCAACACTATAGTAAGGGGGTAAATCAGGTTATCTGAAGACTCTTCTCATTGTAAAGCTCTAGTAAAAGGAAATTAAAAGATATCACAGAGGAGCGAGACAGACAGTGCAACCCAGAGTTCCTGAGCAGGGAAATAAAGCCTCAAAACCTCTGGCTGTAAAAGTCTGTAGGGGTTGCAGTGGCGGGAGAAACTCCCAGCCTCACAAAAGAGTCCATTGGAGAAACCCACAGGGTCCTAGAATGAACACAAGCCCACCTACCTGAGAATCTGCACCAGAAGGGCTCAATTTGCTTGTGGGTAGCGGGGGACGTGTCTGAAGGTGGGCTGACAGTCAAGCAAGTGGCATTGTTCCCTCGGCATTGTTCCCTCTCTGACTCCTCTCCCACATACAGCACCACAACACAGCAACGTGGGTTGCCCCACCCTGGTGAATACCTAAGGCTCCACCCCTTACTACTTAACGGGTGCACCAAAACAAAGAAGTATGGCCCAAATGAAAGAACAGATCAAAGCTCCAAAAATAGAACTAAGTGAGGAAGAGATAGCTAACCTATCAATTGCGGGGTTCAAACCACTGGTAATCAGGCTACTCACAGAAATGGTTGAATATGGTTGCAAAATAGAGGAAAAAGTGAAGGCTATGCTAAGTGAAATAAAGGAAAATGTACAGGGAACCAACAGTGACGGGAAGGAAACTGACACTCAAATCAACAATTTGGAGCAGAAGGAAGAAATAAAAATTCAAACAGAACAGAATAAAGAAACAAGAACTCAAAAAAATGAGGAGAGGCTGAGGAACCTCTGGGACAACTTTAAGCATTCCAACATCCAAATCATAAGGGTGCCAGAATGAAAGGAAGAAGAACAAGTAGTTGAAAACTTATTTGAAGAAATAATGAAAGTGAACTTCCCAAATCTGGCAAAGGAAACAGACTTCCAGGAAGTGCAGAAAGCTCAGAGAGTCCCAAAGAAGTTGGACCCAAGGAAGCACACACCAAGGTACATCATAATTAGGTTACCCAAGATTAAAGATAAGGAGAGAACCTTAAAGGCAGCAAGAGAAAAGGAGACAGTTACCTACAAAGGAGTTCCCATAAGACTGTCAGCTGATTTCCCAAAAGAAACATTGCAGGTAAGAAGAGGCTGGAAAGAAGTATTTTAAGTCATGAAAGGCAAGGACCTATATCCAAGATTACTATATCCAGCAAAGCTATCACTTAGAATGGAAGGGCAGATAAAGTGCTTCTCAGATAAAGTCAAATTAAAGGAGTTCATCATCACCAAGCTCTTATTATATGAAATGTTAAAGGGACTTCTCTAAGAAGAAGATGATCAAAACTATGAACAGTAAAATGACAACAAACTCACAACTGTCAACAACTGAACCTAAAAAATAAAAACGAAAACGAACTAAGCAAACAACTAGAACAGGAACAGAATCACAAAAATGTAGGTCACATGGGGGTTTATCAGTGGTGGTGGGAGAGAGTGGGGGAAAAGGTACAGGGAATAAGAAGCATAAATGGTGGGTACAAAACACACAGGAGGAAGTTAAGAATAGTATAGGAAATGGAACAGCCAAAGAACTTATATGTACAACCCATGGACATGAACTAAGGGGGTGGGGAATGCTGGTGGGAGGGGGGTTGCAGGGCAGAGGGGAATAAAGGGGAGAAAAAATGGGACAACTGTAATAGCATAATCAGTAATATATTTTTTAAAAATAAAATAAAAAATAAAAGACATCATAAAAACTTACATTATCACACACACAAAAATCACCTACTTGATCTAAATATATGGTAATCCTTATGGTAAAATAAGTTACTTCTCTAACATAATACAAAATACTTTATTGCCATACATTTATCATGTAAATATATTTAAAGGTTAGAAAATATGACAAGCTTATATAAAAATAATGCCACTGAGTACCATTAGGATAATATGTCATGTAGGAGACTGTCCCTTTAGCATATCACAGAAATTAAATGATTTAAAACTTCTGAAAGGAAAATTTCTGTATGTCCTTTGTGTAAAGAGGGCAATACTATCTCAACAGTCTTACTATCGATGTTTCTCAAGGTTCTCAGTCTTTACAACTGAGATGTAGATAGAAAACACAGTCCCGTTTTAATAGATGCAAGGCTGTGTAATTCAAAGCCACCTGGCTGTCAAGGTAAATGATTTGCTCTAGGTAAATCAAGACTGTATCCTAGATTCCTAGCTTTCTTCTTGATCACACATCTGCTTTATAGGGCCTAATACAAGGTATGTCTTTTTAAAATATAAAAAACAAAAATCTACTACTTGTTTTGAAAATAACTCTGAACACAAAATACCATTAATTTGTGACTGAAGTTGAATTTACCCTCATGTTTTACACAATTTTCTTACCCATCTTCCAAGCCATTCCTGAATATTCCAGAATACATCTTTCCATCTGGCCACTTCAAAACCCCTCTGAAATGTGTAAGCAAAGAATAATATATGTCAATTAATGTCTCAGATAATCATTTCTCAGTAATTGGACTATATCCTCACTCCAGGCATAAATCTTTAACATTTTCACCTGCCATGAGGCTTCCCTGAAAACCAACGTCCATCATAGCTTGCGTCCTTTAGGCGAGGATCCTTGTAGAAAGTATATTTAGCACTGCGAGAAATGGGTGGTTCCTGCCTCTGAATGCTGCTGCCGCTTCCATAAGGTGGAAGGTCAGATGTCCCCCTCAAAGCCTGATCCACAGCTTGGCTTATAGCCCGTAGCCACTTTGTCTAGGAGCAAAATGTACAAATAGACTTAAGGCAATAACTCATCAAGCACTGCTTTAAATCCTGCTAGTTTTCCTTGGTGTGAGTAATTTTTATGCCTTCTAATGCTTTCCTTATTAATTAGGTAATGCTTGTTGGCTCTTGGAACTTACTGCTCTATGTTTAAAATTAAGTCACATTAAAAAAATTAAACTCAAAAGCCTACAGTCTTAGGTTAATGGAGATTTATCTGACATAATTATGGATCATTAGCCAAGCAAGCATAATTTTTTTCTCTTCTTTACAACCATTAGAGACAGGTATATCTAAGTCAAAGATTGAAAGAAAATACTACAATTAACTAACCTTTTCCTGGGGTGTTGATGAAATAAGAGTGAACTGCTCCTCAGGTGTAGTTATCTTTAAGCCATTCCTAAAACATTCATATGGATAAATACCAGTAGGTATGACAACCTGTCATTACAATATCAATTCTCAAACATGAAAAACAACTTGTTTATTTCGAGAAGAGCAGAAGCCAATTAAACGCAATGCAGTCGTGCCCTGGGTTTGGGTCCCAGAGTGGAAAAAAGGACACAAAGTTACTTTGCTCTGTGTTGAGTAATGGGGATGTAAGCAATGGAGACATCCTTCCATCTGTCATGGCTGTCACCAACAGGCCACTTTACTGTCTACATGCTGGAAGGGTGAGCCTCATTTTGCAGAATGGGGAGGCCTCCTGAGCTTTTTTTCATGTCTAAGGAAACAACGTGGGTAACGGAGGGGAAGAATCAGGGTGAAGGTGGGGGAGGAGGACACACTTACACACCACCAGCTTCTTCGGAAAGTGGCTCTGCCCATAGCGTAGCCAAAGGGAAAACATGATGTGTGGAGAACTGAAACAAAGCACATGGAGACATATCTGAGAAAGGCCATGTGGGCCCTGGGGTCTCTGGTGCATAACCTGACCCAAATGACTAAGTCCACAAGGGCGTCACAATCTCAGCCAAAAAGTGCCCGTACCATAGCTGACCCTAACAGGGCTCCCTATGTCTGTTGCATGGACCCTGTCACACGGCTGATACTCATTTCCAAGATGTAAACTAAAAAAGTTCCCTGAAATCTGTCCCATACTAGATGCAAGCCAAACATTCTGGTTTATTCAACAGCTACAGCAAAATCACTATAGATTTTAACACAAACTGATGGTATACTTGATTAAGTAAGTATAGCACTCCACTTTCCAGTGCCTTTTTTAAGGTTAGGAATCTGGCCCACCTGGGCATGGACTAGGGCATCATTAAAGAGAATGAACCAATTCACAGAAAACCTCCCAGCATGCTGCAGAGACAAGGCTCGGTTACTGCTTTCACACAGCAGTCGACGCTCTGGCTTCCTTAAGGAATCCTGGAATTAAAAACAAATATAAAATCAAATAATCAAAATTCTCTTAATAGGTAAAGAGAAAATGAAACATATACAAATCACATTCAGAGCAATCTGTTGGTCATAGCTTAACACCAATCTGTTAGTGTTAAACCCAAGTTTAATTCAAACATTTCATAAAATTAGCACCCAAAGGAGATTAAAAAGAAGACAGAAATGAAGGAAGGTGACATACACATTCAGAGAGAATTCCTAGGAATGAGGAAAGGTGTTAATGTTTTGAACATCCATCGCTGTGGTCCTTAGACCTCCCTTAGAAAGGGGCTCATTAAAGCATTATTATCATGAACAAGTGAGGAATGAAGAAAATGATGACAGTTGCCTACTGTTTGCTAAGGTAATGCCAATTGGCATGGCTTACCGTCATTTTTCCAGGAAAGGTTTTCCAGAAACCCAGTGTGTATTCTGCTTCCTTCCTTTTCCTGCCGAGATGGAGAGCAAGAGACTCATAACAAGAACTGGAATCCTGCAGTTTCTGGTATTCTGGAGATGTCTGGAGGCCAATATATTAAAAGGGGGAAAATAATATAAAACAATTGTCCGGATTCTGTAGACTCAGTGTGGTTTGGGTACATATTATTAAATTTAGAGAGGAAATCCAGCCTAAGGATAGACATGGTATATTAAATACAGCTGAACAAAAAGCACATTGGTCCCAGAAAATTCTGTAACATACAGGTACACAGGAAACAGAGCAATAACTCAGGGGGAAAAGAAACAAACTGGCCAGTACCAGTGAGGAGGGAATCAGAGAGGTCAGGATAGACCAGAAATTCTCAAATGTTTTGGTCTCAGTCAGTATTCCTCCATTTTTCTTGTGTGGGTTATATATCTATTGATATCTACCATATTTGAAGATATAGTTGAGAAATAAAAATATCTTCAAATACAGTAACATTTTAAATAAAAAATAACTATATTTTGCAGAAAAAATGTTTAGTGAGAAAGTGGCATTTTTCTATTTTTTCCCCCAAATCTCTTTATTGTCTGGCTTAAAAGATGACAGGTGGATTTCCATTTCTGCCACTGCATTTAATCTTTTATGGTTCAATACATGAAAAAAATCTGGCTTTATAAAAATATATAGTTGGGAAACTGAGGAGTATTTTAATAGCCATTTCAAATAATTGTGGATAGACTCCTTTGAAACTGTACCAAAACTTGTACCATAATTTCTTAAAGAGTAGCTGAAATGTGGAATCTGAAACTACACTGATTGAACTTTTTGTACTCCATTACATGAAAACCCACTGGTCCATCTTACATTTTGCATAGAACTCTCATCCATGCATGATTTTATAACATGTAGACTGGACATCTGGATATTGGTTCACTGAGCTATGCAGATCTTCCAAATGTTGACACAATCACATGTTAGTTAACATTGCCAATCTCATCACTTTAAGTACTGGGAAACTGCCAGGCTCACAGTGATGTGTACATATTTTCTACATTTTAATTTTTGTTTAAAAGTCCAGATGTTATCATTAGCAACAAATACTGTCAGATTTCTCCTTGAAGTGACAGGTTCATGTACTCAATTTTGAGAAAATATTTGTCAAAAACCCAAATCTGAATAATGTTTAACTGTTCTTTCAAGTTAAAAAAAAAAAGTAGCTCTCAACTCAAACAATCACCATCTAGCACTTTTCCTTGAGAAAACTCCGTACTTTCATACGCAGCAGGGCTGCTTCAAGTGGACTTCCCATTTCATCACGCGGAATGTTAGAAGGCTGTATACTTCTGTGTGTGGTGATGAATGGTAACTAGCCTTACTGTGGTGATAATTTGCAATATACACATATCCCAAATCATTATGCTATAATCTGAAACTAATATAATGTGATATGTCAATTACATATCAATAAAAAATGTATACTCAATGGCTGAAGTTAACTAAAATTAATTTTTACTGCTCCATCAAGAATATTCTTTAAGTGAATATTCAGGGTAACCATTCAGTAAGTTATGTAAATATCTAATCACTATGTCATACATTTGAAACCAGTACTATATTGTATGTCAACTGTAATTAAATTTTTTAATTTAAAAATTAAAAAAGAATTCCTAAGTAAAACTGCATGTTTTTTGTTTATTTGTTTTTCAACTGCAAATACATGGCAGCAGAGAACACAAAGACTATGACTACAGTTGGTGCCTCTACCCTGATTCATGCCAGGGAGCCAGCAGTTGTACTCATCTTCACTTTGCACTGTCACTAC
Source organism: Trachops cirrhosus (assembly GCA_028533065.1). Lineage (NCBI taxonomy): Eukaryota > Metazoa > Chordata > Mammalia > Chiroptera > Phyllostomidae > Trachops > Trachops cirrhosus. The sequence goes on along the minus strand of CM052541.1, from coordinate 24,567,455 downwards.
AAACGACAGCACAGTGAGAAAAGAAATGTCTTAACACTGTCCTGAAAATAGTTTGACCTTGCGACCCTCCTGCAAGGGTCTCTGGAATCCTCAGGGGTCTGCAGAACTAGTTATGGGATGGGGTATAACTGCTGGGCCTTGTGGGCAGTGGGCAGAAGGTAAGATGAAAGGATGATCTTGTATGCTCATGAGTAATTATTTTACACTCTCCAATTCTTATTGGGATCAACCATATTCATTTTTTTCCATTCATTTAAGAAACATTTAATGGTTTCTACCACAAATAGAATATTCTGTTGAGTCCCAGGGATAAAAAAACAAGTAAGGTACAATGTCTGTGTTCTGGGAACTTATAAGTAGGCAGAGAAGATAGAAAAACACAGCATACTAGAATATTGCAGTGGTTCTGCTAACAGATGATCTATCAGAGAAGACAACATAGTAAAGTGAAAAGAACAGACTCTGCTGCCAGAGTGAATGGACATGAATTCTAGCTCTACCAGTTCTCAGCTGCGCCTCAATCCTCTCGTCTGCAAAAGGAGGTAATAATAATATCTACTTCACAGGGTTGATGTGGGGATTAAATAAATATATACAACACACTTAGAACAGCACTTGACACATGAAGTGCATTTAATAAACATTAGGTATTATTTTTACCTACTTATGTTTACATTTATGTCTAAACTGTATCTTAGACTTAATAAATAACCATATGAAGTGATAGAACATAGCCATGTGTTTTGAAAAAACTTCAGCAGATGATTTTGATCCTCAACCCTGGTTAAGGACCACTGGCATAACATGGTAAGAAAATAATGGAGAGATAAAGTAGAAGCAGAGCATAGAGGGAGTAACTAATTCTTAAGGAATGGGAAAGGAAGGAAGTGTTGTATAGTCAAAGAGAACTTCATTTTCATGAAAAAATGACTTTTGCCCCAGGCCTTGAAGGATTCCCATACAGAGGATGGAGATAGGGGTGTTTCAGGAAAAATATAAAGCATATGAGAGCCACCTCCAGGGAATCTGAACTAACATGTAGGACACAGGGTAGAAGAAACAAAAATGGGCATCTGATTGTGGAGTCTGGATTTTTTACACAGAATTCAGACCTTGAGACTGGAAATAGTACAGTATCAGACTCTTTGAACATTTCAAGTTAATCTAGGAGGGATGATTTTTTAATTTACTGAGGATACATTAAGGTAAAATCTGTATCTTATTGGGTTATGTGTGTAGCTCAAACCTCCATTGCTAAAACCAAGCCAGTTTGGGTTAAACTAAAGAAAAGACCTACAGGGCAGCAGTATGAGTACAATCAAATGTGGAAAGTCCACATCAGCTCTTGGGTCACTCTGGAGACTGAAATCTATCTGGATGCGGAGACAGGGACTTAAAGATTAAAAAGATTCTAAACTATAAGGACACCTGAAGTCATGACAGCTTCTTTGGAGCCCTTCAGATAAGAAATGAAATGAAACTACACATTTCAGTACAATTTCAAAGGTAAATGTCTTAGGACCTGCTTTATCATACACCCACATACTAGAGCAGTGCTAATTTTCTAGGATTTTCTGCCTAATTTTATATAGAAAGTAGGCCAGTTAACACATGAGGGAATCCTGTAACACTATGATTTCTCACAGCATATGCCAAAGTGACCCAAATACCTGATATGAATCTAGCCTGAGTCTGGGCCAGGTGTTAACGCCACTGCCTTACAGGTGTGTGTTGTTTATACAGAAAGCCAGGGTTGTAAAGAGCTCTAGTAACTTGTATTCAGTGTGCACTCAATAACCTGTGACAACTATTCAATGAACAGCACTCATACTTGGCTCTCAACTTTAGAACAGTTTCATAAAATGAGCATAATTCATCTTGACAACATCCTGAATGTAAATCCACAGCAAAGAAAACTAGATTTACCTATAGTTATATGTTTTTCTTTCATTTCCCTTTATTAAGAAAAATAAAGTTAATTAAACATATATAGATATTAAATTAGTGGAGTTCCAGACTGTGGGGTGGCATAATCTAAACAAACAAAATATAATCCTTGGCTTCCCAAGTGTCCAAAGAGGGTATCCATGGGAGCTTACCACTTCAAAACAAGTAGCAAGCTTTAGCAGAACTTCTGCATAATTATGAAGTCGTCTGGTTGGCAAGAAAAACAAAGTATTCAGTATTTCTATCAACTGGGTGTTTTCATCAGTCACTTCTGATAAATCTTGCAACAGCTCCTGGCTTTTATTTAGGAAATCACTGAAGATAGAAAAAAAAAAAAAAAGAGATTCAGCTAATCATTTTGGTAATGACAATATGCATGATATTGATTAAAAACATTTCACTAGATCCTACCTTTTTCAGATTTTTTTCACATTTTTAGGTGCTACGAAATAGTAGATGATGAATACAATAAAATAAGCCAGATATAATTTGAACAATTTCCCTCTGTATAATGAGATATTTTAAGTATGAAAAATAGCAAATTGTAGCAATAGTAATTCTATAACAGAGATGGTTAACCACAGACTTGTGCCTCATGTTCTAGAAAATAAATCATGCACCCCAGTTTCAGGGAGTAACTGGAGACCAACTAACATCATTACCTATTAATCTCCAAGCCAAAAGTCACAGCGATAAATGGCAAGGCTAATTGCTCTAATCAATTGTGCTAAACAGAAATACTGGAGGAAATACAAAGCTCTTTGCTCCAACAAAACTGGAATGGAATACTATTAAACTACTTCTAATTTCTTCCTTTATTCTTCAATTGTTGATCACCTAAATTTAAATTTATTACAGGAAGAGTTATAAAAAACTATAGGTATCAGTACTGTAATTAATAAAAAAAATAAAGCAAATGATATGCAAAGATTTCAATGCTGTGTTTTCAAAAGCATTTTAAAGCTGAAGCCAGAATTTAGTTATTTTTAATAAGATTTTATTCATTTTTAGAGAGAGGGGAAGGGAGGAAAAAGGGAGAAAAACATTAACGTGTGAGAGAGACACTGATCTGTTGCCTCTTGCATGCCCCCAACTGGGGACCTGGCCCACAACCCAGGCATGTGCCCTGATTGGGAATCAAGCCAGTGACCTTTCAGTTCAAAGGCTGACACTCAATCCACTGAGCCACACTAGCCAGGGCCAGCATTTAGTTTTATATTCAATTTTATATATGTTATTCATTAAAATTTTACTGCAGATTTTAATGCTGATCATCGCCCACAGAGACTATACTCATTAGACCAAAATACTTTTATAAAGAAGAATTAGTGCGACAGAATATTAAGCATCTGCCACTTAATGAGCAATAATTGTGTGCCAAGCCCTGAGTGCTTTACAAGAATTATAGTATAATTCTTAGCTACAAGGTCTCAAATAAGACAATGTCACACAAGAAGACTATAAGGCAAGAATGAATCATTTTATAATCCCTTAAAGAACTATGAAATAAAAATATGTTTAACTCAGAAATTATGACGTACTATTGCAGAAAGATGGAAAAATGTGTAATAACTTCCAAGAACCCAAAAGTTTAATGGCACAAACTGGATTCTTTTATAATGCAATTAAGAGATCTAAGAGAGTGCTCTGGGGCACATGGCCCAGACTTTTATTTATACTTGGCTTGTGCGAATGTTCCTACTTCCACCTCCATGTTCTGCTGCTGAGCTCATCTGAGGACACTTGCTTATGCTTTTCAGAAGTGTTCTGCTCTCACCTGCTCCTGAGAGGAGGAGGTACTACATGGTGCACACTCACTCCTCTGCCCACATTTCTCCTGAATGCCCTGTACTGGACAGAAACGTTCCAACTCTTGTGAACCCTATTACTTCTCAGGACTCACTCATTTCCTTGCCTACATTCTTTCCCAACAGGGGCCCTGGTATGCCCTAAGGAAATCTGAACCAGATACTCTGCTTAGCTTCTTTTTCTTCTCTTGGGAGTTTTTGATCGAATAGGGGCAATACTGCTCTTTCCAAGTGTCCATCAAAAGATGAATGGATAAACAAAATATGTTGTATATATACAACAAAATATTATTCAGCCATATAATGGAATAAACTTTTGGTATTTTCAACAATATAGATGAACCTTGAAAGCCTCATGCTTAGGGAAATAAGTCATACACAGAAGGACAAATGTATGATTTCACTTATAGAATAGGCAAATTCAGAGATAGGAAACAGAATATTGGTTATTAGGGGCTGTGTGGAGAGAGTAAAGGTAAGTTATTGTTTAATGGGTACAAAGTTTTTGTTGGGGATGCTAAAAAAAGTTTTGTTTATAGGTAATGGTGATGGTTCACCATGTGAATATACTTGATGCCACAGAAATGTACACTTAGGAATGGTAAAATGCTAAGTACTACGTTATGCATATTTTACAATACTAATAATACTATTATTATTAACCCTGGAGAACAATCAAACCGCTGGGCTAGCCTGAAGTAAGCAGCTAAGTGATAAACCAGCTACGTGATGAGAGCTTGGGCATTATTATCCAAGATCCACAACTACCACGTGGGCTCACCAGCTGTGCTCTAGAGGTTCTTAAACTGTTCTCTTTTCAAATAAATACTTTAAAATAATTTTAAATATTGACTTCGTAAGTAGAAGTTGAAAAAACAAATTATTACTGCCTTTAACTACATAAAATCCTGGGGTTCATAAACCACTGCGTGGGAAATGCTGCCCAAATCCAGACTTAACATCTGCTGCCATGGCTCGGAGTCACCCAGTGTTCATTAATTGCTTTCCCTCTGCCCAGGCTCTAGCAAGAGCCTTTCATTTATATCATCTGATTTTTTTTTT
>CM052541.1:24374694-24562138 GCA_028533065.1 Trachops cirrhosus | reverse complement strand
TCCTCTTTAGTATGGTTAGGTTTTTCTGTCTTTTGAAACGGGAGGTGGCGTGTGCTCCCTCCTACCACGTCGCCATCTTCTCCTCAGTCTATATCATCTGATTTAACTGCTCTCATAAGAAGTCAGGTCAACTCTTAAGTATAAAACTATGAACTCAACTCTGAAATACTACAGAAAGGTTAACAATAAAGTACAATAAGGCACCAGGGTCAGCAACTGCCACAGTCCTTTAAGTCCAGAAGCTTCCCCATTCAAACTGCCACAAGTATCCACCTATTTTTGCATTCTCCTATAATTAAACTTGTTTTTCTCCAGGAATTACTATTTATAAAATAACTATTCAATTTCTTTCTGCTTCATTTAATTACTGCTTTGGCAGTCATTTTCTCCTATTTTCTTCAAGAGCTGGCATTCCACCTACACTTTCAATCATTATAATATACTGACAACTGAAAAAATACCAAAGTAATAAGTCCATCCATCTGTTGCTTACAAGAAATATACAAAAATATAATACAACATAGAAAGGCTGGAAATAAAAGAGTAGAGATGGTGTCATCATATTAATATTTACAAAATAGCAAGAGCAAGGATTTTTAAATTACTACATAAGGTTAAAATATAACACTCTTAAACTGTCATTAAAAAAATGAAGGCCAAACCCCTACATTTTGGAAATAAATGAACACATGATATGAATCAAAGAAGAAATCATGATGGCAATTTTTAAAAAAATTGTAACTGAAATCTATAAAAACAAAATGCATCAAAACTTTTAAAATAAAGCTAAAGCAACACTTAGAGTTATAAATTTATAGCCTTATATAAGTACATTAGAGCCTTGACTGGTATGGCTCAATGGGCTGGGCATCATCCTGCAAACCAAAAGGTCTCCAGTTTGATTCCCCGGTCAGGGCACACGCCTGGGTTGCCAGCCAGGTCTCTGGTTAGGAGCATGTGAGAGGCAACCAGTCAATGTGATGTTTCTCTCCCTCTCTTTCTTCCTCCCTTTCCCTCTCTCTACAAATAAATAAATAAAATCTTTTAAACACATTAGAAATATTTAAAAAAAGAAATATTAAAAAGATTGAAAAATTACCAAACTAAGTGCAAAGCTCATGAAGTTAGAAGGTGAACACAAAGAAAGCAGGAGATAAAAAGCAGAAAAACAAAGAAAGTATTCACTAAAGCATAATTTTGGAAAAGAATAATGAAAAGGGATAAACTTCTGAAAAGACTGACCAAGATAAAAAGATAAAAGGTTCAAATAAATATTATGAATAAAAATAAGGGGCACAGCTACAGTTACTATGGAGGTGAAAATATCTTAAGACAATCATAGGAATAATATGCTAATAAATTTGAAAACAAAGGTGCAATGATCAATTTTTCAGAAAAATTCAAATAAAATAATTAAAGCCATGAGAAGAAGTAAAGACGTGAACAGATCTATTCATTAAAGAAACCAAATCAGATAGAAACATTTCAAACAAACAACCTAACCCTACATCTACAAGGACTCAAGGAACAACAACAAAGATGGCCCAGAGGAAGTAGAAGGAAGGAAATAACCAAGATCAGAGCAAAATTAAGTGACATAGAGACTAAAAGCACAATTCTAAGAATCAATGAATCCAGGAGCTGGTTCTTCAAAAAGATAAACAAAATCAACTAGCCTTTAAGCAGGCTCATCAAGAAAAAAAGAGAAAAGGCCTAAATAAACACAATCAGAAATGAAAGAGGAGAGATTACAACACAGTAAGGAACATAAAGGAAAGAATAAACAAATGGGATCTCATCAAAATAAAAAGCTTCTGCACAGCTAAAGAAAACAGTATTAAAATAAAAAGAGAACCATCCATATGGGAAAACGTATTTGCCGTATTTGCCAGATCAGACAAGGGTTTAATCTCCAAAATATATAAAGAACTTACATGACTCCACTCTAAGAAGACAAACAACTCAATTAAAATATGGGCAAAGGACTTGAACAGACAATTCTCCAAGGAGGACATACAGAGGATCCAGAGACACATGAAAAGGTGCTCAATATTGCTAGCTATCAGAGAGATGCAAATTAAAACCACAATGAGATACCACTTCACACTGGTCAGAATGGCCATCATAAACAAAGCAACAAACAACTGTTGGAGAGGTTGTGGAGAAAAGGGAACCCTAGTGCACTGTTGGTGGGATTGCAGACTGGTACAACCACTATGAAAAACAGTATGAAATTTTCTCAGAAAACTAAAAATGAATCTGCCTTTTGACCCAGCAATTCCACTGCTGGGATTATATCCTAAGAACCCTGAAACACCAATCCAAAAGAACCTATGTACCCCAATGTTCATAGCAGCACAACTTACAATAGCCAAGTGCTGGAAGCAACCTAGGTGCCCATCAGTAAATAAATGGATCAAAAAACTATGGTACATTTACACAATGGAATTCTATGCAGCAGAAAGAAAGAAGGAGCTCCTACCCTTTGTGACAACATGGATGGAACTGGAAAGCATTATGCTAAGGGAAATAAACCAAGCAGTGAAAGACAAATACCATATGATCTCACCTTTAAAAGGATCTTAAAACAACAAAACAAACAAACAAGCAAAATATGACCGAAGACACTGAAATAGAGAACAGGCTGACAGTGACCAGAGGGGAGAGGGGCGGTAATTTCAGGAGAAAAGGGGAAGGGTTTACAGGAACAAGTATAAAGGACACATGGACAAAAACTAGGGTGGGGGTGGAAATGGGGGGGAGGTGGGGAGGAATGGGAAGGTGGGCTGGGATGGGAGTAAAGGACAGAAAACTGTACTTGAACAATGATTAAAATAAAATAAAATAAACATTAAAAAACAAACAAACAAACAAAAGAAACCAAATCATGCCCTGACCGGTGTGGCTCAGTTAGTTGGGCATCATTCCACAAAGTTGAAAGGCTGTCTATTCAATTCCTGGACAGGGCACATGCCTGGGTTGAGAGTTCAGTCCCCAGTCCTCCCTTCCCCTCCCTTCCCCTCTCTCTAAAAATAAGTTAGTATTTTTTTTAAAAAAAGGAAACCAAATCTTTAGTTTAAAAACTTCCTACAGGAAACACCCTATGAAAGCCACACATTTTTACAGATGAATTCTACCAAATCTTCCAAATACAGATAATTGCAATCCCATGCAAACTATTTTATAAAATAGAAAAAGAGAGAAAGCTCCGCAACTCATTTTATAATTGCTAGTGCAATCCTTTCATCAAAAATTGGGCAAGCTTAGAAAAGAAAGAACATCTCATATTCATTTAAGATGCAAAAATCTGAAATATTAGTAAATTAAATCCAGCAACATATTAAAAACAGAGACCAATGAATTTACCTTGAAACTCAAGAATATTAAATATTAAAAAAATCAATCCTATTCAACTTTTAGGAATAGAAGGGGCTTTTAAACCCTACAAATGATATTTACCAAAAATCTAGGGCAATCATATTTAATGGTGAAATATTAAGTGTTCCCTTTAGAAGGTCAAAAGTAAACATGGCAGACATTAACATCTATTAAATCTGGGTCATGAGTACATATTTGAAATGTTTTCTGTTAACATAAACATTTGACTGATTTTTTTAACCTGCCTTTGTTGTAGGTCAACACTTGTTGAGAAACTGCACAGTTTAGAATGATTGGCCTTATGTAAGGGGCTTTGATATTTATTACTTTTTCAGGAGCTGAATGCAAAAATGTTATACTTGTGCAACACTATGCACTTTTCTGTGTAGCATCACACACACATTCCCATTTTTCAGAGGAAAAAATTAAACTCAATTTGGTGAAGAGAGCTGTCAGAAACAACATGTGGTACCAATAAAGAAAAACTCAGATCTTGTGGCTTTTTCAATACCATACTACTTCCAATGTTAATCAGAGGCTACTAATACCTATACTTTATAAGAGTTGGTAAAAGTCTACATTTTGATTCATTTGGTAAAATAACCAGGTAAAAGCTTTTCATGGGCACTCAAAAACACAAAACACTTTAAAACATGACCTTTTGTTGACAGAATGATAACAGAATGCTTACATGGCAGGCTTAGCAAGAAGCTGGAATCCTCCCATAACCAGGAAATTTGTAAGAGATGTACAATACCTTAAGCAAAAAAGAAAACATATATATTAGTGTTAAAATGTATATTAGCTCTTCAGTGTTTTTGAACAAGCACCCAGAACAGATACTTCTTGGTATCCCACCAATGAGTTTCAGCAGTTTTGTTAAGTCAACACTGACAAACTATAAAGGACTGAAGAAAAGGGCAGGTCATGCAATAATCACAATAATCAGGGGAGGAAATAAGCCGTTTTAGTAAAGATGTTAACATAATAGGAAATTTAAAAAACATCTAAAGTTATGCAGAAGATACTAGAATTTATCGGGTAGATTTTACTTTGTGACTTAAATTTGAGAAAGTATGATTAAAATTGTTAGATTTTTAATGAAAAATTTCTCTAATCTTCGCTTTGGGTTTTTCAATTAAGTCTTCAGAAATAAAGAACAGAGATGAAACGGTAAGAAAATATATTTTAAAAACTTGAGTGAAACAGCATTTGAAAATGCTGGTTGAAGTACTGATCTACTGCTAGAGATTAAGTCTTGATATACTGCTTTGAACCATGTACATTTTTTCTGTACTCCTGGGCTGGCAAATGAAATCAATTGCCTTTGAAAGAGAAGGCAAGATCAAAAATAGCCCAAGGTAATATACAGTTAAAAATAGTTACAATGGTAAATTTTGTTACATGTATTTTACAATTAAAAATAATTTTTAAAATTTACAAATAAAATTTTCTTGCTCCATCTATATGAATAATTTATGTTAAAAACAGCCCATGCATCAAAATAAAAAGCATTTCGAGCATAAATTCTGAAGTATAACAGAAGAAAAAGGACAGACTGCGATGAATACAAGTCAAAAAAGAAAAATTACACTAATAAAACTGAAACCTTCACACAAACAAAATTTAGCTTAAAAAGTAAACTGATATCTAAGTATGTTATTTTTATGTCTGAAAGATGAGGAGTTAAAAGACTCCAATCAGGGCCTTTCCTTCCAGACAACAGCTTCAAGTATATTAAACTTTGCTTAGAATTAAAATCACATTCATCTATTTGTACATATACGTTAAATAGACAAAAATACATTAAGATGATTTACAATGGTTATTTCTGATGGAACGTTATGGGTGACATACAGATAATCTTTTGATCATCTTTATTTGCATAATTTTCTAAAAGAACCCTACATTACTTATATTATAAATAACCTAAACAGAACACCAACAGAACATGAACTTGAGGCTGGTGCTTTTTATTGCCTCTGTGCTGTGGCTGCTGTGGTCTTGGCGCTTCACACAGAGCCTGGCCCTTAGAGGGTATTCAGTCAAAGAAGAAAACCTACACTTCAGATCAACAGTAAAAATTAATATACATGAAAATAACATTTAAATTATGTCCTACATCATAATGTCAAAATTCAAATTAAGAAAAAGTTTACAGGAACAAATATAGAGGACACATGGACAAAACTACGGGGCTTGGAAATGGAAGGGAGGTTGGGAGGGATGGGTGGGTGGGCTGGAATGGGAGTAAAAGATTGAAACTATACTAAATAATCTAAAATAAAAAAATAAATAAATAAATAAAAAAGAAAAAGTGAGAATATTTAAATTTTCATATATATTTGGGATATCTTACTTGAAAAACATGAAAAGAGCCTTAGATAACTATCGTCAGTTTTATTAAGAAAATATCTTTATTTTAAAAAACAGTTTGGTCTTTAAACCTTCCATTTGCACAACAGTAAAAACCAGACATTGGAACAACTCTGTATTTACAATTAGTAATCTTAAAATAATTTTAGTTACTTATTTCCTCAAACTTTAGTATAATTTACTTAAGTAAACAAATTTGTTCTCTAAAAGGAATGTTTACATATTCATATTTATTATAGTACATTTTATGTAAAGTACACTATCAATCATTCTGCTAGAATATAGAAGGAAATATGAGAATTATTTTTAAACCTTTTTTTCCCCTTAGAGAAAACTAAAATTTTAGCAATGCAGAACTATAATTGGCTTAAGATTAAAATACTGCTTTGCAATTTCTATTACCTTATATCACTCTCCCTAATCTAGTCTCTTCTGATTAAGGAGCTGTTCTCCTTGGCAGAAGAACCCTGCAGAGACTGAACATGACACGGGACTGGATACTTGCTCTGTATAACTATCCAAGAAGAGACTTGAATGCTTCAGAATGACCAAGCTCCTGGCTTCCTTTATCCCATGAAGGAAGCTGCTCAGTGAGGCTCCATGCTGACCAATTAGGTAACATAGCTTACTGAATCGGCTTGCCACCTCCTGCAACAGCTGGACAATACTTGCGGTGCCCAAATTTTCTGTAACAAAATGATGATGATGGTGATAACATAACCTAAAGATTCATTACCTGAATACTTACGTATGATCAAGATTATGAATTCCCCTTTTCTAAAAATACTTAACATGTTGAAATGTATGAACCCAAATAATCACAGTATTAAAGAAGGCAACTTTAGAGATCACAGAATCCAGTCATCTGAGGAACTTGTTAAAAACACATTCACAGTGATCTCATGGGCTCTGACTCAGTAGGCCAGGGTTAAGACCCCAGGAAAGAAAAGCTTTCCAGGTAATTCCGAAGACCAACCAAATTTAAGGACCACTGAGCTAATCCAACTCTCCTCCCATTTTGAAGATAAGTAAGCTGAGAAGGGGGCTAATTTCATGCAACAATTAGTGACAGCCAGGAATTAAACTCACAACTACTCAAAGTATTTACATCTTTGTTAACATGTTCAACTTTTTGTACTGACTTCTGTTCAACTTGTCCCTTGGACAAGTCCAACACTTCAGTATAGAGAGGATAATCCAAAAACCAGACTGCCCAGGTTGCTCTAAACTTTATAGAGGGCATCAGGAGATTATTTGCTTTTTCCCAATTCAAAATTCCTAATTTCTAGGACTTCTCACCAAGTAGTAAGGCTGATGGGCAGACCAGGTAAAACCAACATAGAAATCAGAAAACAGGACAGAGAAAAGGCAGACTGCACTTTCCTTTCAGAGCAATGCAGGAAGTCTGCAGCTTGGATTACTTCCTTTCCCTTGCCAAAGTCCTGGGGTATCTGGCCCCATCCACTGGAGGGGATTTACAGAGCAGGGGCCTCTACAACATTTAAATAAGCAAAATACATTTTTTTAAAAAAATGCAGATACTCTCCAACTTAAAAGGAAACACTAAGTTAGTTATTTGAAAAGTAGATGTTCTCCCACTAAAAACAACGAGCCTGTCCATAAAAGCCAATGTCACCTTAATGTGGAAAAGCTGATGCACTAACAAGGTAGCATTTAATTACTAGAGTATTGGCCTGAATTCTGGGTCCTCAGAGGGGGCCAAGGAGTACAGGGAAGAGAAAGAGAAAGAACACTTTCTCTCCATTTGCTGAGTGCAGGGCCAAACCTAGAAAAAACTTTAAAATAAGAGAAGTTTATTTTTAATAGCTGCCCCCTCCAATCTCCATTTGGTATTCTTTTCTAACCTCCTAGAGGCCCCAGGTACCTAGCGTATGTGGACAGTAGCACACTGTCTAGGACCATCACAATCCATTTCTTCTGTAATATCTCCTCACCTTCAATCCTCTTTGTAGCTGATTACTGCTAAGAAAAGGAATCAGATTTACTCAATTCATGCTAATGTGGGATAAGACCCTTAACACTGTTACAGTTATCAACAATTTCAAGAGTCTATGTGTAAATCCAAATGAATCTCTATTTGACATAATTCTAAGAGCTAAAACAAAGAAAATGAAAAATTCAGGTAGTATAACGTAAGATATCTTAGGACTGGTGGGGCCAGAAGTGCTGTTTAGAAGTCTAGCTCCTAGGATCTACTTTCCCAAAAAGTAGATCCTGTTTCTACTTCTCTGGTGTGCATGTTTGGAAAGCTCCATTTTCTACTTCCACAAGTAAAAGGAGCTCTGGGAGTGGTACGCGAGGGCAGTGGTAGCTAGGCTACTGAAAAAGTGGGAATAGTTTGCAAGATGTTGCCTGCCCGTGTACAGAAAGAAGAGAATGGAAAGAAAGGGATAAACCATAACTCAAAGGTTTTAGTTGTGATGTAGGAAGAACAGATAAAACAAGAGTGCTCTACTTACCTAAACTGAGAAGAGGCCTGAGAATCTGAGACTTGATATCACTAAGTTTTGAATAAAACCGTCTTTCCGTAGTAGCCAACTCATGGAGACTGGCAATATATCCCATAATGTTCTTGTCCACCAAGGCTAGACAGCTGTCTTTTCCTGCTGTCACTCTACTTATATATCCAAGCTAAAACAGAGGACAAAAAAAGATTAAAGATAAAATATAACTTACTAGTAGCAATTTGGGCATTGGAGGTGGCTTATATCACCCGGCAAGAGCCAACTGGTAAATATTCAGGAATTTTGCAAGTTGATAATGAAACCATTGGTAATTTGAAATTGGCAATAATAGAATTACCCCCCATCCCAATGGCAAAACTACAGATCACTGCTTTTTGGTCTTGTTTTGATTTGAATTTTAGAGATGGCTTACCAGTAGTACATCACTGTTATCTATATATAACTACATGTACTATACTTTTATTTATTGCCAAAATACCTTTTTATTTTATATTACATGTGTTTAGAACTAGAGACATATACCCTAAACAGACAAAAACCCAAATGATGTGGATACATGTCTCAGGACTCCTTTTTGCATAAAATAGGATAAATGAGAACAGGGAGGAATCTGCTATAGATCAAAATATCAAAGGTCTGGGAATTATCTTATCTCTTAAAAATACTTTACAACATACAGGGATTTTCTTTAAAAGATACTTTTTTAATTTATGTATGACACCAGTGAATAAAAACATTCAATGTCTCCATTCACATACCACTATTAAACTAGGCAACTGAGCTGCAGACCCAACAGCCTATTAAAATTCCATTGTAACTAAAGGCACATTACAGCCTCATCCTTTTCATCAGGATATTTCATCCTTTATCTGGACTGTGGCATCTTGGATGGGGAATGTGGAGCCAGGGCCAACAACTACAACGAGTCAATTAGTATGTCTGGAATAACAGGATATATATATAGGTTAAGAGCTAAATCTTGGCCAGCGTTTCCTTTAGCAAGAAAGATCTTGTCTCTGTACATTCATAGCTTACATATTTAGCCAGAAAAAACAAAGGGTAAAAAAAAAGTCCACAGGCTATATTATTCGATGAGAATAAGAAATTCAGAATGTACTAGCTTTGAAGGTTAATTTCCTGGAGGCATATTACTTTGAGGAGGTGCTTACCTTAGTGGGGGGGGAGGGGATGATACAGAAACAGGCCAATGATTTAAGTTTATGACAAAGAGTTAGAAAGTAGGAAAGCAAAGAAATTCAGATCAACAAATGAAAAAGGGATAAACAGTAGCAAATAAAATGAAAAGCTAAGAGAAACAGGGAAGAGATGGGATACAGAGCACTGTCGGTGGCCCATCAGGCCCCTGAAATTTTTACTTCCCACTTACAGTTAAAAATTCATCTACTCTCTTTATTTTCACATTCACCTCTAAGAGATCAGCAAATGTAGTCAGGAAACATCACTGTGAAATGTACTTTTTAATATTCCTACATGAGGGTGTTAATTCAACAAGCATTTATAAAGTATTTACTACAAGGATACGAAGTAAATAAGAAATCCTAAAAGCTCTACTCTTATGAATCTTATGGTTAAGGACAGACAATAGACAAAGTAAGTAAATTATATAGTATATTAGATGGTGACAGGTAGTATGGAATGAAATAAATCAGAAAAAGGAGATAAGGGATGAAGGAGAGGGCATGCAACTTTTTTTTACATCCTCAGCAGAAGATATGTTTATTGATTTTAGAGAGGGGTGAGGGTGAAAAGTATCAATGTGAGAGAGAAACATCCATCAGTTGCCTTCCATAGCGTCCCGACTGAGAACTGAACCTGCAACCTTTCAGTGCACGGGAGGACGCTCCAACTGAGCCACCTGGCCAGGGTGGGCTTGCAATTTTAAATAAGGGCAGTTAGAGATACTTAACAATAGGTATACATACAAATAACAAAAACAAAATACTTCTTGTGTGCTATAGAATGTGGGCCTTAGGATCCAATTCCTGTTCACCTTACTACAGGAGAGGAGTACTGGAGTCTTAGTTCCACTGTGATTCTCTGGAAGGTTGTCACCTTCTGCAGGGTCCTGTCGGCCACTGTAATATAACTCAGGCTGGAAGTCTTCCGTATCCACCAAAAACAGGGAATAATCCTGGCCTGCAGCTACACTCCAGACTCCATTTTTACTGTTTACCTGCAACGACAGCAAGATATTGTCTGTCCAAGATGAGGAATCAGACAGAACTTCAGATCCATAGGAACTGAAATATTAGGTTACTTAAACAAGTGTGGTGCAAAGTCAGTCATATCTCCGAGGGCAAAATTTACCAGGCAATGTACCTAATCAAATGCAGAACAGACACAGAGGTAAGAAGAAATCCTTTGTTCAGCTTTAAATTTAGAACTGGACTGTTTTTATAAAAATCTAAATAATTGGAATTAAAAAAGAAAAAATACAGATCTGATTTTTTGTTATTTTTTAAGTCCACATAGGACTTGGCCTGTACTACAATCAAGAGAACGAGAAACTTCTAAAGCCCTATTCCGATAGCTAGCACACACCTGTGTCTATTCTCATTTGGCTGTGTGCAAAAAACTCAAGGTTAAAAAAAAAATCTAACAAGGCTAAATTCCATTCTGGCCAAATGAATGCTAAAATTCAGTTTTCCCACTTGGAACTCACTACCTCTCTGATGTGACTTCACTGTGCCAACTCCCAGGATGCTGAAACAGACAGGACCCCTTACAATTTTATTTACATGGATCCCCTAAACCAGTGGTTCACAAGTAATCTTTGTAGCAGCAGCAACTACCTAGAAATAAGTTAGAAATGCAGACTCTGCAGCCACAGAGCTTCTGAGGGTTGGGACCTGGCAATCTGTTTAAACGAGCTTTGCAGGTGATTCTGATGTATGGCAAAGTATGCCTTAAACTAATAGTTTTCAAACCTTAGGATTCCACATAGTGATTCAGGAGCCACCATGGAAAGGCAGGTGCCAGGGACCTGTCCCCACCTCCCTCCACTCTTCAACAGAAGTAGTTCTATGTGTATCTGTTTTGTGTATGGAATTCCACATAAGATTCATTTGAGGAAAGTGTTCTGCTATGAAAACTACTGCTCCCAACATCCAGACCCAACTTCAGCCATGTCTCCTAGGCTCTAGACTGGTAAGCAAAATAAAATCTTCTATTAGATTCTTTGTGTCTAGATAGGTTCCAAATACTACATTAGGTGATTGCGTGAAGAATGAGTGGGTGAATGTGTGTGTGCGTACATCTCAACAACTTTATAGCTATTCTCTCCCACATGACACTATCTTCTCAAATTCAGGCTCTCCTGATAACTGACTTACTGTTGTTTTCGAAAAGAATAAATTTTTTCTCCAGAGAAGAGTCTTCTTAGTCTCTAATCAAAACTAATTCAGATCTCACTCTACCTTGACTTTAATTAAAATGACTTCAAGCTGTTTTTCTCATCCTTCCCTCAAATTAAAAAAAAAAAAAAAGCCAACTCCTAATGCTGTATCTTTGTACATACATTTAAAGAGTAATGAAACTAAAACTCTGTATTGGGTTGCTCAAAAAGTTCATTTGGTTTTTTCCCTAATATAGCTCTAGTAGTGCTTAGTTATCTTTAATTTCATGCCAAACGATTTTGTTAGATTGTATTGTGACAGCTGTCATATCAGTGTGCATTTAAAAAAAATAAAAATTGGTCACCTTTTGCGTAGCCATTTTAATGTTGAAAGAAAATATGCAACATTTTCAGCATATTATGCTTTATTATTTCAAGAAAGGTAAAAACACAACTGAAATGCAAAAAAAGATTTGTACAGTGTATAGAGAAGGTGCTGTGACTGATCAAACATGTCAAAAGTGGTTTGAGAAGTTTCGGGCTGGAGATTGCTCTCTGTACAATGTTTCACAGTCAAGAAGACCAGTTGAAGTTGATAGCAATCAAATAGAGACATCAACTGAAAACAATCACTGTTATACCATGTGGGAGATAGCCATCATACTCAAAATATCCAAATCAATAAAGTTATTGGTGAAAATGAAAAATGTGTCTTTTTTTTTCCCAGAAAAAACTGTATGGATTTTTTGGCCAACCCAATAACAAACTCTATTCTTTCTTGCCTGATTCTAAAATGTTAAATAAAAAATTTATTTCCAGGGTCTCCATGCTACATTATAAAACCTTCCTAAGTATGAGTAAATGCATGTTGTAATTTATTCAAATGAACAAAAAAACGAGGAACAATGATTTATCATATCTTTGTGATAAAGTAGCAGAAATTAAATAGCTTACCACTACAATGCTTTATAATGAAAATATTTAAGATTGGAGCTAGAAGTAATAACTATTCCCTGATGTTTTATTTAAATCTTCCCTTCCCAGGAAAACTAAGTCTGCTGGAAGAAAAGGCAGCATGTAAAACTCTTATACAGTGGTGCATGTAAGTGCACACTGAATTCATGGGTGAATCATTGGACTATGTATTAACATGAATCACTGGATTGAGGTTAACTATCCTTTTTTAGTCTCTGTTAGTTTGAGTAGAGACAGAATGTCTTGGGGTACGAGAGATACCAGAATCAAATCACAAATACATGAGCTCCATATTCCATTCTGTTAGGCTTCCACCATGCATACTCCCCACTCACTACCCCACCCCCCAAAACCAAACAAATCTTGTATAAGGAGTCAATACTATTAATGAGGATTTGGTATTTCTTCAGGGTGTTGGGGGAGAAAAAAGGTTGAATAACATTCTTCTAGAACTGAATCAAAAAGACTAGAAATTACCAACCAACGTCCGAATAGCATTACATAAACTAAAACCAATTCACACAGCAGTGAAGAAATCATCTATACTTTGTTTCACTACAGAAAACGAGAAGGTTCAAAAAAGGTTTTACTACCATGACTATGTATATAAAAGAAACCAAAACAAGACATAACACCACCAAATAATGTTATGTAAAAGTCAAAATTGAGTGAGAAGTCAAAGAGTAGGCATTTGGTAGTATAAAGTTCAGAAGTCTACATAATAGTCCTAGAAACACTTGTTTTAAAAGAACTTTATCATTTTTACTTTTACAAAAGGACAAAGAAAACTATAAATGTTCAATGAACGGTGGAAGCTAAGAAGAAATATAACACATCAGTAAATATAAATATAACACATCAAAAATATAACATTTGGCTTGAAAACAAGTGGTTTCATATATATTTTTTAAGTTAAGTATATCAAACACATTTAGGTTACAAATTTCATATCTTGTTTTAAAACATGACATTAAGAAATATAAAGTGTTATTAAATTAGAATTCTGGAATAAGTTGATATAGAAGCTTCAAGTTCACAAAAGTACCTTTGCAAGACGAGGAACTGTTGTTGGAAAATCGGAATGCCCAAGTTGACCAAAGGTATTGCTACCCCAGGAGTAAACCTATTAGAAAACCACAAGAAATTAGGTAAGGGTTGTGAATCTGACTTGGCATGTCAATTCTAAACCTTTATAACAACATAAATGGATATACATACATACATATATATACACACACACATATATATACCAATAGTTATACATCAATTACTTATACAAGTCTTTTCACAAATTACTTATACTAGTAATTTATACTAGTCTTTCTACTCTTTAAAATAACAGATATTAAGGAAATTTATTTTAAACAAGGCCATAGATAATGGGTAGATAGAGTACATAGGAAGATAGAGTCCAAGGGTTAACAATAACATTTTTCAAGTGTTGACTATCTGCCAGGCATTGTTCTTCATACTTTCTGTATATTAATGTTTCATTCTAATAATTCTTTTTTTTTACAGATAAGGAAAGTGGCCCAGATAGAAAACTAATTTGTAAGTAGCAGAGCCAGGATTTAATCCCAGGAGATTATTTTATACTGTCACTTAGAAAGAAAGTGATAAAAAATATAGCTAAGTGCTGCAAAAAAAAAGTAATCGTGAATTTTTGCTCTGAATTTAGGAGCTCTATGGAATGACTACAAAGCCTTTTCATATAAGAGTCAGTGAAGGAGAAACACAAGTACCAATACTCCACTATAGACCAAAACAAAACAAAACGCAAAACTAGATTAGCGGGAATGTGTAAAATAAAAGTAGTTTTGTTTATTCTCATTATAAAAGTAACTCATGGTCACTGTGCAAAAATGTGACAGTATAAAGAAATTTTTAAAAAGTGAAAACCACTGGTGATTTGACTACTTATAAACAACTACTATTTTGTTTTGGGAACACACAAATACATGCTTCCAGAAATTTTAATGCCCACTAGATAAAATGTACATACAAAATGTAAAGTGCAAAATGGGACTATATTATCAGTGCTGTTTTGTGACCTGGTATTTTTTACTTAATGCTATGCTTTGACATTTTTTCTATGTCAATAAGCAGAGAGCTACAACATCACTTATAACTACATAGAACCTTATCAATTACTCAATAAGTATATATTAATAATTTTTCAAATTGTTAATATAAAGTTATATTAATTTTTTGAATATACATATTTGTGTATCTATTTCCTTAGGATAAATTCCTAGACAAAGAACACTGGGTCAATAAATATGATTTCAGATTTATGATATATACTGACAAACTGTCTTCCAGCAAAGTCCAATGCACATTCTCACCAGCAATGTATGTACCTTTTCCCCACATTTCACTAACACTTAGCATTAAATGCGATTCTTGCTAACGTGATAGGGGAAATAAACGTTACTCTTATTTCCATTTCAATTTGTTTACTAAGTGGTTAACTACCCTTTCACTCATTGCTGGCCATTTCTGTTTCTTCTTTCACAAATGGAATATAAATATTCTATGACAATTTTTCTTTATGTATCAGGTAGCATCTTGTCATATATGTTACAAATGTTTTTTCCCAGTTTGTTATGTATCTTAATTTTGTTTGTGGGTTTTTTTTCGCTGCTGAGGATTGTTCATTAAGTAGACAAACATATCATCTTTACTTACTAATTTCTGGTTTTGATGTCATGTCTTTTTCTACTCCTAAGGTTATTTCTTACAAATCACCTAAATTTGTTCTTTCACATGTAAGGGTCTATTTTGTAAAGCTATCTTAATTTTATCCTGCAAATAAGATGCCAGTGGTTCCAACAGCACTTACTGAACACTTACTTTTGTTTCTCTGACTGATTTGAAATGCCCACTTTCATCACATATACTTGGGTCTATTTCTAGTCTATAGGAATATTTCTGTTCCACTATCTTTTTGTACTTTCACAATATATTTATATGGCTAATTCTAATCCACCCTTTCTGTTCATTTTCAGAATTTATGTGGCTCACTGCCTATCTTCACTCTACTAGAATAGTTTTGGGGTCATTTTATGAAGTTGTAAATATTATACTGGAATATTTGGGGGATTGTATTGAATTTACTCTGTACTGATTTAATGATTGAGGAAGAAGTGGCATTTTTGCAATACTGACGCTTCTCATTTTAAAATAAAACCTCTCTCCCTTTATTTCTATCTTCTTTTATAACCTATTAGAAGAGTTCTTGAATTTGTGTGATATAGGGTCTACATATTTCCGAAAGACTATTCCTATTCCCTTGATACTTTTGTTGTAATTGTGAACAGCTTTTTTCCCTGGCATGTTTTCTGCTTTACTTTGTGTGTATAAGGCAGCTAGCAATTATGTTTATTTTGTAACTAACCACATTCCTAATCTCTTACTTTTAAGACTTTTAGATGATTCATCGTGTTAATAATAAATTATCCATTTCCTTCCTAATATTCATAGTTATCTATATGTGCTATATTAGTTTTTGGCTAGCCTGCTATGTGAAATTTAAAATAAAATATTTAATGCATTTAGAATCCTTCATTGACTTTTCCTAAAAAGATAAAGGAAATGATGAAGAAACATTATATGTATATATTTAAGAATAACTTAAAACAACTACTTTCATAAGGAGGGTTTATGTATATGGTCCTGGCTTTAAGTGATTCTGGAGGTCACTTTCGGGTCCCACAATTTGTTTAAAAAATTATTTCATTGATTATGCTATTACAGTTGTCCTGATTTTTCCCTCTTTGCCCCCCTCCAACCAATATCTGCCCCCCAACTCCCTCAGGCAATCCCCCAACCACTGTTCATGTCCATGAGTCACACATATAAGTTCTTTGGCTACTCCATTTCCTACACTGTACTTTACATCCCTGTAGCTATTCTGTAACTACCTATTTGTACTCCTTAATCCTCTCACTCTCCACCCATTATCCCCAATGCCTCTCCCATCTGGCACCCATCAAAACGCTCTCCATATCCATGATTCTGTCTCCACTGTTCTTATTTGCTTAGTTTGTTTTTTAGATTCAATTTTTGATAGATTTGTGTTTGTTGCCATTTTATTGTTCATAGTTTTGATTTTCTTTTTCTTAAATAAGACCCTTTAATGTTTCATATAATAATGGTTTGGTGATGATGAACACCTTTATTTCTTTCTTGCCTGGGAAGCTCTTTATTGGCCCTTTGATTGTAAATGATAGCTTTACTAGGTAGAGCAATCTTGGCTGTAGGTCCCTGCTTTGCATGACTTTGAATATTTACTGCTACTCCCATCTAGCCTGCAAAATTTTTTTGAGAAATCAGCTGACAGTCTTATGGGAACTCCTTTATAGGTAACTAACTGCTTTTCTCTTGCTGCTTTTAAGATTCTTTCTTAATCTTTAACCTTTGGCATTTTAATTATGATGTGTCTTTGAGTGGGCCGCTTTGCATCCATCTTAGTTAGGACTCCCTGTGCTTCCTGGACTTATATGTCTAGTTCCTTCACCAAATTAGGGAAATTTTCTTTCATTATTTTTTCAGAAAGTTTTCCCTTTTTCCCTTCCTCTTTTTCTTCTCCTGTCACTTTTATGATGTAAATGTTGGTACCCTTGAAGTTGTCCCAGAGGCTCCTCACACTGTCATTGTTCTTTTGCATTCTTTTTTCTTCTTGTTATTCTGATTGGTTGTTTTTTGCTTCTTTATGTTCCAAATCATTGATTTGATTCTCAGCTTCATCCACTCTACTGTTGATTCCCTGTAAATTGTTCTTTATTTCAGTTAGTGTATCCTTTGTTTCTGACTGAACCTTTTTTATGCTGCTGAGGTCCTCACTAAGTTCCATAAGCATCCTTATAACCAGTGTTTTGAACTCTGCATCTGATAGATTGCTTATCTCCATTTTGTTTAGCTCTTTTTCTGGAGTTTTGATCTGTTCTTTCATTTGGGCTATGTTTGTCTCATTTTGGCAGCCTCCCTGTGTTTGTGTCTATGAATTAGGTAGAGTTGCTTGGACTTCATGTCTTGGCAGTATGGCCTAATGTAGTAGGTATCCTGTAGGATACCAGTAGCACAGCCTCCCCTATTACCCAAGCTGGGTACTAGAGGTATGCACTTCATGTGGGCTGAGTATACCCTCCTCTTATAGTTGATCCTTGGTTGCTGTTGGCAGATCAATGGGAGGGACTTACTCAGGCCAGTCAGCTCCAAGGACTGGCTGTGACCACTGACCACTAACCTCTACCTTCCATGGAGAATCAGCTGTGCAGGGGCTCGGTGGTGGTGATCCAATATGGTCTGCAGCTGTCCACTAGGCACTGGGGTTTTCCGGGAAGTGCAGGCCAAGGTCATCCCCTACCTGTGTTTTTCCCAGAGCCACCCTGCCTGAACTATAAAGCAATCTGAGATGGCTGCTACTTGTGCTGGGTGGGCTTGGAGATTCCTAGGTAAAGCCAACCTGTGAATCTAGGCTGGCTACTGTTAGTGCCAGGCCTGGGATTCACTGAAGCCAGCTGTTGCTTGTTGGAGAGGATTTAGGAAATTGGGAAGCATGAGCCATGACCAGCCATTCATATGGAAAAGCCACTTGGATGGGCCCCTATGTTGGGTGGGGTAGAGTCTCTGGGGATTTACAAGGCAGGTCACACAGTGTTAGTCAGGCTGATGTAGTCTCGATATGGCACCAGCTTACCGGCTCTGTGGGGGGAGAGTTTAGAAAAGGGACAAAGGCCTCTGCTCGCCTCGATACCAGATATTTCAGCTTCTGTCTGTATACCACTGGTGCCTTTCAAGCTGCTACCTCAATGCTGGAGCTCAGAGGGAGTCTAAGCAGGTGAGTCCATGTGTGGGTCCTTTAAGAGGAACTGTTTGGGGTTCCAGCAGTTTTCTTCTACTGACCCAAGCCCTGCTGGTTTTTGCAGCCAGAAGTTGTGGGGACTTATCTTCCTAGCACTGGAATCCTGAGCTGCAGGGCCTTGTGTGGGGCTGGGACTCCTCACTCCCATAATATCCCTCCTGAATCTTTATCCACCACACGTGGGTGTGGGACCAGCCTATTCCACATCTGTGCCCCTCCTACCAGTATGGATGGATGTGGTTTCTTTAATTCCTTAGTTGTCAGACTTCCATTCTACTCGATTTCTGATGTGATGGTTGTTCTATAATTTAGTTGAAATTTTGATGTGGTTGTGTGAAGAGACAAGCCATCTCTGCTTATGCAGTCATCTTGACTGGAAGTACCCAGGTCCCACAATTTTAAAAGACAAAAATGCCTTTGTTTTCTTTTTTTAGTGTCTTACTTATGGAAACTCACCAAAACCCTGGAAAATTTTAGTTGTTTTTACATGAAAGTACATTATAAAAAGATTCTTTGACAGGCAGACCAGTGTTTAATCCAAACTCTACTATCACATGTGCGACTTCAGACAAGTTACATAATTTCTCTAAACCTTCCTATAAAATGGAAATACTGTTATGCAACATAAAACACTGGAAAGATCAAGTGAAATATGGGATTGTTGCCTGCCACACAGCAGATAATAAATACTGTTTAATCTTGTTATTCAGGTCTTCCATGAAATTTAGATAAGCTTTTAATAGTTTGCCTCCTACCTGGGATTTTGCAGTAAGTGCAAGAGAATGGTAACCACCTGCCTCCAGATGGATTACTTCTTTCCCATCCAGACATTTCACACACAATGGTTGAAGCCTTAAAGAAAAGCATACACACACACACAAACTCAATGTAAATATTTGCAGCAAGAATCAAGACTTTTCTCAAATCATACAGTAAGTGCTTTCAAGTAATAATAAACATTTCAAAAGAAAACAGTGAAATAAAAGTGATGGATATATGTTCAAGCTACTCCTAAATGGAAGTAATCTTGGATGGTTTTAATCTTTGTCTTTCAATCACTAATTAACCACTGTAGTTCAGATCATGTTAAGAACTACTAAATGAGTTATATGGTAGAGAGACTACTTAGGACACAATGAAATATAACCACAGGGAGGAGTTAAGTCTTTTTTTTTAATGCCACAGTTGCCTACACTCTGCTAAGAATAGAGATATTACTGACTGTTTAAGGTAATCACTCAATTTATACACCTTCACAAACGTCTAATTTGTTAATATCATAAGAGTTCCCCTTAAACAACAGTTTTTCCCTGAGGTATGTGGATAGACATGGTTTAATATTTCGGTTACAGTTATTCTGGCAGCAGCTGAGAAGTATCTTTGAGGCTAAAACAATGTTGGTTCCTTCTTTATAAGTTAAAAATCTGAATCACTCAATGAAATGCAACCTTATCCTAAACACGCTTTTCTGTTTCAAGATTAATGAATATACAGGGTGGGACAAAAGTAGGTCTGTACAGTTGTGTACAAACTGAGTACACAAAACATAGTTTATTCTTACATTATTATCTCTTAATTATTGTATTATTTTCCATACAAACAACTGTCAACCCACTTTTGCCCCACCCTGTACATCAAAGATGGGGTGGAAAGGTACACCATGGATACTTAAGTCCTTTATTGCTAGGAACAAACTCAAGACTAAGATGACAGCTGTTTTTTAAATTAGAGTTAATAGTGTATAATAACTCTGAATTAGAAGAGACCAGATTTGCTCTATGAGGAAATAAAGATTTAGAGACCTTCACAGGAGACAGGTTACTTAAGTCACTTCCTAACAGTGAATACTGGCAGCACTCACCTCGGCAGAACATCGCCATGGCCCAGCTGCCCTTCCTTCCCTTTTCCCCATGTCCACACCTCTGTTCTCAGAGAAGGTAGGAGTGCATCTGCTTCGCCACTGTATGTAGGAGTTAGAACCACTGTCCGTGTTTTCACCCGAGCAGCTTTTCTTAGCAGCCTGGGGGAAACTGAAACAAACCAGAGACGGGGTGAGGGAGCCGATGAGGAGTGGGGGAGGGGAGAGAGATATCATTCTGATAAAACTATTGATTTTCAAAGAAATACACTAATACATACATACACATACATACATGTGTAAGTAATACATACACATGGTTTTGTGAAGAATATTCTATAGGCTCTCTGCAAAAATAGTCAAATGAGTTTGGCAAATGCTGCCTACTACACTCTATCCTCTACTACCAGGCCTGTAAAATCACACACACATTAACATACTAAAGGGATTGACAAATCCTGTGATCGAAAGCCTTGCTTACATCTGTTTAATCCGGGTCCCTTCCAAACATTTGTCCATAGAACCCTATTCTGTATGACATTTCTGTGTAACAAAAATCAATATTCCACATTCGTGATCAAAGATATCTCAAAGATAAAATGAGAGAGGACTTTTAAGAATAAGAAAATTTGGGTACAAGATTCTCCTTCAGACTTAATACAATTCATGGGTTTTCTTTATACACATATACTCAAATTAATAAAAGCTACGGGTTTTATTTGCATAAATGAAAATCTAGTGGCAATGAGAATTAGGAGGCAGGATAACTTAAGTGCTCAGTGGGACAAGAAAGTGTAATGACTTGAGCAGAACAAGTGTAGGAAAAAGGGACAGAGAAGAAAAGGTAAACTTTATTATGGTATAGGAGCTTTGCACAAAATGGTGCAAACCAAGGGTTGGTAAACTATAGCCAGTGGCTCAAATACAGCCCAATGCTTATTTTTGTAAATAAGGTTTTATTGGAATATACCTTTAATGATTCATTATCTATTATCTCTGGCTGCTTTTAAGCAACAACAGCAAAGTTAAGTAGTTGTAACAGAGACTATGCATATTGCCTGCAAATCATAAAATATATCTCTTAAACTCTTTACAGAAAAAGTTTGCCAACTCCTAGTCAAATGTAATATTTCTCAAACTTAAA
The DNA here is from genome assembly GCA_028533065.1 of Trachops cirrhosus. Lineage (NCBI taxonomy): Eukaryota > Metazoa > Chordata > Mammalia > Chiroptera > Phyllostomidae > Trachops > Trachops cirrhosus. Next base: position 24,540,700 of record CM052541.1, on the reverse strand, counting down.
AGCGCACACTAGTCACCTGGGGATCTTGTTCTAATGCATATTCTGATTCATTAGGTTTGAAGTGGAGCCTGACATCCTGCATTTCTAACAAATTCCCAGATGCTACTGAAATTGCTGGTGTGCAGGACACATTTTGAGAAGCAGAAGTCTAAATGACTAAGATTCCTAAATTGATTGAGAAATGTAGGACCAACTGCATAATATTCTTAATATTCTAAGCATTTATTGCTAGTGGTTTCAGAAAATGAAGTTTTTCTCTTATTGATGCTTAAAATTATCTATACTTTCAGGTCAAGTATGTAACTACGCATATATCCAATGGTCACATCTGCAACTTCACCTACCTGGAGTATTAGGCCCCAACTAGGAAATAAGGAAGCCATTGCTACAGTCCAGAACAAAATAAGGTTCCTAATACAGTTCATAGCCAGGAGCAAACATCATAAAAAAGTTAGGTTCTAAACTTATTTCTAGAGTAGACAAATATGTAACTTTCTTTTAAAACCATCATTAAATAAATTTTGACATTTCAATGTCAGCTTTAGCAATTTGGAAAGCTAATTTATAATAATATAGTATGTGATGTCAGGAGCATCTTGGAATCAGCACAAGTCAATTCACAAAACCTGGCTATTTCCTTACCTTGTGACAGCAGTCCAGGGAGGGAGAGTCTTCGGCTGCCTCCCTCTGATTCTTCTTCTCTGATATCTACAAGACTTGAACTTTTCTTTCCTTGCATTGATTCCTGTTTAACCTGTTCTTCTCTGCTATCTTTCAGACCTTCTGGTCCTATGGAACCACTGCCCACCTGAGCTCCAGGTTCACAAGGGGCTGTATTATAAAAGTTCATAACTTTCTTAAGAGACAAGGCCCCAGCTTCATATGTAGCAGCCACTCGCACACCAACAGCAGATGCACAAGAAACCACCAGGCTGTTTAGGGCTGAGGTGCTTGTGGTTGGTGGGCTGTGAAGATTGGGAATTGGTTCTTCTACAAGAGGCTAAAATATATACACATAAAAAATTATATAAAAATATGATACCTTATAAATTGCAATCAATAAAAAGGTTTAACATCCATCACTACTTGCACATACAAGAATGTAATAAAAAAGTCTCGTTATCTCCAACTTAAACATATTGCCCTCTTGATCATCCATTTGACATTATATGAAAACGAGTATGCAAAATACAGTTCCTTATCAAAAGTACTTCCTTTTTAGTGTCGTATTTTTCTATGGTATTTAAAAATAAGCCTCAGCTACTTTCATAAAATTAAGCATAGTAAAAAGCAAAAGGAGAAAAAAGGTGTGGAAAACATAATCTTTAATACAAAGTACACTGTGACAGCCCTGAATACAAGGTTGAAAAGATGAAAGTTTTATTATCACTTTTATGAAAATTTACATAGAATGCTTCTAAGAAATATCAGGGAAAAAATTTTATGTTTTTAAAAAAGCTTTTCCTGCCCTGGCTGGTGTGGCTCAGTGGAATGAGTGTAGGCCTGTGAACCAAAGGGTGGCCGATTCTTTTCCCACTTGGGGCACATGCCGGGGTTGTGGGCCAGGTCCCCAGTGGGGGACGCATGAGAGGCAACCACAGATTGATGTTTCTCTTCCTCTCTTTCTCCCTCCCTTCCCTTCTCTCTAAAAATAAATAAATAAAATCTTTTAAAAAATGAAATAAAAAAGCTTTTACTAAAATGTTTTATAAATATAAGTTTAGATAAAACATATATAAGCAGAAAAATAAGTTATACCTCTGGCCTATCAGCCCCTAAATTATGTTCTTAGTTCAAGTCCTTCTACTATTTCATCAATGAGTTATTTTCCATGACCCAGGGGCTAAGTAAACTGAAGTTATTACTTTTGCTCTCACTATGATAAAAAGTAAATGTGGTAGGTTAATAATTAAACATTTGGAATCAATGTTCTTTGTGTTATTCATTGCTATATTAGAAAGTCAAACTAAAGTTGTCTAATATCTTAATGAAAAATCAGTTGAAATTTATTGTGAACTGTCAAGCACCATGATTAATTAAAAAGTACCTAAATAACTACATACAAAAAGCTTTTGACTTACCAGCACAGGTCACAGTAAACAATTTGCTTCCTATGCTACCCTAAGGTCAAAGGGTATATACACAGTCCTTAATTTATCCTGAACTAAAAACCAAACCAAAAAAATTTTTTTTAACATTGGCTTTTGATATATTTTAAAAAATCCTTACCAAGGGCTTCCCCCTACCCCCATTTTAGATATAGAGAAAGGGAGAGAGAAGCATCAATGTGAGAGAGAAACATCGATTGGGTGCCTTCTCATATGTGCCTGACCGAGACTGAACCTGCAACCTGAGTATGTGCCCTGCCTTGGAATCAAACCCTCGGCCTTTGGATCTATGAAACAACACTCCAACCAACTAAGCCACATCAGCTAGGGCGGCTTTTGATTATCTTAAAGGAAATAACTACTGTTAACTAGAACAGTGTTTGACAGATACTCAATACATTTGTAGAATTAAATACTAAATTCAAGACAGCTATTTCTGTGCAAGTGAGTCATTAACTAAAATACAGCGTGGAGCAAAAGTAGGTTTACAATGGTTAGTATGCAAAACACAGCTTATTCTTGTATCGTTATTTATTAATTACTGTATTATTTTCCATACAAACAACTGTAACCTACTTTTGGCAATCCTGTATTTAACAAATAAATGTTCCACTTAAAACAAAAGATCAATATAAAGCCTGTTAACTTCCTTGGTGACCCAGTCCCCATATTGTTCCCCATGATATTGTTCAGAAGAACCAGCATCACTATTTCTACCTTTTGTTTACCAAGGCACCTAACAGAAGCAGCAATGGCACTTAGGGGTGACTACTTTAGGATGTTCTTACCATTATGTAAAACAAAGCCACAAAATTCTACCTTATATAAACTTTAAACTATTGTTTTTAAGAGGCTCCCCTACTTAATTATATTGAAATTCAATAGTGAAAAATAAGCTTCACTGACAAATATTTTGGTTTATTTCACAAAAGTAAGATGCTCTTTCAGTTATATCTGGCCAAAGGAGAAAAAAATTGTCCTAGAAGTAGCCATATAACACACATACTATTTGCAAAAATTGAATTAAATGTAGTATAAACACACATTGCCAAAACTAGCACAGGTGGGAGATTTTCTAAAATGGCAGCCTAGGTAAACATGCCTTGCCTTCTCACACCACATCAAAAACAACCATCACTCAGAACTGTTAGAAATTGAGCCGAATGGAAGTCCACAACTACAGAATTAAAGAAGAAACCACATCCATCCACACTGGTAGGAGCAGGGAAGACAGGAAGACACAGAGACGCAGAATGGGCTGATCCCACACCCACACGTGGTGGATAACAGTCAGGAGGGATATCTTGGGAGGGAGGGATCCTAGCCACACAAGCCCAGGGTTCCAGTGCCAGGAAGGTTAAGTCCCCGTAACTTCTGGTGGTAAAAACCAGTGGGGATTGAGTGAGTAGAAGAAATTATATATTCCCAAGCAGTTCCTCTTAAAGGGCCCATGCACAGACTTACTCAGACTCACTCCCTGTGAGCCTAAGGACCAGGACAGTAGCTTGAAAGGCACCAGTGGCATATGGGGAGGAACTGTAGTGTCTAGCATCAGGCTGAGAGCTGGGAGACAGCTTTCTGCCAGACAGAACTACTGGCAGAGGCCACTGTTCCTTTTCTGAGACCTCCCCCACGGAGCCATAGAGCAGCAGACACCATATCTGAGAATCCATCAATCTGACTCTCATTGTTTGCCCCGCCCTTGTGATTCCTTGCGGCTCTATGCCACTCAACTTACCCCAAGAGTTTGGGCCCACCCACACTCTTAACTGTCACTTTTCCATATGAATGGCTTGTCTTAGCTCATACTTCAGATCTTACTAAATCCTCTCAAACAATCACCAGCTGGCCTCAACAAGCCTGCCCCCTCCATCCTCTTGCTAAGTGGCCCCAGCACTAATAACAGCTGGCCTTGGTTCACAGCCTGGTCATGTTTGGCCACCTCCAAGCCTGGCACAAGTAGTGGCTATCTGCAGATTGCTTTATAGCTTATGCCAAGTGGCCCCAGAGAGAACACAGGTGGCTGACCTTGGCCTGCACCTCCTGGGAAACCCCAGAACCTGTGCACCCAGTAAACAGCTATATACCACGTCAAATCACCGCTACCCAACAACATCCACAACTGACACAGTCAAGAGGTAGATTCAGCAGGCACTAGAGCCCAGCTGAGGTAAGTCCTGCCCTGTGGAGTGGGCTCCAAGATCCTCCATGGAGGGTGGAGGTCGGTGGTCAGTGATCACGACCAGTCCTTGCAGCTGACTGGCCTGGGTAAATCCCTTCCATTGATCTACCAACACCAATCAAGGCTCAACTACAAGAGGAGAGTATACTCGGCCTACACAAAGGGTGCACCTTGAGTATCCAGCTTAGGTGATAGGGGAGGCTGTGCCACTGGACTCTACAGAGCCCCTACTATATTAGGGTACACCACCAAGACAGGGAGTCACAGAAGCTATATCTAACACATAAAAACACACATGGAGGCTGCCAAAATGAGGAGACAAAGAAGCATGACCCAAGTGAAAGAACAGATCAAAACTCTAGAAAAAGAACTAAACAAAATGGAGATAAGCACTCTATCAGATGCAGAGTTCAAAACATTGGTTATAAAGATGCTCATGGAACTCAGTGAGGACCTCAGCAGCATAAAAAAGAAACAGTCAGAAACAAAGGATGCACTAATTGAAATAACGAATAATTTACAGGGAATCAACAGTAGAGTGGATGAAGCTGAGAATCAAATCAATGATTTGGAACATAAAGAAGCAAAAAACAACCAATCAGAACAGCAAGAAGAAAAAAGAATCCAAAAAACCGATGACAGCGTAAGGAGCCTCTGGGACAACTTCAAGTATACCAACATTTACCTCATAAGGGTAATGGAAAGAGAAGAGAAAGAGCAAGACATGGGAAAACTTTCTGAAAAAAATGAAAGAAAATTGCCCTAATTTGGTGAAGGAACTAGACATACAAGTCCAGGAAGCACAGAATCCTAAATAAGATGGATGCAAAGAGGCCCACTCCAAGACACATCATAATTAAAATGCCAAAGATTAAAGATAAAGAAAGAATCTTAAAAGCAGCAAGAGAAAAGCAGTGAGTTACCTATAAAGGAGTTCCCATAAGACTGTCAGCTGATTTCTCAAAAGAAACTTTACAGGCTGGAAGGGACTGGCAAGAAACAGTCAAAATCATGCAAAGCAGGGACCTACAGCCAGGACTGCTCTACCCAGCAAAGCTATCATTTAGAACTGAAGGGCCTATAAAGAGCTTCCCAGACAAGAAAAACTAAAGGTGTTCATCATCACCAAGCCATTATTATATGAAACATTAAAGGGTCTTATTTAAGAAAAAGAAGATGATCAGAACTATGAACAATAAAATGGCAATAAACACATATCTATCAATGACTGAATTTAAAAAACAAACTAAGCAAATAAGAAGAACAGAAATAAAAAAGCATATATGCAGAAATGTTTTGATGGTTGCCAGAGGGCAGAGAGGGTCTAGGGGAAAGAGTGAAGAGGTAAAGGGATTAAGAAGTACAAATTGGTAGTTATAGAATAGCCACAGGGTTGTAAAGTACATATAGGAAATGGAGTAGCCAAAGAGTTTATATGCATGACCAATGAACATGAACGAAGGTGTGGGGATTGCCCGAGAAAGTGAAGGGTGATGGGTGGAGGGGGGCAAAGGGAGAGAAATTGGCGCTTTAATAACATAATCAATAAAAAATAATTAAAAATAAAATAAAAACATTTAAGAATTGCTGTCTAAAGAAAAGGAAAAACTAGCACAGGTAGCAAAAACTTTAAATGTTTAACCAAAAAAGCCCAAAGAAAAATGCAGTTTCAATAATGATAATCTAATCAAATAAACTATATACAATAATCTTTAACTTCAATTTAATATATCAGAGGAATGACTTTTTTATTTTTTTCATATGTATTTTCTTTTGTTTTGTTTAAAGATTTTATTTATTTTTAGACAGAGGGCCAGGGAGGGAGAGAAACATCAATGTGTGGCTGCCTCTTGTGCACCCCCCACTGGGGACTGAACCCATAACCCAGGGATGTGCCCTGACTGGGAATCGAACCAGTGACTCTTTCGTTTGCAGGCCAGTGCTCAGTCCACTCAGCCACACCAACCAGAGCCAGAGGAATGACTTTTAAAAAGTCAAACTTTTTCATAAACATGTACAATTCTGGAAATTTTGTACATACATTCCTGCTAAATTATCCTTTTTGTTTGGATTTTGATCATACCTTTCCCCAAACAGCTTATTCTTAATTTTTAAAAAATCAAACATCCACTAGGTTTAATGACTAGACAGTCAAATAAAACTATTTTTAAAAACACTTCTAAGTCATGTTCTCTTTCTGAGTGAGTAAACAACAGAAATAAAAAATCAAAACATTTGTCATTTCACAATCCTGAGAAAACACCCCTTTTATGATCAGATGTTTTTATTTTGTTTTGTTTTCTTTTTTGTTGTTTTGTTTTATTATCTGAGAATTTTGGTAAAGGAAAATCAAAAGGCTTACACTAAGAGAAAAAACATATCCTTTTAGAACAATTTGTTTTAATCAGGAGACTAACTCTACTGTATGCTACTGGTAACTTTTCTCCATTTATTACCAGTTTTCAAAATGAGAGTAGTTTAAATAAGATGGAGAAAATATTAACCACCACCATCCCTCCAAACAAAGCCCAGAAAAGACCAAGGTATAACTGAAAAAAACTCAATGTAATGCCAGTAAGGTTTTTCATTTTTAAGTCTGCTTACAACTGAAGGATCCGCTACATAGCAATCAGCTCTGATAATGAAAGACTTTACTCTTCAGAATCTAAAATGTGTACAAATACACGTCAGAAGAACTGAAACCAAGGGTCTTTATGACTTTGATTAAATTTAGCTTTAAGTCCTAGCTCTAGAAATTACATTTTTCTCTCTCCTTCTAGAGACCTAGCCCTTTCCCTGGATAATCAGCAACCCCTGAGGAAGCCCAGACCTGACTGATGATCATAAGATCTGGCCTCTGGCAGGCTAAACATAACATCTTAACCTAAGTTTTGTTCCAGCTCCTGAGCCCTAATGTGGAACCACCCCCTGGCTACTTTCCCATGAGACTAGACAGAAGAACACCAGAAGAGATCTCAGAACTGTTCTCACGATCTGAAGAAATGATTTACTACTCTTACCACACTTCCGAACAACCAGCTCCCAGCATGACCCTGAACCTCCTAACCCATGGTGTCTTGTGATTCAGCCCTGTATAATCTGTAACTACATGCCATCATCAGGGACCTCCAGCTTTGGATCATTAGCTTCCTGTTCTCCTGAATGGTGCCATTCATAATAAAATAGCCAATATTTCCCCACCACGGTTCTCGGTGTTTAATGTTTGGCTTTGCTGGCACAGGGTGGTCCGACTCTTCCAGTACTATAACAGAATCTTTGTTAAACTATTCAAGGGCCCACCAATATGCAGTACTTTAGCCATGGGGAGAAAAGTACTAAGGAAAAAAAAATAGAATTTTGCTACTTATAAAACAAGTTCAGTATGACCTCTTTGAACATCACAAAAGGCCAGAATTTCAACATAAAGTGTAATTTTGAATTAATTTAGGTTTTTTCTTATCTGGGTTTTTGAGACAGATTTATAGACAAATTCAAAAAATAAAAAGTGCTACCAAGCCTTAGGCATTTTGAAGTTTCTAAAGAATAACTCAGATGGTTCAACTCCAGAAATAGCTTTATATTATAAAATTGAGCAGGTACCTGGGATGGCACTGGTTTGTCACCGTTCTCTGAGTTCTCTCCTTTTGAGTGATCTGTCAGTTTCTGCATGTACTCATTTACTGCCTGACAGTTAGGGTATGATGGTACATTTCTGGCAGAAGACACTTCCGTTGTTCCCATGATGTCTAGTTGGGAGGAAATGGCATCGCCTCTTGTGGTCTGAACATTTTCCACGCTTACTTTGGTAGCTTCAGGCAAATCATTTTCTACAGGAGCATTCTCAAATACTTCTCCTTGGCCATCAAGGGTTTCAGTGGCGGGGCTGATGGCAGTGCTTGGCTGGTTTTCTGCCTGGGATTCTGACAGGGTCACACCTAATGGGCAACAGTGACTATCTGATATAATCACATGGTCTTCTTTGTCAGTCATAGTAATTAGGAGCTGGCTGCACTGGTTGCATCTTTCTGGGACTGGCTTCAGATCCTGGGAAGGGAGGCATTGTACAAGTGCTAAGCTGTGGAACGCGCCACAGGCAACTTGTAGCACTACACGCCCAGCAAGATGTTCCACCTTTTGTGGCTTTGTCACGGGGAAGGTAGTGGTAATGAGGCCCAACTGACAACCAGTACCCCAGGCCCAAATCTCTCTGCTTATTGACAATGCCAGAGTGTGCTCCTCGCCACATGCCAACTGCAAAATCCTGACTGCTAACAAGGGACTGGTCTCAGAATCAGAAATGCTGACAGGATTAGGTTCTGGAACATACGGCTGGTTAGCTACCGCACACTGGCCAGCAGAGTTCTCTCCCCACATGTATACTACGCCACTTTCTGTCACTGCTCCACTGTGGAAACTCCCTGCTGCCACGGTAACAACATATTGCCCAACCAGGGCATTTTCTAGAATGGGGCTACTTGGACAAATTTCTGCTGGTTCACTTCTCCAGGGAAGATTCCCAAAGCTGTAGACTGCACCATCTGAAAGTTAAAACAAAAAGGAAAAAAATGTGGGGGGAGGGAGTTAGTGAATTAACTAGAAATTCTATCAGCAAACTTTTAATCCCCTCAAGGTTTAACAAAATAGGATTTTTTCAAAATTAAGCACAGTGCAGATTAGGTTCAAGCACATAATATTCCAAATTTATTCATCTTGTAATAAATAATATCTTTTAACATTCTGAAATATAGTGAGAATTTCTACAAACTGTAGAATGCTACTTTCAAATGAAGGGTATTACTCCTTTCCTTCAGCTTCATCCTACAAACTAGCAGTGATTGTAGGCTAGCACCAAAGCAGAGTCCAACTGTTCAAAGACAAAATGATCATGACAAGATAAAATAAGCAGAAGGTAAAATTTGTTAATCACAAGACACATTAGTTAATATCTACAACATGCACTACTACTCAATAAGTGAGAGCAGCAGAAAATTTATGCAATGGCATAAAAATATTAAGAGATTCATTTTGGCCAAAATTAAGAAATTAGCTTTATACCTCCAGGTTGTATGGAAAGCACCAGCGTTAACCAGATGTGGCTGTCTTCAGGTTGTACCACATGATGTGTAATTTTTAAATGTTATGTCATATACAGTCGTCTGCTGCTTAACAACAGGAATACATTGAGAAATTTGTTGGGTAATTTTGAAAAAATAGTGAATCAATGAAGTGTCCTCACTGAATTATGAGCTAATGGTCAAATTAAATAGAGACAAAGAAACTTGAAAATTTCTAGCATTCAATCAGTAGCATTTTCTCACCAAAAAAAGATAGCACTGGAGATCTTTTTTCCATTTCAAACTACACACTTCTGTCAAGGAAGACTTTTTCAAACTTTGACACTTAAAACCAAAACAGTAAAATTTCAACACAAACAGTGGTAGGCTATCCATTTTTTAAAAGTTTTCCCTCATTTGTTCCAGTCTTTTAGGTATGATTCTACATATTTAAAGATACTATGTTCTTGAAGGTTCCTAAATATCTTACTGAAGGGCTGATAAAACAATAACACAATTCCACATATATATGCTTAAGAACTATATATTTTAAGCCATAGGCAGGTATCAAATATAGTTCACATTTTTAAAATAAGGCTTTTGCAAAACTCTAGCTTAATATAATATTATATATTATTATAAGAAAAGTTATTTAATAATTAAAAAGTTTTAAAAATTCATGTTAAGCCCATAAACCCACCAAGGTCAGATTTAAGCTTTATTTTCTAGAATTTGTCTTCACTTAGTCTCTCCAAGAAAAATACCAAAGTATCATTGAATACTTAATAAATGTTTACAGAGCAGAAATTTATAAATTAGTGAAGTGGATAGCAAATCTGGCCCAAATCAAATTCACCACAATTGAGTTGGTAAACTGCCATTAAAATTAAAGACAACTTTCTATATAAATTTTAGCCTATATTTCTATCTGTTACAGATTTATAGATTTTATTATTAGCAGTTCCTATGAGCTGTTATTTATACCTGGAAAAACTACTGAGACAGTATAACCAAGTGGCTTAAAAAGCAGGCTTTGAAATTAAGACTCGGGGTTCCAGTCCTGACTCTGACACTCTAATATATAGTTAGCTGTGATTGGAGAATTATTTAACCTCCCTGACCTTCAGCCTCCTCATCTGTGAAGTGGGCATAATAATAGTAGCTAATGAAGACTCAAAGAGATAATACATATAAAGTGCTTAGTGCAGTGGATGGCACATAAAATTGTTTAACAGACATTAGTTACTATTAGTATTATTATTCTGGTATATTTAATGAACAAAGGTATAGAAAAGAGTCTCTGGATAGGTAATCTTGCAAAAAAGTTAATTTTTCATGTATTTATTACCTTATCATAAAATTGAAAAACTATCCTTCTCCCTTTTATTCTTATTATGATATATCTTAAATATAAAAACTAATCTGATTGCTGATAAAGGGAATAAGAACATATTTCGAAAACAATAAGAATATAAGCTCCAGCAAAGTTCATTACAAACACCCATCCAGTAACTCTTTTACCTGCTCTTAAACACTCAGGCATTTGTTAAGTTTCAGACAGTATTTGTTAAGCCATTCTTTTCAATACCTTCAGTCAGAAGAACTCCATGTTTCACTCCAAGGGCTGCTTGAAGAACTGTCTTTTCTCCCCAGCCTGGCAATCTCTCTGGTGTTACAGAACAGGATCCTGCCTGCCAGACATGGACCAGGCCTCGTTCTTTGGATCCTTCTGCCTCTGTTGAGCTACAAACATCAAGAAAAATTGCTTAAATGTTCCTGCAATTCAGAGCTGTATCTTTTGTTCTTAATATTTTCCTGAGATTTGTACCTTTTACTAGCACAATAGGAGACTGGGTCAGATAATTTAGCACCTATTTTATGCTTTGGTTATGACACAGGAGTGAAGATAAAACTAGTGATATAAATGGTGATAATCTAAACCCACATATTATTTATCTCTATCTAAGAAGCAAATAAAACCTGGATTATTTTTTGAAGTTTTATGATTTAGTAACATAAAAAGTCAAGAATCTAAATTCTCAATGTTAATTCCTTGTTTAGATATTAAAATTATAACATGGCCCAAGTTGAAATCTTATTTTAAAATTTAGTTTTAAATGTGGTAAAAAAGTATTTAATGAGAAAGAAGCAACAGGGATCCATATTTCTCTTTATACTGAGTTTAGTGTATAATTGCTACTACAATTTTTTTAAGTTTAATCTTTATTGTATGTTTTTCCATTATCATTTAATCCCCTTACAGTCCCCTCCCCCATTACAATTTTTAAGAACCAAATTTGTAACAGGTACCAATAAAATCCTTCATATTCTTCTCATGTTCTAGCCAAAGAATTCTATCTATCCATCTAGTAACTCTTGTTCAAAGAACACAAAACACACAGCTGCATAACAAAGACCACATCCTAACCGCCTCCCCTTCTAAGAAAAGGGCATATCAAGATACCCTCGGTTTCTATTATATAAAGTTTTTCTATGTGCCACCACTGACAGTACATTTTTTTCATATTCTCTTTTATAGAACACTGATGCCAATATTTTAATAAGAAACAGAAACTTTTTTGGTTTTCTTTATTTTATAATACCTAGTAATTTTTGCTAAATAATATTTCTCTAAATTATAATTAGGCATACCATGGTTTCATGGAAGGGAAGTCACAAACAACCTTTCTTTTAAAATATCCATGACTAGTTTTCTAAAGATAGAAGATGATTACAGTTAATAAGCCTATTTCTAAAAACCTGAATTATTTGTGAGAAAACATGTTTTCAAAGGGTTTAAAAGTGGAATGAAGACATAGTGTGCCTTGTATAAGCATAAGAAAGGAACTAGCAACAAAGCTGATCACTAATCAGCTTTATTTTAATATCTCTCTCTTTACCAATCAACACAAATATCACTCACTATTCCTGCTTAATAACTATCAACAAGAAAAGTAAAGTGAAAAGAAGCTACACATATGTGGAATTCCTTGTTGTGTTTTCCTAGAAAGATGGGGAAGAAAGAAAAGAACGGTTTTACCTTCTCTTCTTTGAGTCCATGGGTCAGTGGGAGCACCCCATCACCAAATCGTTTCCTCTTTACAGTAATTAAAGACCTAAATGGTAAAACACAAAGAACAGTAAAACAATACTGTGCTATTTTATCCCACAGATTTAAAAAAGAAGAAAAAAAATGAAGCCCTCTGACAAGTGCACATTCACGGGGCAATAAATATGCAGTGAAACTATTTAAACTATTTCGTATCTTGCCTGCCAAAGAGGAATATCTAGACAGAGCCTGTCCACTGAGCTTATAAAAATGCCTGTTGATTGTCCAAAGTAATGTCAAAGGAAGACTAGCTACAATTAAGTTGTACTCTGCCAGGCAACAAACTTTAGTTTGTTTTTTTATTATAAAGAAGGCAGTTCAATCTGAAAACTCAATGTGTTAAGTTCATTTCATAAACATCAAGGTTACTTTTCAAATGCCTCTGGAACACATGAACATTTAAATACCAATTAAGTAAGAATTCCTTAAATCTCTTCAGTAATGTGTCAGATTTAAGTAGTTTTAATTTGTATTTCTCAGAATGCACACAAAAAATTACATTATTAAAACAGGAAGTTTTTCATTTATTAGAACTAGCAGTATTTTCCTAAAATCAACCTCAATTCAAAACCATAATCCAAAGGGAAGAATGAAATGTTTTAAAATCAACACCTGAATAGAAAGGAGCTATATAAAAATTATGGTACAAATGTCATGATCCATCAGTTCAGAAATGAAATATTTAATAAAGAGGTAGAAATAGAAACAGGCAGACAGAAATGCTCAATGCATTTCAACTAAGAAATTCTCAAATTTAAGGGCAACAAAACTCATGAAAATAAAGGCAGTGAGGTTTTTTTCGTTTGAACCACAAAAATACTGGGGCCAAATGTATGATTTTTCTGTAGAAGATGTGGCATGGTCCCTGAGCTCTGGAAACAGCCCATACCAGCGGGAGTGATGTAAGGTCCATCTGTTGACTCCAGGTTGCCTGTGAATTCTTACAGTTTCCCATCTGTATACCTGGAGGAAATGACTCTCTACCTAATACTCATTTTAGAATTATTTTGAATCATTCAAAGTTGGATGAAGGATACTACGTAAACAAAAGATATATCTGAATAGATTTAATAAGTGCTATTAATTTGATAAATATGATTAAGTGACACTATGTTTTATGTGTGACAGTAATTAACTTCATGTAAAATGTGCAGTTCATGGCATACAGAGAAATTCTGAAGCCATATCTATCTTGTGCTTATCTATCAGAGATCAAGAAGTTACTGTTCCCTTGATTAGAGTTAAACAATACCCAACAGAAACCTGAGAATTCCTCTGGGAGGGTGTGGAAGTGCTGGAGCAAGCTTTACAACTGATTAACTGTATGTAAATAGAATTTTGTCCTACTGCCTGACATTCAGAAATGTTGAGAATCTTTTGGGAAACTGCATAAAACAGTTAAACTCTCTTCTCTTTTTAGTGCCCTATTTTTTGAATACAGTTTTTTTAAGGGGGATTTCACCTTACAGCATATGATTCCTTACTACCACTCATTTTTTCAAATCCAAGGGAATTAAAACTCTCCAAACTGTTTTACAACTTTCTTTTGTTACTATATATAGTAGGCACAATAACTATCCCAAAGATGCCCTTATGCTAAGGCCCAAAACTTGTGAATATGTTAGGTTATATTGCAAAGGGAAGTTAAGGTTGTTAGTCAGCTGACCTTGAGATAGGGATATTATCCTGGTTATCCAGCAGGACCCAATGTAATTACAAGAGTCCTTAAAAGTGGATGAGGGAGGCAGAAGGAGAGAAAGAGATGTGAGGCTGGAAACGGGGTTAGAGAGATGCTACAATTGCTGGTTTCAAGATTGGGCAGGGAGAGGGGGATAAACCCAAGAATGTGAGTGGCCTCTAGAAGCTACAAGGTAGGAAACAGATTATCTCCTAGAGTCTCCAGGAAATAATGCAGTCCTCTGACACCTTCATTTCAGTCCAGAGAGACTTATTGGACTTTTAACCTAAGGAAGTGTAAGGTAATAAATGTGTATTATATCAAGCCACTAAGTGTGTAGTAATTTGTTATAGTAGCAACAGAAAGCTAGCTAAGACACTATCTCATAGATATCTTTCTGTATCAGTTATTATAGATCTATCTCCTTTTGTTTTAATGATGTTTAATGTTTGGATTCTTTCAGGAATTCATTCATGTCTGCCTGAAACTCAAATAGGACAATGAGAAAAAGAGAAAAGACTGCAAAGGAAACGTAACTAAGAAGGAATAGTGAAGCTAAATATTATGGGAAGCTTATATCATAAAGTTATACCTCACATAAAATTTGTTTTTTTAATATTTTTATGATCCCCTCTCCAAGAAATCTGTAAGACTTGCCTCAACCATTCAAAAGCATTTAAACCGCCTTTTGTTCTTTCAGTGCTTCATGTTTCCAATTGTTATAAAATTGCCTAATCATGAAGCTTCCTCTGGGGATATTCCTCCTCAGGTGAGCTTTAAAGTTCTTACTCTACATTCCTTTGGGGATAGGATCCCTGTACTCTGCTCTGATACAAGAGCTGTTTACAAACAGTCAGAAAATGTGGGGTCCTCTTGTGCCTTGCGTGGCCTGTCCAGAGATCAATGACACCGGTGAAATGAGCAAAACAGACTAGCATCTCCTCCAGGTATTATGATCTATGAGCCACAGAACAAAGCCAGCTTCATTTTTAAAGCATACCACTCTATACTTCAAATTATTATCTTTCAGAGTGAAATGTAAAGTAATTAAACTTTCAAATGGCCCTTTAACACAAAAAGCCAACCTTGATTCTTAAAAGAATTGACTCCACTTTGAGATCCCACTGGTACACACCCTACTGCTACATTTAACTGAAAAATAAGCCACCTTGTACATCCAGAAGATATATATGGTTTTAATCCCATGATCTGGGAGTGTCCTAAAAAACAATCTGGTATAGATGTCCTAATTATTGCTAGAAAGAAAGCTACAAACCATGCACAAGTCTATAATTCCTTAACCAGAAATCCAAAACACTCTGAAAGCTAAAAGTTTTTTTTTTCATAACTCTTTTGGTGGTAAAATTTAATCTGATCTGAACTCATCTGATAGCAAAACCTAATCTGAACTAATATGAGGTTATTTAATGTTGACTCCTGTAGTGTGAATAGTCATATATTTTGCTGCAGAAATATTAACATGATTATGAGATAGTACCAAAGGTCCCACTGGAAGGGGGGTTATGTACCTTATTAAGTGTGGGTTATATGTGGCTTATGCACCTTATTAAAAAGATAAAAAAATTCTGAATTTCAAAACATATCCTGCCTCAAAGGTTTCAAGAAAGGAACTAGGAACCTGTATTTTAAAATAACAACTATTGTTTTTGGTAGGGGTCCCAAACTTTTAACTATTTTATACTTCAATTAGTTTCTTTTACATACTTTTAACATCAACTTCATCTTGGAGAGTACAATAGGAAGTTGCATAGCTTACAAGACATTTTATAAGCGCTTTAATGATTTATTTTAATGGTGACAATTGACATTTGTTTCAAAAGTTTTAAGACAATTCTATGGTAAACATACTTACATAGGGTGTCCAAATTAATTTTGCAAGGCTACCCTATGCTTATTTGAATCATCTTCTCAGTGGAAAAAGGAGGCTTGAGCTTTTTAATTTCAGACAAGGCCTCCAATTTGGTGGGAAGAGTTAAAAGGTGTTTCGTCCTAGAACAACTAAGACCTGTGATGTATTAGACATAGGTGGGGCATAAAGGAAAAGGGGGTATCAAAAATGATCTCTAGCCCTGGCTGGTGTGGCTCAGTGAATTGAGTGCAGGCCTGCAAACAGAAAGGTCATTGGTTTGATTCCTGGTCAGGGTACATGCCTGGGTTGCAGGCCAGGTTCCCGGTGAGGGGTGTGTGAGAGGCAACCAATCAGTGTTTCTCTCCCTCTTTCTCCTTCCCATTCCCGCTCTCTAAAAATAAATAAATATTTTTTAAATGATCTCTAGGTTCTGCTTTGAACAACTATGTTTTTTTAAGTTGATTTTAGAGAGAGAGGAAAGGAGGGAGAGGGAGACAGACATATATTTGTTGTTCCACTTATGCATTCATTGGTTTATTCTTGCACTTGTCCTGACCAGGGATTGAGCCCTCAATCTTGGTATATAGAGATGACGCTCTAACCAATTGAGCTACCCCAGCCAGGGCCCTGGCTTGTGCAACTCTATGTTGGTGATACCATTTACTAAAATGGGGAAGAGTGAAAGAGAGAGCCTTCTGAAGTGGGCATTAAGATTCTGGTAAGATAAATTTTTTTTTATGTTATGTTTAAGATGCCTGTGAGAAATCCAGGAGTATACATCAATTGAGCAGATGAATCTATGGGTATGGAGTTCAGACAAAAAGGTTTCAGCTACAGATATAAACTCGGGAAATCACGCGAATAATATTTGAAATCAAGACAAGGGATAATATCATTGTACTGTGTATTATGAGAAAGGAAAGACAATGGCCAAGCTGTGTGGAGCTCCTGAACTTAGGCTGGATAGGATGAGGAATAAGGCAACATGGCTGAAGTGAGAAGTGGCCTGAGAGATGGAAGAAACATGAGCTTGGTGTGGGCACAGAAGTAAAGCAGAGTGTTTCCAGCAGGAAGGACTGGTCAATTAGGTCAATGCAGCTGGGATCTCACAGAATGTGAACTGAAAAGTGCCCACTGGGTACGTCAACACAGATACCGTTGCTGAGCATGGACACAGTTTCAGCATATGGGAGAGGACTAAAAATCAGATTCGAATAGGATGACTATAAATGAGAGGAAAGGGCATGAAATTAAAGTTCATGCAATTGATTCTTGCAAAAAATGTTGTTGAAATGGCAAACAGAAATGAAGCAATAGCTGTAACGTGAAGATCAAAGGTAGGTTTTTTATGTGTTTTGGGGGGAAATAATCTAACATGTTTGCAGGACAGTAACACTGATCCTAGATGCAAGGGAGGTAAGGACAGAAGGCAGAACCAAGTTCTGGACAAAGTGAAACAGAAACATGTGTCATGGGATTGATCTTTCACAAGAGGAAGGATCTACACTTTAAAAAGAAAGGAAACAGCCCTGGCTGGTGTGGCTCAGTGGACTTAGTGCCAGCCTGAGAACCAAAGGGTTGCTGGTTCAATCCCCAGTCAGGGCACATGCCTGGGTTGGGGGCCAGGTCCCCAGGTGGGGATACGTGAGGGGCAACTGCACACTGATGTTTCTCTCCCTTTTTCTCCCTCCCTTCCCCTCTCTCTAAAAATAAATAAAATCTTAAAAAAAAAAAAGAAAGGAAATAGCAGGTGAAGGTAGGTATAAGCAGTGTTACAGCTTTTGTGGTAGGAGGATAACAGTCCCACAAGATGGTACCTGTTAGTGACTAGGACTTTACAGTAGGTGTGCTATGTACTCGAATCTCACTCCTGGTTCCATTTGTTCTGTTTCTTTATTTTATGTTGCCATATTTATACATTTTTGTAAACCGTCTTAACTTTTTTAAGAAAAAGGGAGAATCTAAATAATTTTTAAATGGGAAGAGAAATGTGTTATTAGACTATTATCCCAAATGCAAAGAGAAAATTAAGTAATGTAGGAGTCTATAAATTCATCTCTAATAAACTATATTCTCTGGATAAAGTTCTTTTGCCTTAATAATTTAGTGAAAGGTAAATTTTGCAAGTCATAAATATACGAATTTTCAAATGTTTAAATTTCAATGGCTAAAACTACATGTATTTTTTACACCTACTATGTTCCAGGTTTGCTAATCTAAAATTGTCATAGAAGCAAAAAAATATCTTATTCCCTATTATATCCCAGCTACTTAACCTAGTCTTGATATAGCGCAGGTACTCAATAAATATCTGTAGACAGACTAAGCCTATGTAAATAAACAACTGCCTGTTCTGAGTTTATGTACTAGTACGCTCTGTCTTTCTGACTAGAAGAATGACTCTCTGTAAAGCAGACTACCCTCAATATACAGAAAGCTAACATACACTCGCAAAGTTGGGCCCTTCCAGCCTTATTCTCCTGTCTCACTTGTTTAAAACAGGTATATTGATTATAATAGCAATAATTGTAGTTACAAAAGTAATGATTAGTGTTTTGAATAGTAAGACATTAAGATATAAAGACAATAAAAATAATAATAGAGAAGCAAACTACATCATAATGCCCTGAAAAAAAATTGGAAATAGTGAATCCAATATGAAATTAGTACAGATCGTATGTGCTCATTTACAGTTTTTAAAGTTTGACTACATTTTATTGCAATGTAGTAAACTGGAGTTTATACTGTGAGTGTGGTAAACAATAATTTAAGACACTATGGTATTCTACATATGGTACATGCTTATCAAATAAAATGTATGGTTTTAGAGGCTCAGGCAATATGTTTACACATAGGTTAAGGCAACTTTTGACTCAACCACCTGATTTACAAGTAATCTAAACACCAACAACTGCTATTTCCTGCAAATCCTATCACCAAAGCCTCTACCAACACCACTGAAGGTCAAGAAACACTCACCTTGCAGTGAAGCCTTGACAAACCAATCACCATCAAAGGTCAAGGCCACTTCAAATTCCAGTCCTTTCAGACTTAACTGGTGCAGTAGAAGCACTGCCTGATAATGCTACAGAAGCTCACCAACCTCTTAAATCCTGACCTAAAGTTCAGTGATTCAGAAAATTAATGCACTGAATAAAGTCAGTAGGCTGGCTGAAAAGACTTGTTCTTTACAATGTTGTTATTAATGAGATAATGCACTAAGTCATTGATTCAAAATATACTATATACTCCTAGAGGTCAGAAACTATGACTTATCGGTGAGATAATGCACTAAGTCATTGATTCAAAATATACTATATACTCCTAGAGGTCAGAAACTATGACTTATCGGTATACTCTTGTACCCGTAGCAACCACCTAGATACAAGTTGAGTAATCCGTGGAAGACAGACCTTGATCTTAGGTTCCAATCCACAGACTTCCAAATGATATAGAAGATTTCTAGTGCTTGTAATAAAAGTCAATATTAGACACAAAAGGAAAGTGTCATCTCATAATAGAAACTCTCATACATAATTTGTTAATGGTATTTCCTAAAAATAAAGACACTTATTTCATGTCACTTCACATATGTTAGACACACAGGAAAGAATAGTCCCTTTCTCTTTATTACATGGAGGCAGTTTTTGGTGCAATCAGGGACACCAGTCTTTTATATGGCCTACTAATTTCACCTTGAAAATTACAAAAACTATACTCTAAAATGAATATTATCCATGGAAGGAGCTGGTAAACATGGGGAAAGTAAACATAAATGCTCAGCAATGCCCATTAAGCTCTTTTTTGTACCCACTGCATATTTTAAAAGTACATTTTTTTTCAGATTACTAAAATTCCCATGAAACATGTTGGTGGATATAATACTAGTGACTGAATTTCAAAATCCTAGGTACTGTAATAATTTGTGCCTGTTATTAGATGTTGCAGGATAATTTCTGATACAAACTGTTTATTCCTTTAATATTTTGCTACTATGCTTTCATTAAAATGGCCGCAATTTTTTTAAAGGCAATATTACAGAAACACAGTTTCCAGTATGTTGGCTTACCTTACCGATCAGTAACATCTAATGCTCAAGATCATCAAGGGGTCACAAAACTGACCAGGGAGTTTACCTGCCAAAAAAATACTTCTCTGGAGATATGTTTCACTTATTTTGAAAATGCTAGTAACAGGTATTCTTGATTAGAAATAAAAATACTGTTTAACTCACAAGTTTCAATACTGAGGTCATATTACAGATCAGCTATTAAATTTACTATTCACTCCACTACTCAACCACTTAACACATTGTCATCAGGTTTACTTATTAATACCTAAAAAGAGAGAATTCTTTTCTTTGAGCAACAACTAGGACACCTGCATTCACAGTATAAGCTGAAGTTTACCACATTATAATAAAATGTAACCAACCTAGCCCTGAGTGGTGTGGCTCAGTTGGTTGGGCATCATCCCGCAAAACAAAGGTCGCAGTTCAATTCCCAGTAGGGCATGTGCCTGAGTTGCAGGTTCGCCCTGGTCAGGGAGCACATACAAGAGGCAGCTGGTGCTGTTTCTCTCTCATATCAATGGTTCTCTCCCTTTTTTTCCCCTTTCCTTCCCCTCTCTCTAAAAATAAATAAAATCTTTTAAAAAATATAACCAATCCAAACTTTAGTGTGAATAACCAGGTGGTATCTGTGGTAATTTTGTATCTGAGTCACCCTGTCAATATGCTCTACAATACTTGGAGAGTTCATGATCAGTATACGCTTATATTTCCCAAGAGTCTCTAGGATTTAAAATCCCCTGCAGACTCTTAAGAAAGATAATTTCTCATATCCTAAGAAAAGCATTTCCCCAGGAGCACAAGTCAAACAGCAAAGTAAAATTGACTAAATAATTGGTCTGTCTCTTTGCCTTAGAAAAGCTTTAAACAGTGACTGCACAGGCACATTCTTTTTCTATTGGAGGGAGAAAATAATTATTTTTCCAGAGTCGACTACCTTGAGACTAGAAAATAAAATAAGGAAAGCATATTTGGAGAGAGCCCTGATTATAAATAAAAATGCTAAAGTGCTACTTACATAAACCATCTTAATCATAGGCAAATCTGTAAAAAAAAAAAAGACAAATCTATGCATCTATCAGTTTTAACAGATATTAGCATATTTTCATGTGAGATCTAAAGGAGCTCTGTCCAAACCTTTCTTCTCCTAACTTAATGTGTCTTATTTCCCTGTATGTTCTTATACTTTTATGGACTTTCATTAGATATAGATGTATCAATAAACAATGTATGCTATATTACTTTAAAACTCTACATAAATTCATCACACTGTATATATCCTTTGCAACTTGCTTTTTTCATTCAATATTATGTACTAGAGATGTATCTATGTTAAAAGCATAGCTCTAGCTCATTGATTTATACTAGGGGATAGTATTCCATTGCATGAATAAACTACAGTTTACCCATTTCCCTACTAAAGTACAGCTGGATTGTTCTACTTTACTGGCATTTTAAGAGTTGCTATAGTCATCTTTGCTACATGTTTATTTGGGCAATTGCCCCAAGTTACTTAAGAATTCAGCTCAACAAAAATTCAGGTTATAGAAGGAAAGAACCCTAGAATGAAAGCACCAGGTGCCACTGTTAGGTATAACCACCACCTTCCTAATGTGGAGATCATGTGAATTCCGTATTAGGAAGAACTGTATGATTACTCAGTAGAAAAATATTGAAATAATATGTGATAAATAAGAGAAACATGAGTTGATCAATTTTTGGAATTAATGAGACTAAAGCTGTCCTTCTCTCTAAGCATTACTAACTGGCAGCCAACTAAAACTCTACCAAACAGCCCAGTCTTTTTTCCCCATAGGAGTTGAGAGAATTGTCCTCCCCCCCCCCCAAAAAAAAGGACTCTACAATAAAAAACTAACTCAACAAGAGCCCCCAAAAGTACTCATTACATTTTTAAAATATTTTTGCTCTACCCATATAGATCAATTTAGTTCAGCTACTTTATCAATTGCTCACAGCCATTCTACCAATTGCATGATACAGGCAAACATCAAGACATAAGACAGTGCCATTAAAATATAGAGAGAAACAGTAGATGGGGATAGAAAAATAAGTGTAATACTAAACAGCACCAAGCCATAGTTTGTTTTTATATTACGTATGGTTATCATGCATTTTCTTCAAGACTGATATCCTATAAAATTTACTAGTCTCATTACTGATGACAGAATTGTTTGGTCATCAATAGAGAAGAATTAAAAAGAAAAAAAGGTCTAAAGAAACTCTTCTGTATCCCTAATACAGCTGGAATACTTGGTAGGTTTAATTCCACAAAATTATAAAAAATGCCAAATGATTTAGAAGTCATTAAAATCCTCACAGCATTCCTCAAAACTATGTCCCCAACTGGGACCACGCCAGGACCCAGGCACGTGACTCTACGGGGAATGGAACCTGCAACCCTCTGGTTTGCAGGATGACACCCAACCTGCTGAGCCATGCCAGTCAGGGCCATGGTACTTTATTTCCTTCATCATTATCTTTTCAAATGTTAATATTGTGAAACAGCTTTGAACTTCTTTGTTTTAATTATAAACTTTGAATGTATCAATAATCATAGTTTGCAGACTAAGTACTAAATTTAAACTAGGTATAGATTCCATCAGCATCTTTTCCACTTCAAAATACTTTTATAGAATAACAAAGTTACTACAGATCACCCTGAAATCATATTTTCTCTAAGTATAAGAATGTATCATAAAATTACCTGGAAACCATCCCGACCTTAAAAAGTGAATTATAGTTATTTTCAAAAAATATTAAGTTCTCTTTACCACCATTTAGGAAAAAAATGTTAGTTTGGTTCATGATAAGTGAAAGAAGAATAACTATAAAAATAGCTAATATGTATTGAATATCTACCACGTGCCAGGTCCTGTAATATATGATACATGAACAATTAAATGTCAAGATATTATTATGAGAAAGGTCCTTTTATCCTCAATTTAGAGATAAAGAAACTGAGACAGAAAAGTTAAGTAATTTTCCTAAATGTTAAGTGGATATATGTCCAGATCCAATCCTAGGATCTTAACCATTATGCTTATATTATTAATAAGATTAGAATACTGCAATTTACTGCAAAAGCAGATTTTTCACTGATTTAAGTCCTTTTAAGTATACATTAACTCAAAGGTCAAATGGTCACTCCAAACCATTCATATTAATGATAAACTGAAAAACTATTGAGCCAATAAGTTTGCTGAATGTTTATACCTATTCAGAATAAGTACACATCACACAATTGTAAAGCGTTTTAAAGAACATTCACAGCCACCAACAAATCTAAAAGGCAATAGACTTAAGGCTATGCATTCGTGTACAATGCTTCTGCCAATATACAGTCGCTCGTCTCCAAAGCAGCCCTAATACCCAAGAGTACTAACACCAGCGTCGCGTCAGGACTATTTCCTCAAGACAGCCCCTGTTAATTTCCTGTCTTCGCATTTCAAAAGAACTCACCACCCTATGGTATAACTTGAAACACCAAAGAACTTGGCTAAACTACTAATTCTTGATATCATTTTCTTTTTCCATAACCACCTTTTCAGCCACCAAAACCCTCAGTCCACTCTCCACTGCGATCTGTATCCTGGGGCAAACCCGCCTGGCACACTCACCGCTGTTCGCGCTCAGGGACCCGGGATTTTCTGCTCAGCACCTAGAGTGAGCATTCAATAAATCCCCATGAATGAATGGGTGGAAGGTGGAGTGGGTGGAGCCGGGAAGAGGGGAGCGTGAAGGAATTTCACGCGACTGAGACCACTGTGGGGGTACCCCATCTTGGGAGGGAGGAAACGCAGCGAGTACAAAAACCTGGGGCCCGGGTCAAGGAGCGCCGTCCGTCGGATGTAGGATTGAGAAAACGCGGGCATCGTCTGTTCAAGTCTCGGTGGAGCGCTCCAGGGCCTGAGCTGCGCCTCTGCCTCCCTCCCAGACCCCGCCTCCCAGGGACACTCTAGGCCTCGGCCCGTCAGTCCTCGGAAGCCGAGAGCCACCCCGGGATGGACGCGCGCTAGCTCACCTGACGCTCCAACGGCAGCAAAGTAGTCAGCATCCGGCGCGAGGTAGCAGCCTAGGGAGTCCGTGAGATCAGCTGATTCACGGGGGGCGGGGCGTCCGGGCCCGAGCGAGGCCGCAGGGCGTTGAGCAGCTGTCAAGGCGGCTAGGCATTGCTCGGGAAGTAGGTGGGGTTAGCGGCCGACGGCGTCTGATATGGATCAAAATTATCCAAGAGGGATAGAGCAAGGCGAGCCCAGGCTTCAGACGCACTGCTCCACTCTTAGCGTAGGGCGGAGTCACCGGTCTAGAAGCCTACTTAAGCGATGACGTAACGGGGGGGGGCGGCTAACTACTACGGTGACTGTTAGTCGCGAGAGTGTTGGTAGTTGCAGTCATTTTGTTACCACCTCACACTGCATGAATCGGAAGGCTGAGTTCGCTACTTTTTACAGCGAAAAGGCTAAAATATCTTCAGTGTGTTCGTATGGGCTGTACACTAACGGTGGTCGCTTCCCGCCCCTGCGAATGGCGTTATCGCCTCGAAGTGCAGGTTGGACTGCTTAGTTGCAGCCCCCAAGGATGGAGTAGGGTCGGAGGAAATGAATTGGCTGTCCCTATGATTCCTACAAGGCTCCCCACTATACAATATAAGTAAAACCAGTTTGCCTGCCTGGCAAACAGTTTCACGGCAGTCTGCTTTCCTCAGCCGCAACCCCACTCTTACTCAGCTCTCACCCAAGTCGTCTGCTGAAGATTAGCACGAGCCGAGCCGCCCCTCTTGGTACACTGGCTGCGAACTCTCTGCTACTAGGCAGCGTGCCATCGCTGAATCTGCAAACCTGTATTCAGACCACCGTGTGCAGTCAGGGTCTGAAGCTCCTGGCATTAATGGTCTATTATGTTCACTAGCATCCTCAAGTGAAATGACTCCTTGATCCTCTTCGCTCACCTGCAAAACCTTTAGCCTGCAACAATTCAACCAACTCTGCACCAGTCCACTCTGCACCAGTCCACTCTGCACCAGTGCTGGAAATCACATAACCCTGAGAACTGCACCAGTGCACCAAAAGTGTCCAACTTCAGTCGGGACTTCCACGGGACCCAGGCGATCTTGCTAAGCCTAAAGCAGTCTTTTAAAATTGCCACTCTGAATTTATCGTATTCTCAGTCCCCTGGTATTCCCAACCCTCACACTCGTACCATCTTACGGAATTCTACCTGCCCCATCCCTTTGGTAAAAATAAAAAAACTCTGCCTCCTACGTTTCTGAGGAAAATGAGACCACTGCGAAGGAATTTCCTAGACTCCTGCCAGACACGATTACAAAATCTACCTGCAGCCCTTCCTTCCCTTCTCCTTATGAGGGGTATCGGTCCTCTCAAGGTTTATTTCTCCACCCGAACCAAAGATCACTTCCAATCCCCTTAGAGACTTTGTTCCATTATTATCCCCTCTCTTTCATGAGCGATCTTTTTTTTAACATGTTAGTTTTCAATGCCCAAACTGCATAGCAGTTATTTCTTTCTTAACACATTTTTCAGATGTTATTTATATAAAGTTTTCATTGAATTTTCAAAAAATATAACATAAGAGAAGCCACTGCTGTGGCTGAGTTTCCTACCTGTGAAAAACAGGAGGTGGACCTTTGCGCTGTGATATTTTCCACTTTCTTAAAATGGCACAGGGCAGCCCCTCTGAGTGGCCTGACCTAGGTTTGGGGGGTTCACCCCACCAGGGGGTCCAAGACACACTCCTACTTGAGCCAGAGGACCTGGGATCCAGAGGGAGGATCATAGTAAGGCAGGTAGAGGTGCTGGGATATTTTCTGGTCTGCAAGAAAGAACTCTTGGGTATTTTCAATCTCCACCCCTCTGTTACTCTTATTCCTCAGTATATAATCCTGTTCCTGCCTATCCCATCTTTTAATTTCTTTTTCCTCTGTCCTCATTTCTTTGCAACCTGCTTTTCTACCTCTTATTTTCTGACCTCCCACTCTTACTTATCCCACACTGTAATCTCTACTGTTTCAGGTCTATAGACACTAGTAGTCGCATCCTACTTTTGAAATGTAATGGTACAGTCTAAGAATGAAAACATTTTATGCAACCATTTAAATGAAAGGATAAATCTATCTGTGTTGATACTATGGAATGATTTGGAAATTAGATACTGAGTCATATGTATTGTAATCCACTAATTGTATATTATGTGTGTACCTTTTTTAAAAAAGGTTTTATTTATTTATTTTTAGAGAGAGGGAATGGGAAGGAGAAACAGAGGGAGAGAAATGTTATTCAGTTCCTTCTCACAGGCTCCCAGCAGGGACCTGGCCCACAACCCAAGCATGCACCCTGACTGGGAATTGAACCTACAACCTTTTCGTTTGCAGGATGATGCCCTAGCCACTAAGCCACACCAGTCAGAGCTATGTCTGTGTCTTTGAGAGAAAGAGAGGTGTGATATATATCCTTGTCTTTGTATATTAGCTCTGAAAGGATACACTAAAAAGTGAGTAATGCTGAGGAGAATTGGGAACAAAGGTGGAAGGAAAAGTCACATAATTTATGCAATATCGCACTGTTTGAACTTTACAAATATAGTTTGAATATACCTTTTACTTATTTAAAAAAACTTTTAAATATGAAAAAAAATGTAGTCTTATCTTCCTTTTCCTTTTATTTTTCTAGACTCCTGGGACAGACTTCTTCTGGATTTCCTCCTACTCTTTCCGATCTTTTCAGACTGTCCCCTAAATTCATGGCTTAAATAAATATTTATTCCACACTTATTATATGCCAGGCACTGTTCTTGGCGCTAGAGACACATGATGATGAACAAAACAGACAAGAGTCTCTGTTCTCATGGAACCTGCACTCTGGTGCCGTGGAATATAATCTCCAGAGATGGCACCCATCAACTCCTGCCTTCCTGTATACCAGTACCACTCTCGACATCAAGAGATGGAATCTCTTTCTTCTTCTCCGGATAATGGGCTACACTTGTGATTTTTTTCTTTTTCTTTTTTTACTAATAAAATGTGGCAGAAATAAAGTTCTGGGACTTCTGAATTAGGTTCTCAAAAAGAATGGGCAGCTTCCAGCTCTCCCTCTGAGAAGCCAGCTGCAATGCTCTAAAGAAGCTTCAACAATACTACAGATTGATAAGAGAAAAATGTAGAGTTAAGCCACATGGAAGCGCATACAGTGTCAGAATGTGAGTGAAACCATCAAGTGCCTTCCAGGTTAGCTCAGTTACTGGCTGAATGCAGCTGAATGATTGACACCACCATTGGTGCTATCCAGTGGAGAAGAGCAGCTTGGTCAAGCCTGGCCTGAATTCCTGACCCAAATTACCAACAAATAATAATTTATTGTTTTAAGCCACTAAGTTTTGAAATGTTTGGTTATGCAGCAATAACTGAAACAAGTAGGAAGAGTGAGAGATAATGAACAAATATGGTACTGACTAGGGCTACAAGAAGGCACAATAGTGTTGTAGCTAAAAGCACGTAGTGGCGCCAGACAGCCTGGGTTCAAATCTTAGCTCTAGCACGTACTAGATTTGTGACTCTGACACAAGTTATTTAACTTCCATATATCTCTGTTTCTTCATCTATAAAGGAAGGATAGTAAAATTACCCAATTTATAAGGTAATGTGAGGGTTAAGTGTAAAGTACTTAGAATGACACCTGGCACATACATGCTATATAAATATTGTTGTTCTTATTGTTGTTGTTATGAACAATAAAGAAAGGTAAGGGAAAAGACAGGGAAGAGAGTGCAATTTTATATAAGGTGGGCAGGGAATGCCTCTCTTCTAAGATGTCTGAATGGAGATCTTGGTGGGGGACTCAAATGTTGGAAAAAATTTTAGTTTCAGGTAATGGCTAATAAGCTTAGTAATCAATGTATGTAAGAAGCTATTGTTTCAGGAACTGAAAGTATGACCTACCTTGACTCCAGGAAACCAGAAACAGTTCCCCCTTTGTGCCTCAGGAGGACTGCAAGCAATCAAGACGGTATCTGAGCCATTGTGCTCCAGGGTGAGATGTCCACCACCCAGGACACAGATGAAAGAATGCTGCAGCTTTTCTGAATTAACTTTTTCCCTGAATTCCAAACTCCTTATCTATACTTTTCTTCTCCTTATAAAAAGGATCAGTTTAAAATGGAATTTAAGACAGTTTATTAGGGTACAAACTGGCTGTCTTCTCAGGTCACCAGCCATCTGAATAAAGTGCCGGTACAGATCAATCTCTGTCTCTGCTCGTTGGGTCTGGTAGATGACAGGCAGCACAAATGCAGGTTTTTCCAGTTTTGATCTGGAAAAGAAAGTGAGGGCAGAGCCCTGTGGTTATCTGACAGTCCAGGCAAAGGGAATAAGCGAAGACTAGGAGGGCACCGTGCCTAGAGCTGAATG
The DNA here is from genome assembly GCA_028533065.1 of Trachops cirrhosus. Taxonomy (NCBI): domain Eukaryota; kingdom Metazoa; phylum Chordata; class Mammalia; order Chiroptera; family Phyllostomidae; genus Trachops; species Trachops cirrhosus. The sequence goes on along the minus strand of CM052541.1, from coordinate 24,512,190 downwards.
AGAAGGGGTTGAAAAAGACTAAATGAGGCTAGAGCTGTATAAGAAAAGGTTGAAAGGTAGGAGATAAGATCAGGTAGATATTGATTTGATAGTGGGGACAGATCCTTTGGACCTTGGAAAGGACTTTGGGCTTATCTGAGTGATACGGACAAAATCACTAGAGGGCCTTGGGCAGGTGTTGTAAACTAGCTTGCAATTTAAAAGTGTGACTCTTACATTCTGTGGACAATGATCATACTACAGGAATTTAAGAACGGAAACAGGGAGGTCAGTAAGAGGCGATTGCAATCGTTGAGGCAAACAGTCATGATGGTTTGGCCTGGAATATTTGTTCATGGATTAGTCATGAGCTTTGAAAGAAAGACATTAAGGCCTGAGTTATTGGTAAAACTGTGCTGTCATTTACTGAAATGGGAAAGACTAGGAACACGAATGTGTTTGGGGATAAGGGGCGGAAGTACCAAGCATTCATATTTGAACATGTTATAGTTTCCATGGCTATTGAGGATCTGAATGGAGACATCAAGTAGGTAATGTCACATAGCAGTCTTGTGTTGAGGACAATGGTCAGGGCAGGAAATATAACTTTGTATTAAAGATATTATTTATTTATTTTTAAAGAGAGGGGAAGGGAGGGAGAAACAGAGGGAGAGAAACATCCATGTGTGAAAGATACATCAATCAGTTGCCTCCTGCATGCCCCCACCCAGGGACCCAGCCTGCAACCCTGGCACTTGCCCTGACTCGGAATCGAACTATGACCTTTTGGTTCTCAGGTCCACACTCAATCCACTAAGCCATACTAGCCAGGTCCAGCACAGACAACTTTTTAAATTGTGAAGGAAAATAGAAACAGTCTGAGCCCTGAGCCCTGGGGCACTTCTCTTTTTAGAGATTGAGAAGATAGGGAAGATAGAGCTCAGAATCATGCTGAGTTCTCTGAAGGGAAAATACCGTGTGTTTTAGAAACAGAAAGAAGGCAAAAATATCTAGCAGAGAGTGTGTAAAAAAGAAGAGTAGTAGAAAATGAGGTTGTAGTGATCATGTATGAGTTGGTGGGCAAGGATATGAGTTTGTGTTCCCTTGCATTTTATTCTATATGCAAGGGAAATCAACAAAAACTTTTAAGGGAGGAATGGCCTGATCTGGTTTGTGTTTTTGAAAGTTCAGTCTGATAGGGGATCTCAAGAGTTAAAGATTTTAGCCCTTAGTTGATAAGCTTAAGTGATTAATGCATGTGGAAAGCTGTTACTCCAGGAACTGGAATGCATGACCTATGTGACTCTAGGAAGTGGACAGGCAATTCAACCTTTGTGCCCCAGGGGGATCTGCAAGCAATAGAGATGGTATCTGAACCATTGTGTTCCAGGGAGAGAATGTCCATGATGCAGATAAAGAATTGTTGACCAACAAATAAAGAAGTGCTAGTCCCAGGCTGCAACTCTTATCTGATTAAGTTTTTTCTAACCCCCTTACCTACTTTTTCTTCTCCTTATAAAAATGTATGCTTGAGATGAGATGTTAAGACTGTTTTTGAGGGTACATAACCCACCATTTTATCAGAACACCAGCATCTGAATAAATCACCCAAAAAGACTTCAATCCTTGTCTCTGCTTATTGGTTCTGGTAGTGACAGGCAATATGAACACTGACGTTTCCAGTTTCAATTCTGTCTAGTGCTTCATGTGTACTTCCTATTTCATTACATATATTAAAAAGAAGTTTACTCAAGGGTTGAAATTTAGTAACATTCACATTTTTTGTGTAAGTCCATTCTGACTTAATACAGGAGAGTAAGAATAGAAGCACAGAGACCAAGTAGAGGTATTGCATTACGTTAGATGAGTGATGTCTTGGTCTAGGGTGATGGTAGTACAAGTTAAGAATTAGATAGATTTTCTCTGGCTGGTGTGGCTCAGTTGGTTGTAGCATCATCCCATAAACTGAAATATTGTGTGTTCAAGTCCCAGTCAGGGCACATGCCCTGGTTGCAGGTTTGGTCCCTGATCAGGGTATGTAAGGGTGGCAAAAGGTTGATGTTTCTTTCTCACATTGATGTTTCTCTTCCTCTCTCTCTCTCCCTCTGTTCCTCTCTCTCTCTGTAATCAATAAATATATATTTTTAAAAAGAGAATTGAATATATCTGAGATACTCTCTGGAAGTAGATTGGCACGATTGATTTAATGATGGATTAGACATAACATTTGATTTGTATACTGCCTGCATTACTTTCTAAGCAACTGATTAATGAACATTCCATTTTCTGAACTTGAGAAGACTAAGGAAAAGTATCTTGGCATGGTTCAAGAGGTCTGTTTTTGACATTGACTTTGTGATACGTCTTTGGCATCCAAGTTGAAGTATGCTAGGAAGACGTCAGAGCTGGAGGTAGAGATTTGAGAGGCATTTGCACATAGGTGCCATTGAAAAGTAAAGAGAAGTAGATTAAATCATCTGGAAGGAAAGTGTACATAGAGCCGGGACTGAGCACTGGGTTGCCCAAACTTGGAAGTTGAGCAGAGGAGGGGGAGCTAGGAAAGATGATTGCAGAGAAGTCCCCACAGAGGTAGGAGGAAAACTAGGAAAGTGTTCCCTTCACAGAAATCAAAGAGGCTTTCAGGAGGGTGGTGTGATAAATGGTGTTGAAAGCAGATAAACAGTAAAGTAAGTTAAGGTCTGAGAAGCATGTGGGTTTGATAAGATGGAATTTCTGGTGACTTGGCAAGGGCAGATTCAGTGGAGCAGTAAACACAGAGGCTTAATTGGGATGAGTTAAAGAGAGAATAATAGGTGAGGAAATAGAGACATCTCCTTAAAAAAGTTTTATTGTGAAGTGGAATGAAAAACTGGGGCAGTAGCTGGAAGGGGTGTGGTGTCAAAGTATAAAATAGATACCCCAAACCAAAGCCTTAAAAAAGCCAAATAGTTGACATGACAGAAAACTTAGATTTCCTATTTCCAAAGAATTCAACCGTACAGGGGAAAAAAAAAGTAATCCAACATGTCTTTCTGCATATCATCATAGACTCAATACTCTCAGGGCACAATCTGAGTTGAATCCACTTAAAAATATAAGCTCTTTTAGCATGGCGTGTATCACACTAATATGCAAACCTATATGTCTCTGTCTTTCTTGTTAGATTCTAAGCTCCCAGACAGTGTGCTTCTCATTTTCAGTTCTCTAAAGATTACTGCAGTGCTTTGTCTTTTAGCAATTGTTCAATAAAATTGTTTATTGAGAGCTAGAGGTTTAATAATTTGTTGAAATACAGCTACCCTGACTGATGTTGGCTCTAGTTCAGGTCTTTCCATTGATTCTCCCACTTTCCTATTTTTGTAATTTTTTTAAACCCTCACCTGAAGATTTTTTTAAAATTGATTTTAGAGGGAGAGAAACATCAATGTGAGAGAGAAACAGTGATCAGTTGCCTCCCATCTGTGCCTCCACTGGGGATTGAACCTGCAACATTTTGGTGTACGGGACAACACTTCAACCACCAAACCACTTGGGCAGGGCCTACTTCCCTATATTTTTTTTAGGATTTTATTTTATTTATTTTTAGAGAGAAGGAGAGAGAGAGGGAAACATCAATGTGCTGTCACCTCCCTTGTGCCCCCTGCTGGGGACCTGGCCACAACCCAGGCATATGCCCTGACTGAGAATTGAACCGGTGACCCTTTGGTTTGCAGTCCGGCACTCAATCCACTGAGCTACACCAGCCTGGTCACTTTCCTATTTTTAGGAGTCAGGAGACAAGGATCCTCTGGTGCTCAAAGGCCAAAAGGCTTGAAGCCAATGGTTTACTTGCCCTGGGACAATCCATGAGTGAGTGTGTGAATGTGTATCTGTGTGCATGTGTGTGGAAGTGGGTTGTGCAGCCTCTGGAAGGTAATGATATTTGGGCTAATTTTGATAATATGGCAATATAACATATTTTATATTATTTGCAAAATACTTCATACGTGTATTTTATTCTTAAAACAACATCATGATAGGTATAATTATTCCTAAAATACCCACAAAGAAACTTAGGCCCACTGACTTGTCGAAGTTAATCCAACTACTCTTAGTGGCGGAGGGACTCATACCCAGGTCACCAAACCTAAATCTCCAAACTTTAAACTCTCACTCTCTGTCTCCCCGCCTGCACCCCACCTCCAACACACTTCAACTCCCATTGGACTAAGGTGGTGAATAGAGAGCTCACGTGTAAGATGAAAAGTAGGTTCAAAACAGAGATAACAGATGATAACAGAAAAGAAGTAAAAGGGTCAGTGAAGGTCAGTATTAGAAACTGAGGATAAGACTCATGGAGGACAGTGTACAGGGATTTGCTCAAAGTGGGGTCACAATGAACAGGAAATACACACTGGTTGTAAGCTTTCATCCTCTATATGTATGTGTATATGTGTGAGGTATGGGGGGTGCCTTCGCACACATGTATAAAGTCTGTTATTTACTTTAACAGCTATTTATTAAGAATCTGAAAGGAGTATATGATATAGTTCATACTCTCAAAGAATGTACTTACTAACTTGATAGGAAAACAGAGAAAATAGTAATTAGAATACACAGTTCAGACAACCAGGAGCTCAGCCTTTAAAGAGAAGGGGGTAGCAGTGGGGAGAATCAAAGAAGCAGGGAAAAGTTCAGAGCAAAGATGGAACCTCAGCCAGGACTTGTAGGAGGAATAGGTACAGCCAAGAGAAGAGCATATCAGATGAGAAACACCTGGAGGCTGAGTCAGACCATCAAGGAAGCTTCGTTGCACAGTGAGGCTACTGGGGTGGTGACAGAGAAGTGTAGGCGGATACTGGGGAACTGTGGTGGGCGGGGCAGGACAGAGTCAGGCTGTTGGAAGCCAGGCTCAGGAATTTGAAAAGTGTACCACAGAAACATTTTCTGGAATTTCAGAGTAGAGTTGTAGTCTGTGTATCTCATTCTACCTAACCATTGAAGTAGAGGCTGCATCTATGTCACACTTGTTACTCTTACTGAATTAGCTGGCATTGCTATCCCAAGTTAAAAAGGGTAGTTAAAAACAACTTAGACCTTTGTTTTAAAAAATGGATGCTGAGATTCTGAGCGGTTCATATTTTAGAAAGGGGGCACCCAACTTTTACTGACATCTGGGAGCACTTTTCCGTGTGGCTGGACTTCATGCAGGAAGATAATGGCCAAAATGAGGAGCAAAGACCGGCTGATGACATTCTGTGATTTGGGGGAATGACTTATATAGAAATGCTTCCACTCATCTCATACCAGAATAATTAGTGGGTTGAATGACTCATTAAGAGATGCAGGTAAGTCAATGCTAACTTAATTTTAGAATGGAAGCACCAAGCTCTATGAGAGGTGTTGAGACATATGTTCATAAATCCTATATTATTAAGTAACCATCAGAGCAGGCATATTTTAATAAAATGTAAATATCTATATTTAAATAAAATGATCACTTATATTGAGTTTTATGTGATTTATGCCTAATAATGTTACAGTTCTCGCTCTTGTTCTTCACTTGTCTCAGTTTTGTTGATAAAACCCTTCTGACATATCTCAGCATTCTGATCTCAAGCTGGGCATTACAATCATAAAGAGCCATAGTTTGGGCTAAAGGACCTCTTTTTTGTGTGTGTACTACAATGTTTAACATGTAAATTGTTGTAAACATTTAAAGATAGCAGTTAGGCCCAACCTATAAAAAATAGTGTCCCCGATATTTATTTGCAGGTGAGTTGTTTAAAACTTAGAACATGTTTTCCCATAGAAACAGTGAGGTAAATAATGTATTAGTTCCTGGATTAAGCTACAAATGTTATGTGACTTATGATGTTCAAATAATGTGCATTTGAAATGAAAAATATGGGGGGAAATGAAAGCAATACTTTTGCAATACTTTATAATTAAAAAGAGAGAGAGAAGGAAAAACCCTTGGCATTAAGTACTTTTTCACGGGTTCAGGTACTTAAAGGAAAGCAGGTTTTAAGGTCCAAGGACGAAGAATTCGGTGAAAGCTGTGGAGCTCTGGAGCGCGGAGGGGAAGGCCTAGGTGAGTGGGAGCCGCAGGAGACGCAGTCACACTGGAGCCTGAGGCAACGAGAAGCACGTGCGCCCTTGTTAAGCTTACTCAGATCGACGTTGCCTCTCATATTTGGAATCAATCGGGAAAAGTTCATAAAAGCCTTACAATTTGGAAAAACCTCTGCATATAAACCCGCGTTGCCAATCTGTTCCTGTTCATACGCCACGGTCAACGCTCATAAACGCGCCGTGCTGCCCAGGCGGGGTTGGAGGTGGGATGGGGGCGTGGGAACCCCCGCAGCCCACAGCGGAACGTTGGCTGTTTAGAAGCGACTGTTTCCTTGGCGCAGGGGCGCAGGGTTGGTTCTGTATATTGTTCATCGTGGGGTTTTGACATTAATTTCTATTTTAATTTTTAAAATTTTGATTTAAAATCACTGCATGACATCATTTATTATTTTGATTTGTCTTGATTATAGAGGGTGTGTGTGTGTGTGTGTGTGTATTCCCTTCTGCCTTATCCCAATTCCGGCACTGGCCGGCAGTGAGGAACGAAGCCTCACCGGAGGGCCCCAGGTTAAACTTTTTTTCCATTTTTCTTCCTCACCTTTCTTCCCTCTCCCTGTCTCTCCCTCTCGCTCCTCCTCTCCTTCCCCTTCCTATCTTTTTTATTTTTTTAGTTTACTTTTCTTACTTTGGGTCTCCAGCTCCATCAACTTTCCTCGGCTGTTACTGAAGGCTCGGCCTCGGCTAGGAGCCAGGTGGCTCCTGGGGGCTGGGAGCTGGGGAGGGCAAAGCAGTTCCGAGAAGAAGAGGCCTGAAGGATTTGCATGGATTTTGAAATACTTATTTTTTTTTTTAATGTGGGTAAACACTGTCAGTTTTAGAGGCTTGGGGCCATGTCTGGTTTGCCCAGCCCCAGTAACTGCTAGGCATATGTATGTGATAAAGGCAGTTGGAAGGATAAGAAAAACTTGTGAAGTCACTGGGTGGGGCTAAGAAAAAAGATTTTTGTAAAAGGATGTGTGTCCACTTGAGTGATTGCCTGAGGTGGAATCACCTCGGCTAAGAGTGGCAAAGCCCAAAGAAAACTGAGGTGAATGGGTTGTGGGAGGAGTATTCTCTTAAGGAAAAAGTTTGGAAGGAAGAAAAGTTGGTTTGGACAGTTCTCCGTCCTGGCCACCAAGTGGTGCTGTCGGCCCAAGGAGTGGTGCGTCTCCGGAACTGGGACCGGAGGGGCTCAGGTGTCCTGGGATGGAGATGGGGAGAGGGAGTCTCGGAGGCCGGCCTCACAGTTTGTGGGTCTCAGAAATTTACAAGTCGTGTTTTATAAGTTGTGGTTATTTGTATTTGTATATCCATAGTATATGTATATTTTAAAGTAATAGTAACCTGCAGGAGACGTTTTCAAACAGTACTAAAACTCTAGTGCTTCTAGTGCTGTGGAATGTGCTACTCTTCAGCCTCAGGGAGGATGGGATTCCGAGCTCTCACTTGACTGACAGAGCAAGAAACTTTAGGGCAATGTTAAGGAAGGTTATGGAGCATTCAATGTATTTCACAGAAATTAACAATGACAAGTTGTACAAAGGTGCCATTATTCTTTAGAGAGCAGCCTGAGCACTTCTATAGTGAACCAACCAATTGTTCTGATTGTACATTGACTGTGAGGAGCTGCTAGAAAGAGAGGTGAGGAGTTGGAAATGGCAGAAGGAAGGCATTCCCCTCAGTTTCTACTTTCCTGTCGGAGAAAAAATTCTTTCATATGTGTTAAGATACCATTCTGAGTACGAAGAAATGAAATTCCCTTCCATGTGTAAGGGAACAGCATGCTGAGTTGAGGGACCCACTATGTGACAAGGAAAAGGGCGCTCACTGTGTGGAGACATGGTTAAGAGCATAGAGCCTAAAATCAATACCAGGGGGTTCAAATTCTGATACTTGCACTCTTAAGAAATTTTGGACAATTCCCAGTTTTCTCATCTAAAATTGGAGTAATAGATAACCATGTCAAGAATTTAAATGAGAAAATACATATGAAGTGCTTGTTTAGAACAGATAAAAAAATGGTAGCTGTATTAGGTTGAACTGCTTAATAAAGAAAGGGAGGGCCAAGAACAGGCATGGAAACTCTGATATGACTGATTATCTCCCAATTTTTTTAAAGATTTTATTTATTTTTAGAGAGAATAAACATAAAAATAAGGGAAGGGAAGGAGAGAGAGAGGGAGAGAAACATCAATATGTGGTTGCCTCCTGCATGCCCTTAACTGGGGACCTGGCTCACAACCCAGGCATGTGCCCTAACCAGGAATCGAACTGGCAGCCATTCAGTCACAGGTCGGTGCTTAACCCATGGAGCCACACCAGCCAGGTCAATCCCCAATTATTAATTTGTATCAAGAAGGAAAGGAGTCAAGTAGATTTAAAGTATGGACTTTAATGCTTATCTGCCTTGGTTTAAAATGGCTTCTTTCTTGCGTGGCCTTGGGCAAATTATTTAATCCTTCTGACTACAGAATTGTTATAAGTAAATACAAGTAAATCATGTGTTCCCCCTATTATTGTCACTTTTTTTCCTACCTATAGTCAGAAGACTGTCACTAAATATGTAACAAGTTGCCTCACCATGGAACCTGATTATATTTACAAATTAATTCTGTATTAAAAAAAGTTTAAACCACTCATTAAAATATCATGCTGTTAAGTTGAAAATTAAATATAAAATTGGTTCCTTCCATTTCAGTGGGCGAGAAATCCATCAGTTCAAGTCATATCTGGAATTTTCCCTGAATGCATTCAGACTCAAGAAATTAAACAAACAAGAGGTCATATGAATGAAAATAACAGAGAAAACATCTGGTCTGTAGAAGCATAATTTTATTTTTTTGCTTATACTGGCAATAGGGAGTCTTCTATTTTTCCGGCATCTACGGATTCCCAAAGATTCCTGTACTGTTTTACACAAAGGGCCATTTTTAGGTGTAGTGTTCACTATAATTGCATTGTTTCACAAGCTAAGCTATTCTGTGACAGGAACACCTTGCAATTAGATTTCTTTACCTGCCTGTGAAATGTCTCTTTTAACCTGTCATTGCTTCCCAGTAGTTTTAGAATGTGGACATGCACATATGGAATCGCTCAGCATTCTCGAGCATTCCATCTGTAGTTCACAGTTTTGATCCACAACAGATTAAACTACTCTTTCTAAGTGAACACCAGGATGTGGGGAGAGCCTAAATGTGAGACAGAATCTAATATCACAGCCAGGAACATAGAATTTAAGGCTAGAAAACTAGTAACTGGGGTAGTTGGCATTTTGGAACAGATATTCCCAAGGGCTCTAGAAATTGTCTCTTAAATGAATAGAACTTGTGAAATTTGGAAACATGGCCATCTTGTTCCACATATTTTTTCAATGACATTAGTTTTGAATCTTAGTCTTTCTTGAAGGCAGTGGAAATAGAAGATAACATGAACTTACACCATTAACTTCATTGTGAATACTAAGTACAAGTAAACAAATACTATACTAATATGCAAAGATAATATGATGTAAAGAAAGACCACAAATGCATCGAAAGTTGCAAAGGAGACCCAGACACCATGTGCCTGATTGCAGTTCTGATTACCGTCAGCAGACAGCACTCTCAGCATGTAAAGTTTTGAATAAAAAAAGTACTCCTGGAAGAAGGAGGGCATGTGATTTAAGAATTGTACTCTGTAGTTTCTACTTGGACCAACAAGGATGTCACAGGACTTCTGACTGATGAACCAGAATTGCTTAACTATTACTGGTTCACCTTAAATATAGTAACTAATTTAAATCTAGTCCTAATAATGAGAAATGAGACCAAACAGAGAGATTTTGTGCTTTTTGTGCAAATACAATTATCAGTGTCCCTTCATTCAATAAAACTAGAAAACTGTAGTAGTCTTTGGGAGGCTTTATACTATTTTCTACTATTTGCTAGTTCAGTAACCTTGGGAAAGTTACATAAATTCTCTAAGACTCAGTACCCTCATAAGTGGGGATAATAAAGGTGCCTACTCACTCACTGTCATGGAGTTGGAGGATCAGCATGAAATCTGACACAGAGCAAGCTGTTACTGTTATTACTACTACTGCTGAGACAAGGTGAGCCTCTGTTAAATGGATGGGAATGTTCTTCAGTTATTTTTTTAAGCATCTCCTAGATACGTTTCAAGTTTCTCTTCAGGCACTCCTCAAAAAGCTCTGTCCTGTGCCTACTCCACTAGGTACCAGCCAACTGCGGGAACCTGGAGAGTAGGAGCTGCCTCTGCACCTGCGTGAAGAACCCAGCTCTGTATAAGCCAGATGCCAGCCGCAGGTCAGGGGAGCCGTGCCCTCATGAGTCTACGCTCCCTTGGTGCATCAAGCTCCCTCCTTTTCTCCTTTCCCTCCACCTTGTTTTTAGTAAACTCTCCTTTTGAGTTTGTTTTGCCTCCTCTCCTGATTTCCATCTTAGGGAAGGGAGCTAAGAAACCCCTCGGTAGTGATGCTACTATTGTACTTTTATGTAAAGCCTCATGCACACACACCCCATTGAAAGTAGGCAGGAATAAATATAAGGAAATAAATAAATAATCAAAATGTATGGATTTCCTATGAATGTGTTTTTAAGAATATTGTTTTATTCTACTTTCTCATTTAGAAAATCATTATACACACAAAAGTGAATCTGCATTAAGCCATCACTTAGCTTAAACAATCATCATTTTACCAATTTTGATTTCTTTCCCCCAACATTATTTTTCTGGAATATTTTAAAGTAAGAAGTTATGTCATTCTACCTATAAATACTTTAGCATGCATCTTTAACTGTAGGATTGTTTTCAAACAATCACCATGTAAAATTAAAAATAAATTCTTTTTTATTTTAATAACACATTTTATTTAAGCCAGCACATCTAAAATATTATCGTTTCAAAAAATAAATTCTTAAGATCATCTAATACCATAATTAAATTTTCATACTAGTCTCAGAAATGTTGTTTTGCAGTGGTTCCCAGAAGCTGGTGAGTTGGGGAAGTGGGCAAGTGCTGGTCAAAGGTGTGCATATATGAGTTCAGATGCGCCCGGTGAGTACCTGCTAGAGAGCTGATGCACAGGCCAGGTGACCACAGTTAGCAATGCTGTGATGCACACGTGGTAGGGAAAGAACTGATCCTAACTGTTCTCACACACACACAAAGTTAACTATGTGAGGGGATAGGTATGTTAATTAGCTTGATTGTGGTAAACATTTTGCAGTGAATACATATATCAAAATGTCATCTTGTTTACCTTAAGAATATACAATTTTTATTTTCTATGATACCTCAGTAAAGCTGGGGGGAAGATGTTGTTTTACAGTTGATTTGTTCAAATCAGGATTCAAACAAGGTCTACATATTGTATTTGTTGCATCTCTTAAGGCTTCTGAATTATCTTCTTTTTTTTATGCCATTGATTTGTTAGAGAAATCAGGTTATTTATCCTTTCTGATTTGGCTGTTTGTTTCCTTGTAGTGTTATTTAATTTCTCTGTCCTCTGTATTTCTTGTAATTTGGTTTGAGACCTAGATACTTGATTAGATTCAGACTAAATATTTTTTCTTCAGTCAGAAATACATCACAGGTGGTGCTGTGTTCTTTCTGTTGTACCACATCAGGAGGCACATCATTTCTCGGTGTCCCAGATTTAGTGGAGCTAAGATTGATCAGTGGATGCAGATGGTGTCCACTTGACCCTTCATTGCAAGGTTCCTTATCAATCTTTCACCTAACAATTTTATTGTAGCATCCATTGATGCTTGTTTCTTAGATTTACTGTTGCACTAGGGATTGCATAGTAGTGAATTTCTATTTCTATCATTTCTTCTGCCTTTACTAGCTGAAAATCTTCTGTGAGGAAGAATTTTCTCCTCATTAACTATTTAATAACCCCAGAAAAGCAATCTGTATAAAAAGGACTAAATAAATACATGATTTCCCCCCTTTATCAATATTCACAGTCATTGAGTTGCTGCACTGGAAACCTCCAAGTGACCAATTTTATTTGTAATCACCATAAAGTTATGGATTTTACATATTCTGTGTGTTCAATGCTTGATAGTCATTATTTTTCATATTCAAGTTGTCCCATCTTAAGCAAAATGGGAGTCCCTTCAAATTGGCTCCTGTGTTATTTTGACAGGATTCCCACTGACTGAAGATGAGCTGGAGATGTCTTTCTTGATAACTTCTGAGATTTCATGCTCCGGACATTCAGACACTGTTTCTCCACAGACGCTTGGTTGTTTTTAATAAAACATGGTATTTAGAGACCACAAACGGGCACTGGCATTGCTCACTGCTGTTGAGTTGTCACTGTTTCTAGACCTTTTTGGTGGACAGAATTTTTTAAAGGAAAACAATTATAAGTTTATCCAATATTTCCTAATCAAATTTAAGATCACGTACTTCTTACTTGATTTCTTTGATTTGATATTTATGTCTGTTTTCTCTTATGCTGAAAAGTTTAGTTTTAATGACATTAGCATAATTACTTGTTTAATCCTAAAATATACCAATGAGAGTTTCAAAATAGTAACAGTAATATTGCTACTATTAGTAAAATTACTGACTACACTTTATTTTCCCTCATTTCTTTGCCACAAAAGGTAAAGTACAAAAGTATTTTGCCTTTTCACTTAACAGTACATTCTGATTATCACTGCAACTCATTTTTACATCTTCCTTTTTTATGGCTATACACTGTTGTGTGGATGTATGTGGATTAGTTTTAATGTTTCTGACACAAGCTTCACATTACCTCTCATGTTATTAACTGTTGAGTGCTTGTGAAAACCTACATATTTCAGAAAGGTTATAGTTAGACTATAATTCCTAATAATCTGGCTACCTTAAATAAAAGTAGGAATTCAAAGACTGGGAAAGTGTAAACTTTCAACTAAACATTGTAGTTTGAATACACACAAATTAAGAAAGAAAAAAAGACCCCAAAAATGTAAGATGGGAGAAGCTAGACTGAAATTATCAATAACTTATTAATTTTACTACTAATTTAGAAAAGCTGTTTGTCTTAACACAGATTCCCTGGAAACAGAGCCTCAAACAAAAGCTTATGAGACATCATTAAAATAAATACCTTCTGTATGGCTTAAAAAAACAGCATTAAAATAAAAAGAGAACCAACCATATGGGAAAACATATTTGCCAATGATACCTCAGACAACCGTTTGATCTCCAAAATATATAAACAACTCACATGACTCCACTCTAAGAAGACAAATAACTCAATTAAAATATGGGCAAAGGACTTGAACAGACACTTCTCCAAGGAGGACATACAGAGGGCCCAGAGACATGAAAAGATGCTCAGTATTGCTAGCTATCAAGAGATACAAATAAAACCACAATGAGATACCACTTCACACCAGTCAGAATGGCCATCATAAACAAAGCAACAAACAACAAATGTTGGAGAGGTTGTGGAAAAAAGGGAACCCTAGTGCACTGTTGGTGGGATTGTAGACTAGAGCAACCACTATAGAAAACAGTATGGAATTTCCTCAGAAAACTAAAAATAGATGCACCTTTTGACCCAGCAATTCCACTGCTAGGATTATATCCTAAGAACCCTGAAACACCAATCCAAAAGAACCTATGCATCCCAATGTTCATAGCAGCACCATTTACAATAGCCAAGTGCTGGAAGCAACCTAAGTACCCATCAATAAATGAATAGATAAAAAAACCATGGCACATTTACACAATGGAATTCTATACAGCTGAAAGAAAGAAGGAGCTCCTACCCTTTCCAACAACATGGATGGAACTGGAAAGCATTATGCTAAGGGAAATAAGCCAGGCAGTGAAAGACAAATAGAATATGATCTCACCTTTAACAAGAACCTAATCAACAAAATGAACAAGCAAGCAAAATATAACCAAAGACATTGAAATTGAGAACAGGCTGACAGTGACCAGAGGGGAGAAGGGAGGGGATTATAGGGGAAAAGGGTGAAGGATTTGCAGGAACAATTATAAAGGACACATGGACAATAACAAGAGGGGGTGGAAACAGGGGAGGGAGGTGGGGAGTGCTGGGGTGGTGGGGAGGGATGGGGGAAAAGGCAGAAAACTGTATTTAAACAATAATATAAAATGTTTTAAAAAATTCACAGTATCCTTTTAGGAAGAAATCAGCATTTTTGATAAAGTATAATCTAATTATAATAAATTCTAATGAAATTATTAACTGTTCTGAGAAACTAGCTTTTCTCTGTTGATTGTCAATCAAAAGTTTAATAGTCTTTAACCAAATATTCTTTTTTGTATTAATGTAACTTACTCACTTTTTAAAAAAACTACATGTCTCTAATTTGAGTGACTCTCTGAATTGTCTTCTTCTAGGTCTTTTCTCTTGTGGCAATTTTGAAATAAGACTTTAATACATGCTCATAATTAAATTATCTGAAAGGGTTTTTAAACCATTGTGAAATTCCTATAGCAAATATACATAAATATTATTGTGATAATAGACATGACTCACTTTTTCCTTTCATGATAATGGTTGTGCGGGTGTATCCTGCATTGTCTAACTCAGATTGGTACATTATAGAGACAATATTCAACCTTAGGAGTCTATGAGAGTAAAAAGTTCTGTTCAAAGACTACAAAGTAGCTTAAGCTAGATCCTCAACACTGCATTCTATTAACATAGTAAATATTAATTACAGTTATGTGAAAGGAAGGAAGGGGGAGAGGAAAGCATCTAGGGGAAGATGGAGATATTTCATGCAAACTCCTCTTTCTCCACCATTGGGTAACTGTATCTGTGTAGCAAGAACAACACAGGTGCTCACTAGCTAGTTTTTAAAGTGATGAATGAATGTGTGAGCTCCTCTGGGAGTATTAGATACACAACTGCTCGAAGGTGAAGCGATGGAGTAGGTATCTTCAGCTTTCTTCCTATTCTGTGGTTTCTCTGACTATTAAGAGTTGGCTAGGTTGCAGATATATTTTAAAACAAATTCTCTCACATGAAAGGCAGGGAGAAAATACTTCTCAACGTGTCCAATTTAGCACAGGAAGCCTAATAAACATCATTATTATTTACATGAATAAGCAATGTAAATTCATAAAACTATGTATACCAATAGAACTAACTTGTGGCTGGAATATGAACCAAAACTGTGCCAAGTTTCATTCTACCCAGTACTAGCCGTCCTGCTTTCAGTTACACATATGAGTGCAGGCAGCCGCCCTTCCAACGTATGCTTTCTTGTACCGATAAGGAAAAACTGCTGAAGTCATGAGGCTGCTCCAGCAGAGCCCTCATGTGAGTCATACGAAAGCTCCAGCCTTACTGACCTCTGGCAAAAAGGGAGTGAACGAGGACAGGAGAGGCAGAGAAGGAGAGGTTCAAGTGCGAGCTTTCTCCTTGAGCCTAGAAGATTATGGGTCAAGAGCTGTGTGCAAAGACTCTCCAGCCTGGATGCAGCTGCCATCGCTGTTGGGAGGGAGGCGATGCGCACAGCTGTCAGAGGAGCGCGCCTGTGACGATGGAGGCTGCGATCGAGGTATTTGTATCCCAGGAGCAGCATCTTTCTCTATTGATAAGCCGAGGAGTTCAGAGGCTCCCTTTCTGTAGCAGGGTCTGCTTTTTCTGCGGTAGGTCTAAACCAATAAAAAGAAAATGCTATTAAAGTCACAGAGAATTTATGGCTATTGTTATCAAATTTGGGATTATTATCTTTTTTTTAAATCAAAGGGAAAAATAATCCTATGCTTTGGACTGCCTGAAACTCAATCAAAGTCAAGAAAGTAGTTTTTCTCTTGAAATCTCTCCAGTGCTAAACTACAAAGCTGAACCTTAAAAAGCAAGCTGCAGTATTGCATGCCATGGATTCAAAATTTCAATAATTAGCTCATGGTTATTAGCAATGCCATACCAGAAAATTATTCCCCTAAATGACAAATTAAGGGGACATGAAGAAAAGTGTGAGTTAAACAGAGAAAAATTGGAAGCTATCCATCAAAGAAATTTAGGTTAACCTAAGTTTTAAAGACATATTTTTAGGTGAAGAAAGAATGTAGTATTTCAACAATTGATATCATTAAGATTTTTTTTAAGTGATCTGCTTTCAGGAAAGGTGACTTTGGGGAGTGCAGAAGCTTAGAAAACATTTGAAAATAAAAATAAGACGACAAAAGGAAAAATGGTTTATGCCAGCCACTAAGTCTTGACTTTGCATAAATTTTATTTCTGCACTTTCCTTTTTTTCTCTAGCTAACAGACCTAAAAGAAGCATCTTGTTCCATGACTTCATTTCACCCCAGGGGACTTCAGGCTGTCCGTGCCCGGAAGTTCAAGAGTAAAAGGCCACGAAGTAACAGTGATTCTTTTCAGGAAGAGGATCTGAGGCAGGGCTTGCAGTGGGTGAGTGAGCAGCTGATGCTGATCAACAAGGATTTAATGTGTGCTTGTCTAGGGAGGCAGGCCCTGTTTCCAGGGCAATTACTAAGCAGACCTTCCCAAGTACACCCTGGCAAATAATTAAAAAGTCCTCTTTCTTTTTTTCCTCCAACCTTTCACCCCTAACTGTTCCCCTTAAGCAGAGGAAGAGCCTCCCTTTTGGGGCAGCCTCATCTTACTTGAACTTGGAGAAGCTGGGTGAAGGCTCTTATGCTACAGTTTACAAGGGGATTAGCAGGTAAGTGATGCATAGCTGGGAGGGTCTTTGGAGATGAGGATCCCATCCTCCTGATGTGACATTGTAAAACCAGGTGACACATAGCAGAAGTTCAGGACCTGTGCAGGACACCATGGTCAACAGGGAGAGACACAATAATTTAAATAGCCTTGAAAGAAAAATAAACTTTTCCTAACTCAATTAAAATCAGCCCACTGAGATGTCTATCAGCTTTTCTTCTTTTTTTATTCAATTCAAAGTAGGCTTCCTCTACTACTGAACCAAAGAACAATTCCTGCTCTTTGCCTGATGGGAAGTGCAGCTGGTAAGATGTCTCTAAATAAAGTGTCTTTCACATTCCTACCTAAAACACGAGAAAGGTTTGCAAGGGCAACCTTGAGTTTGCTCCTTTATTCTGCCTCTTTGCCTTCATAGAAGAAACTGAAGCTGATTTCTACAAAGTAGGGTATGTGCAAAAAATGGTTAATTCTGGATTTTCTACACTTATAAAATAGACAAAGTGGCTGAAGAATAAAAATACTGCTAATCCAAAAACCAAGTGCCCATTTTGGATAATGATAAACTTTGTTAAACATATGAAAGATCCATGAACTCCACTGCTTTTTAGTAAAAAAAAAAATTGGAGGTCTGATTTCTTTATGTTACTTCAGGGTTGAAAATAATGACTCAATAGTGGTTAAGGGTTAATTAAAATTTTTTAATATTCATACTACAAGGCAAAATATTTATCATTTATCTTAGTACTTGTGTTATTATTTTTACTTGTTAAAACAGGGTTTTAGGGGAAATATTTTTAACACATTATGCAGAAACAGGATTTAATGTGTTTCCATGGACTATTTTAGGAACTGAGAATGTAAGATTTTCTTCAAAGGACTCAGCCTAGTAATAGGACAAATAATACATTAGAAATGCTTGTCCAAGTGCACAAACATATATGTAAAGTATATTCATCGAAGCAAGATTTATATTAAAAAAAGTAAAAATATGACCACAAATATCCATTAATGAAGGACTGGCTAAATAATCACCATACAAAGAAATAATATGCAGCCACCTAAAGTATAAGAGATATCTACTAATACAAAAAGATGTCCAATATTTTAAGAGACAAAAAACAAATTACAGAACAATATGCACTCTATGATCTTATTTAGAAAAAGACACCCAAATGTACTTACTATACATGTATAAATTGGTAAGTGTGTAGAGAAGTCTGGAAAAATCTCCAAGATATTGTTAAAAGTAGATACTTCTAGTGGTTGATACTGAGGTGAAGAAAGAAAGATCACTAAAACTTTTCACTTTATTCACAAAGCCACCCATTATATTTATTATTTAAAAACAAGTTTAAAAATATCATACAGGTAGATGCCAAAAAGACATTTGATAAATTCAGTATCAATTACTAGTTTTTACAACTCTCAGCAAAACAGGAATGGGATGATACTTTACCACTATCATATAGAAATTTTCAAATCAATAGTCCACACTTTTTTTGTTGTTAAATACCAGAGATATGCCATTAAGTTACAGATAAGGCAAGAATGCCCATATCTTTTATAGTTAAATATTATTGTTACTATTCTAGCTGACACAATGAGGGAAAAGGAATGTATATCACTTTTGTGGATTATAGAACTGTCTACCTAAAAACTCAAGATAATCATCTAAGAAACTATTAAAAGTAATATGATAAACAGTAAGATCAGTCACAAAATAAAAACATACTTCTCAAAAGTTGTCTTTATGTATTAATAATAACCATTCAAGAGAAAATATAGTAGGAGAAATTACTCTCACAATAACAAAGACAAAAATCATTAGCATCAACATATGGGCAGGATTTATCCAAAGATTTATTATGGGACATAGAACACGTGAAGAAAAAGCCAGAAGGGCATTCATTTTTTTTCATACAGGCACTCATTCAGTCTACTAATATTTTTAAACTCCTACTATGTGCCAGACACTATTTTAGCCTTTGTGAATCTTTATTAGATTCACCTGAAAATAAGAGACAAAAATATTTTCTATTATGGAGTGTACATTCTAGTGGTGGTGCGATAGGCAACAAATACAGTAGTAAAATACTGAGTTTGTCAAGGAGTGAAAAGTGCTTTGAAAAAGTATAAAACAGGGAAGAGGGTGAGGGGGTGCCAGCGTGGGGTGGTGGATTGGCGTTTTAAATAGAGCGATGAGAGGAGGCTTCACTGAGAAGGGAACACTTGAACAGAGACTCTGCCATGGGAGGTGTGAGCTGTGCACATGTGTAGTGGAAGAGAGCTTCAGGCAGAGGGAACAGCATGTAGGAAACCCCTAAGGCAGGAGCAGGCCTGGCACTGGAAGCAGATGAGGACAGAGAAGAGATGCATTTGCAATGGGGGGGATATACAGGGTCTTGTGGATCATTCCAGGGACCCCTGTAAGAATACTTGGATTAGAACAAACATCTAATAGTGCAAAGATGTCAATGATTCTCTAATTTACAGTCTTAATGTATTGCAAATGTGTCCAAAAGCTACAATAATTAAAATAGTGTAGCACAAATATAAGAAAAGACAGATTGGCCCTGGCCGGGTAGCTCAGTTGGTTAGAGCATCATCCCAAAACATTAAGGTTGCATGTTCCATCCCTGATCAGGCCACATACAAGAATCAAACCATAAATAAGTGGAAAAACAAATCTCTCACTCAAGTCAATAAAATTTTAAAAATTAAAAAAAAATAAAAGACAGATCAAAGAAATGTGATTTTAAAACATCCAGAACAGTCACAAATATAAGTATTAGCAAGATATAATGCACAATCATGGTGGCATGTCAAATCAGCAAGGAAAAGAGTTCAATAAATGGAGCTGGGACAATTGTTAACAACTTGGAAAAGGTAAAAATATGCAATATAAATTCTGTAATCCTGGGATTAAAGAGTTAAATGGAAAAAAATCCAGGAACCAGAAGAATAGATAAGAGAATTCTGTGTGACCTTTGGGCTGGGAAAGGTCTGTCTCCACACAGCACTTAAGTCAGACCCTTAAGGGAAGATTGAAAGGGTCCGTGGTGTCCGTCTATCCAAGTGTGTTCTAGGGAGCCTCAGTTCTGAGACACCTTAATAGAGGTTTCATTGAAACAATCACCATAGTCAAATTGACAAAGGAACCCTAGGACAAAATTAAACGTGATCCTTTGTTGTAGGTGCTCAGCATCTTTAAAATATTAATGAATACCAGCACTATCTAAGAAAGATTAAGAAAATTTAAAAAGCATAAAGCATTTTCTAAACATATTTGACCAAAAAACTTTTTTAGAGGGATGGAGAGACTTTTACAGAGCTATGCTCTGAATGAAACATTTTGGAAAATGCTGACTGTCATAAAGATGTTAAAGTTCAGAATTTCAAAGACCTGCTAAGGCACAAAAAAATTGGTGAAAAGGATATACCAAATATTTTAATTAAAAGGTGGGTGAATAGGCAAATCACAAAAGAAGAGAAAAGACCAATATATTTACGAAAATTCAGTTCCAAAAGTAAAGAAATAGAAATTAAAACGTGATGATCCTTTTTACCTATAAATAGGCCCAAAAAATGAAGGTAAAAGCATGCTCCAAAAAACAAATCCCATGTTTACGGGGGCATGTCAAAGGGACACAGGAGCCAACTGAAAAAGCTCCCAAAGGACAAAGGTGAAAAAATTTGAGCCACAAGATAAACTACTTTGTACTGCAGTGTTGGATTGTAACTCAAAGCATAAAAGAAATATCTGAGTCCACACTTATATAAATAAATGGTTCAATAAATTAACTATTGGGAGAGAAGAGATACATCTCTCATGCAGAATTCCAAATAATTGTGTAGATAACCCACCCTCAAGGAGATGGTGCGTAACTCCCCACTCCTTAAGTGTGAGCTACCCATCGTGAAGTTCTTCCATATGTACAGTGTGGGGGGCGGGATAACCACAGGGAGGAAACCTGACAAACACACCCTCAGCCAGGTGATTAAAGCCAACATCAAAAGTCATAAATTATGATGATATGCACCCTTACTGTGCTGTAATGGAAATAAATGGTACTCTACTTCCTCAAAACCTGTAACCCCAGTGTAGCCATAAGAAAAATTCCAACAAAGAGGTATCTTATAATATTCTTGACCAGTACTCCTCAAAACTGTCAAGGTCATCAGAACCAAGGAACATCTGGAAAACTGTCACAGCCAAGAGGAGCCGAAAGAGATGTGACAACTAAATGTAATGTGGTATTCTGGATGGGATCCTGCACAGGAAAAGGACATTAGGTAAAAATTAAAGAAATCCTGGTACATCATATTCAATACATAAATGTATCAAATCAACACATTGTACACCTTTAACTTACATGACATTATATGCCAATGATATCTCAATTTAAGAAAAGACTAAGATAAATTGATTTTACCAATTTACACATCTACTGATATCTACTTTAAAAGAAATAAAAAGAAAAAATAGTCACTGTAAGAAAACATTTTGAAATAAAACTGATAATTCATAAATGCCATAAAAATTTAAAAGAAAAGGTAATATATAATACTAAATGGATTTTTAAAACTTAAAAACATCTATAATCTATCACTTTCATACAACGATTGCACATGTGCATTCTGTCTTCCACATGCACACAGTTCACAGTTGATCTGAGCAACACGGGTCCAACTGTACAGGGGTTTTTTCCCATGAATACTGTAAATGCATTTTCTCTTCCTTATGATTTTCTCAGTAACATTTGCTTTTCTTTAGCTTACTCTACTGTACAAATGCATTATATAATACATACAACATACAAAATATGTGTTAATTGACTGTTTTATGTTATTGGTAAGTCTTCCATCCACAACAGGCTATTAGTAGTTAAGTTTTAGGGGAGTCAAAAGTTATATGAGGATTTTTGACTGTTTGGAGGAGACAGGGCAGATGCCTCTAATTGTTCAAGGGTCAATTGTATTTAAAGTTACAAACATGGTATGCTTGCTGTTTTGTATTCTGTTGTCTATTGTATCGTGAATTTTTTCTGTTTTTTTCTACATGTTTCTAGACTTAAGCTTCTGTTATGAATGCAAAATATTTCTTGTTTTGATGTATGACAAATATTTTTATTTTAGTTATTTATTTTTTTTTAGAGAGGGGAAGGGAGAGATAAAGTGAGGGAGAGAAACATCGGTCGGTGGCCTCTTGCAGGCCCCCAGCCAGGGCTCAGGCACGTGCCCTGACTAGGAATTGCTCAGCCCTCTGAGCCACACCAGTCAGGGCTGTAGGACAGATTTTTTAAATTTCATCTGCTGTTGGACATTTCTGATATTTCTATTTTTTCTATTATAACTAACAGTAGAGGATAATTTTGTCCATTAGGAATTTTAAAAATCTTTATTAAATAAGTTTATTGGGAAAAATGCATAGTTATGGTAGTTTTATGGCTTTTCCTATATATTATGCTACATTCTCCTCATATTTTACCAATTTACAATGCAACCCACAATAAACAATACAATTGTACTGCAAAAATTAAAGAATTTATAATAAACTATGGGCTTTAATTAATAATAATGTATCAACATTGGTTCATTAATTTTAAAAAATGTACCAGACTATGTACGATGTTAACAATAGAAGAAACTGGTTGTGAGGTATATGGGAATTCCTGTACTATTTTCTTAATTTTTCCATAAATCAAAAGCTGTTCTAAAACATGAAATCTTAAAAAAAAAAAATCAACAACTCTGCCCAGTGTTGGTGAGGGAGTGCTGGAATGGCCACTGTCACGGCCAGTTCATGGTGTGATCACTCTGTGGCATAATTTGGAAACATGCTATTAAAACAATAAAAACACACATGCAGCATACAGTTTGACTTAGCAATTACACCACTACCCTAAGAAAATAATAGGAGCTGTGCAAAAAGATCGATCTACAGATATGATCATAACTGTGTTTTTGTAAGTCAAAAAAGTTGGAAAGAATTTAAAAGTATTTGGAGTTGTCTAAGCACATTTTAGCATATGTGATGAAATATGTCATTATTAAATTTCACATAATACAAGAATGAATAAGACAAAAAGTTAAATGGAGGAAAACAGTTTATTAATAAGATGATATGATATGATATGAATGAACCCCACTGTATTAAAAATAATGTATTTATACTCATTAAAATCTTCTCTGTTCTCTGGTGCTTAGCTTACTTATATCAGCAAACAAAACGATAAATAAGTAGAGAGTAGGAGGAGATGAAGAGAGAGAGAGATAATGGTGGGATTGGGCAGATCAGGTAGCACCTAGGAGGCCACAAGAATTTGGCTTTTTTTCAGAGTGATAGTGGTTTTTTTGAGCAGAGAAGTGGCTTGTTTTGACTTTCACTTTAGGAGGAGGCCCCGGGCTACTCTGCTGAGAGTCGACAGCAGGGGTACCAGTGTGCAATCAGGGAGACTGTTAGGAGGTCACTACAATAATTCAGATGAAAAATAAGGATGGCTCAGAGAAGTGCACAAAGGGAAGTAAAAGGAACAAGATAGATCAAAATATTATGAGGATGCATTCAGTTGGGGGGAGATCTCTGATTTCTGTATTCTTCAAATTTTTAAGTAATGAACATGGATCACTTAGGTAAAGAGAAAAAATGTTTTGGTATGTATACATACGACTTTTAAAACTTTATTTTGAAAAAATTCTAGATTCATATGCTAGATATACTTTGAAGGAAAAGTTCTTTTTGTTAAACTGCTATGCACCATCCTAATGTGTGACCTTTCGTCCATTCTTCTAGAATAAACAGGCAACTGGTGGCTTTAAAAGTCATCAGTATGAATGAGGAGGAAGGAGTCCCATTTACTGCTATCCGGGAAGGTAAGAACAGTAAAATGGACCCAACAGATCTGTTTTAATTCCTTGTTTTTTGGGGAAAAATGCATTGAGTCTATCCATTCAGCATCTAGCTTTTCATGTTTTTAGAAGTAATATTCTAACTGCGATTTTATTCTTTACACCGGTTTTCATATTTACACTATCATTTTACTACTTATTCATGAGGGGATTCAGACTCAAAAGTAGTATATTAGTTGACCAAGCCCATGAACTCAATGTGTATTTACTAATTACCTCTGTGTATTTGGTCCCACACTAAGTGCAAAGGCTATATCTATGTAACCCCAGAAAAATCCATATAAAAGATAAAATAAATACTATAATCCCATAAATTATGAGTAAGCAATTTGCTTGAAAATAATAAGTTATTTAGACAGCATTTGAAAAACTGTTTGGGAAGGTGTGTGTTTTTAGTGTTGTGCCTGCGTTTTCTTCGCACCCTGGGCAGCACCGCAGGTGGGTGGGGGTGGACTTGGGTTTGGATCTTAGATCTACCAATTACTAGTGGTGTGACTGTGAATAGATTACCTATTTAAGACTCAGTTAATTGCAGAAAGAGGATAATACTGGTACCTATTTCTTTGAGTTGTTATGAGGATTAAATGAGAATATACTTTAAAGCACTAATCAACCCTGACTGGCGTGACTCAGTGGGTTGAGCATTGTCCTGCAAAGCGAAAGGTGACTGGTTTGATTCCCAGTCAGGGCACATGCCTGGGTTATGGGCCGGTCCCTGGTCGGGGCGCGTGAGAGACAACCGATAGATGTTTCTCTCCTTCTCTTTCTCCCTCTTTCCCCTCTCTCTAAAAATAAATAAATTAATAAAATCTTTTTAAAAAGCACTAATCATGGAATCCATTTTCAGAATTCAACAAATGCTGGCCATTATTATTCCATTTTTGTTCCTTTCCCTTGGTAATGACTTGTTCACCATCAAGAAGCCACTGTAGTGAAAATAAATCATTAAAAATTCCATTTATTAACCTTTTTACATGAGCCATTTGAGACAAAGTGATAATAGGGTTGTTATCCATTTCATCAAAAACCTGGAAAAATGGCTTTTCCCTGGCCTTACTTTTTCCCTGTTTAACCACTTCATTTTCCTTTCCCTTCTTTCTGTGCACATCCCGTATGCAAAGCCTATTGCTGGGTGTTGTGATGGATGAGAAGAAAAAGCCTGATGTTTGCTCTATATCATTTTCAGATGTACCAGAGCAGATGGTTCCAGTTACAACCAGTGTTATAATGGAGGTAAAAAAGACATAAACTAAGATGAGAACCAGTTAGCGTCAGTGTGGCTAATGGAGTCAGTAGATTTTGGACAGAGCTTGGAAGGAAGGGTTATGCAAACAGGCATGGAAAAAGCAATTCAGAAAATGAGTTTATAACTGAATTTGATGCCATTTTCAACAGTCTTTCAGAGCCCCTGGGAAATGTGTTATTTTGAATTTAAGTAGAAGGGCCAAATGGCTATCAGGTTAGCCGGGGATTCAGCCTGGTAGGATCAGGTGCATTCTGGAGAAAAGCATGGTTTTAAGTGTTTAATATAGTGGAAGTTGCATTTACTAATGCACTTACTGGTGGTCATCATTAAAAGATGACCAGATTTAAACAGAGATGTATATAGGCTAAGGAGTATTTCTGAATGTAATAAAAAGCCTCCAGGTCACCTTGTTCTTATGGTGTTTCCTTCATGCACTTGTCGATTGCTTCAGGTTTGCCTCACTCACATTTTGCCTACAGCCAAGTTTTTTGGGTTGATATTTGACAAAACCTTTTACCGGTTTTGCTAATAGATGGTTCTCAGTGGGGTTCGGAAAAGCTGGATCAGTATTGTTCTGTATGCTAAATGTTTCTTTTATTGCATATTTACCAGGACTTGGCTCTCCATCACAGGTGTTTGCAATTACAGTTAGTATTCAGCTGTGGACTTTGTTGGTTTCCTTTATGGACTTACCTTACTGAATGCTTTGCTTTATAATATTAAAAACCACAAAAGGATTTTTGACACATTAGAGGTTGTTAGGCATCTAATTTCCAACGATGAATGTTTCTTTTTCCACCAGTGTAAAAATGGGGAGCCCTTGTTAGAGCAGTCCTCTTCCCTCCAGAAGATGTGAGACCTCGTTTGAAAACTTTGGCACTGTCCCACTTTTCCTTAAAGAACTTTAAGGATGTGAGACCAGGGAGACAGGAGGTTAAATGAGAAGGGCTGGAAAGCAAAATAAGAACAGCTGGAATTCATTAGTTAGACTCCAGGGTCACCAGCTAAAAAGGCAACTGAAAGCCACGTGCAGAAAAACTGAACAAGTAATGCAGACTTCTTCAAAAAGCCTTGAAGAAGGAATTACTTTTCCTGAACATTTTGGCTGGACTATGATATATCAGCCAAAGATTTACTGAGTAGAATGTTACTATATGTACAGTCTCTATATAAGTAGAATACATGTGGCAGTTTATTAATCTAGTCATTTGGAATACTATTTGATCTTAACATGTAATGTTATGAAATTAACAAAACTATGAACAGCACTAAGGGAAACATATCTTAATACCCATGCCAGATAATTTTCATGTTACCCCTTTCAAAATTCTCTTAACAGTCTTTGAAAATAGACCATCATCTTCTTCTTGTTCTAATATATAGCTATAATTCAAACCAAATCTCTGGTTCAAAAATTTATGCACTCTATGCAGTCATTCTACAAATATTTATTGAGCACCTACTATGTCCAGGTACTTTGCTGGCTACTAGATACATAGTAGTGCACACCATAGGCATGCCCTCTACCCTCATTCTTTTGTTAATTAAAAAGATTAGCTACCTTCATAGCAACTTAGAAAATCTTTCATAACTAGCTCTACAATTATATTTTAAATGTTTATTTTTACAACTAGGAGAAAACACTTTCATTTGAATAGACTAGTATTTTAAATTTTTACATAAGAACATGTTCCTTAGTTTTATGAAACTGTGTCTCAACATCTTACCAATGCACATTATTTTAAATTCCTTCCTATAACATTAGAAACTTTTGGTTTAAACCCGGGACATTCAGCCTGTTCACAGCATTTGTTTAGGAAGCAGCCATATAACTAATCTTTTTTGAGGACTTGGCATATGACATAACCTCCCCTGCACATACATTATCTTGTTTTAAAACCCTTACACCAACCCAAGGAGGTAAAATGTGCTGTTTCTGCAGTAGAAATGAAGGTATTTAAACCTCAGAGAAGTTAGGTAACTTGTCTGAGTTCTCAGAACTAGAGATCAGAATTGTTAGGTAGCAGAATCCAATCTCTTCTATTCAAAATCTTGTCTATTTTATTGTGATAAATTAAGAACTCCTTAACTCAAACACGTCTTCTTTAGCAACAATAAACATAAAAATCTATTTTATGATACATTTTGTATAAATGTTAAGCAAAATGCAGAAGAAACATTTTAAAGAAAATAATATATAATATTGTATATTTGTCAATTCTGATTCTGTCATGGATTGTACAACGCCAGTAATTGCAGAGTTTAAATTAGAAACAGTTTTAGCTAAGAATCTTTTAAGAGCATTCTCTAGTAGAAAACATTACAAAGTAATTATTCCCCGTCCATATATGCGAAAACGGTCAAAAATAGACTAAGAAATTCCCTAAGGTCATACAGTGAGGTACAGAATACCAATTAGAACCGCTGACTCATTGGTTACCACAAATAGATTGCAGCAGGCCAGGCTGACAAGAAGTTCTCCATTGAATGCAATCAAATCACATCACAGACACAGCATATCTACACATGCATAGTTATACTTTTATAAAACAAAGTGATGCCAGGGTGATGCTATGTGATAAAATTATAATTCCAGAGAAATCAGATAATAACTACTTATCTAACATTTGCCTTTTTATTTATCTTGATTTCTTTTCTTGGAATTCATAACTGAACTCACTGACTTGACTTGTGACACCCAGACCAGAGAAAATGTAACATCAGGAACTACAGACTCTTAATTCGGTGCCCAGTGGGGGTTGGGGTAGGAATTGGCTCCATTGCTGACTTCTACATAAACTCATTACAACTGTCTGGTCTTCATTAACCCACAATCACTTAGTGAGCACCACATGCCAGGCCTGTGGTAGGTGCTGGAGATGCAAAGACAGGGACAGGGACAGTCCATACCTTCAAGGAGCTCACAGCCTAGAAATAGCTTTGACTACCAGGCACTCACTGTATGTGACTGTGCCCTAGACCTTTGAGAGCCAGCCTTGTTCTTTCTGGTCATCACCATCTTTTACCTTTCCTTCTACCAGGGGTGTCAACCCATGGCCTATAGGCCACATGCGGCCCAGGATGACTACGGATGTGGCCCAACACAGAATTGTAAATTTACTAGAAACCTGTTTTTTGCTCATCAGTTTTTGTTCATGTTTGTATATTTAGTGTGTGGCCCAAGGTAACTCTTCTTCCAGTGTGGCCCAGAGATGCCAAAATGTTGAACGCCCCCGAGAACCTTTAGAGTCTAAACTAAAGCAGAACAGAGTAGAGCAGCATCAAATTTTTATGACCCACTGCTCTTGCAAAGTACCAATTTTCATAAAATTTTACTGAACCACAACTACCAATGAAATTAATGAAAACAAGATATTAAATATTCTCAAATAATTGCAAGATGAAAATGACATTTTTCTAAATTAGTAAATACCTTACATATATGAGAATCAAATTAAATGCCATGTAATGTGAAACCAGTTAGTCATATTAAACACCTTTTTGGGTGTTTAAAATAAAGAAATACTTTGTATTTTTAAAACGAGCTTAATAACTTTAAGTCATGGGTCATTTTTCTTGATCTTTGGGATTATGTTGTTTTCTTCAAGTTTTGTCTTCAGTTTTTCTGGGTGTTCTCATGGTCATACCAAGTTAATATACACAGAATTCTTACAACAATGCCTGGCATCGGGTAAACGCTCAATGAGTGTTAGCTATCATCATCATCATTATCATCATCATCATTATAAAAGTATTTTGGAAGCACTCAAAGAAATTCCATTGTGGTTCCATTTGTCTGGAGCTTTAAAGACTCCCCAATTTATCTTTGTGTCTTCCTTGAAGAGAAATGAAAATTAGTAGACGTCGAATATGTGAACTATAAAAGCAATAATTTTGCAGGAATCAGAATGTTCTGATTTTAAGATCTTTCCCTCCTCAGTTGGCTTTGCATCCCTCAGCTGATTAGCCTGCAAAACACATCACATCCTGCTGTGAAGTTTATGAGGCAGACTTGAAATGAGTAGCAATATCTTTCCTTTCTGGGTTTGAGACCCACACATCTGAAGCCATAGGCATTTTTGATCCTTCTGGTGGATGGACCAAACAACATACCAACACCATGAGATAAATGCTTTAAACATCATCTACTCTTTCATGTAAATTCTCTATTATTCATCACCAAAAGCCACGGTTTTCATGTAAGTATTTCAGTAGTTCTGGGGTGTTAAACAACAGCAGTAGTAGACATGACCATAACAAACACAACATCTATAACCTAATGAGGACAACAACTAAAAGAAACAGGAGATAATAGCATCTTCAGCAGAAATACCCTATGCCAACCAATTAGAGGTACAGAAATGATATTAGGCAACTAGTGCCCACTAATTTAATAGTAAATGCTCATAACAGAGCAGACATTGTTCTGGACACTGAAGATATAGCAATAAGCAAAAGACAAAAGTGCCTGCTCTTAATGGAATTCATATTCTTAAGGTGGAAACAGACAATAAACAGATATATAATATGTCAGGGTGATAAGTGGTATGAAGAAGACTCAAGCAGGGCACAGGAATAGAGGTCACTGGGGTAGGAGGTGTCAGGGGAGCCAAGACTTTAAGCAGAGACCTGAAGAAATGGGGAAGGAAGCATGCAGAGAGCTTAGACAAGAGGGTTGCATGCAGAGGCAAAGGTAAGTGCTAAGACCCAGGGAGGAAATGTGTTCAAAAGTGTCCAGGAAACAGAAGGCCAATAGGACTAGAGCCAGTGAGCAGAAATTATCGAGAAAAACTGTCTGAAATAAAGATTATTCCCACTAATGTTAGCAGTGAGCCTTATCCTAAATGAGTATTATTCCTTGAGCTTTTTAGCAAATGAGAGTATTAAACTATTATAATTAACAAATCATGCCCCCATGGTTTTAAAAATAAGCATCAGGAATTTTAGTAATATATTTAACTGAGAATAAATTTTGTATTAAAAATAAATCTAAACATCTTTACAATATTCTTAGTAATTTTAGCTTTTTAAGATTTTATTTATTTATTTTTAGAGAGAGGGGTAGGGAGGGAAAAAGAGGGAAAGAAACATCAATGTGTGGTTGCCTCTTGTGCATTTCCCACTGGGGACCCAGCCCGCAATCCAGGCATGTGCCCTGACTGGGAATCGAACCAGCGACCCTTTGGTTCACAGGTCGGCACTCAATCCACTGAACCACACCAGCCAGGGCCATATCCTTTTAAAATCTAATTTTGGCACATATTTTGTAATTGTGTGTGGAGGAGGGGCATAGAAAGAGAGAGAAAATGAACATAACTTATAAATAAAAATACACATAAAACACAAGAATGTTTAACTGAAGTCAGAAGTCATTGTAAGTATGGAAGGTATTGAGAACTCTAGCAGAAAGTGACATAAATAAACTTAAAAATTTTTTAAGTTGCAATTGAATACAATAAATACAATATTATATTAGTTTCAAGTGTATAACAGTAATTAGGCATTTATATAACTTACAAAATGATCATCTGGATAAGTTTAGTACCCATATCTAACACTATACCTAGTTATTGCAGTATTATTGACTATGTTCCATTTTCTGTGCTTTACCTCCCCATGACTGTTTTTATAAACGGCAATCTGTACACCTTCATCCCTTCTCCTTTTCACTCCACCCTCCATCAAAATGTTCTCTGTATTATGAACTGGTATAAATAAAATTTTAAGATAATAATCTGAGAGTGGGGATTTAGTGATGTTCAAGGTAAAGGGGAAGGGCAATTATTAATTCTTTTTTTTGTTTGTTTGTTTTTTATTTTTAATTTTTTATTGTTGTTCAATTATAGTTGTCCCCATTTTCCCCCAGGGCAGGCTGTCCCCTGCCCTGCCCACCCCTCTTCCCTCACATTCAATTCTACCCTGTGGTCCTTGTCCATGGGTCCTTTATACATGTTCCTTAACTTGACCCTTCCCCGAGACATGGAAATAAAGAACAATCTGACAGTGGCAAGTATTAATTCTAATTTGCAACTATGTGATGCTTGACATTTGCCAGGGATCCACGCATGGGATCTGGTTCCATCATCGTGTCAACCCTGTGAAGTCAAGTCAGGAAAGGCATTATCTCTGTTTTATAAGGAGTGAACTGAGACTTGGGTTGGAGCTCACTTGGATAGGAAGTGACAGGGCCAGGATTCACATTAGGGCTTCTGGCTCCACAGTCAGCTCTCTGTTAAGACACTCAATAAATATATTTGATAAATTAAGTGATTACTCTTGGCTGAGCGCTGTACTAGGTGCTGTGGCAGCATCTGAAAGAGAGAGAAAGTCACTCCCTCTATTTGCATATAGCCTTCAGTTTGGGACTAGGGACACTAAACAGATGCTTGTGAAACTGTTTACTTCGTTTTCAAAGCAATGTACTTGTAAGAGTGAAATAGTAAATTTAGCTCATAAGGATTCAGAGAGCAAAAACGAAAGTTAGAGTATTAGTAGAGATAAGTAGGGTTAAAAGGTGAAATAGGGCTCCTTAGGTGGTAAAAAGTTGCCAGCTCAAACTATGGTGAGTAAAGAAGGATATTGGCTAGCTCAGGGATCTGATAACTACAAACTAGCAGGGAGCAAATGATGTCTCTAGAATCCACACCTGATTTTCTCTGCCTAGCTTTATTCCCAGGTATTGGTAATCTGGCCAGAGCAGCTCCTGGCTAAATCCTACAAGCTCAGCCCACACCGTAGAGAAGAAAGCATTTCTATCCTGATGGCACCAGCAAAGTAGGGTTCCACCAGGAGTGAGTTTTTGTGCCTGTCTCTGAACCAATCACTGCAGCGAAAAAATACTGTGCTCTGATTGGACAGGCCTGGGTCACGTGCCCAGTCCTGAGTAGGGGTGGGGTCAGCTGCATCAGAAAGAGCATGGACTGAGTAGTGATTGCTTCCCCAGAGGAAAATAGAGGTTCTCTCCACCCCAGAAGGGAGAAGGGCTGTCAGGAGAGCAAAACAACAGGGGATCATTACAATGGATAAGATTACTGAAGGAGGCAATTTTGTTCCAAAATTTGAAGGGAGCATCTGAGTTTGTTTTTAATTTTACAGAACATAGATTTGAGTTTTAATTTTTCCTTTCCTTTAAATCTTAAGGACACTACTTCTTTATACAGGGATGTCCTGAGTTGAGATTCATCATCCTCTTTTTGTTCCTTTTCTGTTCTCTGCCCTTCTGGTCTTATCATCTCTGGAATCCCCAAAGACAGCCTTTTAAACTCCCTGCCAGCCACTTGCTAGCCTTTTTGGAGGACTTCTCCTGTTTAGGACTGTTCTTACTGACCTAATAATAACCTGTTATTGAAGATGCAAGAGACGGTCCTCCACCCTCCCCACTCTTACTACTCTGAGCTCCCAAGTTTGGCCTTGTCCTTTTTTCAAGTTTGCATTTTCTCCTTTCCACAGAGGTTTGCAATACTCCCTTTAAGAAATACCCCCCAGGCCCTGGCTGGGTAGCTCAGTTGGTTAGAGCATCATCATGATACACCAAGGTTTTGGGTTTGGTCCCTGGTCAGGGCACATATAAGAATCAACCAAGAATGCATAAGTGAAACAACAAATAGATGTTTCTCTCTCCCCTTCTCTCTCTCTCAAAAATATCAATAAATAAAATATTTTTGTAAAAATCCCCTTCACTCTGTATTATGTTTTAACAATTTTTCATTCCATGCGCTTATCCCTGCCTTCTACCAACCCCATCCACCAGCCTTGCTGAGTTCCTGTGGGATTTCGAATTTTAGAAAATGGTCACATGTTGCAAAGTCCTCCTCTAGAAGGCAGAGCACTCCATTTCCTGCCCCTACCCCCATCCCGTGGCCTTTATCTCTCCAGGCCTCCTCTCCTGTAACTCTGAAGCAGAGATGATAAGATTCCCAGAGGAAAGCATTTGCAAAGTGCTCTGAGTGCTTTGATGAAATTGATTGGGTAAATGGAAACATATTTTTTTTGCAACTGCTCTAACCTATTAAAAAAATAAGGTATGCAAATGCAATGACTCACCATTTAACAAATAATGAAGTCCTTTGTAATTTTAAATATTATTTCACAAGAGATTTTCCAGCAATGAGAAACCATAATGCTTTATTTGAAATATTTAAAAAGTAAATACTGCTTGATATCTTTAAAGCAGTGCTTTCATTATCAATGACTGAATTAACATTTTGTTTCATTTGTCTAGCCTCTCTTTTGAAGGGTTTGAAACATGCCAATATTGTGCTCCTGCATGACATAATCCACACCAAAGAGACACTGACATTCGTTTTTGAATACATGGTGAGTTGCCCCAGCATTGTACAAAGCATGAGGGAAAAGCCTGGTGCTTGAATAATGAATCTGTTAATATTTTATGGCATGATAAAATTTTCATTACAACGTGGAACGTGTCATGGAAATTTTCATTATTATGATTAACAGAGCCTATTGTTCTTATGTTCATTCTTTAATCTTGCTTCTTTACCCACTATATGCTCTTTTGCCCCTCACCAGCAGTAGTAAATAAGAATTTTGAGTTTGCCTCCTAACTAAAACTTTTACACTTTTTTGAAATGTATTTTTAATCACTATCTGAGCAGAACTCAACATTTTTTTCATTGACATAAATCACAAGGTTTCTAAAAATTGTATACAAGTTTACTAAAGAATAACTCATTTTTGCATTTTTGAGAGGAAAAACTATTCAAATATTAACAGAAAGAAATCATAAGGTATGTGTACTTGACTTGCCTCCAAGAAGAGTGAAAAATCCCTCTGTCATCGTGTTTGGTGGCAGTCATTTAAGATGAGCATCTCTTTGTGCTGAGAAACAAGCTTCCCTCTAAGAGCAACCAGTTAGAAAGACACAGTGTTTGACCTTAACAGCAGGGTCTCAGAAAACCAGATTATGTAGCTTTTGCACCTTATTCTCAAAAATTCTGAACTTTGTAATGCCTCTGGCAGTCAAATCTGTGCTCTGCTCTGGGTGCTGTCCAAGCACCACTAACATCAGTCTCTCCGCTGTTTCATCCAGCACACAGACCTGGCCCAGTACATGTCTCAGCACCCAGGAGGGCTCCATCCTCACAATGTCCGGGTGAGTACTCTGAGGGTCCGGACCTCGGCTTGCCCACAACAGGAGAGTTTGGAAACAGACTGCCAGTGCAAAGTCCCAAGATACTAAATAGATGGCTATCATTGACGTTCTAGAGAAAAGTTAAAAACAAAAAGTTGCCCCTCAAAAAATGGAGCAACGTTTAGCTGTTTTCTGGGCAGCCCAACCTTGTCAGTCATTGCCTTCATGCAGGTGTGTCGCCAGAAGCATAAGCCAATTAAAAAAGAAGCAGTGGGGGTAGGCTACCTTTTTCAGGGCAAAGTACTGCGTTCTCTGATAAAGTTTGCATTGTATTTATAGTTCTCCACTAGAATTAGCAAACAAACTACTTTTGTTAGATCTTAATCAGTTACCCTTCTGCCTGTTCTATCAGATCCTATTACCTATGAGACTAGCTTCCATTTTTCCAGTCATTAGAATAGAAAAAATAATAAACTCTTACCTAGCTGTAATTCTACATGTTATAGATTTTAGAAATCATTTGCCTTTTATACTTTTCATTCCCTAAGGTTTTGTTGTCACTAATTAATTGACTGGCACTTAACCTAACCACATGAGATTTGTATATTATGTACTCATTCATTTAACTAATAATTTATGTATTCATCTATTCATTCATTCAAGAAATATTTATTGAGTACTTAGTAAGTCCTTAGGTTTTACTAATGAATAAGTTGTTTTCCTTATTTTAAGTATGCTTAAAGCCTCATAAGATACATGGACTTAAATAGGCAGTGAGAAGCAAAGTGATAAGGCTATAACCATGTTAATAGGAATATTATGAGAACTCTTAATAAGGAACTCAATCTACTCTTGAAGACACAGGGGAAAAGGCTTGAGGACACAGGGGTTGAGGTGAGTGAAGAAATTTTAATAGCTATTGGAGAATGGTATAGGAAACTAACTAGGGAAACCAAGTCTAGTAGTATGTAAAGATTCTAATGAGAATTAAAGTCATTAAATTATCTGCATGGTCATGGGACTTTTTTAAATGGCAGCACTTAGCAATTCAAATAGAGGAGAAGAGAAAGTAAACAGTTTGATTGATTCAAAGTTGGGGTTTTGCTAGATACGTGGGAGGAAAAAACAAGAGAATTGAAGAGAATGTCGAGTGGTTAGAATGATGGTTGGTGGCTTCTAAACTGAGGGGAAGAAGTGAAGATAGGCAGGTTCCTGATAGTTAGGTAGAAAGCAGAAGAGGCAAAAAACTAAACAAGAGGTGTTGATTAAACAGAAGAATGGTTGGAGGAAAAAAATTACCATGAGAAAGATTTTCAGGCTTATGTAATTGACATACCAGACACTGTACTAAATGCTGAGGAGGGATAAAAGAGAAGACAGAGTCCTGCTCTTAAGATACCTACATCCAAAAACAAGATAAAAGAAATAAATGCCAATACAGGACATTAGTGAATAATTCCAAGTAAGAAATAAGACCTGGTATTGTAGGTGTATAAAGAAGTAAAATGTATTTTCTCATTTTAAGTGGTTTCATTAAGCCAGAACTTAAAAAATGCATGGCACTTTAAGAAGCTGAAATAGGCCCGGGCTGAAATAGGTGTGGCTCAGTGAACTGAGTGCCTGTCTGTGAACCAAAGGGTCACTGGTTCAATTCCCAGTCAGGGCACATGCCTGGGCTGCAGGCCAGGTCCTCAGTAAGGGGCATGTGAGAGGCAACCACACATTGATGTTTCTCTCCCTCTCTTCCTCCCTTCCCCTCTCTCTAAAACTAAATAAATAAAATCTTAAAAAAAAAAGAACTGAAATAGGGGAAGATGTTAGAGAGAAAAAAATTGTTTCCACCAAAGGTACAGAGCAGGGAAATAGAGGACAAGTTCAAGGAAGGGGATCCCAGAGTTATGGATTGTTAGGGTTAGGGGGCCAACAGTGGTGTTCAGTCTTCAGGTTCTGACCCATTAGTGGGTTATGAAATCAATTTGATAACTAGCACCCAAGATTTTAAAAAATTAAATAGAATGGGTGAGAAGAGAATAGAAAATATCTTTGCAACTTTCGTTCCCATTGAAACTGTACTCATGTGTATGGATGTGAATACTGGGTGCATGTGTATTTCTTACTGTGGCTGCAGGGTCGGGGGAGGGGAAAGCTTTAAAAAACAATGGGTTGATGTAACTTTCTTGTTTTGCAGAGTTGCAATCTAAGGTTTGAGAGGACAAACATTTTTCCCAAGGTTATAGAACCAGCTTTTGCTAAATATGATTCTTGGTTAGGGTACTTTTCCACTCTACCACATTCCATCTCTGGTTCTGTTGGCCTGACATATATTAATTGACTATATTAGTGAACTAGGGTGCGTGAGTCTGGGGAAACAGATTAGGTAGAAGGCTGAGAGCCTTACTTTCTAAGATGTGGACTTTATTCCTTAGACGTAGACTCATTAAAGGGGTTTGAGTTGAGAGAGAATGATGCCATCAAAAGGAAATTCATGTAATTGTGGCTTGTGGGTTAAAGAGGGGGAACTGGAGTCAGGGATTCCAGCTGGGAGTTCACTAATATGGTCTGGCCCGGTGCTTCCGAAACTTCAATGAGCGGATGAATGACCTGAGGATCTGACTCAGTAAGTCTAGGGAGAAGCCTGAGCTTCTTCTTCTAACATGATCCCAGGTGATATAGATGCTGTTAGTGGAGGACAACGTTGACTATCAAGGATCTAGGTAAGAAGTAATAAAGGCCTAAATTATTGTAGCGAAGGTAAAACTGGAAAGGAATGTGAAAATGGTAACAGTGAAGAGTTCATCAAGGACATGGTGACTAACTGGACATGAGGAGGGAAGGGGTGGGGCCAAACATGACTGATTTTGGGTCTGATTGACCAGGAGAATTATAGTTCTATTAATAGAAATAGAAGAAGCTAGTTAGGAGAAGAGGAGAAGTCCTGTTTTAGACAGAATAAGCTCCTAGGGAAATAAGCAGCAGGCAACTGAAGAGGAGATTGGTGCGGAGGGGCGACTTATGAGCTGGAGATGTAGATTTGAGGGCAATGGGCACAAGGAGTTTGTGGGTAAAGACAAGAGAGTGGATAACCAAAAGGGAAAATCCACAAAGGGAAATGGACTAATGATAGAACTTTTGCCTTTAGAGGCTGAGAAGAGGAACAGGATGGCAAGGGACCAAGGGAAGCAGCTTTTAAGAATGCAGACGATCCAGAAAAATACTTTTTCATGGAAGTCAAGGGAAGAGATAGTTCCAAGGAGGGTATGGCTGAGGGTGTCACAAACACCAAGAACACAGTTGAAAATTATACTTGACTGCAGGGACTACGTAGATGTGTGAGGGACACACACTAATAAACAGAGGGATGTGTTTTGGGCATAGAGAGACAGAAAGGAAGGAGTTATCCAATCAAAGCAGATGGGAGTGGGGATGAGTTCCCCATAGTAGAGGCAGCAGTGAAAAAGCTGGGATGACAGAGAAAAACATGGTCTATTCCAAGAACTGCTGATAATTCAGTAAAGCTGGAAGTTTGGAATCAGCAGAGTTGGGGATAATTAGAGTTGAGACTTGAGAGGGAAAGGGAAGTAGGAGCCAGTGCATGAAGGACCCAGCTGTATCATGTTATTCAATTTAAGGAGCCATTAACAGATCTTAAACAAGGAAGTGATAACTTCAGATTTTCTTTTTATAATGCTTACTCCGATGACTCTGTAGTGAATAGTTTGGGAAAGGGTAATATGTTTTTGGGAAATGGTATAGTCCCTCGACCTCACTCTCTCCTTGTTTTTTTCCTACTCCCACCCCATCCTCCCATTTCCTCCCATTCCCTAAATGCTCGTGTCTGTTAGGGTTCCCACTTTGACACGGAGGCTAATCAGGACAACAGTGGTGCAGATGTGAGGTGATGGTGGAGGAAAGTGGACATATATGCGATCAGTTACTTAGCTAGAATTCACAACAGGCAACAGAGTCAGCAATAATTTTCCTAGCTTTGCATGTTTAGGTGGATAATGGTGCTATTCACTGAGAAAGAAAAAGAGAGGAGAAAGTGGATTTCAGAGGTGAATAGTGAGGTTAGTTTTAGCCATTCTGAGTTTGAGATGATTATGGAATGTCCAAGTTTGAGGTGATTATGGAATGTTCAGACTACATGGATCTAGAGTTCAAGAAAGAGTCTGAGTTGGAGATAAAGATTCTGAAATCTTCAGAATACAGTTGTTAATTGAGTGGATAAGATGGCTAAGAGAGAGTATGTGGAGTGATAAGGGAAGAATGTGAGGATGGCACCCTAAGGAATTTCAATATATTACAGATTAGAAGAGGAAGTGGATGGAACCTATAACAAGAGCAGTCAGAGAAGTAGGAGAAAAATTAAAAGATTGTAGTACCAAGGAAGAGAGCTTCAGGAAAGAAGGTTTAGTCAACAATGCCAAGTGCTGCAAAGAGAAGGCATGAGAGGTATCCATTGGATTTCCATAGCAAAAGGCATTGATCATCATGGTAAAATACACACACACACACACACACACACACACATATATGAATGATGTGATCAAAACAGTTGCATATGATGACAATGACAAGACCCACTGCGTCATCCCGGAGTGAGGGGCTGAAGTTGATTGGAGAAGCGGATCACTGGAGCTGAGGAAGTCAGCTTAACTTGTTCACGTGGCTGCTGATGTCAAGGAAGCAACAGCTGTGAAGAAGCAACAGGAGCCCAAGTCTTCAGTGAATGATGGAGAGTGGTGGGGACTGGTGTGGATGAGAGTGAAAAGAGGAATAGAGGAAGAGGTAGCTGGGTGGCAAGAAACAGGGGTTTTTATTTAAGGGTGGAGAAGTAATGGTTTTGAAGTAGTGATAAGGAGTTGGGAGACAGTTGACCCCACCTCCCCGTGGTCAAATGTATGAGTAAACTGTAGAAAAACTAACATCCACTTGAGGATGCTATAGGGAAGCAGTGAAATCAAGGTCCCATTTAAGGAAAGGAGCCAGAAGGAAATCCATCAGAGGTTGAGTTGTAGAGGGCTTTTAAACCAGGATTGAAGAGTAAAGAGAGCAGTGAAAAAGTTTGGATGAGGAAGGAACCATGGATACTGGATTAAATAAGAGGAAGCCCAGAGCAATATAGACATGAGCTTATGGGAAGAAAAAAGAATAGTCAGAGAGGATTATTTTTTGAGGAGTAACCACAGGAGATATAGTGAGACATGGGAATCAGAGTGAGGTTCACCAGTGTTGAATTTAACAAGCCCCAGGGATCCCTGGTGAGTGGAAGGACTCAAGCTTCCCTGCAGGAGTTGGCTGACTGTTCTGATTGTGTTTTGAGGGATTCCAGCCCAGATGGCGGTAGCCCAAAGGAATTACATTTTGTTCCCAAGAGTCTCATTGTGCTGGAAAGAGAACTAACCCCTGGGGTATGGAATACCTCTCTGGAAAGAGTCACCCACAGATCTGGCTTGATGTGGACTGAAAAAACACCATCAAATTGGGTCATATTATCAGTGAAGCTTTGGCAGTGTTGAAGGAAGAATTCAGGTTGAAAAGGATTAAAGAGTGAGTGGGTGGTGAGCTTAGTCAGCACACACTGCAGTTTTGAGAAGTGTGGCTGTGAAATACCATACCTTAACACCACAGTGCTTTACCACTTACAAATGCTTGCAGACAGACCTATGCGGAGCCAAGGAGGAAAGAGACTGAGAGCAAGAAGGTGGGAGGCAGGCGTGACTAATTAGCGAGAACAGGCCATCCTTGGGACATGAAAGGCACTTCAGCCTGGCCCACTGAGAAGCTCGGTTTCTGACTCAGCTGCGGACTCCCTCTCTGCCTGTCATGTTTTAATTTTCTGTCTTTTCTCCAGCTTCTCGGGTTGGTGTAGTGGAGTCAGGCGGTCCTGATTTTGACATCTGACCCTGCCTTTTTCTAGACATATTTTTAAAGTTTCCTTTTTTTTTAATCTGTAAATTGAGGACAAGCCTATCTTCCTCACAGGGTTGTTTTGAGAATTGTAAAAAGTGATAGGCATTCAGTAAATATTATTTTCCCTTTCTTCCTTCTTCTGTCTCTCTTCCTCACTGTATCACCATTTGTCTGTCTCCTGTCCCTCACTTGCCTCCATCTTACTCTGTCCTGAGTCCTTTCCCACTGAACAACATATACTATGGCATCTTATCTTTCACCCAGAATTTCAGTCAGTTTTTTATATTGTCTTTTCCATGAACATTATAACCAATTAGAAGGTTTAAATGATGACACAAGAATTTTGTACTTTGGTAGCTTAGTGATTTGATGAATGGAAAAAGTAAATAGTGTGTGTGTTTGAAGCACCAAGAAGATAAAGCTTTGGGAAGATTCATAGAACCAGGGAACATTTGAAGTAGAAGCCTCGAGAAACTTTCAGCGTTCTTAAGTGGCTTGTACAACTGATACGTGGCCTGCGTCAAACCTACACGGCCGCAGCTATGCTATGGTAGGTGAACAGACCATGCTGCGCGTGACCCTGGCTACGAAGTCTCCAAGTCACTGGTAGATCAGTACAGGTCCTAGCATCTCTGACGTTCCTGGTTTCCAAGATGTGATGGAAAAAGTGGATTTATCCACACAGCTCTGTATCTGCTACTTTGCCCGTGTCCCCAGGAATGTTGGGGCTGGTCCTTTCTTTTCTAAACTGTCAGAACATGTTCTCAGTTGGCATAGGTTTTTGTAAACACTAATGTTGGTGTTTAAATTCTTGATTGCCAGTGGCACTGGAAAATAGCAAAAGACACTTGGAAAACTAAGCATACTTTTTTTTTTTTAACCTTAAACTTCTATAATGATGGGAACCTAAAAATGTCTGGTTTCTGTGCCTTATTATAACATGCAACATTTTAAAATTTGGGCCCGGAATATATTTTTCCTGCTGTTTCCCCCATCTTCTTTCTTCTCTCTTCTATTTACTCCTTGTTCTCTTTTGAATTTTTTTGATCTAATTTCTTTTGGTCTCTCTTCCCTCTTAATTTATATTTATTTCCCTTATTTTCAACTTTGAACCTAAGACTTTAAAAATAGGTTTAAAAAGATAATGGTTCCTTTATTTCCTTTTACCATCTAAGGGTATATTTTCCAGTTTGGTCTCCTCATGTTGTGTTTTTAAAAGGGTTTCATATCAGAGAGCCTGGAAAACTTAAGCAGTTGTAAACCTTCGTATATCATTTCCAGGTCAACTTTGATCTCATATGCCAAGTTCATCAGTGGGGGAAAAAAATTAAATCTCTTACATCTAAATCAATAACTAGTGTTCCAAAGGAAACTTGCTTTATATTTTTAAGGAAGGATAATTCCTTCAATAGCAAAGAAATGAGATGTCAGGGAAAGCCAGAATCTCTTTGTTTAGGACATGGGCTGCTTACCTGACTTTCCTTGTCCTTTTCCCCCTCTAAACATAAAATGTTCTCTCTCTGCCCGCCCCCCGCCTCTCAAGAGACACTTTTGCAAATATTCTTACAGATGAGTGTTTTTGATTTAGCGGAGAAATCCACCTAGTGGCTCAAATCTGTTTAGATAAGGTGTTCATTCCTTCCAGCTTTTCATGTTTCAACTTTTGCGGGGCCTGGCGTACATCCACCACCAACACGTTCTTCACAGGGACCTGAAACCTCAGAACTTACTCATCAGTCACCTGGGAGAGCTCAAAC
This sequence comes from Trachops cirrhosus, assembly GCA_028533065.1. NCBI lineage: Eukaryota > Metazoa > Chordata > Mammalia > Chiroptera > Phyllostomidae > Trachops > Trachops cirrhosus. The sequence continues at coordinate 24,470,527 of CM052541.1, read as the reverse complement.
TGGCTGATTTTGGTAAGCTGCCCCACGAGTCTTTTTCTGGGCTGTGAACAATGCTGCTTTTGTGTACACATGTTTAAAGCATTGATGAGGCCTGGCCTTTGAAAAGTCGAGGCCCACAGAGTGTGATGCTTTGTGATGATATGAAACCACCACAGAGAAAGTGTGAGGCAAGAAACAGGGAGAAAATGGTAGCTTTAGGATTCTATCAAATTCCAGTCTAAAGCAGACCTGAAAACTTCTGCACTCCTATTAGCCACTGCCATTTTTTATACAGAGATATCTGCAAGAGTGAACTGCACTTGGTAGGTTTCTGTAAATGGAGGTGGATATACAAATTCCATCAGAGTAGATTGAGGATATCCCAGGATGGCAGGGTAAAGCTCCAGACTGTCAGGCAGACTCCTGCAATGAAGGCCCCAGGATGCTTGTTCCCGCTCAACTATGTATCTAGAGAGGTATGACCGTAAGGCTTTTATTTCCATCGAAGTGATGCAGATTTCTCCTGAGTGTTACTCTAGCTTTCCATTTTAGTGCTTACCACAGTTTACGATCACACACACACACACACACACACACACACAACACACACACACACCTGTGTGACAATTTTGACTCCTCCACTAGACTAGAGGCATTATGATGGCAACCTGGGTCCATTTTTGCTTATTGTTGTATCCCTAGTGCCTGGCACCATAGCAAGTGCTCAATGAATATTTGTTGAAAAGCTGGTTCTGTGTGAGCTGAGGAACCATACTGTTTAGCAGATGTCAAATAGTTGTACTCTAGCTACAGTACTTTATTCTGAGATAGTAGCTTTCATCTGGGTAGGTAAGCATTTAACAGGCTTTTATTTATCAACTCCCCACAGCAGTGACTCATCTATTGAATATTTTTCCAGCTACAGATCATGTGATTCTGTGAGATCAGTAGCTGACTGAGGAAGTACTCTCGTTGCACAGAGGAGCGCTTTGAAACAGATTCGTCTGAAGTCCTACCAAACTAATTTAGGTTAGCAATCCCCACCCTTTCTCTAACTGCGGATTCCGCACTGCTAAAGCAGAGGCTGGCCACGTTAGTTATGGACCGAGCTCTATTGCTGGTACAGAGACCCGAAATCACAGAGGTCTAGAAGCTGAACTTACTCTCATATCATCTGACCTAAGCAGCCAGAACTTGTAAGGAGGCCCCACCATCCCTAGGATGTCACCCCAACTGCATATTTCAAGATGACTGCCACCACCTTCTCATGACAGCCTGGTGGAGGGAGAAAAGGAAGGAACGCTTATCCTGTCCATTAAGTGCATGATCTGGAAGTTCACACATCACTTCTGTTCATATCACAGGCAAGAATTTAGTCAGGAAGGCTACATCTAGATGCAAAGTAGGCCAAAATTTGAGAAATTCACTTGATAAAGAAGTACACAAGGATCAAGATAGCTGAGTAGCTTTATTAAAAGCACCCAGAGTTTGTGTATTAGTGTTAAAATATTATTTACTCAGCCAGTTATACCCTCCCTGGTAGAATGTGTCACTGGGTTCTCCAGGAAATCCCAGGACGATGAGTTCTGTGCTTCTCCCCTTTGGTTAGGTCTTGCTCGGGCCAAGTCCATTCCCAGTCAGACATACTCTTCAGAAGTTGTGACCCTCTGGTACCGCCCTCCTGATGCCTTGCTGGGAGCCACTGAATACTCCTCTGAACTGGACATATGGTAAGAGCTAGTGCCAAAAAAATGAAGAAATATGTCATCCTACCCTTGAGGGTTACTTTATCATTTATATTACATGTTTGATAATAACTCTAATGATAATAACATTTGTCTACAGAAACATAAAGTGATTTCAAATACATAGCTCATGTGATTTTTTTCAAATCATTCCACAAGTTTTTACAGTTGAAGAAAGTGAGACTCAGAAAGGTCTTGCCCAAGGCGTCTTCTGAATCCTGTACTCTTTCTACCATGCCACACCTCCTGGTTTTTTTCTTCAGTCTTTTGTCTTTTCTCCTGGTCCTTAGAGAAACACACATACACTCCCAAACCACAGATATGTACATACACACTCACTCATCTGTGCATGCATGATCACACATGCCCAAATACAGTTCTGAACCTGGTGAAAGAGCATAAAGACCAAGAGTCAGGAGACGTGATTTTTATGCCAGTTCTACTCCTAATCAATTTCTCTGGATTATGTTATCTTGAAAAAGTCACGTATCCTCTTTGTGTCTATACTCCTCCATTTTGAAAGATTTTATTTATTTACTTTTTTTTTTTTCAAGAGGGAGTAGTGGAGGGAGGAAGAGAAGGAGAGAAACAGCAATGGGTGAGAGATACATGGATCAGTTGCCTCTTGCACATACCCCAACTGGGGACCTGGCCTGCAACCTAGGCATGTGCCCTGACCGGAATCAAACTGGCAACCTTTCAGTTTGCAGGCCGATGCTCTCTCAATCCACTGAGACCCAGCAGCCAGGGCTGTTTCTCCATTTTTTAAAATGAGGGTAACAAACTCTCCCATGGGAGGTTAAATGGGACTGCAGTACAAGTATAAGAACCAGATGAATGCTGTGGATTAGAACCACATTGTTGGGGAGGTTCTTGGATTAATGGGATACAGTGATAGTGTGGGATCTCAGGCAGTCCATGTTCCTAGAGCAAAAGTGTTGTGTTATCTAGACCCTATTCCTGAAACTGGCCCCCAGTCATCATGGGGCCACAGTTAGATGTATAGTGACTGCAGCCACAGCCACCTCCTCAAAGGTAACAAAATCCGTGGACTTCTTTCAAGATCTTAAAAGGTCATATATAAACAGAGGGCCCTGTTTGGTTTTTTTAAACCAATAATGGATTAAAGAAATTAAACAGTATCTTAAAAGGCTAAACTAGGCTTTGGATTTCTTAAAGAATTGAGAACGGTTGCAGAAATTGTCCTTCAGTGTATCTGGAGCTATTGATTTTCTAATACCTGGTGCCATTCCTGCAAGAATTGTCAGCTAGTCAAAACCCTCCAGGCACCTCAGCGCTCATTGTCACTTCAAAGGCCTTTGATGGGCTCTGCTTTCTCAGCTCTTAATGATCGCTTTCTAGTTGTGCTTCTCAGACAGAGTGCAACTTCTACTTATCACTTTGAAACTTTGTTTTATTATGGGATATTATTTAAAACATTCAAAAATATATATAACATATATTTACATATGTGTTTCTCAACAGGGTCAATTTTGCCTCTCACAAATGTTTGGCAATCTCTGGAGACATTTTTTACTGTCACAGCTGGGTGGGTGGTACTACTGGTACCTAGTGGGTAGAGTTCAGGGATGCTGCTAAACATCCTACAAGACACAGTATAGTCCCCCGCAGCATAGATTTATCCAGTCCAAAATGTCAACAGTGTGAAGACTGAGAAACTGATGTAGTTTGGGAAGCATAATGAGGTGAGCTCCATAAACCCTCTTTCCAATGGAGCAACTAGAACATAATACTGTCACCCCTGCTTGGGTCCCTTTCCCATCAACCTGCCGCCCACAAGCGGGGCCTCTACTCTGAATTTTTTCTCTTGCATCATTCCCTTGCCCCTTTTAAAAATAATATTTTTACATTTTAAATGGATTCTAAAAAAGATTATTTTGTTTCACCTGCTTTTGAGGTTTTATAAAAATGGTGTTATATTGGTTTTAGTTTTCTGTGACTTTCTTTTACTTGATGTATTTCTAAGGTTCACTCATGTTGATCTGTGTAGTTACACTTTATTTCCTGTTGATGAATATTCATTTAGTTTGTTTATTGTCTTGCTTATGTTTGCTATTATGAATATACTTGGCATTTACATTTAAGGATTTCTCAAGGGTACTTGGGAATATATTTGCTGTGTCACAGTATGTGATGTTTAACTTCACAAAGTAGTGCCAAGTTGTTTTCCAAAAGTGGTTGTGATAATTTATACACCAACATTGCGTTGTGTCATAGTTCCTTATCCACATCTGCACCAACCTTATAGTAACAGATTTCTTAATTTTTGCTAATCAAGTGGGTAGAATAGTATGATGTTATGATCTAAAATTTCTAATTACTACTAATGAGGTTGCATATCATCTGGGGATTATTTGCCATTTGTGTTTTCTCTTCTATGAAACACCTGTTTGTCTTTATTTATTTTCTTTTGGTCTCTCTGTCTGTCTCTGACTGTCTATCTCTCCCTTTCTCTCATCCTTTCCTTCCTTTTCTTTCTTTATTGATTTATAGAAGTTCTTATATTCTGGAATCTTTTGTCAGTTGTGTGTGTTGTCAGTAAGCCTCCCCCAGTTCATGGCTTATGTTTTCACATCTTTACACTTTATTAACATAAGATCTTAATTTTAAAATTGCTGACCATACCAATCTTTTCTTTTATGATTAGCCCTTTTACTTTTTGTTTATAAAATGCTTCCCTTCCTGAGGTCAGAATGATACTGTCCCGTGCATTGTTTTAATAGTTGTAACGATTTTTCCTTTCACTTTAACTCGTGAAACGTTGGGAATTGACTTTTGTGTTTGCTAACAAATTGTCTGATCTCAGTTTCTTCAGCTATCTGCTATGCCAAATCTCTCGCATATCAAGTTTCCATAAATGCATTGGTCAGTTTCTATGCTCTCTATTCTTTCCCACTGGGGTCAGTTTATCTGCTCCTGTACCAATGTCACTCTATATTAATTCCTATGGCTTTATAATAATACTTTAGATTTGGTAAGACAAGTTTCCCCACTTATTCTTCTTCCAGAGTGTCTTGGCTATTTTTCCCCTCTGATTTTTCATATAAATTTTAGATTCAGTGTTTCAAGTTCCATGAAAAATGAGATTTTCACTAGAATTTCATTCCAATCATAGAATACTATGAAAAGAATTAACATCTTTGTAATATTGTCTTCCAGTTTTTAAACATGGTATATCTCTTGCCCTGACTGATGTGGCTTAGTTGGTTGGGTGTCATCCCACAAAGTGAAAAGTTGATGGTGAGATTTCTGGGTTGCAGTTTCAGTCCCTGGTCAGGGCGTGAATGGGAGGCAGAACGAACCAGCAGATGTTTCTCTCCCTCTCTTTCTCCCTCCCTTCCCCTCTCTCTAAAAATAAATAAATAAAATATTTTTTTACAGAAAACACTGTATAGCTCTTCATCTGTTTAGTTCTTTAATGTCTTTTAGTAAAGTTTTATAATTTTCTCTCTAAGATATCTTACATTACTGGAGCAGAGATTGTTGTTGTAAATCTATTTCTGTTGTTTATTGTTCTTTTAGTTCTTGCATATGATATCTTTTTTCCATGCATGTTTAGTTGTTTTTGAGAGTGATATGCTAGTTTTCCTTAAAATTTCAACTGTGGGATTTTTTTGAGACCTTGAATGACATGGGTTCTCTCAGGGAGATTTGCATTTGATTCTGCTATGTGCATTTTTTAATAAAGAACTTTATTATTGTGTCTTACATACATGTTTGTCTGCCACCCAGATCTTAATTTCTTAATATCATTCTCTACTAAAAAAAACTAGAATTTTTTGAAGAAATGGTCAATTCTAAGGCTAGGGCAGAAGAAAGTACAGGATAGGTCAAAGGACATATTATTGGGTGGGAAAATTTTTTTACAAAGTGATAAAAAAAATGATGGAAATATGTCAAAGGACACAGGAAGCAGCTTGAAGAGATTCCCACTAGCCAGAGCTGGTACAATATAAGCATCAACATCAATTATGACAGTAATGGATTATAATCCACTGGAAAAAATAGAATACACAAGTCTACATTAAAGATAGCCAGGTGGTAAATAGAAAGGAAGCCCCTCCTTTCAGTAGAATGCCAACTAATGACTGGAGAAGGAATGATGGAGTTCAAAAATCACTATTTGTAATATTTTAATAGTGCCTGATTCAAATAAGCATCATCAATGCTAAACTAAAGGGGAAGTTTGATGAGGAATAAGATACTTACATAGACTCAAAGTACCTCTCCACAAATTGCTTATTAACTACAAAGGAAAAAAAAAGTAATTCTGTTGTAGAGAAACATGGCAGATGCCACCTTAACCAAGTAATTAGAGATTATATTATCAATAATGAGACTAACTGATATTCTATACCTCATGATATAATGCTCCAAGAAGGATATAGTATCACTCAGATTTTCCTGAAAAAAAAAAAAAAAAAAAAAAGGCAACATAACCTGAATGCGACCATAAGGAAGCATCAGATAATCTCAGTTGGAGAGACATTCTGCAACATAACTGCTCTGTAGTCTTTAAGAGGTGAAGGAGAGGAAAAAATGTTCTCTATCCCCTTATGTTTTGTGGATGGGCCTGGAAAGTAAACTGATGGGAAGTCAGATTAACAGGAGAAAGGCGTACAGATTAGATTTGATGTTTAAAGTATTACTTGGCTTGGAGGAGGTGGCTTCCTAACAAGAAGAGAAAAACCCCAAAGAAGCAGTTAGGCTTGGAGGCTTTTATACCATTCTGACAAAGGATGGCACATTGTAAAGAAGTGGCAAGACAAAGGAAAAAGGTGTCTGGACTTTTCAGGGGCCATAGAATGAGGAAAAGTAAATCAACGGGGACCCTACTAGTAAATAAGGGTTACTTAGCTGGTTTTTCGGTGTAGATTTTTCTTGGTGCCATTTCTGTCTCTGGTGATAAGGTTGTGCTCCCCTGCTGGTGTGGAAAGGGTGGGAGAATGAGGGGACATCTTCACAAGGGGAATTTATGCCCTGCTTTCAGGCAAATAGAGGAAGGCAGAGAGCTCGTCCTGTGTTTGCTTTTTCTCAATTGCCTTTAGCACAAAATAATCCTTATGCCAGAGTGGTGTATTTCAGGGTGGCATTTTCTGTTCCTGCAAGGTCAAGTTTTGAAAGGCAGTGAAACTGTTCCAGATTAAAGGAGACTGAAGAGACATACCAGCTAAACACAATGCATGGTCCTAGATTGGATCCTGTGGGAAATGGAGCTGAAGAACAACACTATTGGGACAAAAGGTGAAATTTAAATATGGACTGTGGAATAGGTAGGGGTATAGGATCAATGTTGAACTTTCTGATTTTGATAATTGCACTGTTGTTATGTAAAAGAGTGCTTTTGTTCTTAGAAAACAAACACAGAAGTCTTTAGGGATGAAGAGTCAAGTATCTGCAACTTACTCTCCACTGCTTCAGAAAAAATAGAGGTAAATGCACAGGTAGGTAGGTAGTTAGATGAAAGAAAGAAAGAAAGAAAGAAAGAAAGAAAGAAAGAAAGAAAGAAAGAAAGAAAGAAAGAAAGAAAATGATATACAGTATCATTGATATGCAATGATATGCAATAAAAGTAGTACAATGTTGATAATTGGTGAGTCTATTTGAAGGATATTATTCTTGTAATTTTGGGCTTGAAATTATTTAAAAAATCAGAAGTTAGCAAAAAATTGAGAAAAAACTGGTATTTCACCGAAGATGGTGTAAGAAGCACTGGCCTAGTACAGGGTCAGTGTTTGCAATTATTTAATGTGTGTTCAGGAAGAATGTTTATTCCCAAATTGTTGGGTTCAGACTTTTACATATGTTCAAAAATTCAAGATTATTAATTGTGTTATTCAAATCTTTATATCATTTTTATCTGTTTAGCTTAATGAAAGGTGTTGAAATTGTCGGTAGTTTTTATTTGTCTTAAGATAAACTCTCACTGTTGAAAGGAAAGAGAGTCTCGCTGGGGATATAATTCTGTATTGACAGTTATTTTCTCTCAGAGCTTTGAAGATAGCGTTTCAGCGTTTAGTCTTCCATTGTTGTTCTTGTAAATTTGCTTTTAGCCCAATTGTAGAAAAGTTTGCTTTTAGCCTTATTGGCTTTCTTTTGCAAGTGATCTCTCATTTTCTCCAGATGTTTTCCTTTGCTTTTGTTATTATGCAGTTGTCAATATAACTTGTCTAATGTGGATTTCTTTTTTACTTACCCTGCTTGGTACATATCTTGTGCTTCTTCCATTTATGAATCCATGTGTTTCATCAGTTTTTTTCTTTCTGAGTGTCGCCTCATTCCCTTCTCACTTTCTGGAGCACCAGTGAAAGACTGTTAGACTGCATCTGTCTCTTATCCTCTCTTTCATATTTTTCATCCACTCAACTTTGTGTGCTGCATTCTGGGTATTCTTTCCTGAGACTCTGACTGGGTCACCTGGCCCAGGTCTGTAAGTCTCTCCTAAACTAGGTATCCCTTATCTTGTTACTGAAACTAGAAGGATCTATATTATTCCATTGATAAGTGTTTTATTAATTTAATCATGAATAATGATGACAAAACAAAATTCAACTTTAAAATTATTGTCATTACTCTTATTCATTTCACTATTATTGTTGTTTGCCCAGTAAAACTTAAAAGTAATGTAGAAATAGAGCAGTAGCCATCTTCTATTGAATTTACTGTATTTGTTCACTCTTTACATCATTGTTAGATATTGGGTGTTTACATTGGGATACCCCTTCATCCATTTTTTTCTCTTTTCACAGCAATTAGAGAGAAAGCGAGCAGGGAGATTTCCAATTGACAAAGGAAGAAAATTTAAAAATCCTATTCTGCTGGGCCATTCAACTCCATAAGTTTCAAACTGAATGCCTTTAAGGAGGCAAATGATGGTGGTGAGCATTAGACCTCTGTCTTAAAGAAACTAATTGTAACACAGCAGTGCAAGAGCCTCTTATTCACAATGAGCCCTGGTAGCAGCAGGGTCAGTGGGAGGCCCAGAGCAAATGGCTAGATTTTGGAAAACAAACAAGTAGGACATACTGGTTACTCCCCAGTATCTTTTTTTCTCTCTCTGCTACCTTATCAAACTTTAAAAGATCCCATTAGCAATTTCAGTGAGAAAAACTCAAAGTTTTAGGATGATCATGTTGTTTTGTTTTTGTTTTTATTTTTTACATTGCATTAAGATTTATATAACACAAAATTTACCATTTTAAATGTACAATTCAATGGCATTAACTACATTCACACTATTGTTCAACCATCTCCACTACCCGTCTCCAGAACTTATCATCATCCCAAACTGGAGCTCTGTACCCATTAACCAATACTGCATATTACTCCCTCCCCTCAGTCCCTGGTCACCACCGATCTACTTTATGTCTCTACAAATTTGACTTTCTAGGTACCTCTTGTAAATGGAATCAAGCAATGTTTGTCATTCTATATTTAATTTATTTCATTTACTGTAATGTTTTCAAGGTTCATCCATGTTGTGGTAAACTGGGTTTTAAAGAAGGATTTATTTTGCTACACCAAGTGCTCTATTCAAAATTGACTTCAGGCAGCTGCTGGTTTTAGGACCACAGAAAGTTATGCCTGAGAGACTGTGGATTTCTCCCTGCAAACTTCCACATATAAAGAGTGGCCTGGGGAAAAGCAAATGGAAATGCCACATCACTGCCACATACAGCATTATGTTGTTCTGAATTAATTATAACAGTGAGAAATGAAATACTGATTTATTTCTCCTAACAACATTTTTATATATGCTCCTTGCACCTCCAAAAACCCAAAACTCCTGAGATGGTTTATTTCCCCAGAGATTGCCTAAGAAATTTGAGGAATCTTTTTTTCTCTCTTATGGAAGAATTTGTTCATGCTCAGAATAGGGAAAAGGTTAGGAAGAGAGCCAGAAAAAGCAGAAAATGCGTAAGCTGTTTTCTCTAACTTAACTGAAGAACCCCAGTTACAGCAATAAAATGGCCCATACCTCTCTCCTTTCTGGAAGGATTCACTGTTTGAGGCCATCGGGTCCTTTTTTCCCTTGCGTGTGAAGTTCCCCTTCATCTACATGGGCTGCCTCAAGGGTATCTCCACAGAGCAGAAATCCTCTCAGAAGCCTAAAGATATGAAGGGTAGGAAGAGCCATAGGAATAAAGATTTAAGAACAAAACAGGAATAAAAGGAAATAGGAGCTGGTTCGCTATAAGGACTTCAATGTTCAGAATATTTAAAATGTTTGCTCAAGGCTAGTCTGGGGTGGGCAAAATAGGTGATAGCCACATAACTTGTTTAAGAAGCAAATAAAAGATATAAGAATGACATGACTTGTTTACAAAGCAAATAAAAAATAGAACAGTTCTGAAGAAAAAGTGAAAAAAATAGAAAGATAAATTGTGTAGTTTTTAAAGACCAATACTTTTTCCTAGAAAATATCTTTTGTCTTTCAAACTTGAGGTGCACAGACTTAGTTTCTTACCAATGCATTGATATTTATGGTGCTTAAGATATTCCAGGTACTAAAACATAATTGATTTATAAATTTTGTTTGTCTTGTACTTAAAAAAAAAAAGACTCCAGAGAATGCCTATATGATACCAACCATGTAAATGAAAATGAAGAATTTTAAACAAATATTAGTATTTTATTCTGTAATACAAACATCTTGTATTACTTTATAGTACCTGCATAATGGCCTTAATGTCCAGCCTTCTCCAGTATATTTTACATAATTTTTTACACTGTCCCAGTGGAGTAGAAGATAAAGGACACTGAGAAATTGGGTAACAAAAGAGCTTCCTTCTTGTTTCCCTGCAGCCACTAGTATGAAAAGGCACAAGAAGGCAACAAGTTTTTTATGCTCGTATAAGCAATGAAACATTTTTGAGAGGAGAGAAAAAAGTGGACTATGGTTTTGAACCTTGTTTAAAATGCCCAGGCCTCCTAGTGGTTTGTGGGACCCTGAGGTTTCTGGAAGGTGTCAGGGTACTGGATAGAGAATTGGTTCAAGCCTTTAAACCTCAGTACATTTCTATTTTATGTCAGTTAAAAAACAAGTGCATATGTGTTTAATGTATAAACATACATACATATGTGTATGTGTATATATATATTCTACTTCAAAATGAAATGGTTTGAGACCTTTGAAGTACATACAAAGAAAGTGTGCAGGGCGGCGGGCAGAGACGTGTTGATGATATTTGCCAGCTCAGGTTCCGAGTTGGTTTATCTCACAGTCGACCATTGCCAGCAGCCAGGATGATTTTTAACCCTTTGACAACTTTTCGTTACTTTTATTCTTCTCCATATGTTGTTTAATTTATACATTTTATGTCTGTTGCTTTAAAGACAAGAAACAAAAAAAGAATATGGATATTTAAAGACAAGCTAATGAGAATGTTTAAAATAACAATAATTCTAAAAATTTACCTCAAGATACTGCTCACCAGATTCTTAAGTTACCTATGTCTGATCAAAATTCTTGTGCCACATATTAAGATGTCTCCTGTATGTGAAAAATCAGTAAAAAGTAAATATGGTGGCAATTACATACAAAGCGACTTTTCAAAAATTGGAGATAAAAACAATTTGTTGTTAGAGTGGGAGAAATCTGCTCACAAACTCAGTCTGGTAGTGCGTGTGTGCGCACACATGTATATGTGTATGTGTGTGTATATATACATATACCTATATGTGGTGGGTATATGTAATTCATATATATATAATTCTAAGAATAAGCCAGCTCATTTTTTAAATGCAAACCAAATATTAGCTCATGAAAACAGCTTTTGTCTCTTTAGATATAATAAAATACAGTTAAATTTCAATTTTTTAAATATATATATGTTCTGTCTCTACACCAGATGCAAGATAAAAATTACTCTTAAGCTTATTTATCAAGGTATCTGCTTTTTCCTACACAATCAATTTAAAGTAATTTAAATAGCATGTGTTTAAAGTCATATGGAAAAAGTAAAAATTTATCATATGGGATAAATACATATGAATAATATTATAAGACCATATTTAATATGAGTTTTTAATAATGTGATGATTTATAATAAAATTTTCTATTTATATATTTTTCTATATCATGCCACACAAAACATGTCGAGCTGGTTAAAGAAGTTTGCAAATTTATGTGTTAGTGAAAGGGACTTGGGGCGAAAGTTTTGGAGCACGGGGATAATCAGTGTAGTCTGTCGCCTGAACCATTTTATCTCTCAAAAGATTTATAAGAATAAAAATGTGCATTATTGGCAAAATAAATCTTACTTCTTACTGTCTCTCAATAATTACCCTCTTATTTGACTACATACGAAGGAAAACCTATGTCACCCTATTTAATATATTTTAAGATGCACATTCTTGGTGCATCTTACATCGGGATGCAATTTACAATCAGTAGCACCTTACAACACCCATCAGCCAGGCTGGAGTTACCGTTGCAAGTGTGTGAACATCGAACACACCAGCATCAAAACTTGCAGAATGAGTCTCAGTGACTTGGAAGAGTCTTGCAGACAGAAGAGCTTTTTTTTTTTTTTAATTCTTTTTCTTTTCTTTTTTAACCTCAGGAACCAAATGGTTGTGGAAAGGGAGTGAATCAGACATGTTTAGCAACATTCTTTAAACAGGAGTCAAAAGTAGGCTAACTCTGGGTAACTGCAAGGTCAGCTTAGGAGCCCAGCACCCATGACTCTTTGGTCTTTAATGGATTATTTTAAGACAAGCTGTGTCATCAAACTCCTGATCTAGAGGACGATATTGTGGATAAACACAGACATCAAAGAGTCTGAGTCAAATGCTGAATGTGAAAAAGTTTCAGGAGCACCTAAATCAATTTCTTTCACTTAATGTTCCAGTTTTTGCATGTGCAAGTATGACATATGATAAAATAATCTGTCTAATTAAATGTATAACAGCCCTTTCAATAAGAATTAAAGAAACATTCTGAACACATCCTAGTTTTACTTGCAGGGTTTTTGTTTCTTAACAGCACAGACAATAGTGGTGACTCTTACAATCATGGCATCTTGGATTCAGGGAGAGTATTCAGTTCTTAGGTTTAGTACTTTCCCCTCCCCTCATAAAATGGATAGATAGCTAATGAGCTTGAATGAGCTAAAATGTTTGCTATCTATACTGTGTTCCCAAATGCTGGTTACATTCTGTTGTAACAAAAAGCTGCAGGCAGTTCTTATTTTTGGTTGACAAAGGGACTTTTTATTTTTTTTGCCCAAGACTTTTAATAGCATGTGGCCTCTATTTAACTGTCCCCAAAATATTTTTTAGAATGAGAAATGCTAGTAATTGCTTTCCAGGTATGGTTTCTTTGAAACTGTCAGGTTGACTCTTATTTCTTTTGCTAGGGGTGCAGGCTGCATCTTTATTGAAATGTTCCAGGGTCAACCTTTGTTTCCTGGGGTTTCCAATGTCTTTGAACAGCTGGAGAAGATCTGGGAGGTAAGAGAAGAATTTCTCTTAGGAAGAAGAAATACATGCATTTCAAACTTTAAATCAAATTTGCCTTTGAGACAAATGATGCAGTCCATCTGCTTTGAGGAATTAAGCTATGTATTAAGGTTGTGGAGACTGTGGTATTTGCCACAGGTATAATGAGCACCTTGGGAATGAGTGGTCAGGGACCCCCCCGTCATCCTGTAGCATTCCATGAATCCACCTGCTCCCTGTTATTATTGTCTCAGTCTCCCAGGCAGTTTCTGCCATTACTGCTTAAGCAGTCTTGCCACCCCCAGCTCTAATTCTACTATATGTCTGGCCCTGGATCTTTGTCAACTGATGACAAGAAAGTAAATTTTCATAGAACTTCAATAAGAACAAAGGCTTTACCATGTTAGTGTGAGAGAAATACAGTATTTATTATGTTCCTCCAAAACCAAATTCCTAAGATGTCAAGGTGCTTTGTGTGTGGTTCCATTTTAAATTTTATTTTTCAATTACAGTTAACATTCCATATTATTTTGTATTAGTTTCAGGTGTATAGCATAGTGGTTAGACAATCATATACTTTAAAGACTTTATTTATTTATTTTTAGAGAGAGGGGAACGGAGGGAGAAAGAGAAGGAGAGAAACATCAATGTATCAATTGGTTGTTCCTCAATGTTTCCTAAGGAGTTTTCCTTACCTTTATGTGTATATTAATGGGGTGGAGAGGAGCAAGGGGGGAATCAGGACAACTATAATAGCATAATCAATAAAGTATATTAAAAAAGAAAAAAAGGAATAAGAAAAATGAATCAGCTGTGATTTCAAGTGTTCAGTCTAGGAGTAAAGAGTGAAGTATAAGTAAATATATGTGAAACAAACATTAATTGTATATATATAATGAAAGGATATATATGTAGATAATTAGTATAAATTATAATATTGAAATAAGGTATATTTGTTGGGACATTTGAAAGTTGTGTATATTGACATCTGGCCAAGATGGAGGTATAGGTAGAAATGCCTCATTTCCTTGAACAACCAAAAGAAGGATAACAACCAATTTAAAAACAAAAAACAACCAAAAATGCTGGAAAATCAAACTGCATGGAAGTCTGACAACCAAGGAGTTAAAGAAGAAACCTTCATCCAGACAGCACCACAATCCAGTGAAGTGGGTTGCCCTGCCCTGACAAATACCTAGGGTTCTATCCCTTTCAACGTAACAGGTGTGCCGAGACAAAGAAATATGGTCCGAATGAAAGAACAGATCAAAACTCCAGAAAAAGAACTAAGCTACAAGGAAACAGACAACCTATCGATGCAGAGTTCAAAACACTGGTAAATCAGGATGCTCACAGAAACTATTGAGTTTGGTTGCAAAATGAAGGAAGAAATGAAGGCTATACAAAGTGAAATAAAGGAAAATATATAGGGAACCAATAGTGAAGGGAAGGAAACCAGGACTCAAATCAATAATTTAGAACAAAAGGAATAAACATTCAACTGTAATAGAATGAAGAAACAAGAACTCAAAAAAAAAATGAGGAGAGGCTGAGGAACTTCTGGGACAAATTTAAATGTTCCAACACCCAAATCATAGGGATGCCAGAAGGAAAAGAATAAGAACAAGAAATTGAAAACTTATTTGAACAAATAATGAAGGAAAACTTCCCCAATCTGGTGAAGGAACTAGAAATGCAAGTCTAGGAATGCTCAGAGAGTTCCAAAGAAGTTGGATTCGAGAAGAAACACACCAAGACACATCATCATTAAGTCACCCAAGATTAAAGATAAGGAGAGAATCTTAAAAGCAGCAAGAGAAAAGGAAACAGTTACCTACAAAAGAGTTCCCATAAGACTATCAGCTGATTTCCTAAAAGAAACCTTGCAGGCAAGAAGGGGCTGGAAAGAAGTATTCCAAGTCATGAAAGGCAAGGGCCTACATCCAACATTGCTCTATCCAGCAAAGCTTTCATTTAGAATGGAAGGGTAGATAAAGTGCTTCCCAGATAAGGTCAAGTTAAAGGAGTTCATTATCACCAAGCCCTTATTATGTGAAATGTTAAAGGGACTTATCTAAGAAAAAGATGATCAAAAATATGAACAGTAAAATGGCAAACAAACTTACAGCTATCAACAACTGAACCTAAAAAATAAAACCAAAAACTAAGCAAACAACTTGAACAGGAACAGAATAACAGAAAAGAAGATCACATGGAAGGTTATCAGTGGGGAGAGGGAGGGGGAGAAAGGAGGAGGAAAGGTACAGGGAATTAGAAGCATAATTGGTAGGCACAAAATAGACAGGGGGAGGTTAAGAATGGTCTAGGAAATGGAGAAGCCAAAGACCTTGTATGTACAACCCATGGACATGAACTAAGGGGTAGGGGGGAATGGTGGAGGGTGGGGATCTACAGAGGGGAAGAAAGGGGAGAAAAAATTGGGACAACTGTAATAGCATAATCAATAAAATATACTTTTAAAAAAGTTATGTATAAACTGATTTTTTTGTATTATATACTATTTTTAAATAATCATGTTCTTAAAAGCATTTAGCACAGCACTTAGAAATCATAGAACAGAAAGAATGGGCTCAAGACCTGATGGCTCTCTAGTTAATTGGTTCAGATTTCCAGGACTTGCCTTGCTGATTGACACTGGCCATCTGAAGATCTTTTAGGTAATTCATTAAGTGAAAGAATCTGAACTTGAATCTGGATATAAAGTACCAAAACATGAGTGATGCAGCAAAAACAAACATGTCTTAACAAATCAGTCTAATAGTTCTTGCCCAGAAAGCCATGTTCATTTCTACATTGTCTTTATCACACTGCAATCAATCAAAGGGACTTTATTTTGACACTTATGACAACTCATTACAAATTTAAAACAAGTAAACATATTAGAAATAACACTGGCCTGCAGTCTGAAGACATGAATTCTGAACCCAGCTCTAACTTCATGTTATGAGGGAAAGCAATTCACATAACTGACCTCCATGGATTTCTAGTGTCTTAATTGTTACAGATGCTCCTCAACTTATGATAGGTTACCTCCTGATAAACACTTCATAAATTGAAAATGTCAAAAGTCAAACCATACTAAGTCAGGGACTACCTGTATTTGGCTTTCTGACTCCATGACATTGTGACTTTTTGAAGAAACTATAAAGAAAAACAAACAAAGAACAAAATGTAAAGAAAATGTTGTAGCTCCCATCACTTAAGATCATAATATTCTTCTCTGTTTATGCGATTCCCCCTTTTCCCCAGGTAGTTTTTTTCTCGTCTGTCAACTTGCCTAGTTCATTGGTGACTTTTGATCTGTACTGATCAAGGATATAGTTCCATATTGCTTAGCCATGCTTTGTGGAAACCAGGTGGTCAGATTCATTACATCTCATTTCCCCCTTGGTCCTGTTGAAGGAGGACCATAGTTTTGTTATCATACCTGTACTTTCACATTCTGAGGACAAAGTGGAAAGTCACCACACTCAGCAGTGTGTTGTCCTTAATACTACTCCATCTCAAACAGGTTAGAAAATTAGACATTACATATAGTTCCTGAATTTGTGTTTTGCTAAACATGGCCAACACAAATGAAAATAGGAAATCTATTTCCAGTCTATGATATTGGATGTAGGCATGGTTTCTTTGAAAGCAATGTGCCCATTCTAAACCTCCCCACCTCTAAACACACCTTTCCTCTGTATTTATCCTGAGATCTCATTTTTAGGAATAAAGATATAACTAAAAGTCCTGAATTTTTCTTTTCCCATCTTTCTGAAATGTGTGTGTGTGTGTGTGTGTGTTCACATCTGAGTAGCTGTCACAGCTTTCTGAAATCTAATTCATTCAATAAGTGTTTTTTAACAAATAATCCCAGCTGTGGTTCTAAAATCAGAGTAAAACAAACTATGCAGACCTTGAATCCATTAATCAAAATGCCTTCAGTTTCCATTCCAACAAAGGCAGAGAACAGCCCTGCAGCCCACTGTGTTTTCAAATATAGCATCACTAGCTGCCTTTTTAAGAGCCTTTAGGGAGGGCATAAATCAACAATTTTGGGTTTTCAGTTTCCCAGACAGTGAGGTAGAGATTTAGTAATTTTCTAAAGGGAAAACGAATTCAATAACTTTCAAATAGAAACTCAGCATCAGATTTCCAAATAAAGGATATTGAATTTTGTTTGAACTTTTTAAACCTCAAGTTTAAAGCCTTTAGTATAATATTTAAAAATCATTGTTATCCATTTTGTTGATTTAATTAAACATAATGCAAAATAACCAACAAATTCTGGTAACTTGTATCTTAGAAAAATATGGATGTGATCATTATTTATTTCTCTGTTGCTTTTTTCTCCTCCTTATCTTTGCTTTCTTTTCATTGTATTTTGCCAGTCAACAGAAGACGTATGGGTACGTGTAAGTCACACCCACTTGTTTACATGCACATCCATGGAAATACATAAGATGGTAGGTTCAAAAAGTGGAACTAGCTACCCATCCTCTGGCCCATTCCTACAAAAGAAGAATTAGTCCATTTGGTTTTTCAAAATGGATTCTAGGATTCTTAGTGTTCTTCAGGCTCAGGGTGGTTGATAGGAAAAGCCATCATTTAAAATCATACAAGCTTTTAACAAGACTTTCAGTTAGTTTAGGGAATAGATCAAAGAAAGAAGATTTTATGTGTGGCATGATTTTTAAATCACTATTATATAAGGGAGAGTAGCACTTCAGTGTCTTTTGTTTGAGGACAAGCTTAAAAGGCACCACAAAATATACCTTTCAGCCAGAGTCCTAATCAACAAGCTGGTGGGTATTGAGATTCTGTGTTTCTCGTGGATTAGCATCAGTCAGTTGTTGGCCAGTGGACTTCCTGCCATAACACTTGGACTGCTGTTTTACAAATGGATTCTCTAGACTCTTTGTACACGAGATGCTTCTAAGAAGAATTCTATTGTAGTGGTGTAATAAAAGGTACTAGTATTTTACTAATGTTTTAGAAAAACAATGTTATTCTAGCCCTGGCTAGGTGGTTCAGTTGGTTGGAGCATTGTCCCATACACCAAGAGTTTGTGGGTTCAATGCCCAGTCAGGGCACATACCTAGGTTTTAGGTTCATGGTTGGGGCCAATTATGGGAGGCAACCGACTGATGTTTCTCTCTCTCCCCTTTCCTTTCTCTCTAAAATCAATAAACAAAACCAATGTTATTCTAGCTCCCAGATATAACTGACATTGGGCTTTTATGATTATCTTAAAAGAATGGAAAGGTGATACCTACAAGGGAACACACAGAAACAGCACCATCCAAAATCTGAAATGTATTGACTATGTACTCCAAAGACTTCTATTTTCCTATTAATTCAAAACCACAGCTTCAATTTAGCAATCCAGAGTATAAATGAGATCTTATTTAGTGATGTTGTTACTATTACTGTCCACCAGTTAAAAACCAAATACCACATTCCAAGCTGCTGGGCCACAGAAAAAACAAGTAGATATGATGAATTTGGTACAAAGGACTAGAGTTAGGTTTGGGATCATTTTCAACCAACATTCCACTGCCTAAAGGTCTGTAATCTGAACCCTTTTTAATTTCAGCACATTGCAGAACAGCTGAATGCCCATGCTAAGACATAATTTAAGCTGTCAAGTGCCTCCTGTTTTGTGTGTGCGTGTGTGTGTATACACACACACACACACACACATACACACACACACAAAGAACAGGATACACATATGTGTGTGTACACACACACATAAACACAAAGAACAGGAGATATATAGCTATACATATATATACACACACACATACACACACAAACAACAGGATGTGTGTGTGTGTGTGTGTATAGCCTTATCGTTACTAGTGATGTCCTTTTGCCTTTTATCTGCTGTTAAGGCAAAAGGACATCAGCAGTAACTCCCAACATAGCATCCTAATGTATGTTAGTCATGCAATAGATATTAAACTATGAGAATATGGCTTTAAGCAAGGTTGTATAATTTGCCTCATGACAACAAGTGAGTTAGTGAGGATACAGGCTGAGGATCTATATTAGGATTCTCCAGAGAAACGAAACCAATAGGATATATAGAGATATTTAAGAGGAAATTTATTGTGGGAATTGGATCATGCAATTACGGAGGCTGGGATACGCCATTTGCAAACTGGAGAAGCAGAAAAGCCAGTGGTGTGATTCAGTCTGAGGCCAGAGGTCTGAGAACTGAGGGGGCTGCTGGTGGTAAATCCCAGAATCTGAAGACCCGCAGACCAGATGCACTGATGTCTGAGGGCAGGAGAAGATAGACATCGCAACTTAAGAAGAGAGAGAATTAGCCCTTCCTCTGCCATTTTGTTTTATTTAGACCCTCAGTGGATTGGATGATGTTTGTCCATAATGGTGAGGATGGATCTCTCTACTTAGTCTACCAATTCAAATGCTAATCTCTTCCTAAAACACCCTCACAGACATGCCCAGAAATAATATTTTACCAGCTGTCTTGCCATCCCTCAGCCCAGTCAAGTTGACACATAAAACTAACCATTGTAGAATCATAGGAATATACTAGTTTTGCCTGTGAAAACTACAAATATGGGAACACAAAAGTTTCTCTCCTGTATGTATTAGCTGGTATAATGTGACCTACATCTAATTCTTCCCTGTTCCTCCCTGATCTTTCCTTCATGACTCTATACCTGCTCCGTACACCTCATCACCCCCTCATTTTTCTCTTTTTTGGCTATGTATAGGTATTGGGAGTCCCTACAGAGGATACCTGGCCTGGAGTTTCCAAACTACCTAACTACAATCCAGGTAATATTTAATTTGAACTTCTGAATGCTCTAAGAATTAGCAGTGTGAGAGATTTAGCTACACAGTGTGTTCTTTTGTTGTTAACTCAACAGCAAAGGTAGGTCTAGACAACTGTTTAGGTCTTCTATTCCTTGACTAGTCTTTAATGAGGAGGACACTGAAATAGTAGTTGAATTTAGACTAGTTCTCAAACTCTATAAAACACAAGTAGCAAACTGAACAAGAATTTGATATGACTATTACTGTGGATTCCATACTCATTCCACATACAGAATAGCTCAAGGAAAAAACTCAAAAGATAGTCACTTTTGAGCCCATGACTGTCATTGATTTATATGCTAAGACAACAGAGGGGAAATAGAGGCTAGGCCCAGGACAGGCCAGGTAAGATATCTCTAGATTATACAAGAGTTTACCCAGTTGGTCATTTTCTGTCCCATTTTGTCCTCCAAGACTGGCTCCCAGGGTGGATTTGGAAGTTTTGGAAATGTTGCCCATAGGGGAAGTCTTTGAGAAATGGTCTCAAGGCCATGGCAGAGGGGACAGATTAGCCAGTCTTCACATCAAGGATGCTGAGACAGAAGGGAGGAGACACGCAGAGATGAAGGGATGTGTCAGATGCTAGAGAAGCAAGAATGACTTAAAGGAGAGCTAGATATGCACAGATAAGGACAAGATTAAGATGAATACAGCCCAAGTCACCTTTTCTAGTCTTTATATTCTTACATTGTCCCATTATTAAAAATGTTCTTCCCCCCCAAAATTGTCATTACTAACGTTGATATGACATTATCCTGCAAGGGTTTCATGAGAGCAAGAAACTGTATGGAGATTAAAAAGTGATTAAAGAAAAAAACAAAAGACATAGGAGACTAGGGATTTTTTTCTTCTGTAACATCTAATATTTTTGCTCAAACAGCTATATATAGGGATCAGGTATCTTGAACTAACCATGATTATGGAAACTTTATAGCAAGCTAAAGACAAACTGTAAAGTCATTTCAGTTTATGTGAATGATCATATGCAGTGGCAAATAGCTTTAGGGTCATTTACAAATAGTTTGCCATTTCTAAATTTTGCTAGTTTAGTACCTGAGAAAAATGCTGCTATCTGCCCACAGGGCTTCCCTTTGGTCTGAGATAGAAAA
This sequence comes from Trachops cirrhosus, assembly GCA_028533065.1. Lineage (NCBI taxonomy): Eukaryota > Metazoa > Chordata > Mammalia > Chiroptera > Phyllostomidae > Trachops > Trachops cirrhosus. The sequence continues at coordinate 24,449,373 of CM052541.1, read as the reverse complement.
AAGAACAGGCTTCTTGTGGAGACCTTGATCCAGTCTGCGATAGGTCCTATCTCCTGTTGCCATGGTTTCTAGGAGAGTCTGGCTTTCATCTTCTCCCACCATACCCACATGTCTCCTTACCCTGCCTATACTCTCTTCTCCACGTGAGAATGGGAGCCCTCAATGTTCTAATGTGAATGCAAGCACATTATATCATTTAGGGTCACCGATGGGTTGTAGAAAACAATTTGGATACTTTTAACACAAAACTGCCATGGTGAACATATGTTGATCCCCCGAACTTAAAACATTTGGGTCTCTGGTTGGTCCAGGCAATAAACAGTTTCTTAGTACAGAATGCCTTGATGAGGACAAAAATGATAGAAACTTGGCCAAAATGGTCCCCTGTCAGATTCTGTACTAAATAAGGTAACTGGGTTCCAATAAAACAGCGAGAAATATGCTACAATTTTTCATTTTGCTGTTGTCAAAGTAATGTGAAATTTTTATTTATAAAGAGAAATTCTACAGGTACACCATCAATAGGGTTTGTACTTTGCATTGTTTTCCTAGTAAGCATTCAATTTAATTCAAATGAGTCAAAAAACTTTGAGCACCTACTGTCTTTTCTCTAAGATAAGTCCAGCTTATCTTGGACCTGGGCCTGGGGTCAGTGCTATTGGTAACTCAATCATGGGGACCTTGTTTTTAAAGGTCCATTCACCTCTGTGTTCCAGGAACATCCCCTATGTGAATCAAGAAGTCTCTTTGAGCCACCTTCCTCACCCACCCCCATCCCTGAGCTGCTGCTGCTACCCTTGAACTCCAATGATTGAGGGAACAGAAGAGGGGATGGGAGCCAGAAAAATGTCACAGAGCAGAAGTGTGAACACCACTCTGGATGAGATTTCCATTCTTTTCCTTTTCATTCTAAGTTGTAGTAAGAACCCCAAACTTTGAATTCAGCTGGTACAGCAATTTTGAGGGAACCAAAGAGCTTAGAACTTGGGAGAATCATCCAGTGTCCATCTGTGCCCACTCTGCCATTCCCAGACTTTGTCTGGGCTATGTCTAGGAAGACAACACCGTCTCTCTTTGTCCAGGTTAAAACAAAACAAAACCTGACCCTGCTGGAGAGATTCGTCTGGTGAGCAGGGCTGGGGGGTTTTTAGCCATCAATTCTGACTGTTGTGCCTGATTAAACCTGGGCAATGTAGGAGAAGTATGTAATTTTAGAAACTGGTTTCTTTCTTTCTTTCTTTCTTTCTTTTTCTTTCTTTCTTTCCTTCTTTCTTTCTTTCTTTCTTTCCTTCCTTCCTTCCTTCCTTCCTTCCTTCCTTCCTTCCTTCCTTCCTTCCTTCCTTCCTTCTTCCCTTCCTTCCTTCTATCTCTTCAGCCCCCTCCCACCCCCCCACCCCCCAATTTTAAGCAAGCTGGCTGGGAAGCCTGTGTCCTCTACTTCAAAGGGCCAGTTGTCTTATTTTGATGTGGGCAGATTAAGAAGTAGGCTTTGAAAAGCAGGCTTTTTTTGCTTGCTTTCTTTCTTTCCCTTTTTTTTTTTTAATCTTTTCTCCTGGGATAGCTTTCAGAGCAATATATCCAAGTGTCAGTGAGGGGGTTCTGACGAGCACGGATTCCCAGACTCTCAGCAGGATCATTCTCTAACAGAAATATAAAAGTGAAATATTAAAAACCCTGGAACGTGAACTCCATCTGCAGAGTAGCCAGTGTCTTGCCTGCTTTCACCATGGGAAAAAAAGATCTTGAAAAAAGAGGGAGGAGAAAAAAAAGCTCTTTGAGTAAGAGGTTTACAGGTTTAGTAGAGCATAGTAACATCCCCTCAAAGAAGTGGGTGTTGCTCTGTGACCCCCCAAAATGCTCCTCCTTTGACTCAGCCGCCAGAACACTCACCCTCCCCTGGCAACACACCCCCTTTTCACATGCTAACTGAGGTGCCTGTGATTGGCTGAACAATAAGCTGGTCACACTTGCTAAAGGACTGCCATCTTTCACACAATTAGCCAAGACACATTAATCAAACTGGCGGGGAGCTGGGGCTGTGCGGGCCTCCTGCAGTGGGGGAGGGGAGCAGTTTTGGTGATCCTTAATAAGAGTCCACAGGAAGCAATAATAAAGGACAGCATGCTAGAGGGGATTCTGTCCAGAAAATCTTAAAAGGTGAAAGCTCCATATCTGTGAAGCCAGAGGATCCCAGAAGCTTAGAGCAAACCAGATACTGGTCTTGGCTAAAATCTGCTGTTACAAGACAGTAGCATGAATTTAAAAGTTGGACCCCCAAAGACATTTTTACAAAGTTCCCTTGCCTCTTAGGTTTTCCCCTGCCCCCCAAAAAATGCACTCAGGAGTTCCTTCCCTTTTGAGCTTCCAGCACTTCGGGTCCAAATGGAACCAACAGGAGTAAAGCATATATAAAAAGTAGAGAACAATTTTGAGTCAATTACGATAAGGTATTAAATGGCAAGGTGTTGGTTCTAAACTCATTATTTGAAGGACCTTAAAAACAGTTAATATTGAGAGAAAAAAGTAGGTTGACATTTGTGCATTCAATGGCAATCTCTTCTGGCTTTTCTTTTCCAAATTTCCTCTAAATAGATTTTCCAATGGCAATCTAGAGCTAATAAGATCATACCTTAGAGACGGGTTTGCTACAGAATCATGTAAGGCTTTTAAAAGACTCAACTAAATATTTAGACATTTCTCAGCTAAAGTAAACAGAGGGCTTACTCCTCTGGAGGTTGTCCAGTCACCATCTCATTAGATGCAAAGATCCTGTGATAAAGAAAAACTTTTTTTTCTGCCCACACGATTGCAGCCCAGTTGTGGTTTTTAATGTGTCATTGATTGTTTCATCCAACTTCTTTTGCTCCACTCAAAGGGTCTGTCGTGGCTCTGTTTGCTTCCTTAAACACGGTTTTTGAAAGCACTCATGCTGTGTGAGCTCAAATCCTAGCATTAATGTACTGCTGGGTTCATTTCACCACACTCAAAAGCGCTGAGTTTAAATCCCTCTCAATTCCATTTGAGGCACCAGAAGACTTTATCCTTCTCCACTAATGGTTCCAAGTTTACATCTAGATACTGGGGTCAAGGACAGGAGAGGATTTAGAAATAACAGTGCATGACATTAGTCAATGCATTTGCCAAATTGGCAATTAGTTCCTGATGTGCATGCAAAGCATCTTATTCCTGACTCTTTGATGCTTGTTCCCATTGAGAAGGGAATAGAGTCCACAGAGGCCTTCAAACTTTTAAAGAAATATCTGCTGAAAATCATGCCTGATTTGTGACAAGAGCTCAGCTGCAGGGAAGCATCCGGGATTATCCTGGTTCTTTCAGCCCCAGGAAGGAACACTGCACATGGTAAGATTTTCCACTGGAGGAACTTAGTGGAAATCAAAAGACAGGAAAGCGGTACTAAAAACCCTGCAGAGACCCAGACTCACATGGACTATGAACCATAGATCCTGCTCATGCCTAGTCGTTTTCAGTATGCCTGCTTTTTCAACTGTTGGCCACCAGGTGGAAGCAAGAAATAACAGGGACAGAAATATTTTAACAGAAACGCTGACATCAGACAGCATTTTACTGGAGCAAGGAATGCTTTCTCTAGGAATGTTTTATTTTGACCTGAAACGCAGTGTAAGAGCTTCACTTCAACTGATACCACTGTGGAAGAGATGATTATTAAAGTCCAAAATGATCCTTGCCCTTATTGGGATGGTAGAGAGCTACCATACTTTGGACTCAGAGGGTTCTGCACATGTCTTTGTTTCAATTGGCCTCAGTGCCCCTCCATCACAAGAGCTACTAGCCAAGGGAGTTTTTCAGTGGGATGAACTAAGGGGAAGGACACTGATAAGAGAGGCTTTAACTATGAGCTTGAACTCTTGCATGGACCAGCAAGTCCAAGCTTCACCTTGTACTCCCAGTGGGCATTTGTGGAAGTTACTTATTTCCCAGTTCCCTAATCTGAAAAATGGGAACAATCCAATCCTTGAAAAAGCATTCCCTATGTGCCAAGCAAAGGACATACATAATTGCTAATTCTTACTTCTGCCTACCAGGGTCCATGTGGGTGGGGAGGGTAGGATGGGGAGTACCATGACTTTACACCAAGCACTGAGGCTTTCTCCAAGGTCCCCACAGAGGCACTTCCTACAGTGGCAATGGGTCAATTCACAGCCAGATCTTGTTTTCGCTTTGTTAACTATGTTGTGTCCCTGTGTCTCGTGTTGTAGTGTGGTTCTGAGAAATAAGTGAAATTATTAACCTGCATCTGCCATGGTACCTAACTTTTGTTTTTAGATATACTTGGCATATAACATTGTATTTGTTTAGGCATACAACATAATGATTTGTGTTATTGTGAAATGATCACCACACTAAGTCTGGTGAACACGAGTCACCACACAGGGTGCCTAACTTTTAGTGGGTGCTCAGCAGAAGTTGGTTGTCATTCTGTTTTTCACTCAGGGTGGAAGTTCATTGAGCTGCTCAGTGACTTGCCAAGGTTCAGATTCTTGGCTTCCTTCTAGATGCCAGGCACACCTCCTAGCACCAGAACTGAATTTTGCTTTCTCTTGCTTGGGCCTAAACATTGCTTGAATTCACACACCCTCAGAGCTGACCTGCAGTTTTCAAATTCTTACCTAAGTCAGTGTGAGGGCCTGTTAAAGCAGTTCCTGCTAGTGAAGGCTCCATTCTGCTCCCCCTGCCCCTCCCCCCACCCCTACAGGCATTGTTGTGAGATGCCTGCGCACTCTATGGCTACAGGCCTCTTCCCTGGGAGGACCCTTGTTATCTACATGCTACATAATGGGTCTCCAGTAAGGGCCACTAAATCACAGATAGAATTAGCATTATCATGGCTGATTTCATCCCCCCACAAAAATGGCATAGTGGAAAGAGTGCTGAAGTTTTCTACAGAGCAAACCTGACGCCTTTCAGTGTCTTTAATATTTTGTATATGTCTCCTAACTGGCACATAATAATTACTAATTATCTGTTAAGTAAAATAATCAGTGACTAGAAGTCAGAGAACCTGGGTTCTAGTTCCAACTGTGCCCTCAAGGACTCTAAAAATCCTGTTTTGCCTGTTTTGCCAAGAAAGCACATATAAGTTATTATTCACCTTATTACTGAGTAATAATAACTACTGTCATTGAGCATTAATGATGAGTTAGACACTTTACATATATTATTCTGCCTTGATTTACGACAGGCCTGTCATTTAGGGCCTGTGTTCTCACCCCAACTTCATAGGTGAGAGAGCTGAGGCTCAGGGAGATATGTGTCCAGCCAGAATATACAGATACAGACCTGTGGGACTCCAAGGCAGTATTCCACATGGCCTGCCAACCATCAAAGGGAAAATATAATGATTTGGTAACAAAACAATGACCTACACTGAGGACCAGCTAAGAACACTTTATCAAACATTTCTGAATGATTATGTCCTTCTACCCAGACTTGATTTTAGAATCTGTGAGCTTGGCAACATGTTTCTGGAATGTACTGTGAGTGGAGTCCCTAACTTGAGACTCCAGCAGCCAGCCCCCTGCTCCACTCCTTGCTCCAGCTAATGAAGCCACTGGCGTTCACCGAACCCATGAACCCTGACTGGGATCATTACGGTTGTGCCCTGGAGTGCTGCCAAAAGCTCCCGGGGGGTTACTATTAACATCTTTATTAATCCGTCCCCCAAATCAGTCAGGGAAATCCATTTAGATACACAGCCCCCTTTGATCTTCATTAATAGTTTCTTCTAGTTTCTACATTTATTTTTAGTTTTCTCATCTTTAATTTATTTGGTGGCAATTAGTAGTTCTTATTGAGGGGGACTAGATGATCTTTAAGTACTTAAGATTAGGAAAAATTGCAAATGAGTGAAAGCAAGTTAAAATTTTTTTTTCAAGTAAAACCCTCCTATGTTTCTTCCTAGTCCAAGAAAAGGAGTCTTAAGATTCCAAATATCATAAAAGTGGCTCAAACTGGAGGCTCCTTCCCCACCTCCATGGCCAAAGCCACGTGTCACTGATCTCTGTAAGACACACACGTGGGCTTTCTTGAGATACTTTTGCATTTTAAGAATAGGGTTTAGTAAATTTATTTCACTTTTATTTTTATACAAGCATCAATTTTTCATTCACTCAACAAATATTTATTGAATGCTAGGTGTTGGGACTGGGAGATTAAAGACTAAATAAGATATAGATACTCGCCTTCAAGGCATACAGTCTGGAGGGGGAACAATAAATAATACAATGTGGAAAGTATTAATACCCCCTGGGGATCTCTAGGAGCACTAGAAAAAAGGCGCCCTTGGTTTGCCTGGGGAATTTTAGGGATTATTTGAGAGAAAGAGGTATGAGCTGGGTCTCAAAGATGATTAAGTGAGCTTTTTCCAGGTGAACAAGAGGAAAAGAATATTCTAGACAAAGGAACTTGATACAGAGGAGTAGGAAAGCAGGTATATTTGGTCATATACCAAGCAGGTAAATTGCTCAGGGAAGCTAAAATGTTGGTTTTGTGGTAGGACATTGCTGGAAATTAACTTGTAAGGGTAGACGGGGACCAGATGGGGAAGTGCTCTGGAATCATCCCAAGGATTTGGACTTGACTAGTAAACAAAGAGAGGCATTGGATGATTGTTGGCAGGGAAGTGATATGGCAGGACTTAAACTTTAGAAGAATTACTTAGATTATATGTAGAATTAAATTGGACAGAAGCACTGTGACAATGCTCTTCAGGGGTGTCCAACCTGCAGCCCGCCGGCTGCACGCAGCCCAGGATGGCTGTGAATGCGGCCCAACACAAAATCGTAACTCTACCTAAAACCTTTTTTTTTTGGCTTATCTGTTTTCATTAGTGTTTGTGTATTTAATGTGTGGCCCAAGACAACTCTTCTTCCAATGTGACCCAGAGATGCCAAAAGGTTGGACATCCCTGCTAGATTCTAGAAGACAAATAGGAAGTCTCAACTAGAGCTGTGGCAATGGATAAAGAATGGAAGGGACAAATCAATAAAGCATCTAGGAGGCAGAGTGAAGGGGAAGTTGTAACTGATTGGATTTAAGCGGTGAGGGAAAATGTATCTACAGTGGGTAAAAGAATGATAGCGCCTTCCTCTGGCACAGGTAATAAAAGGGGGAAGAAACAGGTTTGTGGAAAAGATAATGAGTATAAGGTTTGGACATTTTGAGATTAGGTTATTTCTGGGGCCACCAAATGGAAATACCTAGAAAGCTATTAGAAATACAAGCCTATGATTACAAAAGTCCAATCTAGAAATGCAGAAGTGGAATTCATCCACTTAAAGTGTTATTTAAAGCCCTGGGTATGAATTCAATTGCCCAAGGGAGAGTGTGTAGAGAAAGAAGACTGTGTTGGAACCCTGGGGGACCAGTACTAAGGATCAGGCAAAGGAGAAAGGGGTCCCAGAAGCTGAGAAGGAACATCCAGAGAGGCTGCAGAAGACCAGATGATGATGATGATGATGACGACGATGATGATACACCACCAAAATCATGTGGCTATAAGCTCTTTGAGGGAAGGTCAAATTCAATACATGTCTGTGTATTCCCAGTGCTGAGGACAATGCCTCTCTGTGGTGGGCCTTAAATATTTGTTGAGACTCCTATGAAATGGCAAATATCATCAAATGATGCATTATTAAATACCATCAGCAAAGAGTGGCCGAGCTATAGCTCAAACACTGTCTGTGGGTGTGGACAGGCATTAAACATGGAAAGGTCCTGGGTAAAGAGGAGAGACTCCTGGCTTTGTCATCCCCTCCACCCACAGCAAGCAAGGTCTGGCTTCCCCTTCCTCTACAGAGACCATTACCTTAGGGGTAGGCTTCAGAGCATGAGATATTTTCTTAAAATCCACAGAAAGTTTTGATGATGCAGGGTTAGAAAAGTGATAAACCACAAATGTGTGTTGGAGTGCCAGGCTCAAATGCCAGGGAACGCCCTCAGTGAGAACATTGCCTTTTGGCATCCTGATGACGCCCAAACAGGAGTCTAAAGCCTGCTAATGCAAAGCATCAGAAGAGCCAAATTTAGACTCTTTGAGCCAAAGACTAAGGAAGCTTCCAGGCCAGGCACCTAAGGAAGAGGGAAGCAAGCAACCAGGAGGGTGTGAATGTATATATTAGGGGTCGGGGGCAGGTAGAGACAGAAGAGCTACAGATTTTTGTGGTGTGGTTTTAAAGTTACTGCTTGAGATAGTGAAATAAGGCTAACAACATTATCAACTATTTAAATATACGATATCTCAAGAATGCATTGTATTTGGGAAATTCCAGAGGTGTAGCTCAGTAGACAGCACTTATAAGATAACCTTAGGGTGATTGTGAGAAGACTATAGTAACTAGAAAATGTTTTACCTTGAGGTAAGACTCAGAATAGTCCTGGTGATATTTTATCAACCAACCAACAAGTCTCTGTTAACTAAGGTTACTGTTCTTGAAATGAGCTTTCTTAAATATTTATGAAAAAATGCATTATTTGACTATGGCAGCCACAGTTCTGCTGTCATTTTAATTTTACTCTACTTAGTAGGGAAATTTAAATGTTCAGCTTTTAAAGTTTCTTTTTGTAGCTTACTTTGCTTTTCCTACCTCAAATTCCAATTGAATTCCAAATTGAACTCTTTTTAAGAGAACTACGGGAGAAAAATCTGGTCTCAAGATTTACTATCAGCTTTGGTAGGGGAAGGGAAATAAGCTGCCTACAGACTTATGACTTTTAGAGACTACTGAAGCCAGAGAAACAGACTCGTCTTGAAATGGTACTGTGTAAAATGTGTGTCTGTTTGTGGATCATTCTCTCATTGATCACTTGCAGCTTAACTACTGGCAGAAAAATCAATGGGAGAGAGAAAAGGTCATTCAGCATCAGGTTATCTGCATAGGAGTGGGACGGGAGGCCCCGAACAGGCATTGGGCTTTGGCTGGGTTTCTTAACAGCAACCTGAATGACTCTGGACACATCACTCCCTCTATCTCAGCTCATGCATCCACAACATAGATGTGGGAAGAGAGTCAGGCACAATCTTTGCAAGACGTGGAACCTCAAGTTCAATGTTATTACATTGTCTCCTGGCGCAACTCGTAACAGGTCATCCTTTACTGGTAGAATTTATGCAAACTGATTTTTCCCTTATCAGACTTCTTCTTCCCCATCCTTGAAAAATATCTCATATGAGTCAGACTCTATGTTCTTCAGTTTTTATATACATTAATTAATTGAATTCTCCCAACAAGCTCACTGAGAAGTGTGTGGGAGTCACTGGTGAGGGGTCAGCCCTGCCCTCCTTGTTAGACCAGCCTCCAGTGCCTCACTTAGCACCACACTGGAAATATCTGGAGACCATTACAGACAATAATAACACCACCACAGTGGACTAATGCTGGGTCGTCCCCAGGACTGGTGAATCAGACTCTCCCGAGCGATGGCTGCTAGTGTACACCTTGGCTGGAGAAGTACTCTGTTAGACCACGATAGCTCTCTCAAATGAAAGGTAAAGACAAGAAGAAAAAAAAGCTATGAATAAGACTAACATTTATTGAGCCCCTACTATACATCAAGTGTGTTATCTTCTCTAATCCTCCCATACAAGTAGGAAAATTACTCCCATTTTATGGATTTGAAAACTTTGGAGTTACTTAGAAATACCTGAGAGGAGAGAGAAAAGTGTGGTAGGTACATCAAACAAGAGAAAAGACAGAAAGAACAGAGGCAACACATCAGGAATTACTTGTATTACACTCGTGATCCTATTTCTCACAGTGACCCTATGCAGTAGGGACTAGAATTATCCCCCTTCTGCAGATGGGAACACTGAGGTCCAGTGAGACTAAGCAGCACCCTTGGCTACTCAGCTGGTAAGTGGCACAGTGTGGATTCGAAACCTGGGTCCAGGGTCTTAACCACACATGGTTTACATTGCCCATCACTTTTCAGAGGAAGAATAAGAAGAGAAGCAAGCAGGATTTATTTTGTTTAGTGCTCTGGGGAAGGCACTTTATATTCATTATCTCAATGAACCAATGAATTCAGTGAATCATTTCATCCTTTGAAGGGAATATGACCTCCAACTTGAGTTAAGAAAACAGGCTGGCTGTGGTTAAAGCATCTTGCTTAAGGTTTCAGTGAAACTGAAGCAGCAGTTTCAATTCCTAGGTTCAGTGTTCAAACCCTAATTCAATTTATTCCAAACACATGTTCCACAAGGACAACGCCAAAGTTAGGAATAGTGTTAAATAGTGACAGCCAAGCAACACACAGGGATCTAAGTAGGGAAAAACAGAGCATGGGAGAGGATTGAAATGGATTTCATTATGTTGACTGGAAATTGAGATGTGACTGAACGAGGAAATATTTTAGTTTGGTTTGGTCAGGGAAGGGCTGTAAATAAGCAGCAGAAAGTGATTTGGAAACTAAACATTCGAAATGCCAGCTATTCTTCTCTTCACTGGTTACTTGAGTTTACACGCAGTCATCTGAACACAGACCTTTACCTACAAGTGCTTCCCTTAGTGCCCCCTGGGACCATCAAACGCCAGCAGAGGGATCCACATTTGATTGCATCTGACCTTGAAAACTCAGCTTTGATCACTTTCTTTAACCACTCCTTTTACCCTACTACTGTTATCACTATAATTCCGTTTTTCAAAAAAATTTATTGTTGTTTAGTTACAGTTGTCCTGCCTTTTCCCCATTGCAAAAACAGTGGTCAGAGGCCATGAAGTAGATGGCTGTGCCAGAACCATATGCATGTGGTTAGGCCAGAGGGCCCCTTCCATCCTTGTCAAGGGGGGTGCTAACCTTCTCTCCTTTCATACAACACTATAATTCCATTTTTAATTGAAATTACTTTTGAAGTTTCAAAATAATATGTGATTTTTATTGAAAAAATAAATTTAAGAAAAGAAACGTAAAAGTAAGAATAGGAAAGCCCTGTGTAATCACTATCAGAATCTGGTGAGCAGTCTCCTGGGTCACATTCTGTACACACATGTAGATGAATTTGTCAGCATTAGCAAATCAGTTTTTGCCCAAATACAATTAAATTCTTTGTTGGGTAAACAGTCTTGGTGTATTCCATTACTGTAGGAACTAAAGGAAGAGATCTTTTAAAACCAAAACAATTACATTTCAGGCCCAAGAAAAGTATAAGGCAAAAACATCCGTTTACGTGAGAGTTGACATACACTTTTTTCACTGGAGTGGGAAACAGAGGGATTTGATGAGGAGCATCAGCTATATTCCCTGTAGCTTCTCTTATGGCCCTGAGATGCAGGAAGCATTCAATTAGTGTTTCCTGAATGAATGAGAATTGTTTCCTTTATGGTGGTTTTATTTTGGGCTAGTGTCAATACCAAGAATAGTAGAAACACATGTAACTGCATGTAAATGTTATAACGAGTGCTCCAAACATAATTACAGATTTTATTGTCATCCATTTTGGATCATTCAAGCCAGGATTCACTTCCAATTTTACTGCAAGTGACATATGAAATTTCCCTGTTACTTTTTACCACTTGTGTGACTTTGCCCCATCATCTGTCATATGATTTTTCATGAGGCAAATAATTATAAGCTCTGAGAGAGTGGGGAGATTTCTTTTCATTTCTTTTGTATTCTCCAAGTACTCAGTATATGCTCTGCACACAGTAAACGCTAAATAAATGTTTGTTGACTTTTACTGAACACGGTGACTGTATTAGTTTGCTAGGGCCACTGTAACTAAATACCACCAACTGGATGGCTTAAACCACAGAGATTTACTGTCTCACAGTTTGGAGGCTGGGTCTGAAATTGAGGTGTTGGCAGAACTGGTTCCTTCTGAGGTCTCTAAGGGAAGGATCCGTCCCAGGCCTGTCTTGTAGATGGCTGGTTTCTTGTGTCTCTTCTCACCATCTTCCCTTGTACATGTCTGTCTCTGTCCCCCTTTCTATGAGGACATCAGTCATATTGGAGTAAGGCTCACCTTAATGACCTCCTCTTAACTAATTATATCTGCAATGACCCTCTTCCCATATAAGGTCAAATCCTGAGAGGTTAGGACTTCAACATATGAAGTTGGGGGAAGGGAGACATGATCCAATGCATAACAGTGACCTTACACAGACTCACCAAATATTCACAGTGAAAAGAGGCCTTAAACATCGTTTACTTTGCCTACCTGATACCTGAATTCTCTCTTACTTCAAGCCAAGAACATTTAGGATTTGAATATTGTTGGAAACAGGATTTTAGAGTGGTTTTGTTTTTTAACATGCCTGTGTGTGCTTTTCAGAATGGTTCCCACTGTCTAAACCTCAAAGCCTTCAGCGTGTCTGGAACAGGTAAGCACCAGCTCGGAAAGCTCGTCTTTCAGCAGGGTTTGAAGGGACATTGCCCTGGACCTCAGGCCACTGAGCACCTCAATCTGCAGGCCCCCGGGAGATGCCTCTGGGAGAGCCAGCCTCCTGTGAGTCTGTTAGTTTTTCTCTATGAACCATTTTACATTCACTAAGATTAGTCATTAAAATTGTTTTGTGCGCCTCAACCATGCCCAAGGCCTTGAGAATGAGGGAGTGTTGGCCTGCAAGGAAACCTAGTGGGCTTATTATTCTCTGACACAGAGAAACCAAATAACATCATTGAGTGGCTATTGGAGGGGGGTGGGGGGAGCTTGATTCACGGAGGTCATGCTTTCCCAGGCCCTCTCTACGCAGTCTCGCTCAGACCAGGGCAGACTTTTATTACCAGCTTTCAACAAATCCCTAGTTTCTTTTGCAAAGTAAAACAGATAATAGAGACATTCCCGGAATAGTTAGCTAACTAAGCCGTGCCAGGCAACCTCAGGGCTAAGAAGAACTCAGTGTTTTCGGACAATGACCAATTACAATAACCAGTATTATTTGATCTGAGAGTAATTAGCCGAGGCTCTGTTCTTTTTGCTTCAGTGAAGAGGCAAAAAGGGCAGTGAGGAAAACATCAGAGACAGGGGAAACGAGCTCAAATGTCAAAGAAAAACACACTCTTGCAGGTGGGGAGAAGGGGAAGAAATCCCAACTGAACATTCGAATGTTGTTCTTCCCTGCAAATGTGGTAGAGTTTAACTCAACCTCATTTTGTTTGATTTCTCCAGACTTAGTGTTCATGTGCTGCAGAAGGCCTCCACGTGTAGTGACTATCAGCACAGAGTAGAATGTAGAACTACGGGTTACCAAAGGATCTCTTATTGGGAGGCACACTCCCCAGTCCCCACCGGGATGCCTGCACACGCCATACTTATTTTCAGATGCATGGTACCACCTGAAAGCCCCTGCTGTTTTGGGGACAGGTGCCAGGGAACTGCTATTTATCATTTCTTTTTAAATGTGCAAACTTTCTCTTACCTGCATAGTCAGGGAACTCCTAGCTGGACATACTTGTATTTTAGCACAGTCCTGTGGCTCCCTTCCATTTCACTATTGGCTTACCATTTAACTGCAAACCTGCAAACCACCTTAACACCCTGTGCAGCTGCTGCTGGCACTGTCACATGACAGAAGAACATGCCACCGGCCTGCAGCTATCGATCGTCCTCCCAGCCCTTCCTTCTAGGGCTGAGCAGGACTTGAACTAGCTGAACATCCTTCTGACTTTTCTGACCAAGTGCAACACCCAGCACCTCTGCCCATTGCCTGGCTCACAGCAATACCTTCGTCTTAGTTCAGACTTCTGGCTTCTCTTTGCTCAGATTCTCAGAGCAACAAGTAATGTCTAGAGCTGTGTGGTCTAGTAAAGTAGCCACTAGCCACATGTGGCTATTTAAATTTAAATTAATTAAAATTAAAATTCAAGTTGCTCCATCACTCTAGTGAAACTTCAAGGGCTCAATGGCCACAGGTGAGTAGTGGCTACACTATTGAACGGGGTAGAAATAAAACATTGTTACCATTATGGAAAGTTCTGTTGGATAACACTGGCCTAGGTTATCACCCAAGACAATTCCTGGCTCTGGCAAGGTCTTTGGCATTGAAAAAGGATGTTAGGTGGGATGTCTGCCAGGCTGCCTATGTTATCTCATGTATTCCTCACAAATTTCATTCCCACTTTAAAGAGGAAGAAACGGAGGCTCAAAGAAGTTAAGTCACTTGGCCAAGGTCATCAAGCTAAGAGATAGAGCCAGGATTCACCCAGTGCCCAGGGCTCTGTGGCTTTGTCAGTTGAGTCAGGTCACAAGTGTGATGAGTGAAGAGCAGCCAAGGTGTCACTGGCTTTTCTACAGGATTTTAGCTGAGGTGCATCAGATCTGTGCAGGGCTATGAATGCCCCCAGGGCCTGGGGTGTGCCTGGGGTTTGGTGGTGACCCAATTAAAATGGGCCTAGCAAGTGCACACACACATGATAGCCAGATTAGGACAGTGAAGCTTCTTTGGTGTTGTTTCTCCCTGGTGTCGGATACATTTCTTACTGGGGTGTCCTAAACTGACAGCATTAAAGAAGTACCCACTCTCCTGAAACAACAACAAAAAGGTCATTCTTGGGGAAAAAAATGAAGATATTTGAATAAAGCCTGCAGTTTAGTAAATAGTATGGTGCCAATAATAATTCTTGGTTTTGATCATTTTATTGTGATCAGGTAAGAGGTTAACATTAGGGGAAGCTGGTAAAACATACAAGATCACTCTCTGCATTATGCCTGCAAATCTTCTGTAAACCTAAAATTACTTCAAAATAAAAACAAATTGAAAAATAAAAGCACCCACTCTATCCCTGCCTTTTTTCGATTTCTATGGCTCCAGGGGAAAACAACAAAGAGCCCAGCTGAACTCGGTGACCAGCCTTGTGCAGCAAACAGACAAAGCCCTTCCACTGTCAAGGTTGATACCAGGCAGCAGTGGCAGTGGGAGATTTTTATACTCAGAGACCGGTTGCGCTGTTGCCTCAGGTTCCTGAGAACCACCAGATTTTAGATGTGTGGAGTGATGAGCTAGTTGGTGGTGCTTCACACCACCACAAAGCCTGATTTTTATTTTTTCTCACAGTTTGTGTTGCTATTCTGGACTTCAAAAATTAAATGTGGATGTCCTCTCACCCAGCACATCTTTTAGGATCAATTTACAATTTTAATCTTTCTTTACAACTCTTATAAGCAAGGGGGCCTGTGGCAATTCAGGTTAGCTGGAATGAGTTTGTCTTCCTTGCACACAGAGACAGGAACTCTCCAGGGATGCTGGTAGAA
The DNA here is from genome assembly GCA_028533065.1 of Trachops cirrhosus. Taxonomy (NCBI): domain Eukaryota; kingdom Metazoa; phylum Chordata; class Mammalia; order Chiroptera; family Phyllostomidae; genus Trachops; species Trachops cirrhosus. Next base: position 24,434,147 of record CM052541.1, on the reverse strand, counting down.
ATAGAAAATGATGTTCTTAATAAAAATTTTTAACATGTTGTATATTCTTCAACCTGGGAATTTCAGTTCTCAGAATATGTACTAAGAAAATCATCACACAAGTACACAAGAATTTCTCTTTGATGATATTTGTCACAACATGATTTTAATAGTATCCCCTCACATTCTAACAAAAAAGAGAAACAACTTCAATAAGCACCCGGCCATGTAGGTTATGGCATGTGTACATAATGGAGTGCTTGCAGCCATTAAAATTATGTCCTAGGAAGCTATTCCAAGTCCTGGGAAGGTGATCAAGACAGTCAAGTGGAAAAATTTGGTTATAACAACATGTAGAGTATGATCCCATTTTTAGGTAAAACAAGAAAAAAACATAAAAATAAAGGACTAAAGAATTAAAAAATGAACATGAAAGCAATGGCAATTATCTTTGAGTGAAGGGAGTTATCTAAGAGTGATAGAAGAGTTTTAATTTTCTCTCTGCATTTCCTAAGCGTTCTGCAATAAGTAGAACAGTGGAACACTTCTCACTTCTTGAAATGTTACTAGAAGGAGAGTTTCACCAGAGGACTCTTTGTCTCTATTAACAGACTCATTAATTGGGTGGGTGGATTCTCTTAACCCTGCAAGATACTTCAGCTATGTTTGGCAGTTAACATCACAAGCCTAACAAATAATATTTATTAACATTTAGCCCATATGGAAAGGCGCTGGTAGGCCAATTAACATTTGTGGTGTTCACTTTTCATGCCAACTTTCATATCCAAAGTAGAGGTTGTAACCAGTGAATAATTGTTCTAGTAGGAGTTGGAGTGGGTCTCAAACTGTACACATGGGGTGATAAAGGTAATCTGTAGTAAGCAAGACTAGAGATGGCAGAAAGAAGCAAAATGAAACAAACATGGAGAAAAAATTATCATTTGTGCCCAACAAAGCAACATTTGTATCCCTGGGGCTTTCTTCAGCTCCCAAATAAAAGTGCAATATGCCGAGAGCAAGAGATTATTAGAATGCTTGTCCAGATTGAGAGGCCCCACTGCGAGCTGCTAGTAAAGGCTTGTATTCAAGGAGGGCACAGATTTGGCTTACACAGGGAAGACCAACAGGAAGTTGACTCATAGGAGGAAAAGACTTCATTTGTATGCTTTGCCCTGGTCACTGCCTCTGCCAGTGAAGGAGCAGAAGAAGTGGGTGGTGGCAGTCATAGTTTGGAGGTCATAGGACTGACACAAATCCCAGCACCACTAGAAGCCTCGTGGGAAGAATGGGGAGAGGATTAGTTAGTTAGAAGAGGAAAGACGTAAAAAAGAAGTCCTTGTATTACCACTCTCCTTTCAATGTTCTGATAAAAGTGGCCTGTCCTTCCTATGTGTCCCTACTATCCCCATGAACTTTTCCTGGCTTCCCCAGCCATCAGACATAAATACAGTCTAAATAAAACCAGCATGCATGCTATGCTAACACCAGTTCAAAACAGATCCTATTACCTTCCTTATCCAATCAGATCGCAGCTCCTCAGCCTCTTCTACAGAGGAATTCTGTAACAATTCAACTATGAGCCAACGGATGGGAGTGTGCGGAGAGAACAAATCACCGATTGGGGTGGAGATGGATGCTGATGGATGCATCACTCTGTCCTCACCACAACCACTTATCCACCACCCACCCCCTGGAAATTCATAGAGTGGGTTCAGATCCCAAGTTTGGCATATGTCCCACTTCACTACCCTATAGCAAGGGTGAACCAATGACACTTTCTTCACAAAGTTTTCCCTGACTCTCCTTCCAGAGTAATACCGGGCCCTAGTGATTTGTACCAGTTTCTCCACTCCAAACCCCATTTCATTAGCCCTGAAAACCTATGCTGGGCAGGGCACCCATGCCCAGTAGCCCCTCTTTGGGCCCTAGCTACTAATCAGGCCTCCATCCCAGATTTCCTTGTCTCCTAACTGGCCTGGAAATTTGCAAGGACTGGGGATTTGCACATTTTTTCTTTAAATCTATAAAGCAATCAATTCTGAGGTTGAGGGTAAAGTTACCTGTTTGTAGAACCAGTTTTATATCCTGGGAATTAGATACCTGAGAGTTTCTTATGTAAATCATATGCAAAAATTAGGCAAATTACCACTCTGGGCCAGGACTTCCAGCCTCACTGCATCATAGAAGAAGGGTATCAGTTCCTTACTGCTTCAGATTGGTATGTATATTTGACATTAAATCAGCCCATCTATTTTTGTTTAATTGGGGATTTGCATGGCCATGCAATTTAATTCTGAATGTCAAGCATCAGTCCTGTGGTTAATTGCCTCCTGGCACCTGCAGTTTTCGGTCTTGTGGTTTTCCCCTTGTAAACCCTTCTGTGGGCTCTAGAGATGGGTGTATGCGCTTAAACAATTGACGCTAGATTAGCAAAGACTTTCAAACATTATAAGTACATAGGAGACATGAAGACCCACAAGGCCTGGAGGATTAGCCCCTGCAACCCTCTCTAGCTTCATATCTGGCTCCTCTCCCACTCTTTGTCTAGGCCAGCCAACTGGCCTTTCTTCCTTTAAACTCACTCTTCTCCCTCCCACCCCAGGGTCTGTATGAGCACCACAGATCTCTGCCTACATTGCCTACCCCAATTCCTCAGCTCTCAGCTCAAATGTGGCTTCCTCAGGGAAGCCTCTGACTAGCTCCTCCCACTCTCAATCAGATATCTGGGCCTTTTTCTTCACAGTTGTACTTATACATTTATATGATAAATTGACGAGTGTCTGACCCCTCTACTAGACCAACCTGCCAGAGGGCAGAGTCTTGCATGTATCTCTCAGAGCCAACCACCTGCTAACACATAGTAGTTGCTCAACTGATGGATTTATGTATCTCCAGATTTATAATTCAACATGAGGTCAACTTGAGGATCTGTCCTTACTGTAATTTGGGTACTTAATTATCTCTCTTCCTATGCTCCATTTCATGGAGAGTCAAGAGAACATCTTAGCTAATAACCCTGGGAATTGAGCTTCAGAAACACTATACATAAGGGCATTTTCCACCCAAGCTTTAACCTCCAGAATTGCCTCTCTCCCTCTTCCCCTTCCAGGAGTCAATGCTTGCTGCCCTTGGAGCATATTTCCAACCTGGCTTTTCTGCTTGGTAGAGGCTGCTATGTCCCTCAAAGGAGAATCCTTCATTATATATTTCTGCTTCTATAATTATCATTCTGGGTCCTTTATGTATACATGGTGCCAGAGACACTATGGAGGCTGGGAGTCGGGGGTAGGCATTGAATGATAGAATATTGAGCTTTTTCCCCTTCTTAGTAACTGGGCAGGTAAGAGTTTCTCTGTGGAGGTTGTTTTTCCACTTGCCATCAACTTTACTAATCCCAGGGAAATTCTATTTGAAACACTCCTCCAGCCATTTCCTTTTCTTTACTTTTCTTCTTTCCCCTTTTATTTATCAGAAGGGAGGCCTCTGGAGAAACTCTCTTCTTCTCTTCCATTTTTTCAGGTTGGGCAGAATTCCTGAAGCTGAAGACCTGGCCTCTTTAATGCTGAAAGGCTTTCCCAGAGACCGCGTCTCCGCCCAGGAAGCCCTGGTTCATGATTATTTCAGCTCTCTGCCATCTCAGTTGCACCAGCTTCCTGATGGTCAGTGAGGGAGTGTGTGTGTGTGTGTGTGTGTGTGTGTGTGTACACATGGTCTTGGTGTCTAAGTGTTTCCTCTGAGCACTGGCAAATCATAGAATTTACAACCAAATGTGAGCTTAGAGGCCAATTTGCCCAGGAAAAGCAAGGTGGGATGCAATCTTGCTTGAGTGTTCATGAGATTCTCTAAAGCTCAAAAGCACTGGTGGATTGAGGTGACACAGGCCTCTTTGTAATGATCTAAACACTTCCCATTTACACACTTACACTTAGAAATTGGATGAGATGAAGGTTGCCTCTGAGTTTACTTTCACTAGCATCTGCCAGGAAAAGCAAAACCAAAGCTTCTAACAACCCCCTTCTCTCTTTCCATAGAGAGTAAGATGATAGGTGACATGGATATGTCAGAGAGGAGAGCTGGGCCTGTCTGGATTGGTAATCTGATGCTGCCACGGGAAGTACCGGGGTGGGGCGCTGCGGGGAGGGAAGCACCCTCCCAGGCCAGACGCCCACGGGAAACACAAGTTACCCTGAAATCAGCTTAGCTGCCTGGGCCTGAAGTCATCCTCCAAATCTGAAATCTGCTGAGGGATCATGTGGCTGGAGCTCTCCTCATGTTTCTCAGAATGTGGCCAGGAAGGGCTATGCGGAGGATGTGGGCAGTGTGGTCATGGCCCGGGCTGTTGTGGGGGACTATCCTTAGGTGGGGTTTCTTTGAAAACACCCACCATTCAACTGAAAACAGTTTTTAGAAGTCCTAAGCTAGAAAGAAGAAAGCTAACAAGAAAGGCCTATGGACTTGGACTGGGAAGAAGGTACTAGAATGGGATGGGGAGCTTCTCCACAAGATCCTGGGACATATGGCCTGGCCAAAGTCTCCGGGGTTTGCAAACACAGCACCACACTGTATTGAGGACACTGTCCTGCAGTGGTTCAAAGCTCTTAGTCTGGGATTTCTCAAGGTGTTTTATTATTAAAGTGAGTCATTTAGGATCTCCAGAAATAACGAGATTCATACAACTGGGGTTGATGTGTCTTACTTAACCCTGTGAGAAGAGTCAGTCATCAGTATTTATTAAGTTGCCATTAAGTGTCAAGAACATATTAAGTGCTATAAAAATTGAGGAAAAAAAGAGGCTTGTCCTTGACCTCAAGGATCTCACGGTGTGGGAGGAAAAGAGGGTGAGGAAGAGGAAACAGGGCACCCTCGTACACATATTAGCACAAATCATATCTAAACAGCTCCGGTCTGTGCATAATCAGCTGCAGATGTTCAGAGAATGTGTGTGTGCTGAAGGCAATTCTTTGGAGGAACCAGAATAAGTCAAGTGAGATGGATTAGACTGGAGGTGAATCTGGAGTGGAATTTGAAAGGAGAGAAGGAATATGGTTTGGCATGTGGGTGGAATAAAAAGCATTCCAGGAGACCTATAATTCTTACTGGTACCCTTCTGGTTCCTCTCCCCTCACTTCATCCCATCCACTCCCCCACTCCCATCCCATTCCCTCTTCCCATGCTAAGCCCCTAGATCTCTCTTTGTTAGCTTTCTTCTCTCAGGCTTAGAACTTCTAACTACCACTTCAGGCAAGTATACAAGCTTGGGTGTACACTCACACACACTCTCTCTCTTTCTCTCTCTCTCTCTCTCTCTCTCTCTCTCATGCTCTCATACTCTCCTCTCTCCACTTAAAGAAACTTCTCCCATTGGCCCTCCTCCAGGATCTATTATTCTACATACAAAGTACTGCTGGGATCTTCAAAGTTTTCTGGGCCTCAGCTTTTGCCTGATGAAGGGTAATTAGGGAGAAACAATCGCTGTCCAAACTGAGGTGTTGTTAGAAATTTGAGTTTTGGGTTTTCCTGGCCATCTGAAACAAAGCCACCAACAGAGGGGCTCTGCTTGCGTGTGCGCACACACATGCAGGTGTAAGAGAGAGACCAATCTGTATTCCTTCTCTGTTCACCCAGCCACAGAACCCAAATCTACTTTGACACTTTTAGAAAAATGAAAAGATGGAATCTTGCAGGAGGCTGCCTGTGCTGGGGGAGACGAAGAGCGCTCACAGCAGGAGGGAAGTTGACTTTTCTTTATACATATAGGGGTTTTTCCATGCAGAGTTTAAATTATGCCTGATAAAAGGAGTTTCATGGATGTTTCAGGTCTTTCAAATTCTCCTGGCTTCCTCCCAATTAAATGAGGTTTGTCAAAGCCACGGGGCTCTGCTGCTGCTGCCTGGGCCGACAAGCACTTCCTGCAGCGACATCTCAAATCCCCGAGGGAGAAGATGAAAGGGCCAGTGCCAAGAGACAGGGGAAGGGGGGGCAGGATTGGGGGTTCGTGTGTGTATGTGTGTGCATGTGGGAGGGGGTGCAGAAATAGGTTTAGAGACAGACCAACAGATGGGACTTGGGACAAGTAGACAGGGAAAGCAAATCTACCAGGAAAATTGGAAAGAAATATAGAGGAAGAGAGAGAAGCAGCTGGGGCCAGTTTGTGCACCTTAACAGCAGTGGCCCGCCGCCAAGGGCGCATCCACTAGAGCAGGGGTGTCAAACGCATTTCCACCGGGGGCCACATCAGCCTCAAGGTTGCCTTCAAAGGGCCAAATGTGATTTTAGGACTGTATAAATGTAACTACTCCTCAACAGTTAAGTGAGAGCTTGGTGCTGCCACCGGGTAGAAACAAGGTGCTGGGCCAGATAAAACAAGGTGGAGGGCCGGATTCGGCCCATGGGCCTTGTGTTTGCCACCTGTGCTCTAGAGGATGCATTCCCTTGGCCTGGCAGCACCAGTGTACTTTTTTATTGCCCATGGTAATGAGCCTTTATGAAGAGCCTCCTTTGCAGACAGGGAACACCAACCAGTTATCGTAGTTCCCAACCAGTAGAGACACAGAAGCTATATCCTCATCCCTGGTGGGTTGCCCCAGGCATAAGAATTGTGCAAAAATAAGACATGCTTTTGTGAGTGGTTTGTAAAGAGAGTTTCCCTGCCATAATTATGCAAGAAATTTTGCTCTCTGGTGACAATTCAGTATGGAATGATTTAGGGGCTTATATTTATATCATTTTATTATTCTGGTTGCAGGATAACAAAGTTGTCACTTTAAAATATATTCTGTTTCCCCTTTGATCTGGGAGATGCCAACTCTTACTGTCTGCCCTCTGAAGAAGACAGTTTAAGCATGAACCTGTGGGTGGGAAATACGTGAAAAGTGGAAGGACAGCCTAAATCTCAGTGGAAGAGTGACATAGATATTCTCCCCTAAATGCAAGAATTCCTCACATCCATCCATGTCCATTTTTGCAAAGCCTGAGAAGTCCTGAGCAACCCTTTCTCCAGGTCATGACAGTAAGCTTATGGCCAGTGGAAATCAGAGGGTTACTTGCCATGAAAATCCAGGAATTCCAGGATTAGTTCCCCTTTGGAGAGAACTCTGAAGTGGAGAAGCGTGAATATTAGAATGGCAAGCGTGTGGGAACTTCTACCCAGCACTGACGTTTTCCCTTATTGACTCCCGAACACCTGAAGAAACATTTGTTGAAGGAGAAATTATGGGGAGTCTCTCTCAAAACACACCAACACCAAGCTAATTGCTTTTGCAGATGGCCAGGGAGACACTCTTCTCACGTAGCTGCCAGCCGACGGCCACACTTGTGGTCCTCAAGGCTGAGCCAGCAGAGCAGGACGTCAGCTGGGGCAGCAAGGACCTAAAATTAGGCCCTTGGCAACTCCCTAATCTTAGCTGCAGTTTCGGCTTCTTCGTTTAATTCCCTTTGCCCTCAGCTTGAACTTGGGCTCTGGGAAAGGAACACTGTTTAATGATTTGGGGGTGGAAGGAGTAGAAAATCATTAAGCTGCCCCTTGTAGAAACTGGCCCCACTCCGTTCTTGCAGGGGGCCTTCCAAATGTTACCCTTGGAGAGTTAAGACTGATTTTGGAAACCTGCCATTTTGAACCACAGACACTGATCCACAAAAGTATTTTTTTTAATCTAGGGCAGTAAACGCCACGTGATTTAAGAGTCTGGTCCTTAAGCCCCGGTCCTTGATCCTCAGGACATCAAAGGCGTGCTCTCGCTCTCTCTCTCTCCTGTCAGTTGGTCCCATTTTGCTTTCCAAATCCCAGGCTGAGTCTCTCCCATTCTTTCTTGGGCTAAATCCCCCTTCTCCTTTAAAACAGGTTTCAGCATCTTGGGGGAGAAAAATCCTAAAACTTAAAGACCGCAATTGTTTCACAAGTAATTTTGCAAAAACAATTTACCAGAGTCTTTCTTGTCATACTTGTTGGGATGGAAAAAGGCATGGCATTTACCTCAACCCTTCATCATACCACCCTACTCTCTATCTATACTCTGGTAGGTCTTCAGCAGGCTTACTCACGTTTGCCATTAAAATCTGAGTAATTTTTTGTTTTGCTTCAGGCTTTCTTTTAATATTATCTCTTTAATATTCAATATGTTCGAAGATCCCTTGGTATCACTTTCCCAAGCTCACTTCTCTAGGCTGAACTTCTTTGACCTTCCCCCCACCCCTGTTTCTCTCACTCCTTCATCATTTTGTTTCATGATTCTATTCTAAACCTGTTGCAACTATTTTGTTTATCTCTAAGACTATGGGCCCAGCGTAGACTCAGTTTCCTAACACAGTGGAAGAATTATGTTCCAGCTCATTCATCAGAGATTTATGGAGCATCTATTAGGTGTGATATTGAGGGATGCAAAAATGAATTAGTCATGGACCCTGTCCTCAAAGAGCTTACAACCCTTAAGGAAATGAGACAACTATCTCAACAGCTGCAGATCAAGTGCGAAGTGCTCTGGCTGCTCAAAGGAGGTGAGATTAACTCCAGCTGTGGGGATCAAGGATCACTTTGTGAGTGGGGCATGAAATATGGTGGGGTATGGATGGTTGGGGAGGAAGAATACCCGGGGAGAAGAGTGGCATCCTCCTCATATTAGCATCTAACATTGTTTTGAAGGTGTCTTTTTACAAAAATAATAGTGTCACAGTTCTGACTTACATTTCATCCTGATTTTTACTCCTTATCAATAATATAAACACTCTTGCAATAATTTAAACACTCTTTAACATGTATTAGTGAAATTTAGTCTAGCTCTGTGTATGCTTATGATAGCAAACCATTCTATTTATTGTTTTTATTGTCTAATCTATTCAAAATTCAATATTTTGCCATTTTAGAAGCCAGGTTTCAGGGGTTAGGCATGGTGGGGAAGAGGGGTGGTGGATTCTGAGCCAGCTCTCTCAACTCTGTTCCGCTTCTAGGACAGACCACCCTCTCTACCTTATAAATCCTTCATTAACCAGTACTTAAGAAGCAAGTTAGGAAGTGTCCTCCATTACACACCTCTTTACCTTCTATGCTCACAGTTGTCCCCAGCCCATTCCCATACCTTAGGTGAGATGCTGGGTTGAGACACAGCTTAAAGCTGTTGCATAGAACTGTGTTGCTAGGAAAAGTCTGGGTCAGCCAAGTCCCACAGCCCCATGAAGCCCTTAAATTGGTTAAATTTGTTAGCATGAAACAGTATCCAAGTAAAGATAAACTCTTCAGGAAAGAGTTAGAGACCTTCAAGTGGGAGGGTCTTAGAGACTTGTTATTCCATATCCTCATTATATAGGTGAATCCCAGACACCCAGGACATCCAGGAAAGAATAATAGTGGTTGCCATTCATTGGACATTCATGTGCTTTACATAAATTCTTTTTAAAAAAGATTTTATTTATTTATTTTTAAACAGAAGGGAAGGGAAGGAGAAAGATAGGGAGAGAAACATCAATGTATGGTTGCCTCTTGAGAGCCCCCTACTGGGGATCTGGCCTACAACCCAGGCATGTGCCCTGACTGGGAACTGAACCGGCGACCCTTTGGTTTGCAGGCCCATGCTCACTCCACTGAGCTACACCAGCCAGGGCCTACATAAATTCTTATTTTATCTATACACTAACTGGCGAGGCCAAAGTTATTATCCTCATTTACCTATTAGAAAATTGAATCTAAGAGAGGCTAAGTAAATTGCTCAAAGTCACACAGCTAGTAAGTGGGAGAGCCATGATTTAATTTCAGATTCCCAAGCCACTCATTACTCATTGCTGCTCACTAAAGATCACATGGGAACTTAGTAGCAAAGCGAAGATGGGAACCAAGATTTTGATTCCCACTCCCATGACCTCTGCCCTGTCTCACACACTACCTATGTTTATTTTAAAGCCTTCCCAGGAAAGATTCCACATGACCCCAGGTAATATCTCACTATTCAGAGGGCTCCATTTTATGTTTGATGGAGACCCCTGACCTGCTGTCTTAGTTTCTGTTCTCTTCTTTAATACACAGTCCCCCTTGGGTTTTCCCATTTTTTAATCCATGGTGGTTTATTTTTTGTTTCACTATAATTCATTCAGTTTTATAAGAAAAATATCAGGAATCCAATGGAAAATTGGTCAAAGGCATAAAATAGCAATTTCTTGCAAAGGAGAGAAAAGAGCATATTAACACATGGAACAAATAGCCTTTCTAGTGAATAAATAAATACAAATAGCTGTTAAATCAGTTATTTTTTCTCTTTAACCTAATGACTCCCAGTGTTTGTGAGGTTGGGGTAAAATGATTCTCTGCTGCTGCTGGTGTCAGTTGGAGAAATCTTTGCAAAGTGTTATGGGATATATATCAGGGGCCACACAAATGCTCACAGCCTTCAACCCTCTACTTCAGTTCTTGGAAATTATACAAAAAAACAATTGAACAGAAATAAACCTAGATGCATAACATGTTCATTACAGTGTTGTCTATAATTTTTTTAAATTACAAAATAAAAAGAAAAAATAAGAGGGGGTATAGCTCAGGGGTAGAGCATTTGACTGTAGACCAAAATAGAAAAGAAACAATCTAAATATTCAACACTGGAGAACCATTTGAGCAAATTTGGCATACTGACTCAGCATATGATACTGCATAATCATTTCAAATAATTCACAGGAGTCTGTGGTAACATGGAAGTGTTCGTGCTATGACATGAGCTAAAAGGAAGCAGGGTACAAAGTTCCATATTATGATGTGCCTGTGAAATGTATTATGCATATCAACAAGATTGAAAGGATTGTGGATAATTTTTTTTCCTTTTTCAAAGTTTTTCTTTCAATGCTGATGTTACATTGCCTCTATTGTTTAAAATAATGAAGTATGACAAATGGTACAGGGAGTTGGAGCTCTGGATTGAGAGATAAAAGATTCAAGTTTTCTTCTTTTTTCCCTAATGTAAGATGCATTATTGACCTTCATAAACCTCAATTTCTCAACCTGCACAATGGGTTAATACTAGTTTCCTTTATCCCAGATTGACAGAATGTTTATTTTATAAAGCTTTTAACTCACTATATGTAACAGTTCATATAAATTTGGTCCTGGGGGAATGAGGGATGGAAAGAAGAGGAAAAGATAAATAGGCACTAATTAATTTTAAAAGGAAAGATCATCTGCTTTAATTGGAAATGTGTATGTGCTGTGCTCCTAGTCAGAGTTTTAAGTGCACTCCTTGTTAGTTAGCAACTTCAATTTAAAGTGCTGTGTGATCCTTTGGGCTTTGAAGATATGAAACTTATATGCATACACATGAGCTAAAATTACCATGTACTCATGAGGCTGTGTGCACTCTGAATAATTAAATTCACTAAGCAACTACAGCTGATGGATTGCTGATGTGTAAGAGTAGTGCAAAAAAACACGTGACAAGAGAAATTATAAGACCTTTTGAAATGATGGTTCAGTTTCCAAGCTTTCTTTTTAACCTGTGCTTTCTCTTTTAGCCATTGCAAGCAAGTAAAAGAGATTTGATTATCTTGTTTCCTGTGAAAGGTTACTTAGTTCCTCAGTCCCATTAAGTCACTTTCTGCACTCCAGTGCACTGTGCCTTCACTGGGTTCTCAGCCCAGGAAGAGTAAATGGAGACACCAGGATCAGATTTCTAAAGGAAGGAAAGTTAAAGCAAAGTTTGAAAGGGTGACAGCCAACAGCCAGGAGCTTAGGAACTCAATTAGACTGAAAGACAACTATCTCATTATCTCGTTCTGAAATGATCTAAATACATAAGAATCTAAAAGTTTTAAATAAACTTGTCCTACTGACTGTCTAGATGACTGAATATCCCTTCTCAAAAAATTTTTAAACACCCACTTTCGTATTTATTTATTCTAAGCGCGAAGCAGCTGCGATAATTATGCTGTCAGATTCAGTAAGCTAATGAGGAGTCAGCCGAATGGAAGGTTTTGCATTTGTGAGATTGCTGCAGGAGAACTGCTCTGATGCTTTCTTCCTTCTTTCTTTTCCTCTCTTTTCTTCTTTCTTTTATTTTCTTTCTCCTGCCCCCCACCCTCCCATGAATTGGGAAGGAGAATTGAGCAGTCCAGGGCCAAATTGGTTGGAATCCCTTTGGTTAACTGGTTGCTTTCCCAGCACTTTCCTGTCAGATAACATCTCTCTCTGTCTCTCTGTCTCTCTCTTTCTCCCCATACTTTTTCCATCTCTCCCTGACTCCTTCTTCTTCCCCTCACTCCATCTCTTTTCCCTCTCTCTCTCCTCCCTGTTTCCTTGCTTTTGAGGGGCTGCTGTGTTTGAGGGACAAGGAAGCCTGAGGGAAATCTTCATGCCACTGTCCCCAAGGCAGAAGGCCACTGCTCCCTGAAGGAAGTCTCCAAGATGGTTTGGACTTGAGTTGATATGAGAGTAATCTATGAAGTTTCCGCACTGTTTATTTTAGCTGTTTGAGTGTTTATGCTATGGCATGAGCTAAAAGGAAAGTAGAATATAAAATTGCATATTATTTCAATTTTGTATTATGCATATCAACAAAACTTGATGTCTCCCCTTTCCAGCCTAGAAGATATGTACTCCCAAACTCAAGGAGTCAGGGCCACAGATTACTCAATGCCTAAGTCTAGGCCGAGCAAGGCAGAGCTCACATTGCAGGATTATTTCTTCCCTTCGGGTGTGAGTAGCTTCCAGCAAACAATATTAAGGCATTTTGGGCTTTTGGTGCACCAACTCTAGAAGCTTCTCTTTCTGTAAATTGTGCAATATTTAAAGCATCCTAAGTCTGTGCTCTCTGTGAGCCTGGCAGAGCAATGCCCAAGTGGAAAGATGTCCTGAGCAGGTGTTGGATGTGCTTTGTGACAAGGTGGCTGTTGCCTCTTGCTGTTTTTCTCAAATGATGGCTAGGTTGATGCTCATAACAACTGCTACTACCAGCTAAAAATGTATCATGTATCACGAACCCCCCAATATGTTTAGTATATATCTTCTTCAAGCTTAGTACAATCTGCCAGGAAGTTTCATTATCCCCATTTTGCAGATAAGCCCCTTAAAGTGTTATCTTTTGGAGGTCTTGGTTCATAACTTTAGCACAGGAAGCACCCAGGAACAACACTTAACAAATACAGGCATTTATAAATATACAAACTGCCAGCACTCCGAACTAACCAAATGCATGAATCAGAGGACAAATGTAATATGCATATATATTATAAAATATATATTAAAATTTTTTTTAATTTACAAAAGTTACACTTAGAATCTATTTAAATAGATTGCCTAATGCATCTAATGTAACAGGATTTGAACCTTCCTAAACACGCCTAGCCCAGTGTGGTGCTCATTGCCTGTCATCACTGGCACAGATGTTCAGACTCCTCGGCTTGGTAACTCCCTTCACCATCTGGTCCTAACCTATTTTCCCAGCGTTATCTTTTAGTGTGCCTTGCTCTAGCCATGCACAATTACTTGCAATTCTCTATTTTTAAAAAATTTTTTGAATTGATTTTGAGGGCGAGAGAGAGAGATTTGTTATTCCCCTCATCTATGCATTCATTGGTTGATTCCTGTATATGCCCTGACTGGCGGTCAAACCCACAACATTAGTTTATTGGGATGAAGCTCTACCAAAAACATCCAAACTTTTGATGTCTCTGGGCCACACTGGAAGAAGAAGAGTTGTCTTGGGCCACACATTAAATACATTGTGACACATAATCACAAAAAAATCTCATAATTTTTTTTTTTAAACAGGTTCTGGATCCATAGTTTTTTGGGTTTTTTTTAAGATTTTATTTATTTATTTTTAGAGAGGGGAAGGGAGGGAGAAGGAGAGAGAGCGAAACATCAATGTGTGGTTGCCTCTCATGTGGTCCCCACTGGGGACCTGGCCTGCAACCCAAGCATGTGCCCTGACTAGGAATAGAACCTGCGATGCTTTGGTTCGCAGCCCACGCTCAATCCACTGAGCTACACCAGCCAGGTTTCATAATGTTTTAAGTAAATTTACAATTTTGTGTTGGGCTGCACTCATAGCCATCCTGGGCCGCATGCAGCCCACGGGCGGTGGGTTGGACACCCCTGCAACTGAGCTTGCTGGCCAGGGTCTCATTTGGAATTCTCTTACACACTTTCCTTCCTCCATGCCTTTGCTCATATCAGTCCCTCAGCCGGGAATGTCCTTCCTACAAGTCCTTAACTATGGCCATAGCCATCCGTCAAGGCTCAAAGGGTCCTTGTCCATGCTTTTCCTATGCTCCTTAATAGACTCAGGAGAGGGGCTGTCATGCACCTCACTTTTGATCTTTGTTAGTGTGTGTGTCTCCCTGTTCTATTCCTAATTTTACAGTCTTTAACACCTAGCATAATGCCTTACCCAGCTGCTCATTTGGTAAATATGCACTGAACTGTCCTGAAATTTGGTAAATATGCACTGAACTGTACTGAAATTTGGTAAATATGCACTGAACTGTACTGAATAGGAGCCACTTGACCAATGTTAGTAGATTCAGTAAAGCAAGTTATCCATGAGTTATCCATAAGTTATTGGTGGGTAAGTGTGGCTCATGTTTTGACATCTCTTCAGGTGACAAATATTAAAAAGATATAAAAAAGTACACTGTGAAATCCCAGGAAATAATATGTTGGTGGTTTTCTCTTTTTTTTCCATACAGAGGAGTCTTTGTTTACAGTTTCAGGAGTGAGACTAAAGCCAGAAATGTATGACCTTTTGGCTTCCTACCGGAAAGGTCACCACCCAGCCCAGTTTAGCAAATGCTGGTGAAAAGAAAGGGTGACATCACCATCTCCTTCCAGGTAAGGGGATTTCAACAGAGAGGCTCCTCATGGACAGAACTGAAAAGTGATTGAGGCCAGCAGGCTGCCGAGTACCTTTGCTCTGCATCTGGCTCTTCATTCCCACTCTAGGGACAGGTCACCTAAACTCTTCGGGCTGTGAAAAGAGGGTGACAATGTGCATCACCTGTCTGTCCCACTCCCAGAGGAGTGGTAAGGCTCCTAAGACAAAATGTGAAGGTCTTGCGAGGCCTTCAGCTGACATGTAGAATAAAAGATTACAACTGTCTTATTGGATTTCCTTAACAACAAAGTTTCCTCTGTCAGCCAATAGGCAAAAATCAGAGGTCAGGGTGACCAGCCATCCCCATTTGCTTGACACTGAGGGTTGTCTTGGGAATATGGGATGTTTAGTGCTAAAACTGGTACAGTTCCAAGTAAACCAGATGTTTGGTCACTGTGGCGGTGCAAATTCCCACCTGACCTGCCTCCAGGTGTCAGAAAATAACTGGTTCAGAGTCTGACGCTGCCCAGGAGATGGTTTTAGAGGCCTGTGAGAATCAAGTCATCACTGCCACAGGCTTCTTAGCTACACCTTCTGCACTCAGGGTGAGTTCTGGAAACAAAAGGGGACTGATGGACAGGCAGGAGCCACCCACCAGTCACAGTGTCACAGACACAGCTGTTCTCAGAAGTCTCCTCAACCGACCACGGGTAGCCCAGCCTCCCCAAGTAATCTTGAGGAGGAAGAGGTGTTGTGAAGGATTTTTCCAAAGCTACTCCAAGGGTAGTTCTGCTGGTAGGCCCCGGAAGCCAGGTTGGACGACTCCAAAAGCTACCATAGTGCAGACTCCCTGGATGTTACTAGAGCACTGCTCACACTGGGCCTTCCATGGTGGGCAGAGAGGAAGTAATCTAAATAGAGAAACCAAGGTGGGACCCATGTACAGAGCCCGCCAGCCAACTCTTTAGGTGGCCGTGGCTATATCCCAAGCTACAAACATCAGACTATTCCTTGGCCACCCATTAGGCAACCACAGCTTGGCTGTGCTTCCTAACAGAACTTTTGGGGCCCAGATGGTCACCACTGGCATGCTTCCTATACCTCCCTCACACCCCAGCCTTGTTCACAGGGCAGGATTCAGCTCTTTGCCACTTTGTCATGGCCCTCTCTTTGGCTGTTGATATTTAAAGATATGTATGCATCAAGGAGTCTCTTTTCTGGATCTTCTAAGATCATCGTATTTAGAAATTTGCAAATTATAACTTAGAATTATAGCTATTCCTCAGAGCATTTTATGAAATACCTAAGTTTGTATTTTGACAATATACATACAATTGGAATTACAACAGGCAATATAGTAATGTAGAATTCCCCAAGCAAAATATTTTCTAGAGTAGAGATTTTACTGTGCAATCATGCCATTTTTAAAACCCACTAGTTAGGAAAATAGAATTACTTTAGCTACATTCTATAAAGTGAAGGATTTGTGCTTCATAAAATTATCAAAGCCTTTGATGGAAATGATTTCAGATGGCAATGCTACCTGAAACATTATTATCATTTCTATTGTTGTTATTTTGTTCTATTTAGCAACCAGACCTGGCCTCTCTAATCAATAGTGACTCTTCATGAAGAATTGTTACCTGTGGATGTGAATTGGTCACAATAGAAAATTAGTTATTGGTGACTGTGCCAGCAATTGAAGTAGGGATGAGGCAGATTTAGCCTCTACTAGAGTAATTTCATGATGTCCCTAGGCCCTCAGTACTAATGCAGGGAGATAAAACCCGTAGGAGATGAACCACAAAAGGGGCAAGCTAGAGCAATTAAACTATTTAATAAATGGCTTGGGATCAGCGAAATCTGGAAGTGCTGGAGCTGGAGAGACTACGAGTGTGGTAATCAGCGGACACTTGGGGCCTGTAAATCTTTCCCACTAAATGGAATTAATGTTAAAATATTCACTTTTCAGGAGATTTAAAATGTAAATTGGGACATTAGGACGTGTAACTGCCAGCAGCGCCTCAAAATTAACTCTTAAAAGATCCTCAAAATGTCAGTTTCAGGTATGGTAAAAACGCATACTGATGTCTACAGTGGAGAAATTAGAGGGACACTATAATTTCCTGGGTACATACCACGTGCCAGGCACTTTACACATATTACTTCAAAGCTTGGTGTGTTTTGAACAGAGGAGTGTGATGTGGTATAACTGCATTTTGTAGATCCAAAGATAGATTTTGATTATGTTTAAAGTTTACTTAGTTCTTATCACCAGGGCAAGATGTTGCCTCTGTTCTAATTTATTTTCCCCTTTTCTATCAATAGATATAATTCTATCAATAACTTTGCAATAATGTTAAACAGGTTTTTCTTACTCAATCTGTATGATGTCATTTATTATTTTGATTTTGTTTATTCTTCATTTACATCTAGGGCAACATTACTGCTGTTTCAGTTTTAATTTGCTTCAACTTACTGAGAAGTTTTGAAGTTAACTACACACTGGACCAGGGATTTTATACCATCACCTGTGATCTGGAATATTTTCAGTATTCTAAATATTATGTCCAAAGCAACCATACATAATACTTGAAGAAAAAGCAGTGGAAGATTATTGCTATTGTCATTTGACCAGAATTTCACGGTGATTGGCTCAAAGATTAGACATCGATGGAAACTGTCTGAGAAGAGGACTTCTGAATAATTCCATCCATTTCGTTATTTGGTAGATCCCCAGGCAGGAAGGACAACGGGACAGATGGGAGACTGACAGTGGGAGGAATTTGTGGGCAGAGCTTGTGCTTACAGAAGCCTGTCACCCCTGTGTTCACTTACAATCTCTCCCAACAAAAGGACTTCTGTGGCGAGGAGACGATTAGTCTAAAGTTTAAAACAGTCTCCAGAGAAGATAGTTTCTTGGATAAAGTTGTCAACAAAAGGACTTGCTTAAGACTCTTTGTTATGATTTCCTGGGGGCGCTTCTTCCTTCATTAGCTTGCTATCAAAACACGTGACCACCCCACCCCACCCAGATTTTAGGAGTTTGGATTGAGCTGCTGGTTAGAATTAAATTTCAGGCTATCTCCTTTTACTGAATCCCAATCGTCTGTGATGATGGCAAAAGTGATGAGGAACCTAAGCTCTGATTTGATGGTAGAGATACTGAGTGGAAAGATAGGAGCAAAGAGTTCTGAAGGTGTAATTCAAGCCCTGTTGCACCATCAGACACACAGGTATGTGCGCGCACACAGAACCCTAAAAAAATGAGAGATTCATCTCAGCTAACACATGTATCATTTTTCTACAATGATTCCTTCTGAAAGAAGCCAAGGAAACTCAAATTACTTTGTCAAAGGATCATCTACTCAGGAAATGTAGTAGCCTAGAAACCAAAGAACTTTATATATGTTTTAGAAGAACAAGAAGGAACTAATTAAGAGAGAATTAAAAAATAGTGCCTATTCACCCAAAATCTGAGATGGAAGAAGGGAAAATGTATACAAATAGTCCAAAGAAATCAACCTTAGCGTTTGATTTTGCTAAGGCATTTGACAAAGCCTGTGCAGATATACCTGAAATACAAAACTGTGTGGGCTGGATGATGGGGCAGGTATATGAGCTCAAAGAACAGTTATTCAACCTAGAGAAAAGCTGATAGCGGCATGGTACAAGGTTTGGTCTTGAGTTCCATTCTGGTTGAATATTTTAATTACTTGCATAAAATCAGAGAAAGTACACAAGTTACTCACACAACTCACTGAAGTGAGTACTGTTATTATTAATTTATTACTTCCATTTTAGAAAGGAGGAAGCTGAGACTCAGAGAACTTAAATAATTCCTCCATGGTAGTATACCACAATTAAGGTACAACGTCCAGGGATGGCTGTCTCTGGTATTGATGATCTTTCCAGTAATCACACACTTTATCAAATCTGTAGAATATGCAATTCTTGAAGAGGCAGCTGATACTTGGTACTGGATCATGATTCAAAAGACTGAGACCTTGCTAAAAGCTAATGTGTACCACTACACTCCTGTTGGAACAGCCAGATTCCAGAACATCGACCACACCAAATGTGGCTGAAGGTGCGGAACAATAGGACCTCTCACGCACTGCTGGTGGCAATTCAGAATAGAGCAGCTACCTTGGAAGACAGTTTGGCGGTTTCTTCCAAAACTAAACATACTCTTACCATATGATCCAGCAGTGGCACTCCTTGGTGTTTACCAAAATGAGTTGAAAACATATGTTCACAGAAAAACCTACACACAACTGTTTATAGCAGTTCTATTCATAATAGCTCAAACTTGGAAACAACCAAGAAGTCCTTCAGTAGGTGAATGGATAAATAAACTGTGGTATATCCAGACAATGGAATATTATTCAGTGCTAAAAAGAAATGAGCTATCAAGCCATGAAAAGACATGGAAGATACTTAGATGTATATTGTTAAATGAAAGGAGCCAATCTGAAAAGGCTACATACTGTATGATGCCTACTATATGACATTCTGGAAAAGACAAAATCATGGAGACACTAACAAGATCAGTGGTTGACAGGGGTTAGGAAGGAGGGAATGATGAACAGCACAAGAGCATTTTCAGGGCAGTGTAACTATGTATGATACTATAATGGTAGATGCATGTCATTGTGGATTTGTCCAAACCCATAGAACATACAACACCAGGAATGAATCTTAATGTAGTCCATGAACTCTGGGTGGTAATGATGTGTCAATGCATGTTCATCAACTGTAACAAATGTACATTCTGGTGGGGATGTTGATAATGGGGGAGGCTTTCTGTATGTGGGGGCAAGGGGTATATGGGAAATCTCTGTAACTTCTTTTGAATATTTCTCTGAACGTAAAATTACTCTAAAAAATAAAGTGTTAAAAAAAAGCAAGTAAATAACTAATTTACAACAAGCCAGTACAACCTTTATTCCAATCAAATTTCATCTGCTTTAACTTCTTACACTTAAGGTTTAAAATGTCAACAAGTTAAGTAAGCCTGTGACTTAGTGGAAATTGAAACTTTTAAGGACAATATAAATTAATAGCACATTTGACTGTCTACAAAGGATAATGCTAGTACTTTTAAGTGATTTAAATGAAGGAATAAGATGGTTTCCCGGAAAGGGGAAATAGATTACTTTCTACTAATGAGATCACATCGAAATTATTAAGTTTAACTCTATCCATCATACTTTAAAAGAAACACCATAGTGAAGTAACAATTTCTTGTGCATCTATTAGTTTACAGATCTAATGCTGTTTAATCTTCCTAAGACTAAGAGGTAGATGAGAGTTATTCCCTGCTTCACAGAGAACACAGAATCAAGTTTAAATAACTAGGATCTGATACTCAGACTCTCTTTTTGCACTCCTAGCCCCAACCCTGCACTGCATGCTCCAAGAAGGGCTAGTAGGAGAAGAGAGGGCCTTGGGGACCAAGGCACAGGGAAAAAAAGCCCAATAGAGAAAACCCAAGGGACAGAGAAAATCCTTCCAGCGGGTTGAGGGTTGGTCCTCTACCTGGTGGCTGCGGAGCCAGGACAAGTACCTAGAAAGCTCAGAGATACTACTTTTGATATAGCAGGAAGAGTTCTAGAACAATTTTACCTGTCTACTAATGGAATGAGCTCCCTAACATTAGCAGGCTTCCTCTGCACCCAGAAGATAAGGAAAGCTGTAGGAGGGTTCCTCATATTGGAGAGCAGATTAGCTAATCTCTAAGGTCCCTTCTAATTCCAAGATTGTCTAATAATGACTTTTGAACAGCTATTCACAAACTATATTTGGAATTATAGTAAGATCTTGTTACAAGAATGGGTAGATTTGTTTTATTGTAAAAAAGGGATTTTTTTAAAAGTGGGTATTGCCAAAATTATCTTCTTTAATTGTAATAGAAGATAAATTATGCCTTTGCTTCCTTCTTTTTCTTTGATTGATAAATTTGCCTATTTAAAAACTTAATAAAAATTATATATAAAAACACCAAAATACCATTCTAATCTTCCTTCCTTGACTTTGTAAAAGGGGCTTTCCTGGTGTTTGTGCATATGATTTTCCTTCCATGCTTTTGTTGACTCCTTTGTATGACATACACCTGACTTTTAAAAACATAATTTAATTTTGTTCAAATTGATATTTTAGTTATTATAGTGATTCTTACTCACCTAATATTTGTCTCCTGGGTGCCATAATTGGATTGCACTTCCTGGCCTTCTGGTGGGTGGGTAGGGTTATATGATTAGTGCTGGTCATGAATTGTGAGTGGAAGTGGTATGTGACCCTTCTGGGCCAAGCATTCACTTGATTGCCTGTACAGGACCTTCCAGATCATTTTACCATTTCCCCCTGTTAGAATGACTTAGCGGTATTCAGGATGGTCCCAGAATGAAGAGATGTAGAGCAGAGTCCCCAGAGGACATATGATGGGTAGGTAGTGGGAAAAAGAGATGTAATTTTATTGCTTTAAGCCACTAATATTTGGGGGTTGTTACCTCAGGATAACCTAGCCTACCCTAATTAGCACCAGGGCAAGTAAAATATATGCTTGCACTGTCCAACATGGTAGCTACTGATTACATGTACATATTTGCATTTAATTAAGATAAACATTCCATTTCTCTGTCCCACTAACCACATTTCAAGGGCTCAATAATTAAACGTGCCTAGAGGCTACCATAATGCATGATGCAGACATACAACATTTTCTTCATTGAAGGAAGTTCTGTTAAACAGTGTTGACATGAATGCTAGGATTTTTATGAGCATAGGTAATTCCTTCTTCCATTTCTTGATGTTTTAAGTGTGCATCTAATACCATCTTAGAGTTATTTTCAAAAAGTTTCACTTTTTTAAAGTGAAATCACTGAGAGCGTCCAGTGGAGGTTACCTTCTGGAGGAAAATAAATCACTCAGAGCCATTACATTTCTTAGAACCAAAGATCTTTCTCTGAAGATAACATTGACACAGAGGATTAACGCCTTTTTGTTACTCTTAACACCTTTCATAAATGAATTCCTAGATTAGTTTTATTTTAGTCCTTGGGTCTGAAGCTATCCACATTCTCTACTCCTAACTTTTTTCTATGCCTAAGTAAGTTAATGGCACCTGGTATAAGATCTTAGGTGCTCAGTAATGAATCCATCCAAGTTTATTATCGTGCTTGTACAATTGTGTTTTTATTGTAAGGACTATCATTGGATATTACAATAAAATCTTGTAGGAGCCCAAGATATAAACTAAACCTCCCCATCTATTCACTGATTCATTCAACAAACATCTAGGCACTAGAAATACAAAATTGAACAGTTCCCCCAGGGTTCATATAGTCTAATGCAGAGTTAGATGGAAATAAATACAAGAGCCAATGACAACATATCAGTATGCCCTATCACAGAGGAGATGACAGTAAAGCCTTATCTTGAAATGAGTTTGCCTGGCAGCGACTGAAGGGGTGAGAAGATAGCCCTATGTGAGGAAAATATAGAAGGGACAACATATATTTGGCTAGAAGGAATGGAAAACCCCAATTCAATGGCTTAGTCCATAAGGATATTATTTCATATAAGAAGTCCAGAGGTGGTAGTTGGTTCCAGGATTGGTTCATTTGATGGGTCAACATCATTGACAATGCAAGTTCTTTCCATCTTTCTTTACTGCATCTCCAGTGTCCTCTTGCCTTAATTCCCAGGCTGGTTCCTATCATGGTCACAAGGTGCTACCACAGTTGCAGACATCACATGAAGGAATGGCAGTGTCCAGTTGAAGGAGCAGATATCTTTTTCTGTGTGCTTCTTTTTCAAAGAAAGCCCCATTCTTTTCACATCTTCCCATTGAGACTGTCACACTCTACTCCCAAAATGCTAGCAAGGGAAATTAGATGACTGCTTTAAGATGGTCAGTATTTACTCCTAATATGAACCTAGAATCACTTATCCTGAAGTTCATATTCCTGAATAATCAGTTTTCTTCTAATTGAAGAAGAAATGGAGAACAACAACCCATAGAATCTGCCACAGCCACTAACCGGCTGAGGGTTCTCATGGTGCGGGGAGCAGTAGGGGGCGGGGCTGAAGAATGGCTGCAAGGTTCCCCATCAGGGGCCTGGCTGATGTGTTAGATCATTCAGAGTTAGGTAATTCTTTTGGAAGAGAAGGTTATGAGCTTATTTCTAGACATCCTGAGTTTGCCGTGTACTTCAGATGATTGGTACTGCTGGCCTGGGGCCAGGAAATAAGGACTGACTATATGTGGGTATCACTTACATAGTGATGTCCTTGAAGTCCCAAAGATGTGATTGCCCAAGAGAGCATATACAAAGAGAAAAAACACTGTGTAGAATGAAGAAGAATCAGTGAAGGAGAGAAAGCATTAGTGGCTAAAAATTGTTTGGGGAAGTATGGGGTAGGGCACAAAATTAGAATTATTCTGTGTTAAGAATAGCATTCTAAGACTCAGTGACCAATGAAGAAAAACATCAGAAGGATGTAAACTAAGGCAGGTCATGGACTTTGGTGGTGACTGGTTGCTGGTGACCTATAAAAGAACAGTTTCTGTGGAATGGTACTCATAGAAAAATACAATGGACCAAAGAGAGAGTAAATGGTAAGAAACATACAAAAGGGTGGAAAAGATGGAGTGCTGCCTGGAGTATGAAGAAGGTTCTTGTTTTGGTTAGCACAGGAGAGACCTATGCATTTTTATGGTCTGAAGAAAAAAGAAAGAAAGAAGTTGGAAGAATCATACGGTAGTCTAAACGCACAAGGCATGCACGATCTCTTCTAGGGCTTTTGCCTGGCTCTTCCTCTCCCTGGAGCCCTTTCTCCTAAATATCCACACAGCCAACTCCCTTGCCTGCTTCAAGCCTTTGCTCCACTGTGGCCTGTCAGGGAAGCCTCCCTCAGCCACACTATTCAACAGCCAATCCTGCTGCACACCAATCCCTTTTACCCAGCTCAATTTTCCTAAAGTTTGTTATCAGTGGATTTTTATGCTTTATAACTTATGGTTTATTTATGAGGTTTTTATTTCCCTTGCCCTTCCTAAATTGTAAGCTTAATGAGGATGGGAAACTTTGTTTTATTCACTGAATTATCTCAAGCACCTTGAACAGTCTTTTGCACATAGTAGGCCCTCAATAACTGTCCTGTGAGTGAATGAACTCCTCAACTATGTTTTCAACTGCAGCTCAGCATTCCTTTACTCCCTTGAACTGTTCTGGGTTTGTTTGGCTGGTGGGTGTTGTTTTCACGTATTGTAGTTCTGCATTTATTGTTTATTTTCTATTGCTCCCTCTAGAAACTAAGCCCCACAGGAACAAGGATATTGCAGGTTCTGTTCACTCGTGCATCCCAAGCATCTAGAATTGTGCATGACACATAGTGTCCATTAAATGTTTGTGGAATAGTGAATGAATGGATGAATCAATGAAGATTCAGAAATGGGAGGAAATGAGATTAAGGGCCTATGTTTACCTGAGAAAGGATATGATATACACACCCTATGAGACAGGAAGAAAGAAAAGTACGGGGTAAAGACTGAAGGTTTTGAAGACGGCTCAGCCACTGAGCAGTGTGCAGAGTGAAGAGCCAGACTGCTTCTGCTCAGATCTGGCTCTGCACTAGTTAGCGGTACGACCTTGAGCAAGTTACTGCACTTCTCTATGCTTTCACTGCCTCCTTCGTTAAATGGGGGTGGTAATAGTATCTGTCTCAGAGTTGCTTATGAGGATTAGATGAATTAATACATTTAACATATTTTAAACAGTGCCTGGCATGGAATAAGCACTATAAAAATGAGCTAATAGTAGTGATGTTGGTGGTGGTGGTAGTGGTGAGGGTGATGGGGGGGTGGTGGTGATGAGGTAGTTGTGGTGGTGATGGTGGTGGTGGTAGTGGTACTGGTGGTGATGGTAACAGTGGTGGTGGAGATGATGGCAGTGGTAGTGATGATGGTGGTGGTGGCTGTGGTGGTGGTGGTGGTGATGGTGATGGTGATGATACTGCTGGTAATCATGGTGGTAGGAGAGCTAGTCATAGTAAAGTGGAAGAAAAAGAAAACAAGGGAAGAAATGGTGGCAAAGCTGGGGGGTTCTAGCTAGCAAGGTAAGGCAAGAGTCCAGGGGACAATAAGAAACCAAGTTAGAGAGTAAAGGAGTGAGAGTGGGGTTTGGAATGAAGTGGTGGGGGAAGCCTGGTTCTGGTTCCGGTTCTGGTTCTGTTTGTGACAATGGTGCAGCACAGTGAGCCTGGCTAGTTACAGTTGCAGGCACTTTTATAACAAACCTGGGTTTTATTCACTTCCTGCTCTAGTAAACATTCTAAAATGAAGACTAGTGCTTTAAAATACAGATATTTTTCTCTCCAAATTTTAATTCCTGTAAATTGGTATGAAATATAATAACATCATCGATTTTTTGGTTTTCTCTGAGATTATTTATCATTTAGTTTTATAGGTATTTTGTCATTTATTATATTTTAATAATGTTTGAGGAAAGACCTAGAGGATTTGAGGCAGAATACACAAAAAAACAAGCTAATAGCACTAACAGAGCCACTCCAATGACCACAATGGCCACACATCTTTGGAAAAGACAATTCCCCAAAAGTGAGGCTGCGGAAGGCAGATAAAAGACCGAAGTTGGGTCATGTGACAGGTGTCACTTGAGTAACAGTACTGGGGCCGGAGATAAAAGCCCACTCCTTTGGGTCACGTGACACACCTTCATTACTCTCCCAGCAGGGGGTTAGAGAGTCTGGATGCCATTTTTACTTATTTATTTATTTGTTTTTTTCCCCCCTTATTCTGTGATAATGAGAAAATGTTTAAACTCCCATCTCTGTGTTTAAACATTTCTCCCTGCTGACAGCAGCGGGGTACCCCTTGATCAACTGTCAGATTGGATAGTGCAATTTTTCTGGAAAGTAAACAGCATGTTAGCTGGTTGGAAATAATTTTCTGTTTATTGGTAGCTGTTAGCCTAGGAGTGATGGAGCCCCGTGACAGCACTTGTCAAGTGAGGAATGAGAACCGAGCTGGAAATACCTTTAAGACACAGCTCTGACAATAAGGCCTGACTGTTTTTTGATGGGAACATACTCTAAAAAAGTTAAATTAAAATGGGCAAAAAAACTTTTCCAGTGTTTCCAGCCCCTAGAGATGCTTCTGGCAAAAATGACAGAGAATCAAAGGCAAACTCATAGAATGCTGGAGTTGGAAGTGCCCTTGGCAGTCACCAAATCCATCCCCTCTTGTTCACCCCCAGGGAAACTGAGGCTGGGCCAAATACCTTGGACTCATCTCACAAATAAAAGGCAAACATAATAACTCTCACTATATACAAAGAAATAAAGGTTGTAATTGCTTTTCAAATTCATGTATGAAGATACGTGGAAAAAACTGGTGGAGGCAGTATAACATCTGACCTATGTGTACCTAATAACTGGGTTTACTGGTTCATGGATATGTGATCTTTATGTGTGCGTACTGACTAAAAAGATATCATCATCTCTTATTGATTAGTCATGATGTCATCAGGAAAAAATGGCTCCAGTAGAAGTAATATACAGTCATAAGCTATTTTTAGTCATCAGTCCTTATCTGTCTTCAACTAGGATGAGTTTGAGGTTCTGATTTGTCCCAAAATTTGCCTCACTACTCCTTGATAACTAGAAAAGTATTTCCCACTGCCAACTGGCTGCTCTCCCCTAGATATTTCTAACAACTATGGCAAGTGCCCTGCGCCCAAACGTTCTCTCCCCCATGTCACACACAAAACACAAAGGTCTCTTCCTCCTCATTTTGGTCAACAGCACCACCATCCACCCGGTTGACTGGGCCCCCTCCTGACCTCTGAAATAGTCTGTTTTCTCCTCTCCATCTCCACTGCCAGGCAGCAGACCTGTGGTTCACAAAGAGGCTCGCACCAGCAGCAAGGACATCCGCTAAAAAACGGTTAGAGGTGCAAATCCGCGGTCCTCAGCCCAGACCTACTGACCAGAAGCTGAGAGCTAAAGTCTGAGGTCCACCTCCCTGGCAGTGTTCTCCAGGCCTTGTCCAGTGTTCCCCTGCTAGCTTCCCAGCCACCAATTCTTTTTCTCTGGAGTATTCTCTATACCAGTGGTTCTCAACCTTGGCTGCACATTGGAATTACCTAGGAAGTTTTCTTTTTAAATACCTACATCTGGGTCCCACTCCTGGGAACTCCTGTTTCATTGATCTGGTGTGCAGCATTAGGCATCCGGATTCTTTAAAGCTCCCCATGTTATTCTGACATGCAGCCAGGGCTGATAATTACGGCTCCACACTGAAGCCAGTACTCTCTTGTTAAAACGAAGCAGATGATGTCACTCTCCCTGCCCCCCCCAGAAAAGTCTTCATCAGCCATAGGATAATTCTTAATGGAGTCTTCAATGTGGCTCCCACTGACCTCTCCCACTGGCTTCATCGTCCTTGCGTCTCACTAGCTTTCCCTACACTCAGCCACACAGAATTTCTCATCATTGACCCAAAGTGGTATTCTGTTCATATCCCTAGACTTTTGCACTTTCTGTTTCATCTGCTTAGAATGTCCTTCTCCTTCCTTTTGCCTGGTGAATTCCTATTTTTCCTTCAACACTTAGTTCAAAGGTCACCTTCACTGACTGCCTTGTCCCAGAGTTAGTTGCCCTCTGCTCTGGGTTCCCAGAGTACACTATTACTCTTTCATTGCAATTATCAGTGACACTTCTTTCTCCATCACTACAACTGACTGCATCAGGACGAGGTCAGAAGTATGCCTAGCTTTTTCATTTTATTCCCAGTGTCTAGTGTATGTTGGACATTGAGAAGATGCTCAATAAATGACAGTTGAGTGAATAAACTGAAAACATAATCAACTATTACTGCCCTTTTTTTGAGATCAAATATTGATGCAATTCTGCTTTTTTGTCTAGAATCAGCAAAGCTCATTAGCTCATATTATATATATGACAAGGAGTCAAATAGACCTACATTTTGTCACTTGCTGGCCTTCTTTTTTAATCTTTAAAATAGCATCAACAATATCTTTGTAGAGTACACAGATTCACTGTATAACACCCAGCTGCATGTTTAACACAGGGTAGGAATTACATAAAGTTTTTATCATCATAATAAGTAAAACTAACTGAAAACAAACAAACAAACAAAGCCGAACTTAGCAGCCCATCTGTTCTTACATCTCCCCTTCAGAGTAAGAGCTCTCGACAGGCAGGAAGTCTTATTTATCCCTGGAGCTGGGAACCCAGTGGCATTCACTAATGAATTCAGTCCCTCAGTCAACAACATTTACTAAGCTAATGAATGCAATGAATAGTATTTGGGTTAAAATGATAGTTTGCTATTGAGGGGAGCAGAGAGAGACTCACACATTTGCCCATCTCACAAAACAGAGAATTACAGTCTTGGCAGCTGAAAGGGATCTTAGAGATCATATTTAAAGCTCCTTATTTACAGATGAGCAAATAGAGATAACCAACCAGGAAAGCCATTTTAATTTCAACAGTGAATAAAGAATTTCTGGGTTAAAAATTGCTGCTGACCAAGTAGGAATTCCAGTCCCTGTCAGTCAAAGTCGGCCCTAACAGTGACTTGTTGAGTGAACAATATGTAGGACAACACCTGATTTGTCATGTGGTGAGAAACAGGGAGGTTGACAAGAATTTTAGGGGGGGGTGGAATATCACTGGCGGCACCTTTGAGTATTATCAATCCCAGATTACATAGTTCCTGTCTTGGAAAAAGATAACGCCTTTTACCCAATATGTATTTAAATTCATGTAACTGTGTCCTGTCAAAGGACAGGTAGAAGGCACAATGTGGGTCATATAACAGGTGTTATTCAAGTAACAACAAAGAGTGGATAAAAGCATTTAGGAGGTACAATCACATAAGTAAGTTTCTTTTTCAAGTTAATCATCTCAATAGATGTGCAGGCTCCCCTCCCCCGACCCCAGGTCTGAGTCATTCCCAAGAGGTCAGAAAGCAGTTGAGCTAGAGTGACTGGAATTAGAAGTCAGGAGGGCTGCTCGGGTTGTGCAAGGAGGTGACAGCCAGGGTTGTGCAGGAGGTGACAGCCAGGAGCATTGGTCACAGGTGTGCAGGAGGAGAGTACAGGAGGCTCGTTGTGCCAAATGCTCAGCACCACTCGCCGGTGCCCTGTTCTCCAGGAAGCATCTCCACTCAGGACCCTCCCTGGGAGGCATCCACGCTGGCCCCTAACCCTTGTGTGCAAGCCTGAATGTAAAATTTAGGCCTTGTATTAGTTTGCTCGGGCTGCCATAACAAAATGCCACAGACCTGGTGGCTTAAACCACAGAAATTTATTTTCTCACAGTTCTGTAGGCTGGAAGTCCAAGATCAAGGTGCCACAGGGTTGGTTTCTTTTGAGGCCTGTCCTTACTTTGCAGATGGCACTTTCTCACTGTGTCCTCACATGGTCATCCCTCAGGCGGTGTCCTAATGTCCTCTTCTTAAGAGGATACCAGTCATATTGGATTAGGGCCCTATATGAACTCATTTTACCTTAATTAGCACTTTAAAGGCTCAGCCTCCAAATATAGTCACATTCTGAGGTATCAGGGGGTGAGAATTTTAATATATGAATTTGGAGGGAACACGATTCAGCCCAAAACAAGTCTCATAGTTGCAAGACTGAATGCTTACTTCTCTCATGCAGATAAAAGATAATGAATGAATGAATGCTCTAGACCAGCCAGACACTAAGCAGCCAACAGTGTTAGGTTTTCTTCTGGCCACTCAGGGCTTTTCTTAATGTCACTGTGTAAGAAGGCACTATTTGAGGGGAATGGGGGAGGAGGGGAGGAGTCCCTGGCAGGAGTAGGGGTCAGCAGGCAACCCCCAGCCCCAGATAACAAGCTGCTCTCCAGGAACACGTGTTAGGAAAAGTGCTTGATCAGAGAGTCAACTTGTGGGCTGAGTAGGAACACTAAGTGGTTTTGTCTGTCACCTTCTCCACCCCCTCTGGAATTCAGCCATAATCTGATGGAAACACTTTGCCCACTTTCGGGAGAATTTTCCACTATCAGTAAGGCTGTTTTTCATACTTAGGCTATCACCAAAGGCTTTCAGAGCAGGGATACTGCTCTCCCCTAGAGGCATGTATATCTCAAGGGTAGCGGATGTAGGGCCAAAAGCCACTCTGTGCAGAATGTTCTATTAATTGAGGTTTTCATTCACATTTTTAATTACAGCCCCAGTTTCCTGAGCACCACTGACTCTGTGCTAGATGCTGCTCTTAAGCCTCTGTTCATCAGTCCCACATTACTGTAGGGAAAACGGGAGCCGCCACAGGACAACAAGTGGGTGAGCTGGGTTTCAAACCCAAATCCAGCCCATGTGGCTCCAAAGTCCATGCTCAAACCCCTACTCAGACTGTCCTCATGTCACTGTGAAGAGGAACAACAAGCCTTCATAACCAGCTGTGTGAGAAAGGGTTAAAGGTGTCCATTTAGGCGTCAGAGTGCCTAGGTTAGAATTCTGACTCCACAGCTTTGTAGCTGGATAATGTGGGGCAAGTTATTTAATCTCATTAGGCTTCAATTTCCTCACCTGTAAAAAAGTGGGTCTAATAATAGAACATACCTCTAAGGACCCACCAAGGATGTTCAATAAATGATAGTTACTAGTATTATCATACCCTCACAAATTCAATCACTATCATGAACTTCCATCCACGTAGTGTGTGCCTCTTTGTACACAATGTGTTGATGAAAACAATAGCCACTATTTATTAAGCACCTACTATGTGTCATGCAGTAGACTAGGTGCTTTATATGCATGACCTTATGTTTTACATATGTGACTTTATTCCTCATAGCCATCCTCTGAGGTAATTAATATTATAGTCCTATTCAGATGAAGAAAATGAAGTTCAGAGAGGTTACATGACTCACTTGAGGTCACACGACCAAAAATGATGGAGCCGAACTTTGGTTTCAGCACCGACTCCAGATCCTGTGCTTCTAACTACTAAAATGTAAGGACTCTCTGAAGTCATAAACATAAAAAAAAATTCCAGAATTTGCTACCTTCAACTACCGGTATGTAATCTTTTAAAGAAATTGCTTTGAAAGTTGCCAACTTATCCCAACAATGTGGCCATTGTTCTTACTCTGGCCCTCAGAACCATCCACAGCCCTCACGCGCAAACTAGTCTCGTTTAATTATATCAGCCTCATCTTCTAATCTAAAATGGTATTACTTAACTCGGTTATTCACTGCACTCCCCAGACTTTGATCTAAATGAATTTTGGCTGTTGTTAAAAATCAAATCCACCTTTAAAGAATAAATATTTGCCCCATCAAGGTCCTCCAAAGAATGCATTTAAGTGTCTAAAAAGAAACGATCCAGGGTGTTTTTAACAGTACCTTTGGAATAAGTGATTCATCTTCCAAGGAGACTGCTTTGAAGGGGAGACTCATGTGGGATGCATAAGCTC
Organism: Trachops cirrhosus; assembly: GCA_028533065.1. NCBI lineage: Eukaryota > Metazoa > Chordata > Mammalia > Chiroptera > Phyllostomidae > Trachops > Trachops cirrhosus. The sequence goes on along the minus strand of CM052541.1, from coordinate 24,402,891 downwards.
TGGTATGTTTATTTAAAACATACCTTTAAATTTCCTTATATATATTCACAAGTAACTTGCCTGGGAACCCCAGACGCTCCACTCTGCTAAGACAGGGGAAATTGATCAGGTCACTGAGCCCTTTTCAACTGTGTCTTGTCTGGACTTTTAAACATTTATTATGTGGATTATAAACATAAACAAAAAGATTCATTGAGGAAAGGGACACCCTCCCCCAACACCTAAACAGAGACACCCCTACACATACACCTTGAACCAGCTCTTTGTTCTGCAGTGTGGAGCCCTAAACCAGAAACGGCAGTTAGTAGCTTGAGAAAGAGTCCCGGGCTCTGAAGAAACAAATGAGAGTATTGGGTACAGCTTTTTGGAGAGGAAGTCAGCAAATCCTCTCATTCACAGAGCTATCCTGAACTTAAATGCCTCCCAATTGCTAGAAACCCAATGCTATATCTGATCCCAGCCAGTGCTAGATAACTTTAGACAAAAATTCTCTATTTGATTCTTCTACGGCCTGCCATTCGATAATTAATTTAATGTCAGGCATGGACCATCTTTCGACAACCTTTCTCAATCTCCAACACTTGATGAGCCAGGCTAGCTAAATCAGCCCAGAGACATTCTAACTGGGTTTAGTCATTACAGTGGACCCTACTTCCAGTCCTCCTTTCAAATTTTCCCAAAGCACAGCCCTTCAGCTTCTTGCAGTAGTATAGCTCTGGTTCCACTAAGCTCTTGTCCCTTTTAGTTTTGTCTACACCCCTGCCCAGTTCCTCCCAAAGCAACCCCCCTCCACTATACTGTGCTTCCCAGATGTTCACAACCCTGAAATATCCCAGATGACAAAATGTACACACACTGTAATTGTCCAAGTCAGTCCATCTTCACTGACTTTGGTCTGGCTCCCATTTGTCTTATCAGGTAAGTAGTAAAACTTTGATTAGAATGGTAGGCAGGATAATGGCCCTTCAAAGATGTCCACATGCTAAGCCAGGAAACTGTAACTGTGTTATACAACATGACAAAGAAAAATTAAAGTTGCAGATGGAGTCAGTGTTGCTAATCAGCTGGCCTTAAAACCGGGAGTTTTTTCTGGACTCTCCAGGTAGACCTTATGCTATTGCAACATCCTTAAAAGTATAAGAAAGAGGCCAAAGAGGAGGTCAGAGTGATGCAACACAAAACTGGACCCATGGTTGCTGGCTTGGAGATGGAGAAAGAAAGCCGTGAACCCAAGAGTGTGGGCAGCCTCAATAAACACTCTGCGCTAGAGTCTCCAGAATGGAAGGCAGTCCTGCTGAGACTGACTTTGCCTAGTGAGACCCATTTCAGACCGATGAACGACGGAATTTAAGATAATAAATTAGTATTGTCTCAAGCCACTGAATTCATGATTATATAATTTGTTATTGCAGCCAGAGGAAACTAATACAGTTAGCTAGGACCTAAATAACCAGAAAATACAATTCACTAAAAATTTTTCTGCTTGTCACTTTTGAGAGAAATAGCCATATCTCAAGAAAAGTTGAAATCAACAATTTGCTTTTAAGCCAAATTTTATATTAGGTCTCAGTTTCTTGAGACAGACTCTGACAAGTAAAGTCGGGGGTGGAGCACAGGTTTATGGGGAATAGGTCTGGGGACATGCACTGGTAAGAGGTGAGGACCCTGCTGAGTGAGACGCTGGCCCCCAGTGCAGCGGGGACAACCCTTCACAGTTGTCCCAAATAGAGGCAATGGGGCTGAACTTTTGTGTCCAAATCATCCATTCTAGGAGGGAGCATAACCTTGGTTCAGGCATTTCCTGGTGACAGAGGGCAATGTCCAGCTAAGAACACATTGTAAGTCATCAGCAGCTGATGTTCCCAGCTGCTGGGGACCAGGTGGGTTAGCCAGGAGGAGGGATCTGAGCAGGTACTCCAGTATTCACACACTGCACGCAACCAATATTTCTGGGGTATGTCCTGAGATTGATCTATATTCCACCTCATGTTGCCACGACAGAGAAGAAGAGATATTATTGTTTGGTGTTTCCTATGCAGCAGATACTACTCTACTTATGGACTTTACATTCATTATCCCTAATCCTAGCAGAGTAACTACTACCAGTTCCATTTTACAGATGAGAACACCAAGATTCAGAAGCTCAGACTACTGAAGTAAATGTCCCAGGCCATCCAAGTGGCAGAGCTGGGTTTTAACATCAAAGCCATTTAAGCCAGCCCACTTTATCCGCTGTCCACCACAGAGCACAGGGATCTCGTCCTCAGGAAGCAAATTAACATGTACAAACACCCACTCACACTGCACCATTCTTGGCCCCCAAAGAAAGATAAGATTATATTTGGTAAACTTTGGTTTCTAAATAGGAAAAGGGGCCAGAAACAAGTTGATAAGATATTAAACAAGAGTTGAAATGAAAAGGAAAAAAAAAAACCAACTTCTGGTGGCCCTGAGAGTTGAGTAGATCAAGGTTTGTACTACACATTGTAAATCAAAGTTAATTACATTTTTGCTCCACACTGCACATAGTGAATTGGGTTGTAATTTTTACATCTGCATCAGTGTTCACTTTCCAAATGGAAGCTCCAAGGGGAAAAGCATCAAGACGGGTCTCCCTTTCCTCGTGTGGCCCTAGCACCACGTCAACACAGGGCGGCACACAATAAATACCCTTTGTTGATTTGCTTCCCTCGCAGTCGTGGCCCAGACCCTGTGTAACGGCCTATAATGCAATACCACTCGCTGGAGCACTTTCCCTGTGGGATGAGTTTAGAAAATATGATGTTCTGAAAAACACTGTAAGAGCTCTCTTCTTTAATAAGGATCCTGGTGTCCTGTGATGGATGCTATAAAATTGCGGACCAGCTGGGGTGTTCGAGAGCCGTGTGGGCCCATTAACAGTGTCTGGTTCTATGAAAACCTACTTCATATCCTGGAAAGGAGAAGGTGGTCACCAGAGTGCAAAAGCGAAAGCATTCGTTATAAATAACACGAGGTGACCCTGGAGTAAACACAGCTGTGCCCTCGTGGTGTCTTGTCAGTGGTGCTCCCTCAGTGGATTAAAGAAATCCATGTTTTATGGGGCTGTCCCTTATTCTGTATATATTCCACAGAAGGCTCCTTTTCCCTTGGACCTCACTCACTGCATATAAGGTTTCAGGTCCTGGAAATGTATGAAGCAGAGATGCTTCACTAAAACACATATCCTTGCATGTTGTGATATTTTCAAATGGGGATGAGGGTTGGTTTCCATTTGTTCCTAAATGATTTGCACAACATTTCTGGCTCTGCACAATTTCTAGCTGCCCTTCCATTTTCTTGCAGACTCTTCTCACACACCCCCTGGCATCCTCCCCGCAGTTCAGGCTGGTGGGATGAGCATGAGGCTGTCTAGGAAGGTTGGGACCTGTCTCTGTCATTTACTAGCTGTGGGGCTTGCAGTTATTCCTTTAACTCCCAGAGTCTATGTTTCTCATCCTTAAATTGGGAGACTGAGCTTTGCTTCTTGGAATTGTGCTAAATTAGATCAGTAGTACCCAAATTTGGAGGCAGAAGGGGAAGGGAATAGCAACACAGAGTAAGATTCTTTAAGCTGCTGGGGAAAAAATTAGAATATATGTGAATATCGCTACATTTACTTAATATTATATTATGTATTAATAAATATAAATAATTAAATATATCAATTTAAATTCATGCAAGGGTCAGATCTATATTACTTATGTGTGTGTGTATACATAAAACCCTCAGGTGGTTTTGCCTGTATACAGTGAGTACAGCAGTTTTCACATGATTTATAATGGCATGGGCATAGCTACCATAGCTGCAGTCGGGGGTGGTGACCAAGGGCATGTGGTGGTTTTCTCACAAGGTTTCCATCACTTCTGCAACCGCTTCCTCCTCATTGGTCAGAATTAGATGCAGAGAAACTGTACCCTTCATTCTTTTATTTATGAAGATATTTTCTACTAACTGAAATTATCAAGAATCAGAGGGGAGAGACATCCCTAAGTAGGTGGGTGGTATGTCTCTATTCCACACAATTGGATTTTTGTAGAAAAAGCTATAATTGGCATGAAACCAAACTCTTGAAGGTTCCGTTTGCACATGAACTTAGTTGTCTCTCCTCCATTCCAAAAGAGAAACAAACATACAACCTACTAAAATAATGCAGTTTTACTGTCACCAGCTCAGGGCCACTGAGTGTTGATCCATTCACTTATGTTTCGAGGGCCCACTATGTGTCAGGCATGTTGCTAGGCCCTGGGAATTAATAACTCTCTGTGACATCACCCCTCCCTCGAGGTGCTTACAGCAGCATGGGGCAGATGGACAAGTCAACAAAGCATGTGTCAAGCGATGAAATTTGTGCAGAGTTCTGGGCACAAGTAACCTTCCTGGGGATCCAAAGATGGCTTCCTGGAGGTTTTAGCTTCCTAGGGATTGAGTAGAAGTTTGCCAGATAAGGGAGAGTAGAGTGGCTGGAGCTAGGCATTAAGGTCAGAGGGAACCTTATCTGTGAAGGCATGGAGGTATGAAATAGCTGTACTAGGATGACTAGATAGGTAATGGGGTGGAGGGTGGGAGTGCACCACTCTGAGTGACTACAGAACAGAAGGTGTTAGGGGAAGTGACCAGAGATGATCCAGTAAGTTAAGTAGGGGCAACTTGTGGAGAGTTGCATATGTTCTGACTTTATCTTATAAACGAAGGAGAGGGATCAAAGGCTTATAAGTAGGAGACAGGCATGATCGTGCAGTGCAATACCCCACTGAGGATCAAACACATATTTTCCCCTTTTTGCATCAAGTTAAAGGTATTGGGGATGGACTGGGACAAATTAGTCAAATCTTAAAAATCAAATCAGTGCTGTTGAATGTAAACTGTAATTGAAAATTTTTGTAAAAATCAGATCAGTGTTTTGTTGTGTTAATCATCAGATCACAGGACACTTTGGAGGGGTCTGAGAGGGAACAGTGCCTCTTGCTCAGCTCTCGGCTGGCTTTCAGTCACTTTCCCCACTACCCACAAGCAAATTGGACCCTTCTGGTGCTGATTCCCAGGTGGGTAGGTTTGTGTTTGTTCTAGGATCCTGTGGGTCTCTCCAAGAACTCCCCCGTGAGTCTGGGAGTTTCTTCTGCTGCCACCTCAACCCCCAGAGGTTTTTTCAGTCAGAGATTTTGAGGCTTTCCTGCGCTGGAACCCTGGGTTGTGTTCACTCTCCTGTTGTTCTTCCCAGTTTATCCACACACGAATGTGGGACCACCCAGTCTGCCAGCCACCACCTCACTCACCCAGGTTCTCCAGCTGTCACCTTGCCATGCATCCTCTCCACTCGGCCGCCCGTCTCCGCCCCTCCTACTGGTCTGGATGAATGTTTCTTCTTTAACTCCTTAGTTGTTGGACTTCCATACAGTTAAATTTTCTGGCCGTTCAGGTTATTTTCTGTTTTTAAATTTGTTGTTGTCCTTCTTTTGGTTGTGTGAGGAGGCAAAGAGTATCTACCTACACCTCCATCTTGGCCGGAAGTCCTCATGTATAGGTGTTTGTGTTGACCTATGTTTTTATTTCTCCTGGGTGTATACCTAGGTGTACATTGCTGGGTCGTATGGTATCTCTATATTTAACACTTGAAGAATTGCCAGACTATTTTCCAAAGCAGTGGCACTATTTCATATTCCTATCAGCAGTGTATGAGAGGAACCTCTTCATTGTAATGCCAAATTCTCATTAACTCCTATAGGAATTCCCCTTTGGATAAAGGAGTGGCTCCTGGCCCTGCATCCTGAGGGAAGAGAAGTAGGCAGCGGCTGCCATGGCTGCCTGTGCATTCAGCCCTGCTTGGAACTTGTTTTAGGGTATCCAGGCCACCCCCTTTGTTTCAGGCAACTTTAACCTCTGAGATGGTTGGAATGGAATGCTTATTTTTCAGTTTCATAGGAGTGTTTTGAGGAGGGAAATTCTTTGTGATTCTTGGAATGGACTAACACAATTTCGTGCAGTCTGTGGTGGTGGTTGCCACAATAAAACAAATAGCTGTAATACTTAAAATTGTCGAATGTTAGTCTTGGAAGGGACGGTGAAGAGACCATCTAGTCCGGGCAGGGTAAATAAGCTGCAGCTCAGAAAGCAGTCTGGTCAACTGTAGGTGCATGGGCTTATGCAACTGTGCCCAGGCTCAGGAAAAGGGCTGGGATTAATCAGCAATGTCTGCCTTGGTGACAGGAGGGCGTCAATGGTGGCACACGTGCTACCTGTTTGTCTTCCTTGATCGAAGCCAGCCATAGTACAGCTGAGGCTGCAGCCAAGGTCACATAGCTGGTTAATGACAAAGTTGGGACAAGAATCAGTTCGATATGTTTTCCTCTGTCCCATACTGCCCCCAGTTCTGAAAAGCACTTCATAAAGGGACCAGTTTAAGGGCAGGACTGGAGTTACCAAGTCAGCAGGTCATTTTCTACCCTGATATGTCCATCCAGTCCTCATCAATGCCTGTGGGAATTACTCCATCAGGGTAACTAGTTAATGATTATAAAGGTTTGGTAAATGCTAACTAATAAAGAGGGGCCATTCCCACCTCCTGAACCCCCATATCTCCAGCACTCATGTGGAACACCCTTTGAAGTCTATAAACTTGATGCATTTGTACACAGGGAGTGTTAAGGTGGATGAGTTTGGACCAAATAAAAGAAGTTAAGCCCCTCTGATTTGAAAGGTAATGACTGTATGTGTACTTTCCACTTGAACAAAGAGAAAAGAAACTCCATATTCAAACCCAATTTCCCCAGAAACAGTAAGGACCAAGGTCATTCTCTGGGAGAAAATGAATATTCTTCAGGGGAGAAATGAATACTGACTATAAAAACTAACCACTTAAAAGTCCTCAAATCTATTTGAATGTCATTAGAATGCAAAATATGCCTGACTTTCTCCTTTTCTACTTTATTAATGAATTAAAGTATATACCAACAAAAAAATTAGAGAGCTTTTGTGATAAATCCTTTTCCCTTCTTTTTAAATGTTAGTGTATAAAAATAGGAATCATATAAAAACAATCTCCCTCTTTCTTCTGCCCCTCTGCCTTCCTTTTCTTTTTTCTTTTTTCCTTCCTATCATCACTTGAGCACGTGCTCTATGTCCCACATTGTGCCAGGATTCCAGTGGGGGAGCCACAGTCCCTGTGACTGAGGAGAACACAGCCCAGCAGGGGCTGTGCTTGTTCCCTAAACAGGGGACAGCCACAGACTGTGCCACAGCCTGAGGAGGAGCTGTGGTCCAGGTGAGGAAAGGTCAGGGAACTTCCAGCAGAAGGAGAAGTTAGGGAAGGCTCTGGAAGACATGTAGGTGGTCAATGGGCAGAGATGCAGAAGAAAGGCCTTCCAAGGTCAGGATACAGTCTCTGAGGGTTTCCAGAACTACACAAAGTTGAAGATGCAGAAGCAGAAGGTGCTACGGAGGAGGGACATTAGAGTAACAGCAGGGGTGAAGCTGGGAGAAGGGACTTCTATCCTAGGCTCCTGGGGTAAACCTAGATCCAGACCCCTTTATGGAGAGGACTCCTGGTATTTTCATTAAACTATAGAAACTAAACCTGAAACACAGGCAGGAATGTGTGTGTATGTGTCTGTAAGACAGAGAGGGAGACCACATTTTTTTTTTTTTATCTATTCATTCATTGATGGACAGTTGGGCTGTTTTCATTTTGGGACTATTTTGAATAATGCTGCTATGAACCTTTATGCACAAGTTTTCACATGGCCCTATGTTTTCAGTTCTATTCCTAGGGTATAGGAATGAAATTGCTGGGTCATGTGGTAACTCTGACATTTTAAGGAACTGCCAAACTGTTTTCTCATATACCTTTTAAAATCTGAATTTTTTAAAAGGCAATGTTAAAGTTTCAGAAGATATGGTTTTCCTCTAACAGTTGTTCACAGCAATCCATGCTCCTCCAGGGTTATGTGTTTGCTGTATTAAAGGGACAACTTTCAGTTTGCGGCTGGAGCATCCTGGAACTCAGAGGAGATAAGCCTAAAGGGACCTCCATCCCCCTGAGGGGATCCCAGCCTAGTGCCTCAGGCTCATGAAAGACAAGTCTCCTTGCCTAGCCTAAAATCTTCTCTTGGTTTTATAGAGAGGTATAAAAGGAGGCCTTAGATCCTCCCTCCCCCTATATATTGACCAATGTCTATGAGATCAATTAGGTTAAAGAGAAAGCCCTAGATAGTCATGGGGCTTCTGAATTCCCATGGCAACACAGAGAAGGAAACACCAAGTGAGACCCTTGTCATGATGAGACTGTCTGGGCAACACTTCCTTGACTGGTTGGGTCCTTGTAGCTCAAACTGGGGAGGGCGATGGGATGGAGAATGTGTCACTGAGCCAGGCAGCAAGCCTGGGGTGAGGAACGGTCTACATTGCAGAGCAGATTGCCCACCTACTATGCACCAGGTGCTCTGGGACTAGCTCCTCATTTATTGCCGTTCTCATAGAGGAAGAAGCCAAGCACTGGAAAATGGGAAACCAAGAGATTAGATGCGCTGCAGCAATAGGAGGCAAAACTGAACTAACACAGGGTAGGTCTCAGTGCCCAGACTGGCCTCAGAAACTGGCACCACCCCTGTGCTCTGGAGCCTAGAGACCGGAACATGAGCAAGGGCCTGGCTGCGTGTGCCTGGGCAGCTATTCAGCGGCCTTCAAGCACCAGCACCTGGCCCTGCCCCAGCAAAGCGGCTGTCACTGCTATTTTGGAGGCAATCATATATTTTTAATGACCTGCAAAATCTCCCTGTGAGAAGGGAGGGAAGAGTTGAAATTACAGCCAAGTGATTTGCATTGCGAATCAAGTTATCCTCCCTCTTGCTCTCCAAGAATATGCAGAAATAAATGTCTCCTAATGAACCCTGGGGGGCTAAAGCTTTGATATGAATTCTGCTGGAGGGGTAAAGAGTTCTAACCAGACTGAGACCCAGCGGGAAGTTAGAGCAGGAGGGCCGGTGAGTCCCCTTCAGAGGAGGGAGAAAGGAAATTGGATTATCTTGCTGGCAGTTGGTGTTTTCTATCTCTTAGAACCACAGATGAGAGCTCCTCCCCTCCTTCAGACGGGGATGGATGGGGATTCGATTTAGCCCTATTTAACCAGCCAGCTCTTCACCCTACTCCAGCCTGCCCATCCTAGCATCACTAACCTTCGAGCTCTTTCCACAGACTCGCTGGACCTACATAGACCAGAACCTCCAAAGCCTTTGCCTTTTCCAGAACTAAAGAACACCTATTAAAGATAGGTAGATAAATAGATAGATAGATAGATAGATAGATAGATAGATAGATAGATAGATAGAAAGGCAGACAACCTTTCTATCTGAAGTCAGGTAGTCTTTAGTTCTGGTTGCCACCAGGAAACCACACTCCCCCCTTCCCCACCGCCTCTAGAATCTGTGTTTATTCAGCACACTGAGGTGTGTATTGGCAAGTTTGTGCTTGTTGGAATGAGCCCTGTGGGGGCAGGCCTGCTAGCTGAGTGGTGTGGGTCTGAGGGCATGTGGATGTGGTATTTGTGTGGGCTTGAGAGTGTGTGGTAATGATGGTTTGTGTGGACTTGTGAAACAGAGGAGGTGGGGAAGCCTGTTCACAGCTTCCCCCGGGGAACTCGCAGAGATGGCACAAGCCCAGCTTGGACAAAGGGAATCCGAGGAAGATCTGGAGCTTTGTGTTGGCTATGCCTCTCTGCTGCCTCCTTGTCCTAATCTTTCCCTAGAACTGCAAACTCATCCTACTGATCAAGATTCTCATCTGCCCCTGATGGCCCTGCCTGAGAGGAGCCTGGAAGCCCAGCCAAATCCCTGGTTGGAAATAAGACCTTGTACCGTGAGGCAGGGTCTCTCTCCATGGTTAAACAAGTAGGTGAATCCATCAGATGACCTGATTTCAAAGGCCACATCCACTGATCAGAAAGAGCAGAACATTTTCTTCTATCCCTCTATATCCTCATTTGGAAAATAGATAGTAAAGGACCAATCCTAGTGTGTTGTGGTAAACATTTATGTGCTAATAAATATGAGTTATTATTGGGGTGAATGGGTTGGTAACTGCAACCAGTATTGGGACAAGATGATTTAACCTTCTTAAGATGTTCTGAGAGACAGTAGGCAGAAGCCTGTGGGTTAGAGCCATATGTAAGGGGATAAATAACCCGTGGTATAAGGAAGGTCTATGCTGACCAGGATGCCTTCAGGACTTCCTTGTTGGCAATGGCACAATATCCATATCTTTGGGGCATTTGTCTACATAAAGATACCCCTTGGAGAGAGGGTAAGATACAGAAAACTGTCACAGATTGGAAAGAAATATAAGGATCATATTAATCGAATGCAACTGGGAACATTGATTAGATACTGACATAAATGAATCAAATATAAAAACAATTATGGAACAATAAAACAATTTGGATACTGAGTAGGTGTTAGATAATATTTAGGAAATATTGTTAACGGTTTTAAATGTGATCATAGTATTGTGGTTATGTTAAAATGCCAGGTGGTCTTTATCTCTAGGAAAAATATACGGAAATATTCATTGGTGTAGTGATCAAATGTTTTGTGTTTAATTTACAGTAATATAGCTGGTGGGGGCAGCTCTGGAAACAGGGAGAAACATACATTGGTAGAGTAATGGTTCAAGGGATTCCATTATATTTTTCAAAATTTTGTGTGTTTGAACATTTTTGAAAATTAAAATATTAAGAAGAAAAAGAAGTTCCCTCTGGAGTTGCTGCTTGGAGAGTAGGCTTCTGCCTCCTACAGTGTCACCTGGACAAGACCATTCAGGTAGGCACTTGGACCAAATGGGACAGCACGGCTGTGCTCTCTGAAACCTATAAATCAACAAGAACAGCTTAAACCATTTAGTAGGAAGCTTGTTAATAAGAAAAATCTGGTTTAAATGGGCCATTTTACTGGGGAGAAGGAGCAGAGGGTGATGGAGAACAGGGCTGCCCTGGCAATGAGGAGGTTGATAACCAGTGCCACGCTCTCCCTCACAGCAAGGATTGCATTGAGTCAACTCCATCACCACCAGAAACATTTTCCAGGAGGTGAACCGAAGGTGGTAGCAGCAGGAGTGGGGGATTGGCCTGGGGAAAGTGGAGGGGAGAGAGTATGTTGGGTTGTCTAGCTCACCATAGATGTGGTAGCCTTCAAGGGGGCGTTGGGAGATCACATCTGGGATATAGCATAGACCTCCATGCAAGATCCAGGGCAGAAAAGTAAAAGGAGAAACAGTTAACATCAGAAGAGTGTTTCAAGTACAGTAACCTGCGCCAAAGAGAGAAGGAAGTCCCCCTGGAGAGGTGGGACTTGGAAGAGGCATCTTAATGGGCAAGGACCCAGAAGGAACCCAGAGAAATAATGTAGCCAAACCAAGGCGAGGACAATTGTGATTCAATTGCACTGGAAGGTGATTGTTTGATGATGGGTGCCTTGAAGGTGCCATCTGATTTACGTTGCTCAGCCCAAGAGTAAGGAGATGCACATAGATGAATTTATGGCTTAGGTAATGACAGGCCAAAATAAGGGGCCCTGGAGGAACTGTGAACTCACCTTTCTGTTCTTATTTGTCAGTGACCCAGGGCTGCTGTAAGAGTCAGAGGAAGAGCACTGAATTTGGAGTAAAAAACACCCAAGTTCTAGTTCCAGCTTTGCCTAGTGGAAAAACTTTGGGCAATCCTCACTTGGACTCTCTAAGCCTCAATTTCCCTATTGGCTAATGGGATGAAGAGTACCTGTTTCACAGGGTTGCTGTAGAGGGTATTTGTGCAATAAAAAGTGCATAGGATTTGGAGACAAGCTGTACAAAGTCCCAAGCACAGGCCTCTCTGACTTTGAGCCATGTGCTTCAAGCCAATCGGTGCCTCTGAACCTCTATTTCCTCATCTGAAAAATGGGAAAGGAATGCCAGCTTAACATGAAGACATCAAAAAAAAATGTAAGTAATTGGTTTTGCCCAGTGCCTAGCACATGGCAACCACTCAATAATGTTAGCAATTAGTATTAAGGATATAAAACATCAGAACATAAATGGGGTTACATGAGGGAAGTCACTAAGAGTGGCACAGAGAGGGCACCCTGGGCTGAGAGAAGGAAGCACAGATCTTCCCAGACTTCTGGTCATCTCAGCATTTATGTTCTGTACTTTGTTATCTTTTCCCTTGGCGCACAGGGACTGCCTGGTTTTAATGCAGGTGCCCTTCTGCTCTGACATGCAGTAGACTTGGTAGGGTCTATTAGATCAATAAAGGCTATTGAATGATTGAAATCTTTCTCCATTGGGGGAAAATATACAGAAAGTATGGAGCAAGGGCATGATCCAAGTTTCAAGAGAAGAGAAAGGGAGCTTAGGAGTTGGGAATATAAAGGAAGAATGTTGGCTTTAATTTTGAGTTAAATGGGCAGCTTTAGAAAAATCTTTAAGCCTAAACACAGTGATTTTTTTTTGCCCAAAAATCTTAGCATTGAAGAAAAAAAAAAGTCCAGTTTGCATTATTAATACTCATGGGTATATCTGGATCTGTAAATAAATGCAAGCAGACAGTCATCTTTCCCAGAGTTTGTACCTTGTGGTTACTGAAGAGACAGTTATGACACTTCCCTTGCTAAATTAAACCTCATCCACTTCACCCACATTTGTTCTGGCTCCTGCCACCCAGTAACACCCTTCCCTGCCCTGGTCCAGGCCTCCGCCCTGGCTGGTCCCCAACCCTCCCACAGAGCAGGAGGTGACCCCAGCTGGATCCCTGGATGTTTTCCTTCCCGTCTGCCCCATTGGTCCCCTGATGGTAGACGCCGCGGGTGTGAAACTGCACACCTACAAAGTTGGCTTTCTGGTTTGGGAGGCCTCAAGAGGAAACCAACAGTTCCTCCATTTCCTGTGGATGAAGGATGATGTGATTGAAACAAATCGCACCCTCATTGCTTTCCCCAAATCACACAGACCCAGCCCAGTGGCTGTGAGTTAACGAGCAAGTGACATCAAATCGAGGCTGAGCTGAGACCCCAGAATTTCAAAATAGGTGTTTGGACTTCTAGATGCTTGTTTGTCTCCCTCAGGCTCCATCTCCATACTCCTTTCCTCCTCGAACCTTCTCAGCAGGGAAAAAAGTAGCTGGAACCAGACCAGGGTGCAGAAAGAGTTCACTCCCTCCTGCGGTGCAGGGGGAAGGGGCTGCCACCTCTTTCTTGTGCTTGCTGTTGTGCTCCTGTTGCTTCTCTCTCTCTCTCTCTCTCTCTCTCTCTCTCTCTCTCTCTCTCTCTCTAATTAGCAACTCTGAGTTTGAAGGGGTTTGTGTCACAACAGCTCTGCAGATGCCAGCTGGGCGCCAGGAAGGAAACATGTGCCCTGTTGATGTGGGACAGCACAGGCCAGGAGGCCCAAGGGCCTGGAGAGCTCTTTACATGGAGATGAGCTGCCACTTGGCTCCTTCTGTAACTAATCACCACTGTTGCTGAAATACTACTGTTACAACCACCGATATCCCAAATGAAGAACAGGCACTTTGGGGTAACATCAAACACAATGGTCACTTCCCATTTGGGACTACCCAGCCCTCCCAGTGAACATCCAGGGAACCCCCAGTTTGATTACAGGGTCAGGTTGCTGCCTGTGTTCACGGAGTTGGAACAGTGCTGGGATTGTCCTCTCTTCTGTTTAAAACAGGGCTTCCCTGATGAAGGTTTATGGCTGCAGAATCTGAAAAAAAAGACTATGGAGGAATGAGTACAAAGACCATGGGCCTCAGGGTCACCCAGCCGGAGTCTGAGTCTTAGCTTCATCCCTTACAAGCTGTATTTGACCTTGGAGCTTCACTTGCCCTCTCTGACCTCATTTCCTCACCCAAAAACAGAAATGCTAATAATGTCAAGGTTGTTATGAGGACTCAAAGTAATGTAGACAGGAGGTTAGCACAGTTCTTGGCCCTCAGTAGGGGCTCCATAATAAAAGCTATTAACTTACGTTGATCTAGGTGTCTGATGCTCTTCAGACAACCACCCTGCCACCCCAGCTCCACACACCATGCCAGACACACCCAGTGTCCCTAGCAAAGTAACTAGCTTATGATTTACACTCCCCACACAGGCCCTGGATACTGGAAAATCACATGGAGATTATAGTAATGGCAACAACCAACATTTGCATTTCTCTTCCTGGTTTGTAAAGCATGAGCATCCACATTCTACTATTTAATCCTTATGGAGTGGATGTGTATCCTCATTTTCCTGTAGGGTTTTTTTAAAGATTTTATTTATTTATTTTTAGAGAGGGAGAGAAACATCAATGTATGGTTGTCTCTCATGCATCCCCTAATGGGGACCTGGCCCACAACCCAGGCATGTGCCCTGACTGGGAATCAAACCGGCAACCCTTTAGTTCACAGGCCAGCACTCAATCCACTGAGCCACGCCAGCCAGGACTTTTGTTTGTTTTTTGTTTTTGTGTTTGTGTTTTTGGTTTTTTAATCAGAAGAGTGAGCTCAGGCTCAAAAGGATTAAGTAGGGTACCCCAAGTCACATGATACACAAATGGCAGATCTGGGACTGAAGTTCAGTGTTTTTTTCTGCTCCAAACTCCCTTTGCCTAGCACCCTTCTCATGCAGGAGATAAGCACCCCCTCATTCCACCAAAACAACACTTACCATCCACCCCCAGTGCTATGTTAGGGAATTAACTAACTTACCTATGATGATGTAGAAACAGCTGTCAGTGTGTTACCCCTCCCAGGCTAAATATGTATATTTGGATGGAGGTCTTCTGTTAACTAGACCTTGACCCAAAAGACTACATGATGGAGACTTTCAGGCCTTGTGTGGTGAATTACATTAACCCCATGGGTGACTGCCTTTTCCTTCCATTTGTTACACCCACTCAGGCTGGACCACATGAAATAGAAGGGAAACATCACAAAATTATAAAGTTGTCAGCAATCTTCATCTCAATAGAAAATAGCCCAATGACTGGGCCACTGCATCCTAGACTTAACCCCATCTTCTCACCCAGCTAGATTCAGTCACTGGGCTCTGACCAAAGAGGGCCAATTTAAAACTAGGAAGGCGTAGTGAGCTTTGCAATGACATCCATATCTCCTTTGATTTTGACAACACCCTGTGAGGTTGTGTGAGGTAGGTACCATTTTCCTTTACATAGATAAGAATGCTGAGAGATTTGGAAGCCTTTAACAAAGATGCCCAAGATCTCAGACCAGCATGCAGGGTGTCCAGAGCAGTTTCATCCTTTCTGAATGGTGCCTTTTCTACTTCTTCCTGCAGACCCTGCACTTTCTGGGTTTTTATGAAATAAAGAAACCACGAGATTATCCTCCCATAAGACTAGGCACTGGCCAACCCTTGACTCTGCAGATGGAACAGTGAATCATGAAGACTGGTAAAATACACTCAGACCACCCTGTCCACCACTGCATTGCATTTGGGTGTGGACGCTGGAACTCTACTATGATGTGGTTTTGGAAAGGGCACAGAGGCAACGCCCTCCCCACATAGAAGCAATGAGAAGTAAGCCCCAGCTGTCCTTGTAGGTGGACGGGACATCAGGGATTGACCTGGTCATACTCTCTAAGAAAGTGAAGGGTTAACTGTGTTATTTTCCCTAGGACAAGGCAAGAAATTGTAGGTTTAAGTCATAGTAGGAAGATTCAGGATAGATATTTCTGGCCATGAAGGCCACAAGAAGCTGAAGCAGATTCATATGAGAAAAGAGGAAGCTACTTCTTTGGAGAATTATAGGAAATAGGTTAGCCGCTGGCTAGAGCAGCACACCCATCATGGAGATGAGATTGAAGTCTAGGGTTACTAGATTTCCCTTTGAGCTTCATAGCTAAAAACTGCTAGGAGACATCATATAAACAGAAAGTGTAACTACACTTATTTTTAATTGAATAATCATTGCTTCCAATTTGGGATGATTTCAACAATGCTTCTTCTTGTATTTCTATTTTGGCTCTCTAGGGGAAATTTAACGTTTCCTGGTAATTTATAATTTTAACCACAGATTTCCTGAGGCAGTAAGTTTATATGGAAAATAGTTCACTCTGAATCTTAAAATTTTTTGCTATGGTATAATTTGCCATCACACTAAACACACATGTCATTATCTCATAAGCTCATAATTGCTGACTCCTCCAACCCTGACATCTTCAGAACAGGTAGTTCTCCTTCAAAGAACATATCATTGCAATACCAGTACAAAATTCAGGTGCCCCTGCATGACAGGTAGAGAAGTTTTTTTTTAATGGAAATGACAGCCAGGAAATAGAGAAATAAAGGATGCTCTGTGATCCTGACCTTGATGCTTTCTCCTCCTTGGATTGGAATGTCTTGTCCTTCGTATGTGCTGGTGCGGGTGCTAACCTGTACACACAGGGCATGTGCTCAATGGCCTTTCTGGGAGGTGATGGGTTTACACAGATCCAGATACATTCTTGTCCCTTCTTCCTGGGGTTTATGAAATGGCTCCCAGATGAGCATGTGGAGACTGGGAGACGAAATCACCTCAACCTGTGGCTGTATTTTATCCTGAGTTAGCCAGACAGCAATACAGAAATGGATTGAGTTATCCAGCAAGACTATATTGTAGAACAGAGCAATGCTTTCCAACGTTTCCCACATTGTGGCACATGGAGACCACAACACAATATAGTGATAACACAATTATAATAATCCTGGGTAAACAGAATTGAGGTTGCTTACAACCAGCTAGGTGGCTTCAGCCACTCCAAGCCTTGCCTAGATGCCCAATGGCTAATAGGTCACTATTTTTTGTCATCTATTGGGAAGCTCCAGAGTAGAGTAAAATGATTAGCGCAGAGTGGCACCACGTCGGAGAGGGCTCTGAAATTAGATGACTTGGATCTGAGTCCTGGATCAGTCACTTACTAAGACCTTGAGTTAGTTTCCTTGCCTCAGTTTTCTCACAGATGTAGTAAGGTTAATAATAGTACCTACTTCATGGAGAAATTCTCAGGATGAAATTAGTTAATCCATGTAAAGTGCTTAGAAGAGTGTCTGGCACAGAGCAAGCCCTGGATAAATGGCATCTGCTGCTGTTACTGCTGTATTAGCTCCACAGTCCAGGGCCTGCTTCCCTGCAGAGAAGAGAAAGCATAAACAGTGCAATGCTCCAAATCCAGTTAGAAATTATAGTCGGATGAGTCATTGCTTTCTCAGTCTGTGCCTCTACTCTTCTTCTCTCTCACCCCCTTTCTTTCTTCCCTTCCATAATATGTCTACAGATGGCTAAGACAAAAGAGAATTAACTTGGGAGCAGGAAATGAGCATCCCAGTCCTGGTCTTTCTACCAACTAGTGGTTTCTACTGGGTAAGCCACCTCACCTCTCTGGCCCTCAAGCTCCTCACAGATTGCAAAATGGAGGTTGACCAGATGACTCCCAAAAGTCATCTTTGTGTTCTGATATATCATGGTTACTTTGTGGTGCAGAATTATATGGCGTGCTGTTGGTTGTGCATGATGGCTGGTACCTAGATCGGCAGCATCGATGTCCAGGAAAATGAACACAACATGAATTATTTTCTCTAAATCAAACCTCCCTAACACATCCTCACTTACAATAAAAACATGCCTTCAGTTTGCCACTGTTGCCCTCCCAATAATTGAATTCTGAACTGGAGCCTTTTTTACCTCAAGAATAAATCTGTAAATATGTCTCTAAGGTAACATCTTGTTAGCTTTGTTACTCAAAGCTCTTGAAAATAATAAAACTGCATTTCTTTTTAAAAATAGTCAGTAACACAGATACCTCACTTGGGCCTCCTATCCAATTAGTCTGAACCAGTAAAGTATGTTTATTTCTGCTCAAATAAGACATTGGATAAATACACCCAGATTTATATTCATCCATGAGAAATACATGAAAAATACCATTTCTCAGCATCTGGGATTATTCTTTCCTTGCTCTATTTTATTTAGAGGTGGTTACAACATGTATATTTTTTTGTAGGTTAAAAAATTGATAGTTTAGCCCAAATAGTCACTCAGAAACAATAGCCAGAGTAAGATCTCAATTTAATCCTGATCCTGACAAGCACAATCTCCCACCTTCAAGGTCTGAAGAGAATTTTCTCTCCTAGTCTCTCTCCTGTCCTCCAGAGAGGATGGCCCTCTGAAACCCTTTTTTGCCTCCTGGGAACCAGCTGTACGGCTCTTGCACAAGTCATGCCGGAATGAATGTCCTAACAGAGGGGAGCTGGGCAGAGCTGTGTGGCCTGAAGGATTTGGCAGAACAAAGCTCCAGCAAGCCGGGCCCTGTGGTTTCACTTTGTTTCCACTGATACAAGTGCCCTTCCTCCATGAAGCCCAGACCAGGCCTGTGTGAGACTTTCCTGGGGTTAGGACACCTACCACAGGCTTAAAAGTCTGCCAGTCCCATCCAATGAGGAGAAAACAGTGTTTTTGAAGCCTTGGAGGGAGCCCAGAGCTGCCTCTCAGGAATGGATGGGCTGGCAGCCTGGAGAAGAGCCAGGTTCAACAACTGGGCATCCTCACAAGCTTCTTGTGGGGCTATGGGAGGGGGAGGGGGAGGGGGTCTAGGGCCAGCAGCAGTGGCATTCATGGACCTGGAGGGGGAGGGGAAAGATGAATGCGGTCAGGACTTTTATTGCCTGCTGCTTTTGACAAATGACGATGGTTAGGACAATGAGCTCACCAGCAAAGAAAACACTCACAGGGCAGCCACAGAGCCCTCTGAGAAGTACATTTCCTCTCCTCTAGGGGCACAGCCATCACTAAGGCAGCCCCTGAGTGTGGCCTGAACCAACCAGGCATCCCCAGGGCTTGGTTCCTGTGGTGGGCTGAATAATGACGCCCACAGATATCTAGGCCCTAATCCCTAGAACATGTGAATGTTACCTTATATGACAAAAGTGACTTGAAATGTGATTAATAAGGATCTTGAGATGTGGGATCATCCTGAATTATCTAGGTGGACCCAAATGTACTCAGAAGTATCCTTATAAGAGGGAGGCAGAGGGAGATTTGACTACAGAAGAGGGGAAGGCGATATGAGGATAAAGCAGAGACAGGAGTGATGTTCTTTGACAAGGAGGAAGGAGACTCAGGCCAACAAATAAAGCAGCCGCTAACAGTGAAAAAGGCAAACAAACAGATTCTCCTCTACAGCCTCCAGAAGGAACCAGCCTGCCAACACCTTGACCTTAGCCCAGTGAAACATTTCAGACTTCTGGCCTCTAGTAAGTGCTGTGAGAGTGTACATTTGTGTTGTTTTAAGCCACTAAGTTTGTAGTAATTTGTGTCAATAGCAATAGGAAACTGAGAGATCCCCAGGGTTACAGTTACAGGGCCCCCTTTAGGACAAAGATACTCCTGAAAGACAAAAAAAGGAATGTCAGTGCACATCTGGGCAAATATTCCACAGTCTGAGCATTCTGCATCTTTGGCCAACACCAGAGTGCTCAGGGCAGGAATGATATGAGAGAACTGACATTTGCTGAGCACCTACTGTGTGCTTCACCATTCAAGTATTATCTTATCTAACCTTCACAACCCCTTGTAAGGTAGATGTTAGCACTTCATTTTCTGATGAAGACAATGAGCTCAGAGACTTCAGGCCATTTGCCCAAGGTCACACAGTCAATCAGCAGTCATTTCTCCAGGGACATGTAATTGTGGCTTCTCCCCTCCCCTGTCCCATGTACCCCTTCTTTAGGGATCTGCCGCAGTGAGAGATTGGGTGAGGCACTTGCTATGGCTACTATTTCAAGGAGTTCATTAATTCATTCACTTATTCATTCACTAAACACCTAGACAGCACCTCCCAAGTGTTAGGTCCTGTGCCTTGAAAGAAGCAAACTTCTGCCTCAGGTCACTTGAAAGCCAGAAACAGACATTTTTTTTTACAAGTTATATTAGCACTTCCCTCTAAAAAGTCTACCATCCATCTCAGGCGAGAACACCTGGCACAGAGGATCAGACAAGGTCTATAATGAGAATTATTTTATTTTACCAAGCAGGAGCTAGATCTTGGCCTCATTGGTGACTTGTTCGAACAGAGGGAAAAGGAACTGAGATTCCTCATGCAGGGGGATGCCACTGGTTTGCAGTCAGAGAGTTTTCCCGGAGATGTGCATAAGTTTGCATTGGGCCCCAACACTCCCTGCATACCAACAGTGAATGTTAGTGCTTAGCCAGTATAGGGGTACAGGCTATGGCCTGAAACAGTTCTGTTAAACTTGATCCAGAGTTTAGCCTGGAGTTACTTCTATAGCATCAGGCTCTATGACAGGCAAGAATAAGGCCTACATCTGCTGCTCTCTATCTAGGGTGCAACACACAGGCACTGATGAGTTTTCACTGGGTGTCTTTTTCTTTTTTCTTTTTTAACTTTTTTTCATTGTTGTTCAAGTACAGTTGTCTCCATTTCCCCAAGTTTCTTTTTCTTTATGTCCTTTCCCAGCAGTGATGCTGACTTTGCTTCTATTTGGTTTTTGTTGTTAGTTGTTTCAAATTGGATGCTTTCAGGCACAACAGAAAAACCAATCCAAAGTGACTCAAATAATCAAGGTATTTTATTGGCTCCATTTAACTGGAAACTCTAGAATTAGGGCTGGTTTGGGGGGAGGCTTGAACTTCAAACAATGCAACCAGACCTTTATTTCTCTCTGCATTTCTCAGCTTCATTTCCTCATTAGGCTCTACCCCCATGAGGTTCTCTTCTCATGACCCCCAAGGTGGCTGTCAATACCCCAAACTGAGTCTTGTTGGCCTTGACGGGCAGAGTAGGATGGTGTTCCCAACTGGAATGCCAGGGGAAATGTGATGCACTGATGGTCCAGAGCTGGTCACATGCCCCCTTCCTAGCACTGAGGGTGGAGTCACCTAGGAGCACACAGTTCAGAAGGGCAGGAAGAGTGATTCCCCCCCAAGAAATTAGGGATTCTATTAAGAAGGGGAAAGAGAAAATGGAGAGAACCAAAATATGTCTATGAAATGTCTACAAAACTGATGGAGATTTGTTGTTGTTGTTTTGATCTTAAATGAACAAATTTCTACCCTTCTTAATACTTCCTTGGAGTCAATAATCTTGAAAGGACTTCCTTAATTGGGTCCTTATGATATCACATACTCCTTAACACTCCAGTGAACAGATTTCTCCTTCATTAAGGATCCAGGGCTTTTAGATGCCAGCTCTTCCCTCTGTTCCTTCTCTGTGCTTCCCCTAAAAGAAGCAGTGCTGAAATATTGCCCTTGATTAATCACAGGCCAATTATCTAGTTTGTGGATTATCAAGACTCCTCCTTTTTCTTCCCACATCCTGCCTGCCTTTTAGCGGTGCCACTGCTCATTAACAAGCCTGCCTGAAAAGATAGGGTAAAAGAAAAAAAGGTACTACAACTTCAGATCAGCCATTTTAGCTCCCTACCAACCCTGGTAAAATTTTCGAGGAGGAAGTTGAAAATAAATGATGGTGTGAGATTATCTTGAATTTCCATGATTTCTGATAACTTTGTTGACTCTTTTCCCATGCCCCTGTACACCTACCCCCATCCTCCATACTTGGAGATATTGAAAACAAGGCATATTCTTTAGATACCCAGGAATTTCAAATGGCTTCACTCTTGTTCTCTCATTTCCCAAGTATTTCAGTAATTTTTAAATAAACTTTTTAAAATCAAGACAATTATTTTTGAGACCTGTTGAAAGGATAATAGCTCAACCCCATTGCCGAAGTTGAGAACTCATGTTCCCACATCTCAGCTTCCTAATGAAAAGGAGTAAGATAAGCACAAGAGCCCTTGCTAAGTCGGGTAAACAAAGTGAAGGGGACCAGAGACAGTGCAGGGGGTACCGGCCACTCCTCCCGGCGAACCCAAGTGCTTCCATCACCTTTATGGAGCATCTGGCCACTACTGCCACCCGCCATCCACATCTGACTCCTCCCAACTCTGACAGACCGGACAGGAATTGGTGATGACCTCCTACGTCTTGGCCTCCTTAGTAGAATTCAAATAAAAAGGAAAAGGATATCTCTTTTATTTTCTAAGGAGCACTTTTCCCCCCCAATATCTAAAAAACAAACCATTTCCTATGGGATTTGTCTTTCTCCTGGCCGCACATGATGGAACAGAGACTTCCAAATTGGCTATTAGATAAGAGCAGTAAGAGTAGTTATTAGAAAGATCGAGCTCATTTATGCCATAATGTGAGAGTAACCCAGGGGCTTTAAAGTTAGTAATGAAACTGGGGGAAATGTTTTCAAATCCAAGTTCAGCCTGTAAGTTTTAGTAGAAGTAGAGGGTCACAGGTTTCTCTTACTTTATTCAGGCTGCAGTAACAAAATTGACTGGGTGTTTTACAAACAACAGAAATTTATTTCTCATAGTTATTTCTGGAGTTTGGAAAGTCCAAGATCAAGGCATCAGCAGATTCAGTGCCCAGCAAGGTCCACTTTCCGGTTCACAGATGGCTGTCTGTCTGTTACTGTGTCCTCTCATGGTAGAAGTGGAAGGGAGTTGTCTGGGTCTCTTTTACAAGGGCACTTATGCCGTCATGAGGGCTCCACCCTCGTGACCTAATCCTCTTGCCACCTCCAAGTAACCAAATGGGGATTCGGTTTCAATAGATGAATTTTGTTGAGACACATACATTCAATCTATAGCAGGGCTGGTACTTCCTTTTACTAGCAATGTGGCTTGGCCTAAGTGACCTGTACCTTTATAGGCAGAGTTAAATTACCCACGGACAACCACTCCCAGCAATATTTAGAAGGGTTATAAGCAACCCACACCCTTGGCAATGTTACTGGCAACTGTTAGGGCACATAAAACATTGCTAGACTCAGAAACAGAAAAAAACTGTACTCCTGATCCACCTTTGCACCAATGCTGTGACCATCTGAGGCAAGTAACAACTTTTCTGAGTCTCAGTTTTCTCATCTGTAAATGTGAACCTCAACAACCCTTACAGGGTTGTACTGAGGATTAAATGCACTAATGTACACTGCAAACTGCACCTCAAATTTGGATAATGGTAATGACAGCCATCATGCCTGGGTGCATGCCTTCCTTCTAGTGGCCATAACAGTAAGTGAATAAGTGTGGGAGGAGGGCATAGCCCACACTGGAGCACCCACAGAAGCCTTCCCTCATGAGGGTTACTAGCCCACAAAAATTCAAGTTTGGGCTCTGGCCAGGTAGCTCAGTTGGTTAGAGCGTCATCCCAATATGTCCAGGTTATGGGTTCAATCCCTAGTCAGTGTATATACTTGTACAAAAATCGATCGATGAATGCATAAATAAGTGGAACAACAAATCAATGTTTCTCTCTCTTTCCCTTCCTCTCTCTCTAAAATCAATCAATAAACTTTATTTTAAAAATCCAAGTTTCAACTCTGCTCAAACTCAGTTTACTTCACAGCTGCCTGCCATCCCCCCTGAGAAACATGCCATCTCCCCACTGCCCATCACTGAGAGTTCTCTCTGCCAGCTGAAGGCTGACAATATCTGCCTTTGGAGAAGCAAATTTCACTTGCTTCTCCAATGTCACTACTGCCCTAAGGATCATCACCAGGCACTATGCTAAACACTTTACATATACAGTATTATGTAATTCTTGTTTGTAGGTAACAATATAATAATAGTTGTTGCTGTTGTCCCATTTTTACGTGGGAAGAATCTGAGGCCCAGAAAAGATTAGTGACTGAAACTTTACCAAGGTCGCATGGCTAATAGAGAGAGCCAGGTCGCAAACTGCCAGGGCCTGCCTGACTGTGTGCATTCTCTAACCGTCAAACTTTACTGCCTCCTTGCTCTCTTGGCCCAGGCTGAAGAGAGGGGCCCCGGAAGGCCCAAGAGGGAAGACAGGCCTGCCTTCACTGGGCCCTAAAGGAAGGTTAGAATTTCCTTCCTGGGTTCTGGAGCCTCCTCCTTAGGATGGCTGGTCTCTGAGCCTCACTAAGTTTTAGGCGGGACCTCCTGATGAGAATGTACACCCCTGCCCCCACCCAACACATTCACAGATAGACAGAAGTCCAGGAAGGGAACAGATCCTCCTATCAGTCGGGGCTCGGGAACCTGAGCATTAATTGCTCTGCCAGCAGCTTGTTAAAGACTGTGTTGGCAGATGAGGAGAGTAGCAATAGAATCAGCCAATTAAGCAGCCAATGGTGCTGAACTAAACGTGACCTCGAACTTAATTGTGGATGTTGTTTCTCAGCAGTTTCTCACCAGTCTGGGTTTGGGAGAAAGAATGGGACAGCAAGGGGAGGGTGAGTAGCAAGAGGAGGGTCCTGTTCCTCAGGACACATCTGCTCACTGACTCCCATTTCTTTCTCTCTTAAGGGGACAGGAACATCAAGGATTTGGAGATTCCCAGCACAGGAAATTTGGGCAGGGGTGGCCAGTCTCTTGACTGAAACCCAGGAGCAGCAGGTGGGTGACAAAGGGACTGGCCTTGTCAGCTGAGTTAAACATTTTCAAATAGGCCAGAAACCCAAACCCACATCCCTAACAAGGCCACATCTCTAACAAGGGTTAGGGACAATGCTAGAGGGACACAGTTTTGTCCTTGCTGAGGCTGTTTACTTCCTGAATTGGCTATTTTTAACTCAGAGACAGAACATACCTGGTATTTTGGGGTGTTTCTGACCTGAATACTGCTAGTAGAATTATTTGGCAACACAAAAATGTGTTCTCCTAATACTTGGCTTTGTGAATCTTGGCAATCCCAGTATCTCCCACTGGTATTCTTCTTTTTACCTGATGAAAACTATGTACCCCACTGTATTTCCTATTTGGGGTTGGCTGCCAGAAATCTCAGAGCTACATTTAGTACTCAATTACAACAAATGTATCAGCATAGATTTTTCTTATATTTATATCTTCATTTATCATATATGTATATATTTGATTTTCATATGTATATATCTCCATTTTTATATCTCTATGGGTCTTTATGTAACTATCTACATATGGTTTTACTGTACATGTGTCTTTAAGATTAGACACCCTAAAATCATTTTTGGAAGCAAGTAGGGTATGCCTCAAAAATACATAGTTCCTCACAGGACACTTGTCTCATTCTGGGCACTTATTCTGCCCATTCCATATATACAAGCAAGTCCAAAATATTTTTCTCATGCCTATTAGCTACCTCTCCTGGTACCAACTATAAATGGCCTTGCCACAGACAATTTGGCTTGGGGCAGGAGCTCTTAGTTAAAATAGAAACTTCTCTCCTTGGATTACATCCTGAGTCCTTGTGTTTATTTAATTTCTTCTGGGAATTTCCAGTCTGGTGTTGACAGAAGCCAAAGGGAATGCTGGCCCAGAGGAATATTACCTTCTCAAGCTGATTTCTGGGGAAGCCAATGTTCTCCCAGCCATGGCGGGGAAAGGAGAAAGGAGAAAGGGTTAGAAGGCAGAGTTTCCCACAGGTGATCCTTCTTTGTAACAGTGTAGACTCCTAACTGGTTATTGGGTGGGGCCTAAAGAGTAAGACCAAGAACCAAGGACAGATCTGTATGGAACCTTCAAGGCATTTTTCCCTTTGACACAGAAAACACCGTAAGACAGAGAAGATAGTTTCTGTGGTGGTTGGTTTTAGAGCCAAGTTTATACTGGCTTTCTGTGTACTTCTAAGAGGAACTTGAGAAGTATTAAAATAGATATGTAGGTGGGGTCATTTTCCTCTGTCTCCACCATAGAAAATAATAATGGTAATAGACAACAATTATACAGACTATCAAAGAGCCAGGTATTGATCCAAGCACTTAGAAACATGCACAGGCACATACACACATCACTGATGAGATCAGTATATCATCATTATGCCCATTTTACAGAGGAGAAAACTGGGGGTCAATGAGGGTAAATAACTTGCCTAAGGTTACACAGCTAATAAGGTGGCAGAGGTGTTTCCTCTACCCCAGAAGTCTTACTTCTGAGTTAGTAATTCCCCCTCCACTATACTCATCCAATGGCCAGCACATGACTTTTAGATGGTCCCTATCTCATGTAAGCCATAGGAAATAGACTGCTGAGCTCTAAGTAGTATGTAATATTGGTTTCCAGCCCCTGAGAGTATTTCTTCAGTAGGACTGTGTCAGCCATTTTCTTATCCATGGGCCAGAAATGATAATAAAGTGTGTCAATTTAGAGTCTAGTTATGTCTCTTTTGAAGAATTTCAGAGACATCACTCTTGATCATTCATTCATTCAAAACACATTTATTAGGCACCTACTGCTTTCCATACACTTTGCTGGGTTCTAGAGAGATGATGACTCAGCCTCAGGGGTCCCTACCCACAGAACACTGCCAGTCCTGGGGCATGATGTAATGGGGTAGAGAGAGAATGCTCCACCACGTAAGGGAAAGCCTGAGTTGGGGGTCCCATTCTGCTATTAACCTGCTGTGACCCTCAGTTTCCACAGCTGCAAAGGGAGGAGGTGATTCTGGACAATATCTGAAGAGTGCTTCTAGCTCTAAAGCGTGATTCTAATGGCAATTGCTCTTAATGCTTTCAATTGACATTTTTAACATCTTCTGTACCAGCCATTGAGGTAGGCTCTGTCACATATATCCCTAATTTTTCAAGATAAAGTCTTGAAAAGTCATGACATCTTTTCTACATGTCAAGACAAAATGCAGTGAACAATTAAGATGAGAAAATGCCTCAGAGAAAAGGAAGGGAGCAGATCTGAAAGCCTTAGGAGGAGAAAGTAGACCAATCAATTTGCTTACACTGAAAATATTATTAAATGAGATAATACATGCAAATCCTGGTATATAATAAACACCCATTAACTTCCAACCAAGATGGAGGCACACACTGTCCCTCCTTACACAACCAAAAGAAGGACAACAACAAATTTAAAAACAAAAACAACCAGAACTGACAGAAAATCAAACTATATGGAAGTCTGACAACCAAGGAGTTAAAGAAGAAATATGCATCCAGACCTGTAGGAGGGGCAGAGACTGGCAGCCAGGCGGAGAAGATGAGAGGCAAAGTGGTGGCTGGCGGACCAGGTGAGGAAACAGCTGGCAGACAGGCGGTCCCACATTTGCATGCAGATAAACCGAGAGGAACAACTGGGGAGCGAAACAGACCACACAACCCAGAGTTCCAGTGTGTGGAAATAAAGCCTCAAAGCCTCTGACTGAAAACACCTGATGGGGTTGAGGTGGCAGCAGGAGGAAACTCCCAGCCTCACAGGAGATTTCCTTAGAGAGACCCACAGGGTCCTAGAACCTACACGAGCCAACCCTCCCAGGAATCAGCACCAGAAGGGCCCAATTTGATTGTGGGTAGCAGGGGAAGTGACTGAAAACTGGCAGAGAGCCAAGCAAGCATTGTTCCCTCTTGGACCCCTCCCCAACATACAGTGTCACAACGCAGTGATGTAATTGCCCCACCCTGGTGAACACCTAAGGCTCCGCCCCTCACTTTGTAACAAGCACACTGAGAGAAAAAAATGGCCCAAATAAAAGAACAGATCAAAGCTTCAGAAAAAAATACAACTAAGCGACAAAAAACAACTAAGGCCAAAGAGATGTGTCTACCAAGGCACACAACCTAGGTAGGCTGATAGCAACCTGTCAGATGCACAGTTCAAAACACTGGTAATCAGGATGCTCATAGAATTGGTTGACTATGGTCGCAAATTAGAAGAAAAAAATGAAGGCTATGAAAAGCGAAATAAAGGAAAATGTACAGGGAACCAACAGTGATGGGAAGAAAATTGGGACTCAGATCAACAGTGTGGACCAGAAGGAAGAAAGAAACATCCAGTCAGAACAGAATGAAGAAACAAGAATTCAAAAAAATGAGGAGAGGCTTAGGAACCTCCAGGACATCTTTATTTTTTTTTAAATATATTTTATTGATTATGCTATTACAGTTGTCCTATTATCCCCCCTTCATTCCCCTCCACCCTGAACACCCTCTCCCACCCACATTCCCCCACTTTACTTCAGTCCATGTGTCATAAGTTCTTTGCTTCTACATTTCCCATACTATTCTTGCCCTCCCCCTGTCTATTTTCTATCTACCTTCATTGCTACTTATTCTTCGTATCTTTCCCCCACTCTCCTCCTCCCACTCCCCTGTTGCTAACCCTCCATGTGTTCTCCATTTCTGTGGTTCTGTTCCTGTTCTAG
>CM052541.1:24358610-24374194 GCA_028533065.1 Trachops cirrhosus | reverse complement strand
GGTTGTGCAAGGAGGCACAGTGCGTCTACCTATGCCTCCATCTTGGCTGGAAGTCCTCCAGGACATCTTTAAATGTTCCAATATCCAAGTCATGGGGGTGCAAGAAGGAGAAGGAGAAGAAAAAAAGCAACAAATTGAAAATTTATTTGAACAAATAATAAAGGAGAACTTCCCCAAGCTGGCAAAGGAAATAGACTTCCAGGAAGTCCAGGAAGCTCAGAGAGTCCCAAAGAAGTTGGACCCAAGGAGGAACACACCAAGGCATATCAAAATTACATTAGCCAAGATTAAAATGAAGGAGAGAATCTTAAAAGCAGCAAGAGAAAAGGAGACAGTTACCTACAAAGAAGTGCCCATAAGACAATCAGCTGATTTCTCAAAAGAAACCTTGCAGGCAAGAAGGGGCTGGAAAGAAGTATTCCAAGTCATGAAAGGCAAGGACTTACATCCCAGATTGCTCTATCCAGCAAAGCTTTCATTTAGAATGGAAGGGCAGACAAAGTGCTTCCCAGATAAGGTCAAGTTAAAGGAGTTCTTCATCACCAAGCCCTTATTATATGAAATGTTAAAGGGACTTACCTAAAAAAAAGAAGATAAAAAAAATATGAACAGTAAAATGACAACAAACTCACAGTTGTTAACAACTGAACCTAAAACAAAACCAAAAACAAACTAAGAAACAGCTAGAACAGGAACAGAATCACAGAAATGGAGATCACATGGAACGTTATCAGTGGGGGAGTGGGAGGAGGAGAGAGGGGGAAAAGCTACAGGGAATAAGTAGCATAAATGGTAGGTACAAAATAGACAGGGGAGGTTAAGAATAGTATGGGAAATGTAGAAGTCAAAGAACTATGTATGACCCATGGAGGTGAACTAAAGGGGGGGAGTGCGAGTGGGAGGGAGTGTGCAGGGCAGAGGGGAATAAAGTGGGGGGAAATGGGACAACTGTAATAGCATAATCAACAAAATATATTTAAAAAAAAGAAGTACAAATAGGTAGTTCCAGAATAGCCATGGGGATGTAAACTACAGTATAGGAAATGGAATAGCCAAAGAAATTGTACCCATAACCCATGGACATAAACAATGGTATTGGGATTGCCTAAGGGAGGGAGAGATGGAGGGAGTTAAAGGGGGAAAACTTGAGACAACTGTAATAGCATAATCAATAAAATATAATTAAAAATCAATAAATACTCATTAAATGAAAAATAGAAAAGGAAAAGGAAGGGACCTGAGGTTGTACAGAAGCAAGTAGACCGAGAAGTCATCTGGAAGACTTAGGTGGGTCACATGAAAAGAAATGATCTCTGGAAGAGTCACTGGCTGACGGGGTTGTGCTCTGCAGCTTCCCATTTCCAGAACACAAAGCGGGTGGGGGGATTTCTTAGCTGTTTTTCAGGAACATAGGGCTAAGGTAAGTTTCAGTATTGTCACAGGGGCCACATATTTCTGTGATGTACAAATATATAACCAGAGGGTACCTGAAACCACAAAATAAACATGGAAAATCATCCCAGAGTATCTATTTTTACCTAAAATTGTGGGAGCAGAGTTATTATTTCATATAAAACAAACACCTAAATAAAAGAATGAAAATATTTATAATTTTAAAGGGAAAAATCTTCAAAGAGATTTCACCCTTGAAATAGACCCCTTAGGCTACCACAGTAAGACGTTCTCTCTCTCTACCATTGGGTGCCTCTGTAGAACAGTTTGAGAAGAACTGGTCACTTATTTTTCTTATTGAAATCTCACAATTCTTTGATAATACATACATTTTGAAATTGTTATATTTTATGTCATTTTTTCCTTCATGTGCCCCCATTACTATCTTTTTTCTCACCTCAGAATGTTTTTAATGACAAGCTTTTATTTTGCAATATTAAAGAAACGTTGCAAGGGCAGTACAGAGTTCCTGTGTACCCTTTTGTATACCCAGTTTCTGCTAATGTTCACATCTTACCTAACCATGGCACATTGGTCAAAACTAGTAAAATTAACATTGGCCATTACCATTAACTAAACTATACAGGCTTGATTTCAATTCTGCCAGTCTTTCCGCTAGTATCTTTTTACTCTTCCAATATCCTTGCCACAATTCCACATTGCAGTTAACATAAATGCCTGTTGATTGACTGAAAGAACATCTCACGAGGCCTACATACTAAGGGCCAGTCATTGCCCAGTACCTTGGGGAGTAAATGAAACCAACACTCCTGGGTTTGCAAGCACGGAAAGCACATGGTGGGGTAAGTGGCTTGTTGTCTGCTCTGTGCTACACAGCACGAAGAGCCTTTATTACCCAGGACTGTATGTTCGGATCTGAAACCACTTGCAAACAGGTGTGTCAGCTCTGGTACCCACCCTCAGGCTATCAGGTAGAGGGGCCTCAGCACTGGCGTGGTCGGGTTTTCCAACCCCTGGCCCCCTACTCCCGGCAGCATTTCTGAGCCCACAATATGACCTCCATTAGTCTCCATTGGGCTGCACCTCTGGAGCCCAGTGATGAAAGGTTAGCACCTTTGAAATCAGATAAAGGGCGTCACACCACAGCTGTGTTTGTTTTATAAATTAAAGGATGGAATCATTGAAATGATTGTTTTTCTGAAAATAAAGAGATTAGACAGGTCTTGCTTCTCCCCTGCTGCCTTCCTCCTCTTTTTCCAATTTGTTTCCAAAGGACTCCAACTTCATGTTAAAGAGCAAAGAATTATCTCTGTTTCAATCTTTGGGACTGGGCAGGCTCCATAACAATTATAATTCTCATCTGAACCCCCTGGAGGCAAGAGGGCCACTAAAGCCGAATTCTTTCCAGTATTAACTGCCATTCATATGGATACGGAGAATAATTGAGCCCTTTCCTTGAATGTTGGGGCACCCTCAAGTTGATTCTCAGACTCTCCTGTTTAGTACCTTTTCCCTAACCCTCTTCTGTGAAAAGTTTGGTACATGTTAAGAATTTAAGACTTTAACACAGAAAAGGGGAAAAGACGATAAAATAAGCATTCAAAAAGTGCTTAGAAAACGACCTGGCACTCATTAAGTGCTCAATAAATGTTAGCTATTTTACCGTATTTAAGATGTCCAGGAGAGAAATTTGAACTTAATTTAGAAGACAATGGGAATGTTTAGGGGTTTTTTGGAGGATGGCATGGTTGGACCAGAGCAGTGGTCCTCAGGGAACTTACAAACTAGTAAGGTCTTGAGTAACACATGTAACAAGATACAAAGTAGTGAATATAGTAAGTATTAATAATTATGCAGTTTCTTTACCTGCATGATGTCATTTTATCCTCATATCAAACATATTTAACAGCCATTATTTTATCCCCAATTTACAGAGGGAGAAACAGATTAAGAAACTAGTAAAAGCAGAGCTCTGAGTCCGTGTGGTACCGACACCTTCTATTTTCCTAGGGAAGGTGTGGTGGGGGTCCTCCCGCCCAGCCCGCTCCACGCACTGCTTCACCCCAGCAGTGTCTGCATGTGGTGCAGCTGTTGGTGCCTCTGCTCCCACCTCACTGGGGGCAGTTTAAGGCCAGAGAGTCCCTGTCTTCTCATAGGTGCACATCGAGGACTAGGTGCCTGGCTTGTGTGGATACTTAATAACAAGGGTATGGAATAAGTACAAGAAAGGATGTGAACCCCAGGCATCCCTGCCTAAGACATCCTTGTGTCCATGGTCTGTTGACTAATCTCTTGTTTCCTCTTCTGGGACAAAGGGTGAACCTGTGGCTTATTTTAACAAAACATCATGGGCAATTAGCAATGGGGACTCTAAAATGCTCAGAGAATGCAAAAATGTGGCCAATGTAATGAATTGTGGTCAGTTCCCTGACCTCTGTAACGAAAGAAGATCCTTAGTTTTTGAAAATGGGAAAATAAAGAGCTTTCCCCTTTGAGCCAGTATGGAGGGTGTTGTACTCCATTCAAGAACGATGAAGCAGCCCAGGAGATGAGGTTGAGAATAGACATCAAGCCTGAAGTTTTCCCGGGTCAATCTATAAAGACCGTGCACTGTGAGAGTCATTCCTGTGCCCATGTGAGACTTAGGGAATTGGGGAAACCTCACCCCCACCCCTCTCCCAAAAAAGAAAAAGAAAAAAAAGAAAACAAAGTGACTTTTGTCATTAAAAATAATAATAACAGGAACAATAATAAGGCTTGCAGCATACACAGTGAACAAAAGAAAATGAACTCTCCCAATCAACACTAACAAAATGGACTCTTAGTTGACATTAGAAATTTTTATGTGAGGAGTCATCACCGAGCCCTTGCTCAGTTTCTGGAGCTCTCGCCAGGCCTCTGAGTTGTCCATCAAAAAATCCCTAAGGAGAAATAAAAGGATGAGGAAAATGGCTAAGGCCCCTTTGTATGGTTAAGCAGCAATGAAGTCCTACATGTTAAAAGTACTAAACGGGCTCAAAGGGAAAGCCCAAGCAGTCCTCCAGAAGTCCTGAAGGCCAGGCTAAGCTGGGCCAGCACCCCCTGGGGAGCAGGCAGCCCCAGCTACCAGCCGCTGGGTGAGATGCTGGGTGGGAGCAGAGAGCTGGTCCCCTTCCTTCTGCAGCACTCGATCCCCTCCCTGGGGCCTGTACTGTTCAATGATGCAGAACATCCCTCTCCCCTGATATTGAGCTTAGGCTCAGCCTTTTCTGGTTCCCACAGGTGTGTGCAGGATTCAGCCACTCTGGCTGCTGTGAAGGCTTCAGGTGGCGATTTGGAATGAGAGCAGGAGTGTGCACCTCTGAGTGGGCAGCAGAGGCTGAGGGGTTCTCTAGATGCTGCACCCCAGGAGGTAGCCCCCTCTTTAACTCACTAAAGGCAGTAGCCAGCTAAACAAAATGAGGTTGGTTTTAGCTGAGCATTTGACAGTTGTTTGCTTCTCAGCTACTTTCACGCTAACTTTTTAATTTCAGCTTTGAGGCATACCTGACAAATAAAATTCTGAGGTATTTAAAGTGTACATCATGGTGATTTGATCTACATATACATTGTGAAAGGATTCCCCCACTAATTAGTCAACACATCCATCTTTCTTTCTTTCTCTCTTTCTTTTTTCTCTTTCTTTTTTTCTTTCTTTCCATTTTGGTGAGAACATTTAAGTTCTATTCTCTTAGCAAATTTTGATTAAATGCAGTAGATACAGTAAAAGCAAATACAGTATTATGAACTATAGTCACCATATCTTAAATTAGATCCTCATGCTAACTTTTTTTTAAAGAAAATGTCAAGCATACATAAAAGCAGAGAGAATAATACAGTCAGCCCCACATACATCTCACCCAGATTCAACAATTAGAATTTTGCCACATTTACTCTACCCCTGTTTCTTTTTCCCCTTTGGTGGACTGTTTCATTTAAAGCAAATAAAAGATAGCGCGTCACTGCAGCCCTACAGACTTCAATATGCATCTCAAAAAAAATTTCTAACAGAACCACAACGCTATTATCACATCCAACAAAATAAACAGTAATTATTTGGTATCCTCTAATACTAAGCCTCTTTCTCTAACTATAAGGAATGATACCTCAGGGTTAGAATCAGAGCTAAGGAAAAGCCCCTCCCCGCCCCCTCTGTTGTTTGAGGGGGAAGAAATACTAGCCACGAGCTCATTCTCCAAGCCTCAACCCAGAACGTTCAGTTTTGCAAGGTGGATTTTTCCCACAGAAATCCACCTTTTAGGTCTCACCCCTAAAGCAGCCTCTAAAACAAGAGCTGGGGCTTTTCAGCTACAAGAGTGTTCTGGAACTATAAACTGTATCAGAACCACCTGGAAGGCTTGCTGAAATACAGATTCCGGGCCCTATCTCCAGAGTTTCCAGTGTACAGAGTCTGCGGCAGGCCAAACTGCTAACAAGTTTCCAGATGAAAAGGATTCTGCTAGTCCGGGAACCAAACCTGGAGAGCCCCTGAACTCCAGTAAACCACCCAAATGGCTCTTTGCTGGACAAATCTAGAGCCTGCACTGCTGCCCACCACTTAATGCCCAACTATGGTTTTGGCAGCGCCTTGTGCTAGGCACCATCTGTGTGCAGGGAGGGACTTGGGATCTCTTCATTACCCTGAGTTATTCCAGCTGCTGACACACTTGGGCCTTGATGTATCAGTCCCCTCTACCTGGGTTTCTGCTACCTATTACCCAGCACCTGGCACCCGGCCTTGCTGGCCATGACTGGGCTCCTTGCCATCTCCACTCTCTGTGGGACCATAATTCTCATCCTCCCCCCTCAGTCTCCTCTGGTCAAGTGACCTTGCACCAGGTCCTTGACTTGTCCCAGAGGTTGGCTGAGTTTCTCCTTTCCCTTCCGACCACCTCCAACAGTTGTGAGGAGAAATCCTTTCCTTTTGTCTACCCAGAGCAGCACCTTTTTTAAATTTACACAAAGGTGAAGTGCCAGTCCCCAGTCTGGTTCTCTGGCAATTGCTTGTTCCACTCTGATTCCTGGATTCAGCCTGGAGCATAACTGAATTGCTCCAGCACTGTTGAATAATGAGTCCTACCTGCCCCCAACCCTCAAACATGCTCATTTTCCTGGCCCTCCCTGCTCTAATCCTTGCCTGAGCCTACAGTGCACTTGCCTTTCTGCTGGTTCCTTCCCAGCCTAGGCCACACGGGGGCTGCCCGCTGCGGTTCTGTCAAGGCCCAGGCCCGAGCCGGGTGGGCCTCTTCAAGAACCACAGCCCTATCCCTTGCCTAGCTGTGCAGAGGCTGGAAAGAGCTGGACCAAGCCGTATCTTATTTGCCCCTGAAATGTAAATACATTCAAGGTCTGGACCCCAAATGTTATTAAAGTCAACACATGACGGTTCATGAACCAATGGCCTGCCCAAAGCAGGTTCAATGGCTCTCCTGAGATCAGGATCCCACCCCAGGACACATCCTCACCATAGCAGCACCTGGTTTGTTTCTCAGAATAGCTGTTTTCCTGAAGTATGTAATGCTGGGCCTGGTTTTCCTGTTTGTCAGAGGGGTCGCTGCTGGGGCTCAGACCCCTTTCTACAACAAAAACCTGTTGGCCAGCCAGTTAGTGAGCCCATGTCACAAGCCCATTAACCCCCAGAAGAGGCCTGGTGGACAAAAACTGAGGAAGCAGGTATGAGGGCCCCACCCTGGCAGAGGAGATAGGTGGGTGCATCCATCCATCCATCCAACCAATAAACACTCACTGAGAGCCTCAGAAACCAGGGACTAGTGTCAACACTGGGAGCACCACAGAGAACCAAATGGATAGAATCTTTGTCCTTGTGGATGTTACATTCCAACAGAGGAAAGAGATAATAAATAAACAAGTGAGAAATATGTTGTAAAATAATGCCCTAACAATACAACTGTGTAAATGTGGGTTATTGTGGGATTAATGAAACATTAGGCTGAACCCACTATTGAGGACAGAAGCCAGTTGCTAATCAAATGTTCTCTTTGTTCAAATTAAAGCAAAATGGGTGTTCTACTAAAGGGCCTCAAGTAATGTAAGAAGAAAACACTAAGAAAAATAATAAAACAAATCAGGAAGATATAAAATGTCTGGGGGCAGTGAAAATTTTAAATAGCTTTATTTACATAGTAAGTAGAATGCCTCCCAAAGAAAGTAGCTGGGGGGTGGGGCACAATTCCACCAATGGAGGAACCCAGAAACTCTGAGGAGCTGAAAAGTGCCAAAAATGGAAGAAGGGAGGGGGAGCGTCTCTGAAAAGAAGGTAGTAACAAGAGTCAAGGATTCGGTCTTGAAGGAACCAGAAACAGATTGTCTAGCAACTGATGGTGTACTTTCTGCCATCCCTTCAGATGGAGAAGGAAGGGGACCTTCCGGTCAGGTGGACCAAGACAGATGACTCAGAGGTGAGAGAAAGTAACATGTTTTCAGAGGATAAGGCTTTTCTTGGCTGGGTCTTAGAAGTGTCAGAGGAAAAAAGGACTGGGGAATGAAGTGTGAAAACTCCAAGATCAGGAAGAATGGTTTTATTTCTGGCGAAAGGCCCTTGGATGGCATTGCAGAGCTGAGATGCAGAGTGGTACCTGCAGATGCATGAGAGGCCGGCAGGAGGGCTGCAGCTGCAGTCCCTATGTGCTGTGGAGCAGCCTGGCCCAGAGCTGGCTGTGGAGAGGGAAAGGCTGGAGAGGGTGGCAGCCAGAACCTGTGGGCCCTTTGGCCCCTTTGTCTCTCTAAATATGTGTAGGAGGCAGCAAGTGCCTGAGGTTTACTTAACTCTGAAGCAGCTCACCTATTCCTGTTTATTCTTCTTCCTGTAATGATGCGGTGAACTCATGGTCCCCAGAGGTGCCAGGAATGAATTAGCCATTCTGCTCACTTCAGTGTTAGCAGAAACGAAGGAGTGTGCTGCAGCAGGTAGGTCTCAGCTGTGTCTGGGGACAGCCAGATGACACCATCACACAAATGTCGTTCCTGCCCTCCTGAAACCAACCTATCATACCAGCACTGATAGCAAAGAAAGAGGGGTGGAGAGTGAGGTGGGAGAGGTGGGAGGGTGAGCTGGGGATCAGGCCACTGGGAGGGAGAGGCCAGTGGCTACTCAGACCACCAAGGAATTAAATGTTCCACTCCTCTTTGGAGGAAAATAATTCAGTAGATTCATTTCCTCTTTCTTTCTTTTCTTTCTTTCTTTCCTTTCTTTCCTTCTTTCATTCTTTCTGTCTGTCTTTCTTTCTTTCTTTCTCCTACTCTTATTTGCTATGGACACAGACTCTTCGAGGAGAGATCTTTTAAACGGCCTCCTCTTTTTCTACGTCTCAGCTCCTCCACCAGCACTAACTGCATGCATGTGAACACCCTGCACAAATCCTCATTTCTAACCTGTTGTGTCTAATCTCCCACTGGCTCACTCTTAACTCCCTACCTTTCCACAGTAGCCTATAGAAACCCACTTCATCATCCATTTATTCTGAATTTTTCCCTCACTTTAACCCAAACCTGACATCTTATCTCACACTGCTTTGCCTCCTCCCAGGCTCTTCAATGCAAAGGGGAAGGGGGAGCACGTCGAGTACAGGCATGCCACTTGGTCATGCCAGCCCAGTCCTTGTCATCTGGTTACACCACCTTCTCCAGGCCCCTGCCACTTCCCGGTTCACAGATTTCTCTTTTCCCTGTTATCGTCAGTGACCTCAGCCATCATGTCAATCCAGTACCAATCCAGTACCCCAACCACCCTCTTCTGGGCTCTCCTCTACCCTTGTGACCTTTGTTCCATAGTATGATGGCCACAGCTGGACCACATTTCACGGTTCCGCCTTCCCCAAAGACCTTGAGTGTGATGCTGTCTCTCTGCAACCAGGGTCTCACCTGCCAACATTCCCCACTTCCTTACCCCTTATGAATAGGTTCTTTGTTCCCATTTGTCCTCTCATTTCTTGACCCTTTATAATTCACACAGTCTAATATCCCTCTTCAGTCTACATTTTTAACATTCATACACATACACACAGTCATATGCATAACTCTCTGGGGTCTGCCACATCTTCTCTCCTGGTCTCCTTCCTCCCCATGAGTTAGCACTGCTGAACCAGAGGAAGAAAACACTCTCTATGCAAAGGAACAAAACACTCTCTATGCAAAACTACCTTCTCTTCCAAAATGGTAACAATATACAAGGTCTGTCCAGAAGTTCAGCCATTGTTAATATAACGAGAACAGTTTGTGGGACATTGATGTAAATTGGTAGCCAAGGAGAGTGGACTGCAATGCTCATGCATGAACAATGATGACTTCACTGCACTAATCAGTGGGGGCAGTAGACACCATTGAGTGAGCATGTGTACTGTGTGGCCCTCACATTAAAAATGACTGAGCTAGTAGAGCAAGGAGTCTGCATCAAATATTGCATTAAGCTTCTTGAACATTCCTCCACAGAAACTATTCAGATGATTCTGAAGGCTGCAGCCATGGGTGACCGGTGACTGGCAGCTTCATCACAACAATGCACCCACTCATGCATCACATCTCAAACAGACTATTTTGGTGAAACATCAAGTCACCCAGGTGACTCAGCCCCGCTACAGCCCAGATTTGGTGCCCTGTGACTTCTGGCTTTTCCCAAAACAAAAATTACCTATAAAAGGAAAGAGATTTCAGACCATTGATGAGATTCAAGAAAATATGACAGGAGAGCTGATGGCAGATGGGAGAACTGTGTGAGGTCCCAAGGTGCCTACTTTGAAGGGGGACTGAGGCATCACTGTCCTGTGTATAATGTTTCTTGTATCTTCTTCAATAAATATCTCTATTTTTCACATTACCAGATACTTTCTTCTAAGCACTTTACATGGATTATCTCATTTAATCATCCCAATAACCCATGAGGTAAGTACAATTTTTGGCCAGATACTTTCTTCTAAGCACTTTACATGGATTATCTCATTTAATCATCCCAATAACCCATGAGGTAAGTACAATTTTTACCCCCACTTTACATATAAGTAATCTGAAAACACAATAGAAAGGGACTTGCCCATGGTCAGACAGTTGGAGGCAAGATGGATTCAAACCCAGAATTTACCCTGCTTTACTGCCATCGACTAACTCTCACCCCCAAATTACATAGAACAAGTGTTGGTTTCACTACGATTTTAATGGCAGTACCTAGAAAATTTTTGTGATTAATTCTAACCTGTTTAGTGCATCATACAGTGGAGGACCACAACAAAGATATATTGAAAGTATTCAAATTATAAAAATCAAATTTGTGCATAAAGGTTAAGACACTCAAGTTGATGAAGTAAGCTACAAAGTGAGATAGCTAAACAGAGGGAAGCTTGGATGAAAGGCATAAACATGCATATTTGAGGGGGGAAAGGTTTTGTTCTACTTGAATTATCAGACTTTAAAATGTTGATGACACTAATTTACACTCATTCAGACACAAATATCCAAGGGTTGATGCATTCACACACATTTTTCAAAAAAAAAATCAACACTTGGAATAAACAGCTTGCAAATATTATCAGAAATTTCTTAAACTCAGATTCTTAATGTGATCCTAGAAAATGTGATGTTTTCTGTCTGAGAACTGATCTCTGGAACAATTTAGCCAGTGATAAAGAAGCCCGCTGTTAACATAAGCATACAAATGTAGGCATTGGTGCTGAGGCAAAGGACATCTGGGAACTGTATGGAAATCCTGAATGGCTTGTGGTTTACCAGGCACTCGTCATTCCCACTTGCCATGTGGAATAATGGCTGAAAAAGACCCTTGACCACTGCCTGCAAGATAGGTTTGAATTGGCAAAGTAGAGACATGTCTGAAGCTCAGCCTTCTCTCACAACCTCATTCCTCCAGCATCAAAAATATTGCTGTTAAACAGCAGCTGCTCCCAGCCACATAGGTGACCAACATGGCAGACTCCTGGCACACCTCTCTGAACTGCTCAAAGGCAAAAACCAAAATCAAAACAGAAAGAAAACAAACAAAAACCTTCTAATATATTCTTGTAACCAAACGCAGGTCCAACTGCCTGCCACAACAAAAGCCAAAATCAGGAGACAGGTAGTATGAAAAGAAAAGTGGTTTATTTGAGTGCTGGTCACCTGAGAAGATGTGGGACTCAAGTCTCAAAGCCCATCTTAACATCTCAGTGCAGGCTGAGGTTTTTATAAGGAGGGAGAGGGAAAGCAAAACAAAGAGATCCAGGAGACAGGCTTGAAAAGTTCTCTACATGCAGGCCAGCACAGTTCACCCTGACAAGGACCTCAAAAGTGATCAAGCGATGGTCTGGTGTGCATCATCCTGGTTTTGTCATCCCGATTCTACATCATCCTGGTTCTATGGTTGAAGGTCAGCAAATCTCCCAGAGCTGCGATGACTGACGGTTGGAGTCTGTATTTTTGAAGTTAGTTCCTAGGATTCTTATACAAACATGCTGTTTATCTACAAGCTACATATTAGTTACAGTCAGCATTTACAGAAACAATGTCAAAAGAATGGTGGGGTGGGTTACAATTCCCCACTGTTACATTCTAAGAAGGGTAAACACATGAGATAAGGGAAATGCTTTAAGAAGTGTCTCAGGACCAGTGATTACAGACAAGTAAGGCACGTTAGAGTGTAAGCACCAGTAGAAGAGAAAGAACCTCCTAAAGCAGCAAATTGAGAATCCAAACTCAAGTTTCACAGATTGTGGCAAATGCAGCTTTGGTGAAACCCATCAACCCCAGACCAGCCTCATTTGTAGTTTAAGAATAGATCCTCGGTCCTTTCTGAAGAACCGGAAAGATGGCAGAAGTGGAACAGAAGAAACAGACATCCTGCGAGTTCACCTACTGCAGCATGGATCTCAACCAGCTGCTTGACAAGTCCTATAGGGTCCTGGACCCTGTGCATGTCTGTACAAGGTCCAGCAGCAGCAGCAGCTGAACTGAGGCCTGCAGAGGAAGCAGCTCTCGCTGCTGAAGCACTGTGCAAGGCCAAGGAGAAGGCGCTGCCTACAGAGAAGCCTGAGATGGTGAAGATGCACCTATGGAATGTGATCATCCTGCTGGAGATGGTGAGCTGGGCAGCAAGGTGGGCATGTATAAGGGCAAGACCCTCAATCAGGCTGAAATCAAACCAATTGGCCACTACATGGGCAAGCTCTCCATCACCTACAAGCCAGAGAAGATGTTAAGGCCCGGCATCGTGGCCACCCACTCCTCCTGCTTTATCCCTCTGAAGTAGCCAATAAAGGCACAGACTTCTTGAAAAAAGAAGGAAGAGGATCAGGAGGAGAGATATCTTTTAGGAGTCAAATATCTAAAGGTAATTAACTAGTACAGATGGCCAATTTACAATGGCTTGACTTATGATTTTCTGACTTTATAATTGTGTGAAAGTGATGCACTGAAGACTATGCTTGCTAAGCTTTTACCAAGTGTCCATGCCCAGTGCCTCCAACCAGCTATTCCCCAGCCTCATCAGAACAGGGAAAAACTGATGGCTCTGTCACTGTGGCATCACAATAATCCAGCAATTAATTTTAGTGCAATGCTTCAAACATTCTCAGGCCCAGTGAACTTTCAGCTGTACACTTTAATGGTGAGCACCCAAAAAGCCATTCTGTTTTTCAAGTTCAGTACTGAATTCAGTAAATTACATAAAATATTCAACACTATTGTAAATAGGCTTTGTGTTAGATGATGTTGCCCAACTGTAGGGTAATGTTCTGAGCATATTGAAGGTTGGCTAGGCTAAGCTATGGCATTCGGAAGGTTACGTGTATTAAATGCTTTCTGACTTTTGTTATTTTCAGCTTATGATTGGTTTATTGGGATATAACCCCATTGTAAGTCAAGAAGCATCTGTACTAAGTCAGTGGGTCACAATAAACTTGTCTGCTTGGCAGTCAGCAAATGCTTTCCAAAATGGTGGTGGCAGAGTACGATGGAAAATAAGATGGAGAGATGTAGGGAGACTGGCTCTCCCACCCATTGCTGGGGAGTGTGGATACCACAATATTTTTGAAAAGAATTGGACAGGACATATTAAAACAAAATGCATGTGCCCTTGGCACCAGCAGTCCCACTCTGGGAAATCTAACCTATGAAATGAAAGCACTTGAGGGTAATAATATGTGTGCAGAGCTATTTATTGCAGTATGTGTGCATAAACAAAAAACTGGAAACAACCTGAAGGTCTCTCTGTATAGGACTGATTGAAAAAATGTGCAACAGGCACCTGTAGCTGCCAGTTCATCCTCATCTGTCCCCTTCTTCCTTGCTCACAGAAACTCAATTTCCTTTAGGTATCAATTCCCAGAGAAAGGAGACCTGCAATCCCATCTCCAGAGGAACACCCATGTTAGTCTGAAGTGAAGTATACTTGAAATCAACGGTTCCACCCTGGTGCCACCATTTTGAAGCTATCTGAGCTGGGTGTCACTCCATCTGTTTAAGTCCCAATTTTCTTATCTGAAAAAAAGGCTCATTTCCACATTTATCCTTCCCACATGGTAAGGTTTTTAAGCGAGATGATGTGAAAGCATTTTGCAAACTTCTAAACATTCTACCTTTTAAAATCACTACAGATTTGGGCCAAGATGGAGACATAGGTAGACACACTGTGCCTCCTCGCATAACCAAAAGAAGGACAACAACAATTTAAAAACAAACAAACAAACAAAAAACAACCAGAACTGATGGAAAATTGAACTGTATGGAAGTCCGACAACCAAGGAGTTAAAGAAGACACATTCATCCAGATTGGAAAGAGGGGCGGAGTCAGGCAGCTGGGCAGAGAGGACTGGTGGCAAGGTGGTAGCTGGAGGACCAGGATGGGCAAGACAGCAGTTGTTGGACCCAGTGAGGTGGCAGATTGTGGAGCAAGGGCGCACAAGGCTGCAGCTGGCCAGCAAGGCAGCATTGCGGATTGGGCAGTCCCACATTCCAGTGCAGATAAACCGGGAGGAACAACTGGAGACTGGGACAGACTACACAACCCAGGGCCCCAGCATGGGGAAATAAAGCCTCAAACTACTTATTGCAAACACCTGTGGGGGTTCAGGCAGCGGGAGAAACTCCCAGCTTAACAGGAGAGTTCATTGGAGAGACCCACAGAGTCCTCGAATGTACACAAACCCACCCACATGGGAATCAGTGCTAGAAGGGCCCAATTTGCTTGTAGGAAGTGGGGGAAGTGACTGAAATCCGGCAGAGAGCAGAGAAAGTGCCACTGTTCCCTCTGGGAACCCTTCCCCCCATTCAGCATCACAACCCAGGGACGTGGGTTACCCCGCCTGGGTGAACACCTAAATCTCCATCCCTCACTACGTAACAGGTGCAACAAGACAAAAAAAATGGCCCAAATGAAAGAAGAGACCAAAGCTCCAGAAAAAATACAACTAAGCAATGAAGAGATAGTCAACCTATCAGATGCATAGTTCAAAACACTGGTGATCAGGATGCTC
Source organism: Trachops cirrhosus (assembly GCA_028533065.1). Classification (NCBI taxonomy): domain Eukaryota; kingdom Metazoa; phylum Chordata; class Mammalia; order Chiroptera; family Phyllostomidae; genus Trachops; species Trachops cirrhosus. The sequence continues at coordinate 24,359,291 of CM052541.1, read as the reverse complement.
ACAGAATTGGTTGAATTTGGTTGCAAATTAGATGAAAAAATGAAGGCTACGCTAAGTGAAATAAAGGAAAACCTTTAGTTTTCCTATAGGCAACCAATAGTGATGGGAAGGAAACTGGGACTCAAATCAATAGTGTGGACCAGAAGGAGGAAAGACACATCCAATCAGAAAAGAAGGAAGAAACAAGAATTCAAAAAAATGAGGAGAGGCTTAGGAACCTCCAGGACATCTTTAAACATTCCAACATCCAGATTATAGGGGTACCAGAAGAAGAAGAGGAAGGGCAACAAGTGGAAAAGTTATTTGAACAAATAATAAAGGAGAACTTCCCCAATCTGGTGAAGGAAATAGACTTCCAGGAAGTCCAGGAAGCTCAGAGAAGAAGTTGCACCCAAGGAGGAACACACCAAGCCACATCATACTTACATTAGCCAAAATTAAAATGGAGAGAATCCTAGAAGCAGCAAGAGAAAAGGAGACAGTTACCTACAAAGGAGTTCCCATCAGACAGTCAGCTGATTTCTCAGAAGAAACCTTGCAGGCAAGAAGGGGCTGGAAAGAAGTATTCCAAGTCATGAAAGGCAAGGACTTACATCCAAGATTGCTCTACCAGCAAAGCTTTCATTTAGAATGGAAGGGCAGACAAAGTGCTTCCCAGATAAGGTCAAGTTAAAGGAGTTC
>CM052541.1:24342167-24358510 GCA_028533065.1 Trachops cirrhosus | reverse complement strand
AGATCACATGGAGGGTTATCAACAGGGGAGTGGGAGGAGGAGAGAGGGGGAAAAGGTACAGAGAATAAGTAGCATAGATGGTAGGTAGAAAATAGACAGGGGGAGGGTAAGAATAGTATGGGAAATGTAGAAGCTAAAGTACTTATAAGTATGACACATGGACATGAACTAAAGAGGGGAACGTGGGTGGGAGAGGGTGTGCAGGGTGGAGGAGTGAAGGGGGAAAAATGGGACAACTGTAACAGCATAATCAATAAACTATATTAAAAAGATAAAATAGAAAGAGGGAGGGTAAGAACAGTGTAGGAAATGTAGAAGCCAAAGAACTTATATGTATGACCCATGGACATGAACTAAAGCGGGGGAATGTGGGTGGGAGGGGGTGTGCAGGGTGGAGGGGAGTCAAGGGAAAATGGGACAACTGTAATAAAAAATAATAGCATAATCAATAAAATATATTTTAAAAAATAAATAAAATTACTATAGATTTTGGAAAAATCAGCTTCTGGGTGTGCATATTAAAGTGTGTGTCTACATTCACCTCCTGGCCCACAGTCACACCCACCTCTCCTCCACCCCGCAGTGCTCCTATGCATGAACTGAGGAGCAGCCAGACAGGTTCCTTAGCTATGCCAGTTCACCACTGGTCCTTTTACACGTAGGAATCCAGCCAACACCTTACCTTTTTTTTGTTTTTGTTTTTTCCAAGGACAGTTTATATTTGTTTGCTAATGACTCTGACTAAACATACTTCAAACATAGCAGAAGTTAAAGCATCTGTCAGGTGAAGCCATTTCATAACAACAGCTGAAAGTGGTCCATGGAGAGTGACGTGAGCCTCATCCCAAGCTGAGGCCCTGGTTCTAGGCAAACAGCTGGTGGGCGGACCTGGTCCTTCTGGCCTTCATAGGAGCCTCTGAAGAACTAGTGCCCACACTTGTGCTTGATGTGTTTCCACAGCTTCCCTTGGATGATGTGTTCATATATTGCATCCATGCCTTTACGGAAGGTGTGCTGGAAGAGCAGGGCACCCATGCTGATGATGAGGGGGAAGGTGGAGGTTCTGCTGAATAGCAGGGAGTAAAACCTCCCAGTTAATGCCAGAGCTGTCATGCTTCTCCCTTTGATGAACTTCTAATCAAAAAGGATGATGGCTGTAGAACCCACCTGCTCTTCCTTAAGAAGGAATTTCTCTCAGGTTTTCTTGCTCCTGACCCATTACTAAGATATTCTGTCTACATCCATTCTCTTTCCAAGGAGGAGCATTTAAGATTTGCTTTGTGGATCCCAGTCATCTCCACATTTATAGTCACAGATGATGCTTTAATCTGAGAAGATGCCAACATTCGAGGCTTTGCTCCATTTATTCCCATCCTTCCAACATTGTTCCCACCTCCTCACACCACTATGACTCTCTCCTTTTCTTGACACTCACTTGTCCACACTTGTCCTGCGCTCCCATGGTTTTCTCTAAGCACTCAGTTTGTCTGAAATGCAGTTTCCCATTTTCTCCCATCCAAGTACTAACTGGGCCCGACCCTGCTTAGCTTCCGAGATCAGACGAGATCAGGCGCATCAGGGTGGTATAGCTGTAGACCAGTTTCCCACTTTCTGTGTGTAGAAATGCTTGCTTCTTCTTCAGTGGGGTAGGAATTAGCAAAATTTGCTCCCAAACTGCTGTTTCATTTTCTGTTTTCCTAACAGAGATGCCAGTCTGGTGTGTGTACACATGCAGGTGTGTGTATATTTTTAAAGACCCAGGAGCTGGGTCACTTGGGGATGAGCTGGTATGCTGAGGTTGTGGCAGCAAAGTTAATCCATTTGGTTTTAACAAAAACTTGTTCTCTACCGAGAGTAACCTTGAGGCCTGGACAGAGGAACAACATATGGGAAACAAGTGGAAGCGAGAAGGGGATCCCAGGGACCTGGAAGAAACAGTGGCGTGGCACAGGGTTAAAGGGACACTGCGTTGTGTAGCAGAGAGCCATCTGGCACTGATATGCAGGACCTCCAGAACCTCTTGTGCCTGGCTTCACAAACTTCCATAGCCCAAGGCAGAGGACCCACAGAGACATGTCACAAAGAGCACGTGGATGGTGCAGTCAGACAGACCTGGGTTTGAATGTTGACACTGCCCCTTGCTATGACCTTGGCAAAGTCACCTCTCTGGGCCCTAGAGGCCTCCTCTGTGAAGAGAGAATAATGAGAAAAACGGAGGCCCCTGCTTCAAAAGAGTTTGTAGTAGAAGAAGGGAAATTCATTCTGCCTCAGGGAAAAAAATAAGTCCCAGTAAGGGAGGAAGCAAGCAAGCCTGACACAGCAGGTATTGGCGACAGCCCTGCAATAAGAACTACTGGGTGACAGAAGCTCTGACAAGTTTATTCCAGTTTTGCCGAGCCCCAGTCTTATCCTCTAAGGTTAGGTCTGCATTTCTCGCTGAATGGGCAGTTATTTTTTTTTAAAAAGGCATTTGTCACTTGGTAGATATATAAGCAAGAGCAAATGATTTGTCTCCATCCACATTACAGACCTCAACAACTGCCCCAGGTTACCTGGGGATTTACACGATGCCCTGGAAGAAAGACCTGGCCCCTAATCCAGATTCTGGCACTGCTTGTGTGACCGCAGATTGGTCATTTACCTCCTCTCGGGGCCTTGTTTATTCACATGAAATAAGACATTGGAACCAGGCGCTGTCTACAGTTTCTTCCATCTCGACCACCAACGATTTTGGCCCTCAGTGATAAGCCTTGGCCTTATCTCCCAACATTGAACTCCTCTCCCAGGCCTGGGTCTCCCCCAAGAGTCTGTGTTAACTGTGAAATGTTCTGAAAAACCAGAATCCCAACATCACAGCCACCACAAGAGGAAGACACCACAGGCTGGGCTAACTGTCCAGAAGCTCTGCTGATGGGTGGCAGGGCCAGTCCTGAGGTGCTGGCAGGAAGTGGATCCGCCCTCCCCACCCAAAGCTTGCCCCATCTGGGCTCTTCCACTTCTCCAGGAGAGGACCGAATCTTGGTGGCTTTCAGGTAGAAGAGGCTCCTTCCTGCACACCTCTGTTCTTTATTATCTACAGACATGTCTCCACATACTGGCATTTGTGAATGTGCCCTGAAGGCAAGGCGATCATGTATTCTAGAAAGAAACAGCCTCCGCCATGCCTGGGGCTGGGGGAGCTAGGACCATTGTGCTCCTCGTGACTCCATTAGAAACAGGCTTATAGAGACAAAGAGGTCAAGTTCCATGGGAGCCCATTCGTTCCTGAAATTCAGCACAGGCCCCACTGCAGCCCAGGGCCAGAAAGGAGCGCCTGTGCCCGTTGTGAATACACGATGCAAGCTGGGTTTGGAGCAGGAGCAAGTGGGGTGGGAGATGAACCTTGGTGTCGCTGTGGCTTTTAGAGTCACAAAACTTCTAGCGGCAGGCAGATACAGCGTTTTCATGGATCACAAGGCAAGGGGGTGATGACACTGCTCCTCTGTTGTGTGCTGACAGCTAACCCACCCTACCCCACCGCTCCTCAGCTGGTCCCACGCCCTGGGCCTCTGTCCATGGCCCCCTTCCCCTCAATAGTTGCCATTGTTTGGGGAATCTCTTCCTTTTGTTTTTCCATCCACTTGTACCTCGGCTCATTTGTTTTCCATTCTTAGGAGCAATTCATCTGCTCTTGGGCCCCACAATGCCTTTCTCCCCTTGATTCCTAGACAAGATGCTTGGACAGGTCCATTGTCTTAACAGTGGCCAACTCACGACATTTAGTGAAAGTTGTGTTTTACAAAGAAAAACCAATAAGGATTCCAGTTTCTATCCATGGTAACTTCTGGGAAGTTTGGGAATGCTGCTGCTGTGGCACGGCTTGGCCTTTGTCCTCTGGTCTTTGATTGGACTTTGGGGTAAGCCAAATTCAACAGGCAAATCTGGAGGAAATTCCTGTGATGCCAAGACAATGGGCAGAGCGCCCCCCTATTCCACTCTGGCCTTCTAAAGGCATTATAACATTATACTACATTGATAGAATGAAGGGCAAAGGGGATAGGGTCCTCTTTCCACTGCCCTGTGGGCAGACAGCCTTTCCTGGCTGTTCAAGAGAAGGGGATCAGAGGAAAAAAGAAAAACTCAGTGGAGTTCAGCGCAGTTTGGACTCAAGCAGGCCTGTATGTGGGAAGGACAGAGGCTGGCAAGAAGAGGTGTGTCAAAGACCCGGCCTGAAAGTCCCTAATTGTATAGCATTTTGTCAGTTCACTAGCAGATTTTGCCCTGGGTGCACCAGAGAAACCACTGTTGCTGGGATCATTATGGGTACAATTAACCCAGTAATTAATGAGCTACCAACTGTGGGAGGGATGGGTGTGTCCAGCCCCATCCACGGGCTCTGGTGCTTCAGGTTTTCATTTCCCTGCCATGCAGGACGACTCTCAGTTATCCGCTGAACTGTCAAGGTGGCTAACAGCATCTCTCATCTTCAACAGCAAGTTGCACAGAATTATTGACAAAAGGAAACCTGCAAAAGAACTGGTTGTAAGAGTCTTAAAAGGGTTGGTTCTTCTTCAGGAGTAAAATAAATCCAGCAAGGAGAGAAAAGATATGGCTCAAAGGGGAATCATTCTTTTCCCAAGCCTGGGTTTTTCAGGGAAAGTGTGTTACTGGTAAGAAAAGGATTCCCAAACAGAACTTTAGGGCTGCAAGGAAAGGATCAGACGCTCCCCTTCCCACACTAGACTTGGGGCTCACAACGTGTGTGTATATGTACATAATACATGGGTGCGCACACACGCCCTCTGCTCTAGTCCCGGCGTCCATGCAGCGAGCAGGGGACACCTCTGGCCCCACTGATCTGCAGGGAGGCCGCCTCACTGAGACAGCACAAAGGTGCCTCTTCAACATGGCGGAGACTCAGCACTCTTGGCAGAAACACTTGGCACTGGCAGGAAATCTCAGCAGGGCGGCTTGTTTCCGCTCATCAAACACCGGTAGCTTTCACCAAGAGCAGCAGAAAATAGGAGAAATGTGTCTGATCGCATCCGGGCCGTGTGTCAGCACTATTCTGAGGCAGAGTTACTGGATTCTAGCTTTGAAGAAAAGGTTGTTACACTCTTCTCCTGCCCCACAGCATCAGCCAACTCGGAAACAGTTGGCAGGAACTTACCTGAAACCCAGCTGCCTTTTCAATACCTCTGGCACAAACTTTGGAGGGTCAATTATTGAGAAACAGAAGCTAGTGACAGAGCTCACCCTCTCCCTGCTAATCATGGGACTCCCAGTTACTCGGGAGAAATGACTGCCCAGGAGCAAATTATTGTATACTTGGGCCTCTCTTGTACCTTCTCTCTGGCCATGCCCACGCCAATAGCTTCTGGTCGGTTTCATTCTTGTTGGTCCCACCAAAGGCTGGGGGAGGCCAATGTAAACTCCATGTATCAGTATGGCTTGCATCTGCTCAGCAGCTCCAAAAGGAAAAATTTGGTGCATGAGGAGATAGAATCTGTGAATTATCAATGGATCCGGTATTGGAGGGTACCCAAACATCCTCCAACAAGTATTTCTTCTTGTAACTACAACTCCTCGCTCCTCCACTCACAAGAGCTACCCATGACTCCTTACACCACAATTTCCTGCCCGGGCTGAGAAGGGAGTGGTTATTGGGAAGACAGGACTCATGTGTTCCACACTTGGATTCACTCCTGTAGGTCCACCTCATACATCCATCAGTACAAAAGGACGTCTTTGAAGAGTATGAAGCCTCACACTCTCCAGAGTGCTGCCTTGGCAGGTCAGAACTGTTAAGAAGAATGAATTTAAACAGATTGCCAATAAACGTAATCTCTGAAATACACCCTCATGCATCCTGAAGCCAGGAAGAATGATCGCCCGGGGAGCATGAAGACAAGTGACTCTGGATGGTGGTCCAGGGAAGTGCTTACCCTACTGTTTGCCTCTTGTCTGTTTTATGCTTCTTACTTTTTTACTGAGGGGGATTATGTACATTAAAGCGCACAAATCTTAAGCAAACATCTTGGTGATTTCTTACAGTTGCCAGTAGCCCAGGGGGCTTCCTCATGCCCCTTCCAAGTTAGCACCAACCTCCAGAGGTAACTGCTCTTCTGACTTCTGTCACCATAGATAGTTCTGTCTGTTCAAAGGCCCCACATAAATGGAATCCATACATGCTCTTTTGCGTCTGTCACTCAATATTTTGTCTGTGACGCTGGCTCATGTGGTCGAACGGAGGAGCGATTTGGTCTTTTTCATTGTTGAGTTGTATTCTGTTGTATGAAAATCCTTACTCTATTTCAGTCCCTTCTGGCATGAGTGAGCTGTGTGGGCTTGGGGCCTCTGCTGGCGACCCGGGGATGCAGGCCAGAATCCAGGAATGGGGAAAAGGAAATGAAACGAGAAGGCTGACCTCAGAATCCTCAGGAAGGGTGGGGGGCAGCAGTGCTGTCTCGGACCATTTGTCCTGGGCACTCCTGCTGAGGGGGAAGGAAACTTTCAGCTCAGCCTCTCCCTCCTAGCCCCCAGAAACAGCTGACTGCTCCTAGGCCATCAGCCCCCTCCCCAAAAGTCAGTTCCCCAAGGACCAAGGGGGATCCAGAACCCCAGAGGCTGCTCCACAAGCCAGCATGAGAACAGGCCTTTTATTTTATTTGTTTCCCCCTGGCTGACTAGCCAAACCAGTCGAGCATGACAACAGTCTGCCCATTAATGCTGAGTGCCAGCCCCAGCATCTGTTTCCATTTCTCTCCTGCTTCCCGTGGGTGGTGGGTGGGAGCTCACTCCAGCTCCTCTCCACTTTTCCCTCCTAATCACGATCATTTGTTTTAACAGCACTGCAAGCGACTGTGGCTACAAAACCCGGCAGTACCCACGCAGAGCACCGGCCTTTCCCACATCCCAGGGCCAGTCTAAAGTGAAATTAAAACAGCCCATGGTGGCATTTTCCTCTTTCTTGCTTGCTTTGCAGGAGCTCTGGCTACTTTTAGAATTTCTTTACTGCCTGAGGTGGCCTCCCCATATCCAACCATTCCTCTCCTCGTTTCCAAAGACAAATGTCAAGACCTCATTTACCCATGTCCAGCACCTTAAAGGTCTGAAGATCAAAGAACTGACCTTTTTGCAAGATGGCCTGGCACATCTACTTTAGAAAAGAGAAAGCACTCCCTCTGGGTCCTGGTCTTAATGAAAACAGAAGGGAGCTCCAGGAAATGTGAAAGGGGTTGATTGCAGAGATGACGGAGCATCCATAGCCACCCCCTCTGCTTTTCCTTTTTCACTCCAAACCCAAGGGTCCTGGATGGCCACCCTCCACCAAATCTCCAGCAAACACCACGTTATCAGGCCAGCCCCCTTGTCACTGCCACACGACGAGTCTGACCCCAGGCCCAGCTTCCACGCCTCTCTCCTTCAATTTGCTGCCCAGCATCCCCTCTACACACACACCTTGCCATAAGGCCAATGCTTTATCCTTGAGCTCAACTTTTCCATTCACTTACAAGTAGAGTTGCTGTGGGTGATTCACACGTGTGATCTCAAGAATGGTAAAGTGTGGAATGCTCACTACACATGGATTTATAAAACCAGAGCTTGTCTTGACTCCAATGCTTAACACGTGTGACCTTGGGCTCAGTCCCAGGGCTGAGTTGCTGTTGCTATATCTGCAAAATGGGGTTATCAATACCCATCCGCCTACTCTCATTACAAAGCAATACGATTTTGTTGTAAATGATTCAAAAACCCCGGCCATGAGGAGTGATATGCATGTGAGGGTGAATCTGTGCCAATCTTAATTGCTGCTTTTTTCTATACTTGGTCCAGGGAGTTCTACTTGTCCAAGTTCCTCCTTCTTTGGGAGTTTGGGCCAAAAGGACACTCCCTAACTATTCAGGAATAATAGTCAAGTTCCCAGGCATCAGGCACTCACTATGTGCCCAGCATCAGCACCGTGCCAAGTTATATCCTCATCCTATTTAATCCTCATAAAAATTCTTTGAGGTAGGTATTACTAATCCCACTGTATCAAGGAGGCAATAGGCCCAGGGACACTAGGTCACTTGCTCAAGATCACACAGGTAGGGAATGGGATAACCAAAATTTAACTTTAGCATGACTTCTTTCAATCACCAGGATATACTGCCATTACGGGTTGAACTGTGTCTCCTCAAAACTTTTATGTTGAAACCCTAACACCCAGTATATCAGAATATAACTATACTTGGAGAGAGAATTTAAAGAAGTAATTAAGTTAAAAAAATGACCGTTGAGGTAGACCCTAATTCACTCTGACTGGTGTCTTTATAAGAAGTGGGATGGACACCAGAGATATGCATAGAGAAAAGGCCATGTGAGGACACCAGGAGAAGACAGCCATCTGCAAGTCAGAGAGAGAGGTCTCAGAAGAAACCAGACCTGCAGACACCTTGATCTTAGATTCCCAGTCTCCAAAACTGTCAGAAAATAAATTTCTGTTGCTTAAACTACCCAGCCTATAGAATTGTGTTATGAAGACTCCAACAAACTAATAAAAATGCCTCCTACCTTTTTTTAAAAATGGCCCAAAACCTGGTCACTGCTCTAGCTGGCCCCACAGACTGACCAGCACTCAGAGTAAAAATGAAAAAATCTGGGGAAAGACAGAAGGAACGAAAGAAGAAAGCCAAAACATCACTCAACCCTCAGCCACTCCTACTATCCTAAATCATTTTCCACCCAAGTGTGCTCACTGTTCCCTTTTCACATCCCTGCTCAGAACTGGAATCTCCTCTGAGACCCTGACCTTGCCCAGTGGAAGAAGACTTCCTGTCTCCTTCTAGTCAACAGGACCACAGATGCATTTGGTCACTTGGGAACAAGTAATGGACGGGCATCTGTGCTGAGATAAACAATCCTCGATGCAGAGCAGACGTGTGAAGTCCAAGAAAGATGGTGTGAAGATGAAAGACGGTGCCCGCAGGGCTGCTGCAGGCGTTGGGGAGGCCTGTGGAAGGATAGAGACAAGAGAATTTACCCTGGGCCCCTGTGGGCAAACAGGCCTCAGAGCTGCCCACATGGCCCCCTTTTCTGCCTTATTAGTCACCCTGGCTCTCTCCCTCTCCACTACTTTCAGGCCTGAGACCCTAGAATTCAGTGACATTTAACCCAACCTCTCCAGGTTAAGAATCAGTACCGTAACCCTCCTTGGGTCCATAGCAACATGGACAATAATTTCAAGACTTTTCTCTCCTTTTACTCCTAAGACTCTGTCTCAGGCCTGTTATATAAGTTTCGTATTGCTACTACAACAGATCACCACGCATTTAGTGGCTAAGACTAACACAAATTTATTATCTTTTTGTTCTATAGGTCAGAGGATGACACCAGTCTCACTGACTTAAAACTGAAGGGAGTGCAGGACTATATTCCCTTTAGGAGGCTGCAAAGGAGGATCCATTTCCTGGACTCTTTCAGCTGCCCACACTCCTAGGTTCCCGAGCCCTTCCTTCATCCTCAAAGCCCGAGATGACCGGTATAGTCTTTCTCACATTGTGTCACTCTGACCTGGCCCTCCTGCCTCCTTTTTTTAATTTACATGGACCCTTGTAATTACAGAGCTCTCAGATAATCCAGGATCATCTCTTTATCTTGAAGTCATCTGATTAGCAGCCTTAATTTTCCTTTTGCCACGTAACGTGTATTCCTGGGTTCTGGGAATTAGGACCTAGATATCACTGGGAAGTCATTATTCTGCCTGTCACACCCCTAGATTTATTCACTTTCCAGGTTCTTTTCTGCACCACTCCCCCATCCTTATCTGCCATCACCCACCTCACTTCCCCTTCATAATAAACCCTGTAACCCAGCCCACCCAAGTGTGGAAACAGTACCTGCAGGCTCCGGTGTCTTTCTGGACCCATTGGACACTGCCTGCAGGATGCTGTTCACCCGTGCGACCTGAGTCATCTAGATTCAGGACTGGCCGTGAGGACAGAGGGTTGCTCCCAATGACTAAAGAGGTCAGGCCATTTCCCCAGTTTCTTACACCTCGTGGTGAGGACATCACACTGGGTTAAGATCCCATTTCTCAACCTTTGTATCCATGATGATGATGGCCCAATCACCCAAAAGCAATTGACTCCTGAGGGACTTTAACCCACCAGGTTGTTAACCCCAGATGCAGGGCCCACTGGCCACGCACATCAGAACCCCTCTTTTCCAATATGGAGCCAGAAGGCTGTTTGGTAAACACAGAACAATAGGAGAGAGAACTTCATTTGTCTGGAGGGTATGTTTCCATCAAATCATGAAAGATGGATGACTCATATTTTCCCAGCATACAAATACTCTTGTTAAGTGGCCTGAGAGATTCCCACTAAGTGTTTTAAATAAGTGCTTCATACAAACACCCTCTCCCACCCTCACAGCTCCACAACAACCCCAAATTTGTGATTTCTTCCTTCCTGCCCTGTCAAATTCCTCAGAACAGACACCTAAGGATCACACCCTTTTACACAAGGCTCATGCTGAAGCTATAATCATCCACAGGTGTCTGGAGCCTTTGAGTGGGGGTGTGGGTGAGGAGTAGGAGAATAGGGGATGAAGGGGGAGAGGTCCATTGTGTCAGTAGTTAAGAACTTTTCTTGTGTGCTGCCAGATAGAACCACAGAATGGAAAAGTTGGAAGAAAGAAGGGGGACCTCAAAGTTCATGTCACCCAACCCTACCATTTCACAAATGAGGAAACTGTAAAAACAGTTTTGAACATTAAAGGCTGTATATAATTATTGCTATTGTTCTAATCGTCTTCATCACCATCTTAATCACCATGGTTTGGGAGCCTCGATTCCACTGTCCACTGATGAGTCACTTTGCTCAGGGTCTTTTTCAGGAGAGGGGTGTTCTCACCTCCCCTTATGAAGAGTCCCCACAGGCTCCCTTGGCCGCTAAGGAAGAAGTTGTGGCCGTGAGATGCTGAGAGCTTACTCTTGGGCTGGGTCCCCATGGCCGTGCCTGGCCTCCAAGTCCCCTGACTGTGAAACACTGAGAAGGGAAGCTAAATACTGAAGAAGTCACTCAGAGTAGGATGACTACAGGCCAAGGTGGGGAACGCTGCAGAAGTGGGGACTGTCAGATGGCTTTAACTAATCACTAACACGTCTAGGCACTTACTGCTTTCTAGACCCTGGTGCCTTATAGGCGCTATTTTATTGGATCATCACACCGACCCTTCACAATCACCCAGTTTTGCAGATGAGAACCCTGAGGTACGCAGAGGATAAGTAACCTTGACTTTGCCAAGGTCAAGAGGTTGGCAAGTGGCAGATCCAATATATGAATCCAGGAACCAACTCCTAATCCCCAGCTTCATTTCCGATTAGGTACAGAACACTCTGGGACCCCCCTTTCCCCACCCCTTTTCCTTTTTCTCTCTCATCACTAATCTTCCCTTCCCCACAAAGTTGCCAGGGGGGTGACTCACATGCATTTCTTTGCCCATTCCCCTCTACCCCCCCAAGCCTGGCATGCTATTTCTGGAGGGAAGAATCTGGGGAGGAGCCCAAGAGAGGCTGTTTTCAATTCTAAACTCTAAAGCAGCCAAAGCCAGCACAGGGCCTTGCCCGCAAGGGACTTCCTAAGGAATGATGAAGATGCATTGGTGGTGATGACAGCTGGAGGGAAGCAGGAGGCTGAAACGTCAGGGACAGAGCAGGACAATTTGAACAAGACTATCATTTGCTAAAACCCTACACCAAAATCTTCGTCAGCCACAGAATTGCTATGCTTGTGCCTGGACTTCCATTCTAACCGGAATGCTCTGAGCAACCGTCCAGGGGTCTTCCAAGATCCTGGGTACGAAGCCATAGGGGACTCGGGCTCCACACGCTCCCACAGAGCTCCAGGCTGCCTGGAGTCGGAAGCAGAGAAAAGCTTTCTGTTGTCCCCAACCCTTAAACCGGTTTCCAGCTTGTCAAAGCCCCTCGGAATTGCCGGGGTAGGCACAATATAAACATTCATGTAGTTACAGGATAATAATTACACCTTCCTTGTACAGAACACCTTTCTTCCCCAGAGCAGCCGGCTCCTCACATTATCTCATTAATCCTCCCGTCCCTGGGAGGCAGGGAGGGCCCAGTGTGATTACCTGAATTTCACAGAGGGAGGGGGTGGGGAGGGAAGGAGGGAGAGAGGGAGAAGATGCTTGCCCGGGGTCACGCACTTAGTCACACAGTTTAGGTTTAGTCTGTGCTGGGGGCTTGGCCAAACGTCAGAAAATGGCCAAACGTCAGAAAATGGCCAAACGTCAGAAAAATAATCATGGGTGCGTTCGATTGAGTGCTTTCGTGAGACAGCCATGAGCATGGGTCCCTCAGTCTTGGAAGTGGCCTTATGAGGCTGGGATCATTATGCTCCCCATGTTACAGATGAGAAGACTGAGCTCAGGTAGGTGCAGATCCTTGCCAAAGGTGTCAGAGGCAATGTGGCACTACACACTTTTCTTTCTTCTTCCAGCAGACACCTAACAGCCTGCTCCGAATCAGCCCTCCTTCCAAGAGCAGGGATGGGTAAACAAAAGCAGAGCACCTGAAGTGGGGGAGGTGATGACACCCTCCCTTGGCCCCCAGGAAGGTCAGAGCTGTAGCAGGCCAAACAGGAGGCTGCAAAAGCAACTCATTATTTAGTAGTATGGAATCAATAGAAAAGGCCTTATTCACTGAGGGCTGCACCCCACTCCACCCCCCTCCTCCAGTCCCATTCCTGCTTCCCGGCTCATCCTTTTGACAACAGGGACAATTACAGCTATTCATACCCACCAGCACCATGAGGCCACCTGCCACAGACCCATTCTGATGCACATGGAGCTAAAGATCAGGCACAAAGCAGGCCAGCCTGGGGTTTTTCACCAGACCTGGGAGTGGACCCCCTCAGTGCATTCAGGGCAGCAGGGGTCTCTGCAGATTCAGGGTATCCAGCCCACCCTGGAAGACCTAGTCAAGGAGCCTGATACTGGAGACATCTCAGGCCTATGCACCATGCCTCGGCCTCACATTTGCGATGCAGGTTCAGCCCTTGAGAAACTGGCCTTTGGAATTACAGCTGGAGTAGTTGTCCTGGGCAAGCATGTACTTTGAGAGTCCAAGTCCTGGCACCCACACAGAGTGCCCTGGAAGTGGCTCTAGAGCCAGCTTATACTGGCTTAAGGGAGGGCTTAAATTTTCAGGAATTTTGTGAGATGGTTGATGTCACATTGATGGCCTGAAACCAACCATGGCAGGAAAATTTAAACCATGTTAATTGGCAAATGCTACAGATCAGCTCCACCCTCTGTTAAACCAGCACCAGCACACCACTGCCTGGGCTCAGAAGCAGCGACCTCCCAAGAGAATCTAGCACAATCTGCAAAAAAAACTAAGGCTGAAATCTCACGGAGGCCAAGTGGCGAATGAGCGGCTTCCCTTATTGCAGCACGGACTGGCTTTCTTCTTACTGTGTTTCTGGGCACATCTCGCTCCCTTAGAGAAACATCCTGTAAGCTCATTCTTGACGAGAAATGTTACTTGGACCCAAAGAATGAATTCTCAGTATGGAGAGATTGTCCATCCTTGGTTGTCAGACCCTTGCATTGTCACGAGAGCCTAGACACCGAACCATCCAATCATTGCAAACTTTTGGTGAATTAGACACAAAAGTATGCACTTATTGCAAACTTTTGGTGAATTAAGCTGAACTGAATTTTTTTTAAAGTTTCGGTTTGCTCTAGTTGAATCAACTTATAGGTGTCAGAGACAAACTGTTATAAAGAGAAAGGTTTATTTGATGCCTTTATCGATTGCTGCCTTTGAATTTGGAATAATGAAATGGTCTTTCCCAGCTTAGCCCCAAGAGCCCTGCCTGTGCTGAGACTTCACATGGAACTCCTCAGGGTGCACCTGAGTGACTGTAAATGGCCTAGCTGATTTTATCAAAACTTTTACAGTCTCTGCAAGAGGAAACAGGAGGGCCAGAGAGAATCCTCCCTGGCTCATTTTGAAAGTAATTTTCATGGTGAAATGCCTTGTAAAACTGAGGAGGGTGACAGTCTCCTGGGGTTGCTGCTTTATGCTTGGGTCTAAAGTAATTAAGAATGGGAATAAACAGCAAGGAACTACCAAAACCTCCAGACGCCATCGAGTGAATGTCCAGTCAAAGCGTTACAGACGCTATCTCTTTACCAGGAGTTTACAATATTTTATACCATGTTCATTCCCAACTCTAGCCCCCTCATCCCTGCACACACCCCACTTCCTGAACCCAAATTCCAAAGGTCCCTGCAGCTCCCACACCCTGTGGCTGGGGGAGGAGAGCAAATCACCTCCAGGACACCAGGCCACCTTGAACCTGGCCTCTGGAACCTGGCCTCTGGGCTGCACATTTGAACACTGTTCCCTCTTCAACAGGAAAGGAAGAAACTTCAATGCCATTCATTCATTCGACACATATTTACTGATTGACTGATCACCTATCATGTTCCAGACATGGTTCTAGACATCGGGGATGCAGCGAAGAATGACCCGGACGTTAGCCCTGGAGGAGGCTAATGGGGACATAGAAAATTGGGGCCGCGTCCGGGAGGGCTCCATCCCCCAGATTGAGGAGGCTTCCCAGGAAGCGTGGTTTCAGGTGTGACCTAAAGGGAAAGTAGGAAATATCTAGATCAGGGGTCAGCGAACTTTTTTCTCTAAAAGTCCCTACAGCCCCACGATAGTGAGAAAGCCCAGGGTAAATGTTCTCGGCTTCACGGGATTTACGGTGTCTGTGGTAACTCTCAGTCCTGCTGGTAGCAGCACGAAAGCGGCCACGGGCGGTCTGGGCAGGAATGAGTGTGGCTGCGTCCCAACAGAACTTTATTTATGGACACTGACATTTGAATTTCATATAATGTTCAGGGTCACAAAATATTATTCTGTTTTGATTTTTGTCTACCATTCAAAAACATGAAAATCATTCTTAGTTCATGAGCCAGATTTGGCATGTGCTCGCCTCTGACAGAGGCAGACCTGTATGATGTGAAGGTCGGGGGCAGGAAGGGTGCCCGGTTTTCCAGGCTGAGAGGGGCCTGGAGGGGCAGAGAGGGAGGTGAGCCTACATGGAACCCCATAAGCCTTGGAAAATAATTTGGACTTTACACTATGGGTCAGTGATTGGTTGTAAACAAGGCTGTGTTTCCTTAGACAAATATTTATTGAGTGCCTCCTGAATGCCAGACACTCTTAGGGAGCTATTCTAGACTGAGTAGTCAGGAAAAGTTTTCTGAAGAGATGGCATTTGCACTGAGACCTGAACTACAAGACTGGGTTGATAAGGTGATGTAACCCTAATTCCAACAATTAACTTCAAGGAGGGTTGTAAATCCTCCTTTTACAAGTGAGAAAATGGAGACTCAGCAAGGTTAAGTAAGTTGTCCAAAGTCACAGAGCTAATCGGTGGCAGAGAGTCAGGATTTTAGCTGCTCCGGGTTCAAACGCTGCCTCTGGCATTTATTAACAATGTAATCTTTGAGTCCCCATACACTAATTGTGAGTTCCTTCTTTTTTTACATCAAAAGCGTGTCTAGTAAAGCTCATACATTCCAAAGAAAAGTACTGAGGGCTTAGTATGTGCCAGGATTCTTCTAGGTGCTTGAGACAATGAACAAAAAGTTTGGGACAGTGAAAAAAAGCTAAGATTCCCTATACCCCAAGAGGGCAGGGAGGGGGGGCAGAATTTTTAGATGGGATAGTCAGGGTAAAACTCATTGAGGAAGTGACATTTGAACAGACTCAAAGGAGATGAGGGCGTCAGCTATGTGATAATTTTGGAAAAGGGTTCCAGGCAAAATGGAATGGCCAGTGTAAAGGCCCCAGCGCTGGAAGTGTGTGGGTATGTTCAAGGAGCAGCTAGGAGGTCGGAGTGGCTGGAGCGAATGAGGAAAGTTGGAAGCAGTAAGAGGTGATATCTGAGAGGCGATATGTGGGGGTGGCGTGGCCAGGGGATCGAGAAAGCTCACTTCGACTTCACTCTGAAGGTTTTTATCTCAAGCCTTAAGCATCTGGATCCTGTCTAGGGTCCCTCAAAGCTCCGTGAGTCTGTGGCTCTGTGACAGAGGGAACACTATCTGTGCCTACCCTGCCCCCTACCATGAAATTTATCCAGGCTTGCCCCCGTACTGGGTAGTCACCCAGAGAGAGAGAGACAGGCATTGGGAGAAGACTGGGAGAGCTGGCCACCAGGACCCGGACTGAGAACATGAACAAAAGGGGTAGTTATCTGCAGCACGAGATGGCCTAGGCCACACGCAGCTCTCTAACTCTGAAAGCTCCCTGGCTCTCAGAAAGTGGGGTGCAATACACGGGG
>CM052541.1:24292743-24341667 GCA_028533065.1 Trachops cirrhosus | reverse complement strand
GCTCACTCAGCCTTAGCCATGGGGGTGGTTGCAGCTCCTGAAACCAGGCAGGGCAGTTCCCAACAGAATCCAATGAAAAAAATAAACAAATGAAATAGAAACAGACTCA
This sequence comes from Trachops cirrhosus, assembly GCA_028533065.1. Taxonomy (NCBI): domain Eukaryota; kingdom Metazoa; phylum Chordata; class Mammalia; order Chiroptera; family Phyllostomidae; genus Trachops; species Trachops cirrhosus. The sequence continues at coordinate 24,341,558 of CM052541.1, read as the reverse complement.
CAGATAAAGAACAGACTGTCAGCTGTCAGAGGGATGAGAGGTTTCAGGGCTCGGTGAAAAAGGGTGAAGGGATTAAGAAAAAAAACCCTCATAGACACAGACAATAGGAATGGTGATCACCAGAGGAAAAGGGGGAAGAGGGGAGGTAGAAGAAGGTATAGAGGGGATAAATAGTGATAGAAAGAGACTTGACTTGGGGTCGTGAACACACAATATACAGATGACGAATTATGAAATTGTACATCTAAAGCCTATATAATTTTATAACCAATGTTACCCCCAATTAATACAATAAAATATTTTTATAAAAAACAGCATATCTGTATTTTATTGGCTTTGGGCAGATTAACTGGAGGAAATCAGCATCCTTAAGAAATCACCTCTGTGAGAGAAGAAAATGTGTGATAAACAAAAGGTTGAAACGGTCCCAGGTGGATGCAGTCACGCATCCAGGTTACTGTATCTCTAAACAGTTTGCTGGGCTGGCATAGCTTCATCTAAAATGACTTAACTTAACCAGTGCAATGCATTCTGCCGTCCAAGCGCTATATAATAAGGGTGGTAATGTGGAGCAGCTCCCGAGAGGGCAGAAGAACAGCTGTTGGTGTCACCTGGGAATGGCGCCCACATAAAATTCTCATCTCTTTGACAAGGATTCTAAAGTCCCCCTGTCACTGTCACTCACCCACAAAATTAATGACTAAAGGGGAGAAGGAGGGGAAATGCCTAGCCCCTGAAATAGAGAGAAAGACAGAGAGAGGGACAGAGCAAGTTAATAAATAAAACAAGAGCCTGAAGGGAAGAGCTGCTTTGTCAGAATATAAATATTTCCCTTCTCCTTTTATCTTTAATGTAGTGTGAGAAGCTTATTAAAGGGAAATGCATCTCTGTCCCTGGAGCCCTCGCACAAGCCTTGCGGGAGCTGCCTGCAGAACGGGCTCGCCTTAGCCCCACACTTACAAACTCTCCCTGCTGGAAGTGAGCGCAGTGCACAGAGCAATAAAGAAGGGCTGAGGGAAGAAAGGGAAGCCATTGTGGCCATAAGGATGCTTATCTTGATGGGCCCGGTGTCATGTTATATTAATCCCTGGGAGATGCTGAGAGACTGAAGACGAGGAATGCCTGTCTGCTCAAAGGCTTGGCTTGAGAGTCCAAGGAAAGCTGGCATAGCTAGACTTTTACTCCACTCCATTAAGAAGAACAATATCCAAATTTAGACAAAGGGGAATTTGTCTCCAAGAGTAAGACTGACAGAAAATCTGACAGGGGTGGGGATCTAGAGTCCAGTGAGCACTCCTCCTCCAAGGAGCCCTCTCAGGCTGCTGACCTCACATCTCTAAGAAGACAGTGAGGGTGGGCAGTCCCAACATCCAGCATTCCTGAGCCTAGAGCCACCACTATTCCAATAGCACAGATTTCCACCCTCCCCATCTCCCTAAAAACCCTAAAAATAGGGTAGGATACTCAGAACCTACATACCAATTCAGGCTAGCACAGAGCCTTGTACACGGTGGGTGCCCAGTCAGCTTACATGGCATGATGCTGGGACTGTGCTGGTCATGCTTACCGCTGCATGTGTAGGGCCAAGCACGGGGCCCAGCACCCATGGGTTTGAATGGATGAATAACACGTGCATTCTTGTTGGCCATCTTTGCTGCCTCTCCAAAGATGTCTGGTCTGATCAGGATTTGGGTTCCGCCGCACTCTGGGGCTATCTCTCATCTTTGCTGATCATTTTGAGATATTCGGCCACATCAGGTTACACGTGGTTACATCAGGATAAGCTATCTGTTCATCAGGTGTCATAGTCTAGCCAAAGGCAGGCATGGGAGAGCCCCTAAAAAATGGCCGCCAAAGGTGCTTCTCCTTCATTCATATTGACTGTTCTTCCCCAGGGGAGCTGGCCCCAGTTGCTTTACTGCTATACCCAACCCAAAACATACTCATGCATTTTTATTTCCACAATGTAATGAATGGAGAGGACAGACATTTTTTAAATCAGCATTTCTGGCTCTCTTGCCAGGGTATTCAATTATCATCTTGCACTTAGCAAGGGTTTGCTGCCTTTTCAGACCCATCAGGCGCTGAATATCACCCTTGCTGCAGAACCTACTCTGCATCCTCACAGAGACTCCTCCCATTATGATTTCTTTTTTGGTCTCATTCTCACCAAGTTTGTGAATCTGGTTCCCTTTCCCACTGAACCTCATATAGGTTGGAATAAAAACTAAGTTACAAATCAGAGGGCTCGAGGCATTGCTATTCCACTGTGCTCACCACTTTCAGGACCAATTACATCTTATAGCAATGTCTGTGTTACAGGGAAGGGTATAATTCAGGGATGGTGAGCCATCCTTAGCTGCTTCCTAGAGAATTCCTCGCCCACCATTCTAAACATTGCCTTGGAGCTATTTACAGTACCTGATTTAACATTCTGCCTCCTGCATAAGCCTCCTCCAAACGCCCCCCTCAGCTGTGGCTGCTTTGGGGGCCTGGAATCTTGCGAGGGTCTATTTCCAGGGTTCCCACAAACAGTCTGCAGGGAGAGAAGGCATTGGGGGAGGGGGGCAGGTACTTATCTGAGGGGCCTTTGTATGGAAGAGAGATTAAATTTGTACTACGAAGATCAATGGAAGCCTTGAAGAGGCAGATTTCAGTTCAATATCACGAAGGACTTTCTAACAATTAAATCTGTCTGAGAAGTGAAATGGGAACCCTTTAAACAGACCCCTTTCTCCCAGGAGTTCAGGCAGAGGTGAGGTCTCTCTCCAACCAGAGCTGCCCATGACACATACCTGAGATTTGCTGGTGTGATTAAGCAAGGCCTCCAGTTCTTGAGTCCAACTGCCTGGGTTCAAATCCCAGCCCTAAAACTTACTAGCTCCATGATCTTGGGGAAGTTATTTAGCCTCTCTTAAAAATGCAGATAAAGACACAATAGACTTTCTTGGCAATTGTGAAAGTTGGTGTTTTTGTTTGCATGTTTGTTGTAATGTTTGTCAAAGGAATCTGGGGTTTTGTTTTGTTTTTTAATTCTAACCAGAGGACATGTTCATTGACACTAGAGAAAGAGGAAGAGAGAGAGAGAAACATTGAAATGAGAAACATCCATCAGTTGCCTCCCACAAGCACCCTGATCCTGCATCAAACCCCCACTTCCCACCCCTGCAACCTAAGTATGTGCCCTGAGCAGGGGTCAAACCCAAGATATTTTGGTGAATGGGAAGATGATCCAACCAACTGAGCCACACAGTGCAAGAATCTGAGGTTTTTAAACAGTAAAATAATGTTCTAAACCTTTGCATGTGCTAAGCTCTTACTGGTTTATAGGAGTTGTAAAACAGAGGATACCATTTTTTCACTAGCTACAACATAAAACAATGTTTTATAATTAATGTTATTTCACATACATACAGTATATAAACACAAATGTTAGCATTTAGGCTTTTGGAAATTGTGATGAGGAAAATTCTTTTAAACCAACAAATTGAACTGCGTAGGGTAAAGAACGTTAAGAAACAACAATTCATTTATTCAACAAAGATTTATTAAGCACCCACCTGGTGCAAAGCCTGTTGGGAAATATAGATATGGCCTAGATGCAGATGCTGCCCGTTGGGGGCTTGCCATGTACCAAATAACTGCTTCTGATCCTTCCACTTGCAAAAATGGACAGTGTTCCACAGGCTCTATAAATGCATAATATTCTGTAGGGAATTTTGAGCTGGTTTGTATTCCAAATGAAATGGGCAGGGCAATAATATTAAGCATGGTGGAAAATTTACCCCTCCCATCCTGTCTGTTTTCCATTAGAAGTTCAGCTTCTCTAAAGATTGTGATCATGTTGACAAACTCTCTGTGCATATTGTCTGGGAATGAAAGATAACTTTTTTTCCTTTCACTTATACTTAGCACTGTTCTTGGTTCTGAAAGCTTTATGCCTAAAAAGGACACGGGTAGAAATAAACATGGGATGCCCAAAATATCTTTTACTGTGGGTTACAGGCATCCGGATTTGGAAAAGAAAGCTTTCTCTTCAGTAGTTCCTGTGGTCGGTAGCAACTTGCAAATAACCATCTCTTCAGCTTATTAATTCATTGCAGACACTTAGATGGAAACATGACTTTCCCCCAGGTCCTCCCATGTCTGTGAGAATTTTGATTCTCAATTGAGCATAGCAGATGCTGGCAGCCTTCTGAGAAACCAGAAACTTTCGTTCCTATCTACCTAGACTAAAGTGTCTCTTTAAACCATTAAAGAATAGTAATAACTACCCTTTATTGAACATTTACAACATTCCAGGTACTAAGTTCATTGCACTATCTCACCTGATCTTCACAATCCTATGAGATAGGTGCTAGTGTGATCACCATTTTACAGATGAGAAATCTGGGGCCCAGACAAGGTAAGTAGCCTGTCCAAAGCCACATAACTTACAAGCTGCTGAAAAAGGATTCGAATCCACACAATCTATGTTCACAACTATTATCTCCAAAGATAGGAGAGTCCCTACTATACCAAAAAGTAAGAGCTTTCAAAATAGTTAATGGCAAAATGACTCTATCACTGTTCCCAGGAGAGTGAGAGATGGGAGATGATTACTAGGAGAGGCCCAGCAGCCCATGGATGCCCTGGTCTTGTGATGTCCTCTTGGACTGCTGGCTACAGAGAAGGTAGATAGAAATGTGTCCTCCTAGAGGCTTCCACAGGACACAGGAGCTCACCCTGTCTGCTCTCTGGGGGCTTCCTCCAGGGCAGACATACTTAGGTACCATGCCCAAAGGAGCAGACTCAACTTCTTCCCTTTTCTTCTTTCTTTACCACAAGTTTTTTTTCTTCAAAGCCAGAGCTAGGTCCGAAGTTCTGTTTTTTACTATCTGTGTGATTTTGGAACTCTCTCTATCTTGGTTTTCCCATCTATAAAATGGATCCCATAGACAGAAGCTATTTCAAAGGGTTTTTATGAGGATAAAGATTCAAAGAGTGTGGGTTAAGGTCATGCCTGGCCATGGTAGGCACTCAATAAATGTTAGCTGTTAATACATGTAATGATATGACTAATATCAGACATTGGAATCCATCCACTGGCTTTCTCTTAACTGTTCAACTGCAATTTAAGTCAGGATATCATCAACCCTGAGTGCCGAGGCACAGCAAGACCAACATGGTCCTTAGAGCTAAGGCCTTGAAATAGTGGGTCATCTCTGGGAGCTGTGAACCAGCTTATAAATTTTAGGCTAGGGGAAGAGGAGGAGTGAAGTTTCACAGGTAAACCAAAGCTCCTTTTGGTAGAGTGAGAAGTCTGTCGCCTCTTCTGTTTATCTCTTCTTTAAATGTTTCCTCTCCCCCACCTTCTGGGCTGTTTTCAAAACTCCTCCATTTTGGTAGCAGCTCTTCACAAGTCTGCTGGAAGCCACAGGAACAGGCCAACAGCACTGTCCCCAGCTCACACAGCCAGCAGGAGCAGCCCCAGGTCCCTCCCCCAGCCTCTGGGGTCTGGCTGGCCCTCGCAACCTCCCTTCCCTTCCTGTTCCTTCCTGAAAAGCACAGCTGGGGACGGGGAGGGGCAGTTGGGGCTGTGGCCCACGAGCAGAGCAGGCACACTCACCCCCATTCTGTGGATCTCCCAGACACAAGCCAACCAGAAGCCCCTCGAGTAGCCAGTCACTCTGATCTTTCATTCTGGAGCTCACATAAGCAATTTCCAATGTGAGGTGAACAGGAAGCAGAGATAAATAAATAAATAGATACATAAATAAAGTTGGGCCATTTATGTGCAAAGTTCTTGGACAAAGCACAGAACCAGGAACCCAAAAATGTGGGTTTTAGCTCCAGTTCTTTCTCTGAACTGGATAATTCAATCTGCCATCTTGGGCTTTGGCTTTTCATTTGTAAAATGAAGGTGAAGAATTACTCACCTCTGATGTCCTTTCTAAAAATAAATCCCCAAATCATTCTCCAACCCAGCTCCTCCCCTTTATTTTTTTAAAAGATTTTATTTATTTATTTGTAGAGAAAGGGGAAGGGACAGAGAAAGAGATGGAGGAAAACATCGATGTGTGAAAGAAACATCGACCGACTGGTCACCTCTTGCATCCCTCCAACCAAGGGACCTGGCCCACAACCCAGGCATGTACCGTGACCAGGAATCGAACTGGTGACCTTTCCGTTTGCAGGCCAAATCAATCCTCTGAGCCACACCAGCAAGGGCAGCCCCTCCTCTTTAAATCACAGCCTGGGCTGACTCCTAGCTCAGTGCCAAACTCCCACTATAATTTGGAAACAGATTCAAGATCTTCATAGAAAACCAAATCCATTTTGTTCAACGAGACTGTAAGTTCCTTGATTGCAGAGACACATTATATTCCCAGCATCTCACATAGTGTCTGGCACATGGTAATCTCTAAATACATTTAAAAATATATAAATAAAGCCCATGTGGTTTTATCTCATCCTTTTCAAGTTAATATGTACCTTATTCATTCATTTGGGCATTCTTTTAATCGTGTATTCAGCACCCACTATTCACTTAGCACTCCATCCCACAACGCTGTAACTGCCCAATATAGTAACTGGTGACGAAGGAGGGGAATTAAAAATCAAGGACAGATTCCTCAACATATTAATGAGTTAGCTAAGAAATAAATGGCTTCCCTGTCTCCATCCCAGAGACTTTTTTCTGATAGCCAGCATTCTAATAAAAGTTGCTTTTAACCATCTTCAGACTTCCAAAGCCAAAATTAACACCATACAACGGAAGGCCCCAAATAAATTCAAAAGGTAGACCAGAGCCACAGAGGGACTTCGATTCACTAGTGAAAAGGAAATCTCCAAACCCTCCCCAGTCTGAACCCAGCTCCTTCCACCTTCTCTTAATCACCTCTTCAATCCTCAGCCTCCCTTTAGGGACCCCGCCAGGTCACTCTGGCCCAGCTGCTCCCTCAGGTGGGGCCATTCTCAAATTAAATCACAAAAGAGGAGCAGTCAGTCTGCAATGATCTGTGTTTATTTAGTAAATGGGTTGATTGCCCTCATTTGTGGATATTAAGATTTAATTTCCCAAAACAAAGAGAATAGATTTCTACTAGGGCAGCCCCAGATAATTAAGAGGAAAAAAATAAAATTCAAACACTGCTCCCCCTCACCACCGCCCATACACACCACCCCTCCCCATCCAGTTTTGGCCTTTCAGTGGCCCCTCCTGCAAGGTAGCCACAAACCCTAGTTTCAGTGACCAAGGGGAGGCAGGATTTGGTAAACAAAGGCTTAGGAATTCTTTAGGTCCCTTTAAACTGACATCTGGCAAATTTGAGAGCCCAGAACAGTTTCTCTCTTCCCCCTCTTCTGGCTTTGAAACGCAAATGTTTTGAGGTTTGTGTTCTCTCCCATTCAGAGTTTGTAATCCAAATGAAGTCAAACCACTTTGTCTACACCTTAATTGAAGAGCCTGGTTCTAGGGTTTAAAGTGCCATTTTACAATAATAAGGAGGTGGCAGGGAGAAGGAGAGGGAAAGGGGACTAAGTGGAAATGTAAAGGGAAGAAAAGCGATGGACAAGTGGCCCTTAAGCACACACTCAGGGTTGCACGCACAGCCTTCTGGGCACCCATGGGACACAGGTGGTGAGCCTCAACTGAGTGGACAGCAGGAACTGGAAAGAGACTTGCTTGGTTTGTGGGCAATTTCCACAGAACACAGGAAAAAGCTCTGACTGTGGAAAGGTCTGGCCCAGGTAAGGAACCCCCAAATACAGTCATAGGCTCTCAGAGCCAGGCCAGATCACTAAGTCCAGCTTTCTGGCTTTACAGATGAAGAAACGGGCTCAGAAAGGTTAACTGACTTGCCTGAGGCCAAGAGGTTAGTGGCTGGACTGAGACCCCAAGAATTCTTCTCAATTCCCTGGCTGAAACTGAAGCCTTTCCTCTGTTTGATTCTCAGGAGAGAGAAATGTACCACATCCATCTCAAAATAAACTTTCATTTACTTGGGAAGACAGTTTAATAACTTCATATGTTTTTCCAAATGAAACAACCAAATATTTTCACCTTGTCTCCTCATCAGCTACTTTGGATCTTGGCTGCACATTAATACATATGGGGAGATTTTTAGGCAGATTCTCCAGGGGTGTGCACCAGGAAGGAGTTTTTTAAAGTAGATTTTTAAAAAAGTAAATCTTTGTACCACCACCCACACCTGCTTTGAGAATCATCTTAACTTATTTGAGTTACTCTTCCTACTGGTTCCTTCATGCCACTTAATTTATTTCATGTGTCCCAAATTTACATTCAACCTAAAAACAACAGCAGGGCATCCTTGACATATTTAGCTGTGGTCTAATGTGATTCCCTGGTCTTTTGTTCCTAGCTAGCCTTTCGCCATCCAGTATTTCTGCAATTTATGGTTTCTTATTTTCACTGGACTTCATCTGACTGATGAATTGCACAATTTCCTTGAACAAATCAAACATCTACCTTGTGAAAGGCAAAGGAGGAAAACAAGACACAGATCCTACTCTCAGGGAACTTTCAGATGAATAGGTGGGGGAGGGGAGGTAAGCATGAAAATACAAGAGAATACAAGTAATATCATAAGCGCTATAGAACCTTCAAAGAAAGATGATGAAGAAAACTGACATTTCATGAATACCTACTATGTGCCAGGTACCATAAAATAAATTAGGATTAGGCTTGGCTGAGAGTCACATATCACCCTAAAACAATGTTGGCTTAAACTAGACATAAGTTTATTTTGATCTCATATTTGAGAAATCCAGAGAGAATCCGTCACAGGCTGGTAGGGGCACCACAGTGTTAGGGACCCTTCTATCTTTTTCTCCTTTCCCAAGATTATTCCATGGTCCACAGTAGCCTCTGGAGTTCCAGCCATCAGGAAGAGAGAAGACAGGATGGTACTCCTACTGCCTTTATGTTGCTCATAACACCACTGCTGACATTCCACTGGCAAGACCTAGCTAGATGGACCTAAGGGAGGTTTTTATATGGAGCCTTTATTCCAAGTGTTCGTATGTCCTGCTCAAGACTGGGGACTCTATTACCATGGAAGAAGAGAACAGATATTGGGGGACATCTAGCAACCTCCACACTATGCTAAGGGCTTTATATACTTTAGAGCTTTATTTTGCCTAACAACTCAAGAGAAAGAGGTCTCTGGGTCTTTACAGATAATTTCTATCTTGCAATGCTTTTGCAATCACTCAGTTGAATCAATTAAATATCAACTGCAGTCCTAAGAGGTATCTTTTAAAATTCTTTCTATAAAATATTGACCAAGAGGAAGGTGGCTACAAGGCTGAGCCTTGCTGGCCAACCCCAAATGGATGCCTCTCCTTAGCTGGCACTAATCCTTGGAGTCAGCCTTCCACAACTGTGGGCCCACCTACCAGGAGAAAGTCAGAAGAGACCTGCATTATCACCCTCTTCCAGGCACTGACACTGCGGTTAGTGAGGTTCTCTTTAGTTGCCAGGAATAGACAGGTGGTCAGGTGGCTTCATTAATGACCATGGTAGGATTGCAAAGGAAGGAGCTAAGAAACAGTTCTTATGACCCAATCTTCTTGTCTTCTTCTTTTGAAACAGGTGTTCATTCTTTCCTTCCTTCCTTTCCTTGTTCCTTCCTTCCTTCCTTCTTCCTATAATGTTCCATTATGAGAGGACTTTGCTATCCTCTCTGTCCTCCTACTTCTCCTATTACCACTAATTGTTTTCTTTATTCACCTCACTGCTTCATGCCTTGTGCTTCCTCCATGCTTTGACTACTTCCTGGTTTCTGCTTCTTCCCTTCTCAAGGAATGTCTCTCAGCTTCTGCCAGTATATTTTACATTCAGACCTTCCAAATGAAAGGATCTGATGGGGTGCCCACTCAATATCCAGAGGGCACACCTGTTGAACACAGAGGTCTCATGCCAAACAAACTCAAGGCTGGGTCAGAGACTCGCCTATTCCTGGCTCAATCATCTGAGGTGAGGGGTCATATGAGACAAAGTACAAGGATGGCCATGTCAGTCTGAGGAACTGCTGTGAATGAACCATGTGAGTAACAGCTGTTGCATTGTAGAATAGCCACTGTGAACTCACCCACAGTGAGTGTCAGGTTCAATATCACACCACACAACCAGACATTTATCCAAGGTACCCCCCCCACCTTATTCTCTTACACACACATTTCACATACCTCATTCTCCATCATAGTTCTCATTCCATCCTTCAGTTCAAAATGTAATCAAGTAGAATAAGGACTTTATGAAAGACTAAAGATATTCTATAATGCACAGTGCACTGCTTTGGAACACAAGCCTGGGTCTGCAGTTCTCAAACCTGAGAACATTGTAAACATTAAATTCCCAAGTCCAATGTCAGAGATTCTTACTCAACATGTCTAAAAAACAACAAGAACAAAGAATTTTAACTCCTCAGGTAATTCTCATGACATCCAGATTTGGGATTGACTGCTCCAGTTCCCACCTCACTCTTCTAGAAGGTTCCTTGGAATCTTTCATTACTATTGTCTTGTTACTGCAGCTTCTTTTGCTAGCCGCCAACTGCTGACTGGTGGAGAGGAACTGCCAAGTTTCCCAATGGTCCTGGTGGGCAAGAACAGCACCCACATATCCTAATCTAGATCCCCACTGGTGCAGTTTCATCGATGGGAATTGAATTGTTTCCTGAAAAATTATAAAACATTTGTGAACATTACCAAGTCTGTTTGAAACCTGAACATGTATAATATTTAGGGGGACATAACCAATTTGGGGCTTCTCTAACTATGGGAATGGCTTTTGATAAGACATAGAAAAGGACAAAAAGTAGTGATGTCTACCATGAATGCATCAAATAGCAGTGCAGTGTAAAGTGAAAAATGTTATCTAGATCTGGGTTTCAGTTCAATCTTTACTACTATGAAAAGGAACTTATGCCTGGAACTTTGAAGGATCGTTATAAAATTAGAGACATTGTACCTAAAGCAGCTGGCACCTTATAAGTGGCAGTCCTTCTAATAAAAATATTTAATAATTGCTCAAAGTAATCTGAGCATCAAAATTTTCAGTGCTCAAAAGAATCTCAAGAGAGTAAATTCTGTAAACCTAGCAGTGTGCTAGAGCCAGCCCTTGTGACAGCTGATTATGTGCATCTTTCTAAACTCCAAGTTCAGTTGTTCAGCAATCAGTGATAGTAGTGGTATTTACATCATGGAAATTGACAAATGTACATAGATCAGGGCTCTTTTCCTACAGAGCTGGTCATTAAACATTTACCTGCATACCACTGTAAAAAGTCACAACCTTGGCAGAAAGCCAGAGCCACAAAATATGCACCTAACTTGGTATTTCATTTTATCTCTATGATTTGCATCCATATAACCAAACCAGGATTCTGCCCTTATAATGTTTTTGCCCATAGACCACTGAACATTTCGTAAGTATTATCTCATTAACTCCCCCAACACTCTGAGGGAACCATGGAGGTTAAGTGACTTGCCTGAGGCAGGACAGGAAATCGATGGTGAAAAGCAGAACTAAAGTGGTCTGTACTAACTACTTCTGCCACCCTTCCTACACATCAGTACCCTACAGACTGTTATTAAAGGCATGGGTAGCAATTACCAACAGTGCTTTTACCTCATAACCCAAATAGCCAAAGTCTCTTTCTTTAGGCTGTAGTTCCAATGCTCTTTCCTTTGCGTACATATTTTACTCCCCAAAATGACCCACGGTCTGCTCTTGGAGGCTTTTCCCCAGGGTTACATGTTGTCTTCAATTAGTCAACTTCCTCTGCATTCTTTCTTCCTCAGTCCAAAGGCCTATGTTGGAAAACACAGTTGGCGAGAGTCAGGGTTCCGTTCTGACTCCAACAGAGGCAGGTGGCGTCGTAACCAATCAACATGTGTTTTTATTTGTGACCCTTTCTCTGGACTCCCAAAGGGCAGAGACCCAAGAGTTGTTTCTCTTTCTGGCTTCATCTCCATAATAATATTTTGGGAGTGAATGAATAACCCTTATAGTAAACAGTCTCTAAATTGACTCCCAGTGATCCTCACCCTGCAATGGATATTCATGAGCAAGTGTAGCCCCTGTTGCCCCTTGAGTGTGGGTGGACCTAGTGTCTTGCTTCTAATGAATAGAATATGGCAAAAGTGACAGGATTTCACTTCCAAGGTTAGGTTACAGAAAGACTACGACTTCCATCTTTATTGCTGTCTTTTGTGTGCTTGCTCTCTCTCTCTCTCTCTCTCTCCACTTGCTGTGGGAGAACAAGGTACCATGTCTGAAGTGGCTTTATGAGACACCCACATTGCAAGGAACTGATGTCTTTGGCCAACAGCTAGTAAGGCCTGCCAACAGCCACATGGTGAATTGGAAATGGACACTCTGAGGCCTGCCAATAGCCACGAGTGAGTTTGGAAGCGAATCCTTATCCAATCGAACCTTGATGTAACTAAAGTCCCCACCAACACCTTGATTTCAGTATCGTGAGAGATCCCAAGCCAGAGGACCCACTAAGCACACCCAGATTTCTGACACACAGAAACTGTGAAATATTAGTGTTTGTTGTTTTAAGCTGCTAAGTTTGGGGGTAATTTTTTTGGTACAACAATAGATAACTAATACAACCTTCAAGCAACAAAGGAAATAGTCAAATATTTTCATTATATAAATCACCTCCACTGAGTGTGTCCTAGCATATGTAACAAGACTTTAGCATGGCCTCCTCTTGTTCAATCTAGACGTCTCTAATGTTCATAACACTTGAAAATCTGCATTAGGGACAAGACTGTTCCAATGTGGGGAATAATCCAACACTTCAAACTAATCTGAAAGAAGTCAATGGCAACCTGGGGACTGGAAATTCCAAGTCCTTCCTCTATGTAATGAAGTCACAAGTTGTCTGGTAAAAGAGAGGCCAGAAAGGGAAGTAGATGCTATGCTACAAGCTGCCCTTTCTGGTTTTTGCATGAGTAATTCTTGCAGCTGGCATTTCACTGCAACCACAGGATTGTGGCACCGCAAAGGTGGCCATTTTCAAATATGGCCTGACATCAGAACGTAATTCAACTAGATGAAGCTGGGACTTGGCCAAAATAAGTAGTATTTAAATAATTGGGGCCAATTAATAGCATCACTTTTCTTTGGGACCACATGACTATGATGTGAAAAAATAAAAGTCTTGTTGTTTTAAAGGGCAGGGGCAACTAGAAGTTTTGCAGCAGACACATAAAAAATTTTCCACCCTCAGCTCACCAAAGAAGATATCAATCAGTTACTGGCTTCAGGAGTTGGGTGTGGAAGGTGTTGTTTGGAAAAGAAAATTAAACTGATCCTAGACAGACTTCAAACCAATGTTACCAATTTCTCACAGAACCTAAAACAGACTATTCAGCCCTACATTGTAAACTTACTTTCCTGATCTGACTTATCTCTTTGAAATCACAGCATTCTGTATCAGGCAAGGTATGGAAGCTACCCCACCTTCTCAAACAGCAAATTCTGATTTTCCAGAATAATTGTGGAGTGGAGTTTTTAAAATAATCTTAAAAAAACAAAACACTTTCCAATAAATTGGGGTTTGCTCCTCTGATTTTTATACTTGTCGGCCTGAGACAGAGCAAGAGGACTCTCATCTGTGCTATTTTTCCACCTGGGATGGATTTTCTGCATCTTATGTGTAGATTGTTTTAAAAATATTTCATTCATCTTTTGTAGTTTTAAGGGCTTTCCCTTTTTTTCCTTTCTAAATAATTACCCTATTACCTAACATCAGGAAGCTGTCTGCATCTATGAATTGAAGCTCATCAACTAAACTGATTTCAGTTGTATTTCAGATGCAGTATTTTATCCTGTCTGTTTTCATTTTATTTGATGACAGTGCTTGCAATTTCTCCCTCAATAAGCAAATATGACTTAGATCTGGGGCCTGATAAATAAGCATGCAAATTTGATTTAGAAAAGGAGGATAACCTAAAGTTCCCAGAGAGAAAAAAGGATTTTCAACTCCCCACCATACACACTTTAAATGACAAAGCAAAGCAGCAGCATTGTCCTCAAAGAACATCTTTCAAAGCAACATCAATGCTCCCCGATGTTAGGTAATACCAATAAAAATTCAGAAAGAAAAAGAGGAGCCCTTAAAAAAATACAAGGAAGGAAACATTTTTAAAGCAAATATCATTAATTCTTCATATTACCTTGAGGCAGAAACCGGCAAAGAAATTTAAAATACTGCCGCGGGTGTGAGAGGGAAGCCGTGCTTTGGAAGAACATGATGAGGACTCCTGTTGAGGACCCGATGGAGAATGTGAGCGTCTGACGCCCTACATCAGCCCAAATGATTCAGCCCTCCAGATCCATTAACAGAAGTGGGAAATGAGCAAAAACTGTGAAGTGGAAGGAAAGATGCCCGGTAACTTTCAGTAACAAAAAATAAAAGAAAAACAGAGGAAGCCAAAATCTCCAGTGGAAGGGAAGAAACCCAATGAATTGTCTCAGATTTCAGGATTAGTGTTTTTTCTTGCTGGAGGAGAGGCTCCCCGAGGGCAGTAGCAGAGACAACAACTTCTGCAAACAGGAAATCTGATCAGGAATCACTCGGGGCTCCAGCGCTTGGAACTGAGACTGGCAGAGGGAAGGGCTCGGCCAGGAGTAACGTTTTTTAAAGCATAGAATTTCTCTGTGACTGTGTATGCATATGCGTGTGTGACAGAGAGAGAGGCAGAATTTTTCCTTTCTCAACACGTCTCTTTCCTGCATGGCAATTTCTGATATTCCTTGCTGTCCCGCGAGAGGGGAGAGGCACCCCCACCCCCGCCCGCGGTCACTTCTGGCCTGGCGGAGAGTGATCCGAGAGCGCGCGTGAGCGCCCAGTGCTTTTGAGCAGGGCGAATATTTGACGGAACAAAAGAACGCTTGCCAATCAGAAAACGCTACCCGAGAACAAGGATACCCTCTCTTTGTGTTTTGAAAACTCTTTAATTAGCAAGTGCCCAGGTTTCTAATACATATTAAA
This sequence comes from Trachops cirrhosus, assembly GCA_028533065.1. Classification (NCBI taxonomy): domain Eukaryota; kingdom Metazoa; phylum Chordata; class Mammalia; order Chiroptera; family Phyllostomidae; genus Trachops; species Trachops cirrhosus. The sequence continues at coordinate 24,326,541 of CM052541.1, read as the reverse complement.
ACATTCCTACCCATATTCCAAATAGAGGATCAAATTATTGCTTCTGCAACGAAGATAGGGTCCTAAATGACCACCCGCCCAAAGAACTAGGGAAAACAGGTCAATTCAAGACATGCTTTAAACCGTACAGTGTTCCTCTGCATTCTCAGGTTACTTTTATAACCATTCACTGCACCACCACCACCACCACCACCACCACCACCCCGGCCACGGCACTTAGTTTTCTCATAACCTCACTAAAGCTACATCAGATCCTTATACTCTGGGCCATGCACGCGGTGGGGTGTCCTGGGGCCGGCGCGGCCGGGGGTGGGAGGTGGGGGGTGGTGTCCCGCTCCCGGAGCTCCGGTAGGAAGGATCTGCCTTTCCTCCCGCCTAAGTGGGCCCCCTCTATCCGACTCCGATTTCTCCTCGGACACGGCCCCTCCTCCTTTTTACAACCAGGAGTGGGAGAGGGGATTGTGACCTCACGTCGTCTGTCTGGGTTTGGGGAGAGAAAATCAATCTGAGAGATGCACCCCCTTTTGCCCCATACCAAAGCCTACATTTAGGACCCGGCTTCCTAAAAGTCTCGGCGAAACTCAGCATTTTCAGACCACGTAGGGCTAACGTGACTTCGGGTCACGTCTCTGTCTGCTCAGGCTCTGCATTATTCTCAGCTTGGTTCTCCCTGCAAAAGTCTATCCCGATGCGCCATTCAGGAATGTGTATTATAGTGCGCTCGGAAAAGGAACAAATCCTTCAAGCTAACCCTCTTTCTGGTGCATATACTTCCCCCCACCCCGGAGCGAATTCAGGGTAAAAGTTTTTCTTAACTTTTCTCTTCCAGCCCCCTGCCCCTCCCCTCAGGAATCCGCCCAGAGCGCTGCAGACACCGCCTCTCAGGTTCCCTCGCCTGCCCCTTCCGACTTCCACCCAATCCAGAGGCGGCTACACAGAAAACAAACGCCGCTATTGGGCATCCCTGAACCTGGAGGACCCGCCCCTGGAGTGGTTTGTGAATGGGGGGAGGGGAGGGGGTGGGGCAGCCCGGAACCCCACGATCCCGACGCTTCTTCTGGCGAGTTGCGCGGCTCGGAGGCGTTACTCTGCGCTTTCTTCAGGCCGGCGGCGGTGGTGGGACCCGGGACTCACGGGCCAGGGCTGCGCGGGGCTGGAAAGGCCAGGCCCAGGCCGCGGGCACTCGGACCTCGCAGCTTCGGATGCGGTGCAACTGGATTTCAAAAAAGAACTCGCTGAGCTCTTGGTTCCAAGGCACCGACCGGACTCAGAGCGAGAATCAGCCGTTTGGCTGAAACTTGGAGCCGAGCTTTTGGAGCTGAAGAAGGAGCGGGGAGTGTTGAAGAAGGCGAAGAAGGAGGCGGCGCAGCACCGCCGAGGCGGCGGCCTCAGCTAGCAGTCGGCAACGCCGGGCTCTCCCCTGAGGGGGGCTGGACTTGGTGTGGGGGGCGCGCACGTTGCTGTGCGCCGTGGGTCGGAAGACTTGGGCAAACTTTCAAAGGTAGTAACTGGAGACGCTTGTTGCTCCTCGCCGCAGAAAAAGCCGCACCGTTACGTCGCGGCAGGAGGAGAAGGCGGCGCCCCTGGCCCAAGCCAAAGAGTTTGGGCCCCCGGCGGCCGCGCGACTGCTTGGTGGAGGCGGCTGCGGCGCCCCCGCGGCGCAGGCACCTCAGCTGCAGCGCCCTCGGCTCTGCGCCGCCCACGGCCCAGCCCCGGCGCCGGGAGGACTCTCATGAGACCGGCGCGGTGGCGCCTCCCGGGAGTCAAGCCTCTCTTGGCTGCCTTGTCGCGCTTCTCCAGCTGAGAACGCCGCTGCACCCACGACCGGTGATGCGGGGCCCCGGCGCGGCCATGCCGCGCTCTCTCGTGGGCCTATGCACCGTGGTGCTTGCGCTGCTGGGCGCGCTGGTGCCCGCGGGCGCTGGGGCGCAGCCGTACCACGGCGAAAAGGGCATCTCAGTGCCGGACCATGGTTTCTGCCAGCTCATCTCCATCCCGCTGTGCACGGACATCGCGTACAACCAGACCATCCTGCCCAACCTGCTGGGCCACACCAACCAAGAGGACGCGGGCCTCGAGGTGCACCAGTTCTACCCGCTGGTGAAGGTGCAGTGTTCTCCCGAGCTGCGCTTCTTCCTGTGCTCCATGTACGCACCCGTGTGCACCGTGCTGGATAAGGCCATCCCGCCGTGCCGCTCTCTGTGTGAGCGAGCCCGTCAGGGCTGCGAAGCGCTCATGAACAAGTTCGGCTTCCAGTGGCCAGAGCGGCTGCGCTGCGAGAACTTCCCGGTGCACGGTGCCGGCGAGATCTGCGTGGGCCAGAACACGTCCGACGGCTCCGGGGGCCCGGGCGGCGGCCCTACTGCATACCCCACCGCGCCCTACATGCCGGACCTGCCCTTCACTGCGCTGCCCCCGGGGGCCGCTGATGGCAGGGGCCGTACCACCTTTCCCTTTTCATGCCCCCGCCAACTCAAAGTCCCCCCGTACCTGGGCTACCGCTTCCTGGGCGAGCGTGACTGCGGCGCCCCGTGCGAGCCTGGTCGCGCCAACGGCCTCATGTACTTTAAAGAAGAAGAGAGGCGCTTCGCCCGCCTCTGGGTGGGCGTGTGGTCGGTGCTTTGCTGCGCCTCTACGCTCTTCACTGTTCTCACCTATCTAGTGGACATGCGGCGCTTCAGCTACCCCGAGAGGCCCATCATCTTCCTGTCGGGCTGCTATTTCATGGTAGCGGTGGCGCACGTGGCCGGCTTCCTTTTGGAGGACCGGGCTGTGTGCGTGGAGCGCTTCTCAGATGACGGCTACCGCACGGTGGCGCAGGGCACCAAGAAGGAGGGCTGCACCATCCTCTTCATGGTCCTCTACTTTTTCGGCATGGCCAGTTCTATCTGGTGGGTCATCCTGTCCCTCACTTGGTTCCTGGCAGCCGGCATGAAATGGGGTCACGAGGCCATCGAGGCCAACTCTCAGTACTTCCACCTGGCGGCGTGGGCGGTGCCTGCAGTCAAGACCATCACCATCCTGGCCATGGGCCAGGTGGACGGGGACCTGCTCAGCGGGGTGTGCTACGTGGGCCTGTCCAGCGTGGACGCGCTGCGGGGCTTCGTGCTGGCTCCCCTGTTCGTCTACCTCTTCATCGGCACGTCCTTCCTGCTGGCTGGCTTCGTGTCGCTCTTCCGCATCCGCACCATCATGAAGCACGACGGCACCAAGACCGAGAAACTGGAGAAGCTCATGGTACGCATCGGCGTCTTCAGCGTGCTCTATACCGTGCCGGCTACCATCGTCCTGGCCTGTTATTTCTATGAGCAGGCCTTCCGCGAACATTGGGAGCGCACCTGGCTCCTACAGACGTGCAAGAGCTATGCGGTGCCCTGCCCGCCCGGCCATTTCCCGCCCATGAGCCCTGACTTCACCGTCTTCATGATCAAATACCTGATGACCATGATCGTGGGCATCACAACTGGCTTCTGGATCTGGTCCGGCAAGACCCTGCAGTCTTGGCGCCGCTTCTACCACAGACTCAGCCACAGCAGCAAGGGGGAGACTGCGGTATGAGCCCCAGCCCTTCCCCCCACCCTCCCTTCCTCCACTCTCTCACCGAGGGAAAGGCGCGGTAGGGAAAGAACTTCTGGGTGGAGGGCTTGTTTCTGTAACCCCCTCCCCCTCCAATGAGAGGTGACTTGGAAGTGAGAAGACGTAATGTAGACGTGGGACGAGGGGTGGGTTTGGGTAGGAGGCCTGAGTGGAAAGATGGTTCGGGTGAAAAGACTTCTGGCAAAGACTTGCAGGATAATGATAATAAAACTAATAATGATGGTGTTTATGTACGGTACGGACCGACCTGGCCTCTCGAGAAGAGAAGATTGCTCTGAGTTCTTCCCAGATCCGGCTGAACTGGGACTGTGAGCGATTCCCCTGCTGCAAGACAAGTGGCCTGTCCTCAATCCTGTGAGGCCCGGGTGAAAGGTACAGCTCTGTCTGCAGCGGCTGCTTTGTTGGAAAAAGGGAGGACTCCCTGCGGTGCCCTTGTCAAGCGGTGGTCAAACCATAATCTCTTTTCACTGGGGCCAAACTGGAGCCCAGATGGGTTAATTTCCAGGGTCAGACAGTACAGTCTCTCCTCCCCTGCCCTCTCCCGCCTAGTTCGCCCCTCCCCACCACTCCTTTCAAGTCTGTAAAATAAGCATTTTGGAAGTCTTGGGAGGCCTGCCTCCTAGAATTCTAATGTGAGGATGCGAAAGAAATGAAGATAGCTTTTCGAGATGATGCAAAGAAGATGAGTAGTAGGTATTTCTGCTATTTTTAAAATGTTCTGTGGAAGGCAGCATTAAGAAACATGGGTGTTTTATTTGGTTTAAGACTCTGAAAAGAAGTGATGACTTGTTGCTTTTCAAAACAGGAATGCATTTTCCCCCTTGTCTTTGTTGCGAAGAGACAAAAGAGGAAACAAAAGTGTCTCTCTATGGAAGGCATAACTGAAAACAGCAACTTTTATAGGCAAAGTTGAGCGAATCTGAGGTCTCTCTGGATGTTAATTCGGTTGAGATAAACATTCCTTTTTAAGGAAAAGTGAAAGGGCCTGTGCGTCCATACCCCCATTAGGTCAGAGGTTCTGACTTGGCTGAAGGAAATGCAGAGGGTTTTTACATAAATTTAAATCAGAACACATGGTCCAATGGACTCTGTAAAATGTTTAGGGTTATCTCTCCATTTTTTTCCTTCCTATAAACCTGCATTTAGGTTCTCTCTTTTTTTTTTTTTTTCAATTTGAATCCTCCCAGCTAAAAGGAAGAGCATAATGTCTCAGTCTCCACAATACAGGAAAGTTACATTTAAAAAGTAAAAACAATTTTTTGTCCTGTTTTTGTAGTCCCACAAATCCACTTATAAAACATCCTGTGTGCTCTGACCCTGTCTTTGTGTGGCTGGGTGGGGAGGTGACCTCCAGAAATGATAGTGAATGAAGAGGACAGTTCAGATCGTGGGCCCCCATTTTAAGGAAAATCATTAAAAGAAGGTAAACTTCAAAGTCATTCTGGAGTTCTTTGAAATGTGCTGGATGATTTAAATTTATTAATCTTAAATCATGTACTTTTTTGCCTATAACAGAACTCTGATTCTTTTGCATAATGGTCTAAAGCTGAGCAGAGAATCATGGGAGCAAATCTTACTCCACCTTTGACACCACCCTGCAATCTTGCAACACTGTCCTATTTCTCAAAACAGTTTTTAAATGCTGTTTTAAACTGTTTTTAAATCATAGAGGGTACTGTCAGGAATACAAGTTACTTCATATAACCTAATGTTCAGCTGAGTGGAGCTGCTTTTTATATTCAAGTTAACATTGACCTTGTGTTTCTTAATCCTCCCAAACTGTCTTATTTGTCAGATTTTTAAAACTCCCACCATGCAGTTTTTCAGGATATTTTTTGTTGTATCTCTTGCATGTGAAATTTGTAAAATAGAGACAAGTGTAGTATGTATATTTTGTAAATCTCCCATTTTTGTAAGAAAATATATATTGTATTTATACATTTTTACTTTGGATTTTTGTTTTGTTTTGCCTTTAAGAGTCTACAAGGAAGTCCCACTTTATCACATGTACAGATCACAAATAAATTTTTTTAAAATACAGAGTGAACATTTATTTAGTTTACAGTGCCTATATATATCATTAAGCCAAAGAACTAAACTTTGTATTACGGAAACAAGGTGTGGAGGGACACCATTGGATGGGTCTCTGGAAGAGGAAGAGGTGATATATTAGTGAGGTCTTTTTTCCTTGTCTTTTAAAATATGGTGTAATGAGTGCTTTAATTGTCCCTTAATTTTTTTTCTGTTGTTGCTGCTTCCTGCCACCCTCCACACCACCCACAACACATTCCCCTAAGCCCTTTCACATCCTGCTTTGGATGACTTATTGAAGGTACAGAATAAGCATCCCCTTTAAAGAGGTGCTATCTGATCCATGTTTTTACTACCCTTCAGAGGTGAAGTACATATCTGAAAGAGGACTAGAAGATATTTTTGGTCTGCTTTTCTTAGGAAGAATTCAGTGAGTTATTGTGTTGTTTTTTTTAACTGATTTGTGTTTTTGTATCCTGATGAGCCTTATCTAAATGGTTAATACTTAAGTCCTTTGGCTTCAGGTTGGCCGGGAAGATCAGTAGACGATTCCAGAAATCAGGATCCTTGCATATGGAGCATTCCTCAGCTATAAGCTTCACTCTACCTTCTAGGTCACTGGAACCCAGAGGTCAAGTGATTCCCCGAGGTGACAGTGAAGGTGGCAGTGACTCAGCAGCTCTGGCAGGAATAGACTCTGTGTCTAACCCCAGGATGGCCTCAGAAGTCACCGAAGCTATTCTTTCCTCTGGTCGGAGAGGCTAACTTAGGAATCAGATTAGACTACGAAGCCTCCACTATCCAGGCACTTTGATAATAAACAGTCTCTCAGGGAAATGATAAAAGCATTCTGAATACTTCCAATTCCAACCCTCACTAGCTTGCTTTTTTTTCCCCCTGCCTCTCTTTAATTCAGGTGCCTGTTTCCTGGCTTTTCATAATGTAGTCACCTCATTCTCCAGCAGCTATGGAGACCCAGCAGCAGACTGGATGCTGCTGTTTTCCTTCCCTTCGGCTCTAAGTTTCTGTACTTCTAAAGCTCAACAGAAACAGTTCTGTTTTTGTTTTAATTAACAGGCTCACACACATGGCTGGTGTGTTTTACAAACACACAGAATGAAAATCAGTGACAGACGGTCCTCCCCAGGAGGAGGAAGTCACGCTGTAGCACTCTGGGCAGAGAAGGTTTAAGATCCTCCAGGGTTGTCATCACAATGGGTGCGAGGTCATCTCAACCTGTGAAGACTTGGGCATCAAGGAAGGGGGAAAATATCGACTTTAAGTCTCTTAAGGTTTATCCAGTTTTTGCTCATAAAATGACACCTTTTAGGTTAAAGCTTGCCTTTTTTAACACCACACTAATTCCGCCTGTTAAGAATGTTTGCTTTTAGAGTAGGTGGAAAGCTCCCAACAGGGTTTTTTTGCTCACGAATTAACTGCTAACGGCACTTAGACCCTTCTGTGGGGAGAGCTGCGTGACTACTCCTATAAATGTGTCCCTTTCCTCTTTTCAGCACTGCCTGGTCCTCCGAGGCTCTCAAAGATTGAAGAGCATTGCTCTTTAGTGAGGGAACAAAGACTGTGTATGAATAAATTACTACCTGCTTTTTTGTAAGCAAAGATAAAAGTGCTCAGTTTAATTCATTTCACATTGTGGTGTGTCCTTATGTAGTGGATTTTTACCTAAGAGTTTTAGAAGCTCAGGGATTTTTTTAAGAGGGCCGCCTCTAAGGCAGAAAATATGTGAGGGAGAGTGTTTGTGCAAGGGCACGTGTAAAGGTTAAGAAAAACATTGGCAGGAGTTTGGTGTTAATCCCTAGATAAGGAGCAGAAACACTTGTGAAAATTTTCTGCAGTTTATAAAACAAAATTGGTCTACACAATAACTGCACACAACACTTGATCTTTTAAAGTAGGTATGTGAGAAATCTTGGCAGGAAATAAGTGTCTTGTCTCTTACCATTAAAGAAAAAGTAGCATTTTTTTTATGTGCTTGATAGAAAATAGTGATATTAAGAAATTTTCTGGGTAGAACTATAAAAGTGTAACAGCTGTAGGTTTGAACCTGTAATTATACTGGGAAATTCTCTTCCAACTCTCCCATCTTTAATTTCACTGAAAAGGCAGGTGGCTATTTATAGACGGTATATTTTTATATATGCATATGTGGATGGTGAATAACAGTCCACAGGCTCCAGGAAATCCTAGAAGAGACCAAAAGCAATCCAAAATGGACTTAAACAATTCATAGATCTGTTCTATTTTTCTCTTAGTTCACCCTCAGTGGCAATGAACTGCTTTCATAAAACTTGGTTCTCCAGCTCTTTTCAATTTGTGGCACTTCTTACATCTGAATCTGTATTCCTCACATTTCACACAAAAGCGAACTAGTTAAAAGGGTACCATTAAAATGTCAGGTCTTGGGTAAACACACGTTGTGACTCTTACTCTCTTTGGTTAAAAAAGTTCAGTCACTTGGAATTTTCTCAATTGGTGCCACAGTCTTAGGAAAAGGGAAGTTTGACCCAGGCAATAGTTTATTATAAGTGACCCAGTTCAAGAAGTACTGACCCAGCAGCCACTACATAAAAGGTGCTAGGACAGGGACTGGTGGGATTACAAATAAAAGTAAAAGACACAGTCCACCTGAAAAACTTATTACATAGTTCAGGGTGAGGAGGGCATTCCCAAGAAGGAGTAAGCAACTAATTATATTTCTAGACAGAGCTTGGCAAGTGCCATTATAGAGCCCAAATGCTGTTTAGAAGAATATTACTTGACATTTGGTGGCATTTACTGTTTTTAAAAGCCACTTTCACATTCATTATTTGACTTTATCCTCACAATTATTGTAACAACCCCATAATGTGGAACAATTCCCATGTTAAAGATGAACATTATTATTATCCCTAACCCTCTTTCAGAAAACTTCAAACTAACAATAAAATTGAAGCTATTGTGAGGAATTCAAAAGTAGTTAGCTGGGGGCCCACTCCACTTTACAAGGAACTTTAGGGGGCTCAAGGCCACCTCTTTGCTATTTAGCTTCCTTTAATACTTCACACCTGCACATCTCTATGCAGCTTGGCCCTGGCACCAGATTCAGTTTATAGTTTAAGAAGTGGTTTTTCAGAGACAGACATATTAGAAGCAAAAAGTGGCATTTGGGAGGCAGAGACAAAGTTTGTGGGGGTAGGGGGCAGCGAGGCAGTAAGTCCCATACAGTCATGAATGAAAATAAGCTGCTCAAATGATCTGGGACAGACAACAACCTAGTACTACTCACCCTTAGAAAATATCCCCAAACTTCAGCTTGGCCTTGCAGATTCCAGAGAACAATTCAAGGGGGGAAATATCTTAGGGAAGGTACAGCAGGACAGGGAACCGCAAATCTACTACCAACAATGAAAGCTTGTGTGGCATAACCTAGCACCAATTATACTTTTGGGTTTCTTAAGGAAAACAAATGGTATGTAGCATTCAGTTCCCCTTTCCAGGTCTGGGGTGGCTGCAGGGAGACATGGGTGGCAGCTGCTCCCTGAGTTGCAGCAGATGAAGAGAACAAGTCCTTGAACTAAAATCATAAATTATCTTCAGTGCCAACAAATTGTTTCTTGAGGACCTGGGACGTGCCAGGCTGCTGTGCTAGGCTCTGGATATAGCACACTGGCTTCTGGAATGTGTTTTTCTGAACCTTCTTAGCCAGAGCTAAGCACACACTCCTCACTTGCTTATTTCCCACACCAGTCTTTCAAATGCAGAGTGGGCCCAAGACACCTTCCTTTGTGTTTGCAAACTACAGGGGGCATACCATGTCTTATCGTGTTTCACTTTACTGTGCTTTGCAGATACTTCGTTTACACACATTGAAGGTAACACCCTCCACCAGCAAAAAGATTACGACTCGCTGCATGCTGAAATGATGGTTAGCATTTTTTAGAAATATCTTTAAGGTTTGTACATTTTTTAGACACAGTGCTATTGCACACTTAATAAACTACAGTATAGTGTAAATATAACTCTCATATGTACTGGGAAAACAAAAAAATCATGTGGTTCACATTATTGGGATACTCGCTTAATTGCAATGGTCTGGAACAGAACCCCCAATATCTCTGAGGGACGCCTGTATCTTTCTCCCCGTGATTCCCAAGTACTGACAACAAATGGGTAGCTATAACATAATCGCATTCTGAAGACGGGAAACCATGAGGCTAAACACAGCTTGTTCAGTGTCACGAGCAATCACAGGCCAGCCCACAATAAAGGATCGAGGCAGTCTCCCAAAGACTCTGAATCTGGCTTTCTTTTCCTCAGAACAGTGTGCTTAGAAGATGTGGTGTGTCTAGGAGAGGGACGAAAGAGGACGGGGGAGTGATGGGTGTTTGAGCTTTGTGAAAGGAGCATGATTGCACAAACACGCTGCCAAGGGCACTGAAGATTGGCTCTTTGTGCTTTGGTGATAATGATCATTATCTTTATAACTGCTCACATTTCTTGAACACTGACTCTATGCTAAGCCCTGGGTACAATATGACCTATTAGTTAAGATAATCTACGCAAAGCCCTAACTAGGGTACTTGGCATCTAAGAAGTGATCGATAAACATCAGCATTATTGTTAACATATAATTGTCTCACTTATTCTTCACAAAAACCTGAGGTAGGTATCATTGTTCCCTGTTTCACATGTGAGGAAACTCAAGCTCTGAAAGGCGAGCTGAGAGCAGCAAAAATGACTATAGCCTGTTCCTCTGATCACTCCGCTACAAATATTTACTGAGGTCTTAATGTCTTCCATTCCGTTATTATTATTATTTTTTAATTTAGTCCAGGATTGAAGTGACAATAACTAAGGAAAAGAATTTACATCAGAACAGAGAGGAATTGAAGAGGCAGGCATTCTCAGTGCTGGTCCCCAGGAAGAATTTTTATTTTTCCAGTGAGAAGAAGAAAGCTCATTAATGCTGTTTGAATTCCGGAAGACCGATGCTGCCTGTTCTTGTGTGAGTTTCTACACTGGGGTCTGAGGGCCTGGCAGCAAGAATGAGCCTGTGGAAATGCTTCCCAGACACCACCTAGAGCCCCTTGGAGGGCTGGTTTCAGAGTCCCTGCAGAGCCTTCTCCCATTGTTGGAGCTTCCTTCCTGCCCATTCCAACCTGAGGGTATGGACAGGATCTAAGGGAGAAAGCTCATACTCTTCGCTGACCAAGAGTCAGTGAACAAGAGCTGACTCAAGAGAATGAGGAAAACAAACCCTAGCACCACAGAAATCCTCTTCCTAAAGGTCTATTGGAAGAACCACAAGGAACTTCAGAGTATTATTGTCATATATATCATGCCAGTATTATCACATTGAAATGATAATATCAAAGCTGTCCTTTAATAAGTGCTTACTATGTGCACGTTCTGTGTTAAGCACTTACACTTATTCATTTAATCCATAAAACAGCATGATGAGGTGAAAATTATTCTCATTTTACAGGCTGTCAATATAGAATTGGTTTTTTAAAGTTTAATCTTTATTGTATTTTTTTTCCATTACTGTTTAGTCCAGTAGAATTGGGAATCATCCTGAGCGTAATTTGGACATGAGCTCAAAAGAGAGCTTGTGCAAGCATCCCCTCCTAAGTACCCTTTTTATTAACCCCAGTTTCCAGAAGGAGCAACTGAGGCACATAGAATTTACCTGGACCTGAAGGATATAGGATGGGGACTATTTTAGGACTACTTCCCCTCAGAGTGCTCTTTAACAAACTGGAAGCAACTGAGAAAAGAATGAAAACAATTCCAGAAAAGTAGTTAAATTTTTTCCCCTTCTGTCCCTGGCTCCAGAAAGTGTGGATTCTGATGGCAACATGTTTTTTGTTGGTGTTATTTGTTAATTTAAAAAAACATACATAAACTAATTTCCTGAGCTGCAACAACAAAGTCAGTACATTGGCAGATAAAGAAGTGGGTCATCGCCTCTGTCCTGATGCTGAGTGTCAGGGTGAAACGGCATCTTACACCCTGAGCCCACTGAACCTCCTCCCCCTTATGACATTTGTCAGCAGGATAACTGGATTTCCAACAGGGGGAAGGGTCCAGTCACAGGGGACTTCACAGCAGAAAGTGTTAAATAAGAAACAAAAGTTTTTTTACCTAGTACAACTATCTGATAATCTGCTAATTAAACCTGTTAGATATGATGGGGATGGAGAGTCCACTTCTTATTTTATGGGCCTAGGTGAGCTTTAGGTTGCTTAGAAATGATAGATTCTCACGGAAAATCAAGTCATGCATAAAAGAAATACAAGGCTGTAGTTGCTGGGGTATGGGTGTGTGTAGCAGACTATTTCAAATAAAAGGAGTCTTGTATGAGATAGTTCAAACTGGAACTATCTAAAGAGAGGTCAACTTAAGAAGGGAAAACCTAAATGTTGAGGTAAGGTCATTGTTATTTAATCTGTTATTGAAACACTTCCCCTCTCTGTTTCTCCCTTTGTCTCTCTCTACCTTTCCTTTTGTCTCTCTCTCTGTCCTTCAAGAGCAACACGGAAACACCATAGTTAGAGCTGCATTTCTCATGGTTAACTTCTGGGTCTCAGTGCACGAGGGTGGATGTGGATGTCAAATGGATGCCTTTTGATGTGCTTGCACAAAGACACATACCGACCTAAAAAGGGATCATTCAATTTTTAGTAGAAAAAGTCCATTTTAAGGATGATTTGTTGCCATTTTCATCACCATTTCCACTAAGCATTTCCAAGAATTAAATTCATAAATAGTACACTTTTTAAAAGAAAAAGTCAATGCCATATTAATTTGCTATCAGTACCTCCAGCTTCCAGGATAGCACGCATTTGCCAGTGCTTCTTGCAAATTCTTCAAAAGCCAAATGGCTTGATAAAGTCAGAAGAGCCCCAGAAAATGAGAACAAATGTTCCAAACCAAACCAACCTCTCAAGTCACAGAGAAGTTTTATTTTGCTGTTAGCACAAGTAGCTGAAAAAAAAAAGAAGGTTAAAAATTAAACTTTCAGGTTTTTCACTCAGGGTCCACTGTAGGAAAGCTCCCCCTACAGAAGTGGATTCAGATTTCATTTAAGGTAGGAATCTATTTCACTATAAGAGTTAAATGAAACAGCAAGGAAATTCCGTTAGTTCATCTTTGATGAGAGGAAGGCGATGTACAATTCCTCCATTCACCTAGTGGTTTTGGGTCTACGAGTTGTACCAAATGTTTACTTCAGATAACTAAGTCCCCATTCAGAGCATACCACCACTCATATTTATAACTGCTCTGTGTTGTCTCGCAGGATTGTTCAAATCTGTCTGAGCAGTTGAAGTGGCTGCTGAAAAAATCTGTGCAATCTCTGCCATCCAATCACAATGCAACCTAACTTGCCTTTTCATATCGTTAAATTATAAAACATAATTTTCTGTTAGTCAGAACACCAGGTTTGGATTCTGCTTATGAATAGAAATACTCAACAGGTTCCACCTCCAAAACATTGTGTCTCTTAATCCTGACTATTTGATTAAAAAAATAAAATAATTTAACCCAAGTTTAGCCTTTTGCATAGGATCAGCCTTCAAGAAAAATCAGAATGGAGCTAGCCTCATTTTTCCCTGGGACAATTCTTTTAACCTAGAGAGTTTTCTTACCTGTCACTCCATACCACAAAAAAGGAAACATTGAGATGAAATGTATTTTAAAAAAAAATCAAAAGGAAAACCAGGAAGGAGAGAGATTGAGAAAGAGCAAGATAGCAAAAAAAAAAAATTCTGAACACAGCCCTGCTTCTGAGCCACTGACACCTTGATTTAATCATTCCTTTGACAACTATTGACTTTCCATCACTACTCTCATTCCCTGTATCCCAGAGTTATAATACACAGTAACAGTAATGGAGGGTTTTGATGTACTAGACACATATGTATTGTGTAATATGCACTCTACATCTTCATTTGATTCTCTCAACAACTCTCTGAGACAGAAACTATTGTCCCATTTTAAAAACTGAGACATCAAGAAGTTGGGGAACTTACCCAAGACCCTTGACTCTTATACTGTAGTGCATCTCTCTTCCCGCTTTGTTTTCTAACTCTGACTACTGAATTGCTGGTATCTATAGAATTGACTGTTTCCTTGGAATTTCACTAAAACTGTGATTAGTTTTTTGGGAAAATTGTGAAATGCATTTATTCTAAGCCACATGTTACTTGTGAGTGGGAAATTACACCCTTTTCCATGGTCTGTGTTTGATGACTTCACCTCACTTGACAGAATATCATGGAAGGATCATGACCACCACTGGGGAAGCTGGAGCCAAAGGGAATTTGGATTTAGCTCATCCCGTTGTGTTTTTACATAAAACGAGTTGCAGGGATGCTGGATGAGAACACCCCCACCCAGGGTAAAGTGATTCCAGAATGTCAACGTCCAACTCCAGATGACTCACTGCATGTGCTTCCCAAGGGTTCACGGTGTCCGGCCTCCAAACTTCCCCTGAAGTTGAGGGATTTGAGAGATAATAACAGATTCCCTAAGGAGTTTGGGCATTGTTTGGAAAGGATGGGTTAATAACTCCCTCCAAGCATGAAAAAAGGCACCACTGTTATTCCAGTTTGAGGAAATAACTTCAGCTCAGTTGTTGCATGCATGGTGCTAAGATGGTCAAGGGACACAAGAATGTCTCTCGGCCATTGTAAGCTCTGTCACCCTCACTCTGAGATATCCCTTTTCCTTACCAGGGCATCCTGGGGAGGAGATCATGGATATTTAAAAGCCTACCCATCACCATTGTTGGAAGAATAAGGCAAAGCAGGCACCTTTATACCAGAGAGCCAGTTACTGTAGCTGCCTCTGTACGACTTATCTCAGGGGAGAGGGGGCATTTACAAGGGAAATCATGCTCCCTCCTGCCATTTACAAGTATATCAAAGGCTTGCTTTACTGCCTTCCCCTGTAGCCCTGCAGGTTCTTGGTGTTTAAGAGGCATCCTGGACTGCCAAGACAAGGGCAATGGTTTGAGAACCAATAGCTGGTGCTACATACTTCACTCTGCCAGCAGCTGCAATTTATCCTTGGCCCTGTCCTCTCCCCTAACTTCTACAGTTGGCCGACCAACTTGGATTCCAGTTCCTCCCTATGGTCACCATCTCTTGTTTACATCACTATAATGGCTCCCTAACTGGTTTCCCTACCTCCATTCTGGTCCCTCCTCCCTACACCAGAGGGAATCATGGTAAATCCAACTATGACTATGTCTCTTCCTTGTTTAAAATCCTAAGCACAGCGTACAAGGCCTCCTGTAAGTTCTACCTAGATCTCCAACCTCATCTCCCACCACTGCTGCTCTGATCCGTTTACAGTTGCCCTACATACTCATGTGTCACAGAAATTCATTTTTTGATGAAAGGAAGAATTTGTAGCTATTTCAGCCACTGCAAGCTAATTGAACCCATTATTGGATGCACTCCAGCTCTCCTGCTCTACAAAAATGGATAGTAATGTGGATTCAGAAAAAAATCAGAGTGAAGGCACAGATATCTACACCATCACCCTGGGACAACTAAAGGAATCCCAAAAAGGGATATGACTGGACTAAAGAAAAATCAGACAAGATCATTAGGTATTATTAGTGCCTGTGCAGTGATTTGTCATACATTTGGTCTCTAGTGCTGTGATAACATCCAGTACAGAGCGATGCTCAGTGTACTGGGTTGTCTAGTGTCTCACCAAAATTCATGTCCTTCCTAGAATGCTAGAACCTGACCTTATTTGGAGATAGGTTCAAATGTAGTTAACGTAGTTCAGATGATGTCATACTGGAGTAAGGTGGGCCCTTAGTCCAACATGACTGTTGCCCCTGCCCCCCCAAAAAGGCAGAAAAACTCACAAGGAGAATGCCATCTGATGACAGAGGCAGAGATTGGAATTATGTGTCTAAAAGGAAAAACAATACAAAACAAGGATTACTGGCAACCACCAGAAGCTAAAAGAGACAAGGAAGTTGGCTCCCCTGGGGCCCCCAGGGAGAACACGGTCCTGTTGACATCTTATTTCAGACTTGCAGCCTTCGGAACTGTGAGAGGATAAATTTCTGTTGTTTTTAGCCAAGTGGTCTTTGGTAATTTGTCAAAGCAGTCCTAGGAAAGTAGTGCCTCAGTGATTGTCTATTGGATAAACAAATAAAATGAATCACATGTGGAAAATTACTTGAAGCCAAATAAAGTATTAGCAAACTTAGGAATATGATATGAATCCATTTCTCCTGCCCCACGACCCCATAACTAGAGTAGAGCTGAACATATAGCTGGAACCCTAAATGCTAGTATTGCTATAGATTGGCTCTAATACTTCACATAGTAGAGAACAAAACTAAGAACCCAGAGGTTCTTTTCAATAATTCATAAATCCTTTTGGAGATCTGATAAAAAAAACAATGGGCTGAGTCTCCAAAAATATGCACATATGGTCGTATATGCTCAAGATTGCAGACAATGTCCTCCTGCTTCCCCAAACCCACTGAACCAAGGTTAAGAACTTCTGAATTAGAAGACACAGGTAGAATATTTAGGATTTTTCACCAATTCTTTGGACACACTAAACACAGAAAAGGGTAACAGAGTTGTTTCTCCTTTTTAAATGAGGTCATGTCACACCATGGGGCCCCCATCATTTAGAATGGGCTTCCATGTCTCACCTAAGAAGGGCAGTTGGCTCAGGAGAGCAACTTGGCCAAAGGAGAGCACCTGGAAATGTGGAGACCGGAACTGCATCCAAATCCAGCTTTGCCACTTACTTCTTTTGTTCTTTCTCTCTTCTGTTCAACCCCCATCCCAGTAAAAATGTGGATGCTTTTAGGGTCAGAGGACAGGTTAATAAGATAATGTTGGTAAAGTACTTTGCCCCCAGGAAAAGGTTCGTATGTAAACATGAGATATTATTAGACATTATCAAACTTTAGCCCTGCCAGCAGTGACCCAGCCAGGGGTGAGCTTTCTTCCTTATCTACTGTTTGGCCAAATTGGGTTTTTTCTCCAAGGCAGAGTGTGGGAGGTCTCCTGTTGACTGGTGTTGGGGACTCTCTGATAAGTGGACCCTATCACCTCCCTTTGAGCAGTACAAACAGATCATTTGATTACATTTGATTAAAGGCTCCCTTCTTTCCCATCAATGAGCCTCAAATTTCTTTGTGCGTACATATTAAAGCAATAATCTTCAGGGAATTCTTTTCCTCTGTGTATAACATCAGTGTGCATTATTACAAATTTATCAATAGAAAAGTAAATTTTATTTCATATTTGGCGGTTGTAATTTTTTTATTACCTCTTAGGAATGATCACATAGAATTTTCCTCTTCTGCTGTTTTTGGCCAATTTGAAAAAAGAAGAAAAACACAGTGGTTTCAGGGACATTGGTTTTAGAACTTACTAAAAGTAACAAAAAGAAAAGTGTAATTTCTACAATTACTAAATTGTAATCAAACTTAAATGTTTCAAATTTACATTTTCTCTTCTTCATTCCCCACCTACTGCCCCCCCCCAAAAAAAAGAAAAGGCTAAAAAAAAGATAGGAGGTGGGCAGAGAGCAGTTGCTTGAGTTCTATGGGAATTTGTTTTTGAAAAAATTTCAAGGGAGCTTTTTTCATCATTAGAATTGACAAGGACATAGTGAACTGAGAGAAACCTAAAATGACAGCAGTAATTTTCATCAACATGAAGATGACATAGAATCTTAACTCAGACCCTTAAGAAATTCCACTACAAAGGAACAAGAGTTCACCCACAATTACCGCCCCCCCCCCATGCACACATACTGAGGGTATCTGACGCACAACATGAGCCCGTGCTCTCAGCATCTGGTCAAATTACATTTCATCAAATTTCATCAGTCATACTTTTCAAATAGAAGGGTGACTTTTCAAAGAGGTTGTTAAATCCTAACCACGTAGAGTATAAGAATCTTCTCTTCCTTCCTCCCTTCCTTCCTTCCTTCTTCCCTTCCTCCCTCCCTCTCTCCTTTCTATTATGTACCAGACACTGCTAAGTGAAGGTGAATGACACATTCTACTACCCATAAGATCACATTTAAACCATTGGGATTGCAGATCTCACAACTTTTGGATGGATAGAGATGTACCTTGGGAAGAGAAAATGTCTTTTCTGAGTGAGAGAGACAGGGAGAATGGAGGAGCAAGAGGAAGATAATTGGTAAGAACGAGTGCCTCTTGGAAGGGCCTGTTTCAGACAAGTCTGAAAGGCATAGTTATGATTGCCTGCTAATATGCTCAGCATTTTACTTCCTCTCCTTACGCTCCAGTAGATCAAGCATTTAACAGTTACCCAGAGCCACATTAGCTGACTCCCCTCACCCAACCTCTGATATATGACCTAGGTGTTTGTACCCAGGACACAGGTATTTATATCTCAGGCTAAATTATGAAGGTGTGGAATTCTCCTAGCTCTTTTCCTCTCTGAACACTGAGTCCTAGGAACATTCATACCTCATCAAAAAGCAAGAAGGATGAATGAAAAAGACCCCCATTAGGTTTTAGAAAAAATAAACATTAAAGTTATTTAAATACATATTTAACGTTTACTAAAAATAACTGATCACAGGAGAAAATTAATTAAAGCAGACGAAAAGCTTCTAATCAGATTTATGCTATCTGATCGTGTAATTAGACCTGGCTTTTAAGCCATCCTAACAAGTTTATTTGAAAAGGAAGAGAGATCGTTGTTTATTGGAATGGCAATAATTTGGGGGTTTTTAATTGACTCCTGGTGTGAATACGTTGATGCCTGCTGTTCTCTAAGAGGCAGCATGGAAAGTTTCCAGGAAAAGTTCACATTCCAGGGGCAGCTTTGGAATCTACTTTCCATTGCAACCCAAGTCTGCCACTGGGGTTTGAGTTCCTCCCAACAAAATGCCAGCTTTCAAAGGCAGCCTCAACAGGCGGCAGACACTACAGTGGTGCCAGGGGCTGGATAAGGGGCCCAGCTTTGAGTTCAGCCATCACAATAATGGAGGTCATTTCCGAAATCTTACTTTCACCATGTCCTAAAGCACTAAAAAGCACTATGGTCACCAAAGGCTGTAACTTCAGAAGCCAGCAGGGAGGACTTGGAGACAGCCTTAACATTCTTATATGAAGTCTGCCCAAAAAGAGCTGCAGTGAAAAGGGAGAAGGGAGTACTAAATCTTTGTCTTCCCAGTGCTCCCAAATGTCCAAAAGCAGTGTTGCCAGTTGCTTGATAAAAATGAGTACCTTCTGTAGGAATTTAATACGGTGCAAAATAAAAATAATCCATAATCCACTTAAAAGTAGAGACATATTTTCCTGTCCCTCACTACTCTAAGCTTAAAAATACCTGATTTTCTTTATAAGAAGTTTAGATAAGAAGAGAGATAGAGACTGGGAGACCTGAAAGAGGAAGTGGGGATTTCAAAGCCTGGTTTGATCTTGAAGGACTAACAGATGACCAATTCTTTACACATATCCATAAAAGCAACACTCCTTACTTCTGAGAACATCCAGCATGCACATAATGACCATGAACCTCACCATGCTGGTAGAACATGGACTAATCACAGTCCTTCCCCGACGCAGTCCCCCTGAACACAATTGGTTGTTCTTAGGGTAGGTATTTGACCTAAGCTGGGGGAAGTTGTGCTTTCCCCTAGGAATTGGAACTGGAATTGAAAAGAAGCCAGCCTTTCCTTGGGTCCCAGGGCTGTAGCATGTAAGTCCAGGAACTATTAGTGGCTAGTTGATGGGCCTGAGAAATGAGAGGCAGCAATAACATCCTAGTGCTGTTTAGGTCCCTGATTCTGTTTGTTCCTGAGATGCAACTCAATATCATCATAAAGACAGTTAACAAATTTTGCTTAAAAATAAATAAACTCTGTTTAAAGGAATAATTAGCACAATCAGGAAAAATCAGTATGTCCTTATAATCTTCCTTTAGGTCTGCTTTCTTTTCTCCTCTGGACTTTCTTACAGGCGCTGCTTCCTGAGTAACTTATCTCTGTCCTGGAGACTATCCAGTAGTGCTAACTTCTAAAACATAGCGGCAGTTGGGAAAGGAATGGGAAATAACAAAGCAAATGAAACAGTAGATGGGGAATCTATTGAGGACACCTACCTGGCACCTTGCCCACAAGGACTGGGTTCTCCAAGAAGCAGACACCAAGACAGGATTAGATATGCAAGAGATTTATTAGAAAAAACACCTGTAAGGGAAAATGAAGAGGGAGCCAGAACTATCAGACAAGGGACAGGTCTGACCCTGTGAAGGAGATGGGGAGGAAAAAAGTTTAGACAGAAGTATCTTAGACTGTTGTGCAGTTCTAAAAATGTTCAGCAAGGTTGCCAGGGAGTGCTTGAACCAAAGTCACCCGCCAGAGGAGTCCCATGTCTGCAGTGTCCCTCAAGAAAAAGCCTGCTTGCTTACTCTGGAAATCTTGACTTCGATACTCAGAGTTTATCTCATTTAGCTATCTGCTTTATTCCCTTTCTTCTCAGACTCTTATTTGTTCACATCTTAACATTTCTAAAATTGGGATGCTGCTTATAACTTATGTCAAAAGAAATTTGCCCCTGCTGGCAGGAGAGTAAGTTGAGACAGTAGTTATTGTCTGCTCATGGGAGAACTTAGCGAGGCACATTTATAATAAGTGAAGCAAATATTTATTGCTGAAGGCATGTCTATACTTTCATGTTTTCTAGCAAAACAACAGCCAAGTACTTCAGAGAACACAGGAAGAGGACTGCCAGACTACACAATAGGTACTGTAATTATATGCAATAAAAATTGACAGATATCTCAGGAGAAATACCAGAATTTTTAAAGTTAAGGGAGGTTGGTGTAATCAACTCATTCATTGCAAAGTCATCCTCAGGAGCCCAATATCTTTCAGGACCACCTGGATGACTTTTAAGAGAAGCTGTTTACCTTCTAGAAAGGAATAATTTAATTAAGGATAGGATAAAATTATGAGCTTAACCAAACAGGAAACACAAATGAAACCCTGGTATCCCACAATATGACTAACAATTAGACCACCTAAATTTGGTGAGGTTGAAATCACCAGGCCAGGTGATAAAAAGCAGAGAATCCTGATAATGCTATGCACCACTGCCAGCGGTCACAAATGATTCAGGAGCATCCCTCAGCTGAATTTGAAAGAGGTTTATTCTCAAACATTGAATAAAGTACTGAAAAAGAGTATGTAGATAAATCTTATTTTTGTGTTAATATTAATAATAGTGGTTTTTCCCTTAAACCCTATTATTAAACAATCAGTGTTATCTTAAAATATATGGCATCTTAGCCCTTGCTGGGTAGCTCAGTTGGTTGGAGCATCATCCTATATGCCAAAATGTTGTGGGTTCAATTCCCAGTCAGAGCCCATCCTAGGTTGCAGGTTTAATCACCTGTCAGGGCACGTACAAGAGGCAACCGACTGATGTTTCTTTCTCATATCAATGTTTCTCTCTCTTGTTCCCTCTCTCTTTCTCTTTCCCTCTTCCTCTCTCTCTAAAATCAATAAACATATCCTCAGTTGAAAATTTACAAAATTTTTTCAATATGGCATCTTAGATTTGAGGAACTAGGGTTTCTATAATAATAAGGTGTTAATAAAATGACTTTATGTTGATGCCAAAAGGATTTGTTAAGAATGGTTAAACCCAGAACCTGTAATGAGAATTCTGTGCAGTTTACAACATTAAAGTGGCAAAGCTCACAACGTGTATCACAATTCATTCTTCCTCACCTATAGATGACATAGCTGAGCAGCCATGAAACTCTTTTTTCGCTAGGCCAGGACTCTGCAGAATTATTCTCAATCAAGTGTTCTAAGCAGTCACTACCGATGGATTGGATTTAGTACATAATAGGAAATCTATTTGCTTCAATACGCTATGTTATATATGGAATTATCTCCAAGGCGTATACAAGTGGTTCTAACACCAGTCTCCTCTTTCTCCACTCTAAAAAATTAATGAAAACTCATGATAGCATAGCTAAAAGAACCATTTGGGGATCAGTTTGGAATCTTCTTGCAGGTTCTCTAGAGCTGGTGTTCCATATTGCTTTGGGCCACCCCATCTTTTTACCAACCACAAAAGTTTCTGGTTTTGTTTAGTATTTGTTTATATATGACCTTTGAGTGTCAAGCATCTTTCAACTGATATATGCAAAAGATTTTATTCCTTAAAATATGCCCTACAAATGCTTGCTGTCTGTTCTGCTAACTAATGAAAATACCAGTGTGGTATTTTATAAAGTCTAACACCAAGGGTTCTATGTTTTTATTCTCTTGGTCTTTAATCAGGGTGCTGTCCTTTGTTGGGAGGATAAAAATTGCCTCCTGCTTAGAATCCAAGGTGGAAATGTGTCTCTCATTTCATAATACCTTTTTTTAAATATTTATTTATCTTTAGAGAGAAAGGAGAAAGGAAGAGAGGGAGAGAAACATCAATGTGTGGCCACCTCTCGCACACCCCTCACAGGTGACCTGGACCACAACTCAGGCATGTGACCCAACCGGGAATCAAACCAGCAACCCTGTGGTTCACAGCCTGGCACTCAGTCCACTAAGCCACACCAGCCAGGGCTCATTTCATAATATCTTGAAAGTTCCTATGTCACATCATCAAGGCTCCTCCAGGGAAAAGCAGCTCAGGGTATTACTATTTAATTACACCAAGCCAGTATCATATAGGGTCACTTATTTTCCCTTGCTAGGCTACGAGCTTTCTGAGAGTTATACTGTTTACCCATTTCTCCTTATCATACTATCTCATAAAAATATCCATATAGAAAGTGCTCAGTAATTTTTTTCCTTTTTTTGAATGAAAAAAAAAATTTGATTGAGACCCATCTCAAAAGGGCTCAAAGAGAAGAGAATGCTTCCACCACACTAGGCTACATCTCCATTCCTATCTATTGTAACTCACAGATCTGAGGAAGAAGTAAGATAATTTTGTTTCTATAAATATTACTTTCTTCTCATCTCCATTCCAAAGAAGCCCTGACCTTCAAGAAATTCCTCAACCTGAAAAATAATCATAGAGAGCCTCCATATGCTGCCTCTGTTGTTCTCACTGCTGGCAAAACATTAGAATCACCTGGGGAGCTTCTCAAATTATCAGTGAACAGGCCCTGCTTCAAAATAAATTAATCAGATTCTGTAGGTGTGGGGCCCAGGCACAACATTTCTTCTGGTCCTTAGTGACAACCTCATGTGATAGGCACTATTATCCCCATTTCCTAGATGAGGAAACTGAGGCTCAGAGATTAAGATTTTTCCAATTACACATCTCATAGGAAATAGAACAAAGCTGTAGATCAAGGTAGAAAAAAAACTCCCCAACAGAGCAACAAAATGAAAAAAGACTCAGAAAGAATGAAGAGGGTTTAAGGGAGCTTCAGGACAACAAGAAATGTAATAATATTCATATCATAGGGATACTAGAAGGAGAATAAGAGGAGCAATGAAAGAATACCTGTTTGAAAAAATAATGACAGAAAACTTCTTAACTTGATGAGGGAAAAAGTCATGCAAGTCCAGGAAGCACAGAGGGTCCCTATCAAGATGAACTCAAAGAGGCCCACTCCAAGACACATCATAATTAAAATGATAAATTTAAAGACAAAGAGAGGATCTTAAAGGCAGCAAGGGAGAAGCAGCTAGTAACATACAAGGGATCTCCGATAAAGCAATCAGCAGATTTCTCAACAGAAACACTGCAAGCCAGAAGGAAATGGCCAAAAAATATTCCAAGTAATGAAAAGCAAAGGCCTGCACCCAAGACTACTCTGCCCAGCAAGGCTCTCACTTAAAATGGAAGGTGAAAATAAGGAGTTTCCCAGACAAAAGAAGGCTAAAAGAATGCTTCTCCACCAAACAGGCAATGCAAGAGATGCTAAAGGGACTGCTTTAAGAAGATGAAAAAAAGGTTCTTGCTAGTGTAGCTCAGTGGATGAGTGCGGGCTGCAAACCAGAGGGTTGCCTGTTCAATTCCCAGTCAGGGCACATGCCTGGGTTGTGGGCCAGGTCCCCAGTGGGGGTCACATGTGAGGCAACCACACATTGATGTTTCTCTCCCTCTCTTTGTACCCCGCTTCCCCTCTCTCTAAAAATAAATAAAATCTTTTTTAAAAAGATGAAGGAAAGGAGAGAGAGAAAGAGGAACTGAAGTACAACAGGGGAAAAATGGCAATGAATAAGTACCTATCAATAATAACCTTAAATGTAAATGTATTAAATGCTCCAATAAAAAGACATAGGGTAGCTGAATGGATAAGAAAACATAATCTGCATATCATATTTTGCCTTATATAACATGCATCCATGTTTTTGGCCCAAAGTTTCAAAAAAAAAAATCTTTCATTTTAGCCCTGGCTGGTATAGCTCAGTGGATTGAGTGCGGGCCTGCAAACCAAAGGGTTGCTGGTTCAATTCCCAGTCAGGGCACATGCCTGGGTTGCCAGGTCCCCAGATGGAGGCACATGAGGAGCAACCACACATTGATGTTTCTTTCGCTGTCTTTCTCCTTCCCTTCCCCTCTCTCTAAAAAATAAATAAATAAAATCTTTAAAAAAAATTTTTTTGTTTTAATTCAATTATTTATTTATATTTAGAAACAAAACAAATTATCATATTCAAGGGTAATTGTCTTGCATATGGATATTGTATTGCTTTCTAGAGTTACACTGTTAACATGTAAGCATAAATAAAAGAATCTAAAACATTTATATAGATGCAGAATTAGTACTACCCATGTATAATGCATACCCTTAGTTTCCCCTCAAAAATTTGGACAAAAAAGTGTGCATTTTACATAGCAAAATATGGTATATCTTGTCTACAAGAGACCCACCTCACAGCAAAAGATGTACACAGACTGAAAGTGAAGAGATGGAAAAAAATATTCCAAGAAAATGGACATGAAAAAAAAGCTGGGGTAGCAATACTTATATCAGATGAAATAGACTCCAAAACAAAGTCCATAAGAGGACACAAAAAAGACATTACATAATACTTAAGGGAGTAATCCATCAAGAAGATATAACCCTTATAGACATATATGCGCCCAACATAGGATCATCAAAATATATAAGGAAAGTCTTAGAGGAAATCAGGAAAGATATCAATAGCAACACACTCTTAGAAGGGGATTTTAATACCCCACTGTCAACAATAGATAGCTCTTCCAAGCAAAGAATCAACAAGGATATTGTGGCATCGAACAGCACTCTAGATCAAAGGGACTTAATTGGTATATACAGAACTTTTCACCCCAAAGAAGCAAAATATACATTATTTTCAAATGCACATGGAACATTTTCAAAGACAGACCACATAGTAGGACACAAAACAAGCCTCAACAAATTCAAGAAAACTGAAATTATATCAAGCATTTTCTTGGATCACAACGGCTTGAAACTAGAAACTAACCTCAAGGAAAAAACTCAAAAACATTCAGATTAATGAAGACTAAATTACATGCTATTAAATAATGAGTGTGTTAACAAAGAGATCAGGAAGAAATCAAAAAGTTTCTGGAAACAAATGAAAATGAACACACAACAGACCAAAACCTATGGGACACAACAAAGGCAGTCTTGAGAGAGAACTTCATAGCAATACAGGCTTACCTAAAAAAGATTTAAGAATCTCAAATAAACAACCTAACTCTACATCTACATGCACTAGGGGAACAACAACAAACAAAGCCCAGAGCAAGTAAAAGGAAGGAAATAATCAAAATCAGAGCAGAATTAAATGACATAGAGACTAAAAGAAAAAAAAATTCAAAGGATTAATAAATCCAGGTGGTGATTCTTTGGAAAGATAAACAAAATTGGCAAGCTTTTAACCAGACTTATCAAGAAAAAAAGAGAGAGGACCCAAATAAATAAAATAGGAAACAAAAGAAGAGAAGTTGCAACCAATACCACAGAAATACAAGAATTGTAAGAAATTGCTATGAACAACTATATGCCAAGAAATTGGACAACCTGGGCAAAATGGATGAAACATACAACCTTCAAAAACTGAATCAAGAAGAAGCAGAAAGCCTAAATAGACTGATAGCAACTAGTGAAATTGAAGCAGTAATAAAAAAAAACTCCCAGCAATAATCACAAAGACCTTGGACTGGATGACTTCACAGGCAAATTTTACCAAACATTTAAAGAAGAGCTAACTCCTATCCTTCTCAAACTATTCCAAAAAATTCAAGAAGAGGGAAGGCTTCTGAACTCTTTTTACAAGGCCAATATTATCTTAATTCCAAAACCATGTAAAGACACAACAAAGAAAGAAAACTACAGGCCAGTATCACTGATGAACATAGATGATGAAATCCTCAACAAAATGTTGGCAATCCAGATCCAGCAATACATTAAAAAGATGATACACTGTGATCGAGTGAGATTCATCCCAGGGATATAAGGAAGGTACAACATTCACAAATCAATAAACATAATATATCACATAAACAAAATGAGACAAAAATCACATGATCATATCAATAGATGCTGAAAAAGCATTTGATAAAGCACAGCACCCATTTATGGTAAAAACACTCAGCAAAGTGGGAATAGAGGGAGCATTCCTCAACATAATAAAGGCCATATATGAGAGACCTACAGCCAACATCATACTCAATGGGCAAAAACTAAAAGCTTTCTCTTTAAGATCAGGAAAAACAAAAGGGTGCTTATTTTCACCACTTTTATTCAACATAATATTGGAAGTTCTAGCCACAGAGGTCAGGCAAGAAAAAGAAATAAAAAAGGCATCCAGAAGTAAAACTGTCATTATTTGCAGACAACATGATAATGTACATAGAAAAACCTGTAGTTTCCATCAAAAAACTACTCAACCTAATAAGTGAATTTGGCAAAATAGTGAGATACAAAGTCAATATTCAGAAATCAAAGGCATTTTTGTACACCAACAATGAAATATCAGAAACTAGGGGGAAAACCCATGTACTATAGCAACAAGAAAAATAAAGTACCCAGGAACAAACTTAACCAAGGAGGTAAAGACCTACACAGAGAACTAGAGAATACTGAAGAAAGAAATTAAGGAAGATACAAATAAATGAAAGCATGTACTATGTTCATGGATTGGAAGAATTAATATCATTAACATGTCCATACTACCCAAAGCAATCTATAAATTCAACACAACCCCTATTAAATTACCAATGGCGTATTTCATAGACCTAGAAAAAATATTTCAAAAACTTACATGGAACAAAAAATGACCCCTAATAGCCTTAGCAATCTTGAAAAAGCAGAACAAAGTAGGAGGGATCACAATACCTGATATCAAACTATGCTACAAGGCCACTGTAATCAAAACAGTCTAGTACTGGCACAAGAACAGACACATAGATTAATGGAACAGAATAGAGAGCCCAGAAATAAACCTATGTCTCTCTAGTCAATTAATATTTGACAAAGGGAGCAGGAGCATGAAATGGAGTAAAAATAGCCTCTTCAGTAAATTGTGTTGGGAGATATAGACAGGTACAAGTTACATGCAAAAAAAAAAAAAGAAAGAAAGAAAAAAGAAACTAGACCACCAAATTACACCATACACCAGAATAAACTCAAAATGGATAAAAGACTTAAATATAAGTCATGACACCATAAAAGTCCTAGAGGAAAACATAGGCAGCAAAATTTCAGATATCCTAAGAAGCAATATTTTCACCAATATATCTCCTAGGGCTAGGGAGATAAAGGAAACAGTAAACAAACTTTGATGGGACTTACTTTACATCAAAATAAAAAGCTTCTGCACAGCTAAAGAAAACATCATCAAAATGAAAAAAGAGATCCAACCATTTTTGCCAATGATACTTCAGACAAGGGTTTGATCTCCAAAATACATAGAGTACTCATACATCTAACACCAGGAAGACAAACAACACAATTAAAAAATGGGCAAAGGACCTGAACAGACATTTCTTCAAGGAGGACACGCAGAGGTCCCATAGACTTATGGGATGCTCAACATCACTAGCCATCAGAGAAATGCAAATTAAAACCACAATTAGATACCACCTCACACCAGTCAGAATGACCATCATAAACAAATCAACAAACAACAAGTGTTGGCAAGGATGCAGAGAAAAGGGAATCCTAGTGCACTGTTGGTAGGAATGCAGACTGGTGCAGCCACTGTGGAAAAGAGTACGGAATTTCTCAAAAAACTAAAAATGGAACTGCCTTTTGACCCTGTGATTCCACTGCTGGGATTATACCCTAAGAATCCTGAAACACCAATTCAAAAGAACCTATGCACCCCTACATTCATAGCAATACTATTCACAATAGCCAAGTGCTGAAAACAGCCAAAGTGCCCATCAGTAAATGAGTGGATGAAAAAACTGTGGTATGTTTACACAATGGAATACTATGTAGCAGAAAGAAAGAAGTAACTCCTTTCACGACAGCATGGATAGAACTAGAGAATATTATGCTAAGTAAAATAAGCCATTTAATGAAAGACAAATACTATATGATCTCACCTGTAAGAGGAACCTAATGAACAAAAAAACCTTAATGAGCACAATAGAACCAGAGGCATAGAAACATGGAACAGTTTGACAGAGACCACAGGGGAGGAGGGAGAGGGATAATGGTGGATAGAAGGGGAAGGGAGTAGTTAAAGAACATGCATGAATGACCCATGGACACGAACAACAGTGTGGGGACTGACTATGGGAGTCCTGCACAGCAGGGTCGGGGTGGGTAATGGACTCAGTGGAGGAGGGCAAAGGAGGAAAAATTGGAACAACTATAATAGAACAACAACAAAATATTTTTAAAAAAGAAAGAAATAGAACAAGACCTGTTCCCAAATAGCTCTCAAATGTATGTTGTTTTTGTTAAGTGCCCTCTATAACATATGTGAGGTAGCACCACCAAGAGCCCTTACTGTGCTAAATTGCGGACAAGCTAGTAGACCAGACACAGAGAACTATTCATACACGCATACCACACAGGAGAGGACCTTCGCTTGCCCAAGCAGAGCAGCCACAAACCCTGACTGACTCTGAATTGTCAACTGTTCCATTACATCTCAACACTATGACCAGGATGGCTGTCTTCTCTTGAGGAAACAGAAGGCTAGGCAGCACAAATATTCGGGTGGACGGCCAGGCCACAAGTCAACATCTTTTATACACATTACTGTGAACTCTGAACATTTTAATTCCTGAATGACGCTATCTGTTTAGATTTTAGTGAGAATAAATGCATGAAATGAAATCTGACTTGAAAAAAATATAAAAATGAATTAAGTAGGTTGATACTAGTGAACCAGAAGTGAGAACAGCTTGGTTTCTTCCTCATCTCTACTTTGTTGCTTTCATGTTATTTATCCCCAGACAAAACAAGAAAACTCGAAGCAATTCTCCTTAAGACTAAAGAATTCACCTAACAGTGCCCATCTTTATTAGAAAATCTCATCAACAATTTTTTTCCCCAAAAGCTTTGTGGAGAGCTACTTTGTCCTGCTCTTCTTAGCAAATCTGGAGCTGCCGACTTCTTGGGACAGAGTGGAGCAGCCTCCAGACTCCCCGGGTTCCAGCAGAGGCAGACTTCTCTCCCCGGCTTGTGGCCAACTGGGGACAAGCCTTCCACAATATGGATTTCCTTGTCTGAACTCCCTCAGCTGAGCAACGCCCCTTGTCAGAGCGCAGGGCCCGCAGTTATATGACAGATCAGCCCAGGAAACAGCTAGTCGTGAATCACAGAGGCTCATGGATGTCTGCCGAACAAAGAAATCCAGCTCTGGGGAACTTTTTGGCCCGGGCTTTCTCTCTGTCCCAGTGGAAAAATCAGGTAATTTCCAAAGGGTCCTGTAGAAAACCAGTGCAAGGATCACACAGGCAGGTGTGTTCAGCCCAGTCCATTGCTTTATCTTCTCACATCCACAAATGCTATTTTTCATACCAGCTGCATCCTAAACCCCGAGTTAAGATGGTGATTAGTGGTGGTGGTGGGTGTCTCAGTAGGAGCTTTCTTGAGAAGAAAGGGCTTTGATTGAGCCAATGAAAGCTGTTGCCAGGGAACCAGATGCCATGAACAGGCCACTCCAGCAGCGTAAGAACACAAGCTGGGAGTGCTGGACTGAGCAGTAAGTGTACTTGGCAGCCGAGTCCTAAAAGGCCTGTTAACCCTTTGTGTACCTATGTCTAGACAGTGAATCAGGAGGCGGATTATCATACAATCTGAAAAGCTACCCCTGCTAGCAGCATCTCCCACTGGAATGTACCATTCCAAAGATGTTCTCTCTGCTTGACTGAGCTGCCCCAGGAAACCTGCTTTAGAGTTGGTTGGCGTCAGAGGTGGACACGAGAGAGTGCTGGCTGGGAACACGAGGTTCTTCGGAGAGCTTTGCACATATCTGATCACACTTGTTGTAACATTATTGATGCTTCTAAACTTGTGGTAGAGTTTTATCTGGTCTTTTGGCCTCCGGAGAAGGGACTTTGCTGCCCCAGGTGGGTTTGCTCTGTGAGATAAGAAGAAACTAGTTCCCTTCCTCCTTAAATGTCTACTTACAGAGCCTCCTGGGGCCAGCCAGAGGTTGCCTAGAGGAGTATGGGCACCAACTGGCTCTCTGAGAAAAAGGGGAACAGGAAAAGTCTCTGGGGTGTGCCTTCCAACCTGCCTCCAAGGGATACCATCCCATCTTGCCTTACATCTCCCTCTCCCTCATTTCTCCCTCATCAATCCCAAATCCAGGCTTCTTCTCTAGGTCCCATTCCCACACAGCATGGTTGAGTCAATCTCTACATAGGCACCTGCATCTTAACTCAGTTCCTGAGGAGACCTGAAGCCTTTCCGAAAGGAAACTATAATGGTTGGATAACAGGCAGGGAGGTTAGCCTGTGGGTTAGTGGCTCCTAGGTTTGCAAGGTGAGCTCTAGCAACCCATGGGCCTTCAGGGGAAGGTTCTTTCAGGATCCAGGCTCCTGAATTCCCTTTCCTGTTCCTCAGACTGGCTGCTCCATCTCCCAGACTGCTCACCTCCTAGGGCTGAGGGTGGGACATCAATTTGTACATAAAAACCTAACTATTGTGGGCAGTTAGTGGGAAGAAAATTTACCTATATCTTGGGTTATGAGTGCAATATACATACCCCATAAAAAGATAGGTTTTGTACATCAAATTAACATTTCTTTAAAACGGTTAGCAGAGAGCTCACCAATTTTACCCTGTGGTAATTAGAAAGCATAAAAACTCTTCTCATCATAGAGTTTAAAGGTTGAACTGTAAGCCAGGTGCAGAGCAAAGGCTGGTTTTGCGGCCCAGTGACTTCTCATCCGCTACACGCGAGATTCCCTAGTGGGAGGGAATGGCTCTCAGAGCATCGTTTTATACAGCAAAATATCACTGCTGTGTGCTAATTGTGGGAACAATTCATGTGTATTGTGAATTATGCAATGAAATTATTTGGTAAACAATAATTTCTATTTATTGAGCACATACTATGTGCCAGGTACTACCCTCAGTGCCTTACATAAATCATTTTGTTAATTAAATTAACATCACTGTGACAATATTTAATGAAAGTCAAGTGAAAAAAACTTTGCCCACAAGCATACTAGTGACATAGATAAAGCTGATCTGTTCTGAGAATTCAAATCAGCCCTATTCTCATCACCCTCCATGGGTTGGTTTCCATAAAGGTTTGTTACTTTTGTCCCCAGTGACTAAGCTGCTAGCCAGGCTAGTGATTGATTTTCCCCATGTTACAAAAGCACCGAGAATGTGTGATTTTTATTTCTTCTCCAATCTTACTATCTTTCACCATAAATTTAAAAGCTTGCAATTACTATGAGCACGTCTGCTAATAAAATGAAGCCCTGAGCAAAAGCATAGCTAAATAGAAGACTCCCAGAGCAAACCCTTCAGGAAGATCTAAAATAAATAGCTCTCTAGTCCCCTCCCTCCTGAACTAGGCAGGCTATGTGGTCATAATTTATACTTAAGGAGAGAAAGGAAGCGGAGAGCCGTCAGCAACACTTTCTCCCTTGCTATGATTCCAGAGTATTCTTTATTGCCTTTTGCCTTTTCTTTCAACCTGACCTGGCCACATGAGAAATCAGCCCTCTGGACAAGCCAAGTCTGGAAGTCTGGAAGCATCCAACAAGTTTAGAAGGCTGAATCTTCCACACCGATTCTCTTGGTGCTTTTTCAGTCTTTGAAAACCAAGTTTTCATTAAGCAGAGTCTTTAACCTGTGGCTCTAAACTTTGTACTATAAGCAAACTACTAGCTATTAAAACAAACTGACATAATTCTCTTCTTCGACACATCTTACATTCTGGTTCAAAGATCAGTATACATTTGTCTGGGAATGTTAAAAAGAAAGCAACAAATATTTATTCAGCTCTTATGTTATGAAAGGGGTGCTGTGGGAAGTGCTAAGAATTATAAGGTCTAGTCCCTACCTTCCAAAGACTTACAGTCTAGTTGGGAGTATAAAACAAGCAGATGGAAAGCATCTTAATAGTGGAAGCTGATGCTGATTGTCCTAAATATGCCCATATTTTTAAATATTCTTTGTGTTCGGTGCTTATGGAGATAACCAGAAATGGTTCTATAAACTTTCATTCCGTTTTCCCTCTATGGCAGGTTAGAAAGCTAAAAATGTGATTTCCGAAAGTCCTTTGAAACTAAATTAGCAAGGTAAAGTGAGGAGAAGCAACATAAGGAGATAATGAGTGTTTCAAGCTACCCATTAGCCAGACACCAATCCAGTGTCCCATCACCAGCTTTGTGGCTGAAGAGAGCACTGTGGTAGCTTCAGTCACAGCAGTTTTTTGACTGTTGGATATCAGCCATGATGTAGCTTCCTATGAATGGATGTTGCTACTCTGTTGCAGAAGTGGGATGAACAGCAGGCCAGGATTAGGACAAGGTCCTATACCACCTCTGGTTCACTGGGAGGCTTTGTGCAAATCATTAAGTCTCTTTGTGCACTGATTGGTCCTCTTTGGGTAACAATGACAATACCAATGACTCTTCTTGCAGACTTCCCTTGCAGGTGAATACAATTCCTAGAAAACACTGTCACATTACCCTTTAAAGGGAGGAAGTGGCTATCCCATAAGCCACTTACTGAGAGTAGCATCCATTTACCCCAGGTACTTCAGAGCAAGGGACAAAATCCTGGATGCAGTGGGGACATGGCCTTTGGATATGCAGTGGGGACGTGCCAAAGAAACATCTCTTTTCTTTGTTTCATGTGGTTTCCATTTATTTAGGGCACCGTGGTTATTCATGATGCTTTACAAACCATAAAAACAAAGTCTCCACCCTATAGAATTTAAAGTGTAATTTAAACAGACAAGCTGCATGGGCTGACAGGTCAGGTATGCCAGGAGATGGTGTTGGTGTTATATAACATGGGTGTGGAGGGTTTCTTCTTGAGTTATAAATACTTTCCAGTTACAAGGGCCTTTCATCTGGGATCCCCAAGCACTTTAGAATAGCAATAATCTCAATTGCTTTCTAAATGCACTTTCCATAAACTGCTGTGGGGACTGAGTAAATGCTTTTAAATGTCTATTAATTGATCTGTACATCTGTTCATTGTCCATGTTAAACAGCATGGATGTAAACAGGACAGTTTAAGAGAGGCCTGCTTTGGGCAATAGTCTTGCTGCTCGTAGATTACAATGCCAGAGGCCTGGTAGCCTGGCCGTGGTGTTAGGAGGGTCAGATGGGCACCTGGGTATTTTCCCAGGTGAGATGCTCACTGAACTGAGACTCAGAAAGGTCACTTCCTGAGGGCCTGGTTCACCATTTGTGGGTGAGTTTATATTTCCATGTCAGGTGAGCTCAGAGGATGACTTTCCCCAGTGAAACTTAGAGAAATTCTTTGGCTGACAATAGTGTTTCTCCTTTGGGTCCCAGATGCTCTATCACTTTCCTTTCATGCTACGTACTCTCTTCCATGAGCAATGGGATTTCCTTTTTTTTTTTTAATTTTAATCATTATTCAGTACAGTTTCTATCCTTTATTCCCATTCCAGCCCACCCACTCATCCCTCCCCTCCTCCCTCCCACTTCCAACCCCCCTAGTTTTGTCCATGTGTCCTTTATATTTGTTCCTGTAAACCCTTCCC
>CM052541.1:24202805-24292243 GCA_028533065.1 Trachops cirrhosus | reverse complement strand
ACTCTTGATCCATTTGATAAATTCATTCAAATCCAAGGGAAGGTTGGCCTGGGTTGCAAGATCCTGAAAGTTCACCCAGAAGTTTATGAGATAAGCATCTCTCATTCTACCCGTCATTTACACTGTTCTCAGAGTTATCTTTCTAAAACCCAGATAGAATCACATCACCCCCCTGCTTTAAAAACTCTACCCGAAGAATAAAGTCCAAAGTTCCTTAGCAGGATACATGTGGTCATCATGACCTTGGCCAACTGGCCTTTCTCCCTGGTTCCATCTATAGTCACATGACCCAAGGCTTTAGCTACACCAGAGAAGCTGCCCCTTCCTCAGAGATCTCAAACTTTCCTGTCCATGCCTCCTGCAACATCCTCTTTCATCTTCCCTTCTTGCCATACACTATTGTCCATTAAGGCTCACCTCCAGTATCCATCATCCAGGTAGCCTTCTACAGGGCCCACCGCCATCCTTCTCCCCTACACACACACACATGCCCTGACCCTTGTCCCACAGCGACTACTTACCTCCACCTCCCTTATCACAGCTGCCACATCATCTTTCAGGTACTGGCTCACACACACCTGACTTCCCACCCTGCTGGGAGCTTCTGGAGGGCAGGAACCATCTCTCCATAAAGTAGTCTCTCAGTACAGTTGGAAGTGCTGAGAAGGGGAAGGGAGAGAGCAACTGTAGCTTAAGACCCTTATAAACTTTGTAAGCTTTTGTCTCACCTGCTCTGAGGAGGTCATTCCACAATAATGCTGACCAATCAGCTTTCAGAGTATAAAATGCTAAATTCAGTTTTTTGTTCTCTTTGTTATATTTTTTTAGATTGTAATTGTGGTTAAATATGCATAACATAAAATTTATCATTTTAATCATTTTAAATGTGCTGGTCATTGACATTAAATACATTCACAATATTGTATAACAATTACCACCGTCCATCTCCAGAACTTATTCATCTTCCCAGAATGAAACTTTGTACCTGTTAAGCACTAACTTTCCACTCCCTCCTCCCATATCCCCTGGCAAACACCATTCTGCTTTCTATCTCTATGAACTTGACTACTTTAGGTACTTCATATAATTATAATCAAACAATATCTGACCCTTCGTGACTGGATTATTTCATTTAGTGTATGTCTTAAAGATTCACCCACATGGTGGCATGTGTCCAAATTTCTTTCCTCTTTAAGGCCGAATAATAATATTCCATTGTGTATACATGCCACATTTTCTTTATGCATTCATCTGTCGATGGACACTTGAATTGTTTCCACGTTGGGGCTATTGTGAAGAATGCTGCTCTAAACATAGGTGTTCAAATATCTGTTTGAATCCTGGACTTTGCTTCTTTCCTGTTCTATACCCAGAAGTGGAACTGCTAGACCATACAGTAATTCTATGTTTAATTTTTTGAGAGACTGTCATACTGTTGTCCATAGCAGCTGCACCATTTTACATTTCTACCAATTTCTGGTGGACAAAGTTCCCAATTCTCCGTGTCCTCACCAACACTCATTATTTTCTGTATTTTTTATTTTGTTCTTTTCCATAATAGCCATCCTAATGAGTGTTGAAATGTTATTTATTGTGGTTTTGACTAATTTCAGTTTTGTGTCTCTACATTCACTGTCTCCCTTCTCCATAACAAACTCAGTCTAATTATGGAGCATCACCTCTATTTCTTCCTCATGAGACTTGAGCCAGCTCCCTGGGAAAGGCTGGGCTACAGAGGGAGATGGAAAAGGTAACTGGGCCTTCTCCCCACAGGTCATCAGTGGGCACGCCCACAAGACTGCCATGGAGGTCCTGCAGAATGATGACAGGACAGGTTGCTTTTCCAGGCCAAAGCAGGCCTATACATCACCAGCAAAGGCATCTCTCTATTCCTCAACACTCCTAACCCCCCACCCCTGCCTCCTGTCCTCCTCACAGTGTCAGCTTGAGGAGAACCAAGCAGCCCAGGCACTGGAGTGTTTCTCAAAAGGGCGGCTACTAGCCTTTGGAGTAGGATAACTCTTTGTTATGCAGGACAGTCCCACACACCACAGAACATTCAGCATCCCAGGCCTGTGCTTGCTAAATGCCAGCAGTGGCCTCCCGCCATCATAATGCGCCCCCACTGCCATCTCCCAAGTACACCCCCTCTGGAAATGAGATTCACCCAGGTGAGAACCAGGTGTGCAGAGGAATCTAGAGATCCCCAGTATCTCACACTTGTACAAAGCAGCGACTACCATCAAGGGCCTCATGTCCAGTGGAGGAAATGCTGATGCTCAGCCAAGGAAAGTGTCACAGGCTGCTTTAGGTGACCTCCACGACTCCTCTGAATCTGTTAATGGTCAGTTGACAGTGAGACTCATATCAGAAGCAAGAAGACTCTCTAAAAGCAAGATGAGTACTGTTGTAACAGGAAAAGTATCTCAACATGCCTCCCCCATCCACACAATCAGGACTTGAAATCTGATCCTGGTCCCTTAATGTCCATTTGACCCTCCTTCTCCCCCGCCTGTGAACACTGCCCTCAGCAGTCTCCGCCTTTCCTGGGCTGGTTTAAGGGACATCACTTCCCTGTGCTGCCATAGCAACCGGAAAACAACCTCCACTGCAGTGAGAAGGATGGTGCTTGGGGCCGGTAACAGAGCAACAGGACCCAGGAACAACAAGGGCCCAGGCGAAGGGGAGAGAGGCTGCCCAGAGAGTAGACAATCCAGGGCTTGAGGAGTTTGGGTTTGCGATTTATTTTTTCTCCGGACAAAGACACATACTGTCTAAACTGTGTGGCTGGTTGTTACTAAGAAGCTGCTGTATGAGGGGGAAATGTATTTAATAAAAGGCCCAGTGTTTGTGGTCTTCTTGGGCTCCCTGCTGAGCTCAGGAACTCTCGAGGTGTGACCAGTTTTCAGCCTTCAAAACCAAGATGAACTGCCCTTGAGAAGGGCGGTCAGAGGCAAGCATGTTCACGCTCTCTGTCCTGAGCCGGGGACATGGGAAGTTGGTCCAGAACAAACAGAAGCTAGAAATCCATTTTGAACCAGAGGTGAGTTTTACAGCTGAATAAAGGCATATTTGGAGGGGCGGGGGAGGAATGCTCTAGTTTTCCATTTGGAGCTGAGCCACGTGTGTCTGGGTTTGCTTCATTAGTGAGGTGTGGGGGTCAGTGGTAGATCTCCCCACTTGGTAAAACTCAAGAAAACATCATAGTTTGCCTGATATACCAAGGTTGCCATGGGGACCCTCTTCCTTAGCTTGCACACTGACCTACAACCTCATTTGTTTTAGCCTGAAGGAGATGCCATATTGCCTAGAATTTGGCTGGTTTGGTTCAAGACAAGAATTTCCACCTGGGTTCTAGGCAAGCTGATGGCTATCTGGTGTTTAGAAGCCGTGCTCTGTAGAGTTGAAATGCTGTGTGTTCTTGTCACTTCAATGGTTCCCTTGAACTTTCTGGAATTCAACCCACAGGACTCATATTTAATATGGGCAAAAAGAAAAATTTACTTTAGAACATTTTAAAGTGGTGGCAACATTCCCTTGCTGTACTGCAATTTTACTTCTTTGAATTCTGCCAAGAATAAAAAAATTCATTGAGTGTATTTTGAAAATTTTTGGATCTCACAGAGATTTCAATTGTCATGGTAGTTTGGCATGATATTTGACCTTTGCTGTTTTAAAAGACATATAGAGTTTCAAAGGACCTCTGTGGCCAATGGCATTTACTTACTTACAAGATATGTAACTACTTTATAGTCTCCTAAATAGCCAAATTAGATAAAGTTACATAGCATCTGGAATGTATAGAAATTCTCCCTGTGTACAGCTGGAGTGATGGCTGGAATGGCTTTCTCCTTTTTAAACTGCCAGCTACTCCAGGTCTAATTTCAAAGTTATGTGCTGCCCTTGAAAATTCTGACTACTTACATGTATACCAGGAAACTTTAACCGGCCTGTAACCTACACTCTGCCCCGTTTAAGCCTCTACGCATGAGTGGCTCTCCTGAAAGTTATATAGGGTAAAACAGAACCGTGCCCTGGGTTCTACTAATTCTGAGATACAGAGAACAAAACCAGTTGCTCAGAAGAGTGATTGTGTTCTGTGCACTGTGTAAGCAACTGAGAGAAAACCACTCACTAAAAAAAAAAGTGCAACACCTTGCACAAGCAGTATTTGCTATAAAAGTGCTATTCACAGTGAATCGATCAAGGTGGTTTCTTTCCATTGCAGGATTATCTGAACTGGAAGTCTCCAGAAGATTATGTCCTGGTCAGCAAACCGCAGGACAAGGGCAACCCCAGCCAGCTCACATGGAGCCTCTTTCTCCCTAAAACTTTCAGCACTAGAAAGGGCACCCTCATCCTCTACTCAGAAGGTTTAGCCATCTCAGCATGGACACCCAGAGAGAGGAGAAAAGGCCTCTACCGCCCCAAAGGCCACAGGAAAAGGCTGGACCGTAAACTGCTCCCACTTCAGGGCCTCAGTGAAGCCATCCTGGTATACCGAAGGAGACAGGTAGGCAGAACACTGTCACAGAGACTGGCCTCTGTGTGGACAAATCCATTTGTAGCTTTGGGTGTGAGTTCTCCTCGGACCCCAGGGGAGGTAGGAGACTCAGCCTCCATTTCTTCACCTCTACGATGGGATGGTGCTCTTGGCCCTATCTGCAACTGTGACGAGGCTTCAAGATGTAACGTAAGTGAAAGGGCGCTGAAAAGCATAAAGGATTATATTATCATCATTTTGTGCTTTCCTTTCCGTTTGAGTAACACAGAGTCCTTTTCAGCATTCAGACAGAGCCAGGCCAGCAGATGTTTCATCAGAATCCTTGAAATCCTGCCTCATAGCCACAAGCAGCAGCATCACACCTCTGATGTTCTTGGCTTTGTAGAAAGGAGAGAGAGCATATTTCAAATATTTACCTTGAGTCCTCCAGCGTCTGCAGGATAAGTTATGACTTTTTTCCATTTTGTATTTAATATTAAGGGAAAATCCCTGAGCTCATTTTTCTGATTCATACTTCCTAATGTCTTATGAGATGGACACATGGCCCCTGCTTTATATAACTGCATGCACCAGCCCATTGACTGAAGCCAAGAGAGAGGCTGGGAAATGTATTACTTCATGAAATTCTAGGTTACAGATGATGGGTTACTCCTTAGTTTAAAAGTCTGTGCTGGCTTCTCATTCCCCACAGGATAAAGCCATTAGCTTCTTACACCAGGCTCTTCACATGCTGACTTTCGATTCCATTTTTAGCCACATCTGCCACTTTTTCTTACCTCCACCTTGACTGCGGACCCCTCAAGGCTGCACCCGTGGGAGTAGCTCACCATTCCGCAAACAGCTCACACATTTCGTGGCTTTACACTTTCACATTGTTTTTACAGAGGGAAACTGCTCATCCTTCAAAACACAGCTCAAACATCATCTCCTTACTGAAGTTTTTTCCCACTTCCTTAGGTAAAGATATCCCTCCTCCGTGAACATTCCCATACCATCATGCACTTCAATTTATCTCTTTGCCTATCTGTTGCCATCTCCTTGAGTCAGGGACCATGTCTAAATCATTTCCAGAAAATAGTGAGGCCCATAAATGTTTGTGGAATGAAGGCATGATACTTTCCATGTTTCTTAAATAATCTCTCAGTATCATTATTGGGCAATGTATCACCTACCCCACCCTAGGCAGAGCTTCCAAAAGGGAAGAGTCCTCTGCCCCTTTTCCTTCTTTCAATATAATGAGAAACTTACTGACTTTGGCCAAACACCCAATTGTCCTTCCACTTAAAATCATAAAGTCTTTTTTTCTTTTTTAAAAATATTTTTGGCCTGACTGGTGTGGCTCAGTGGACTGAGTGCTGGCCTGCAAACTGAAAGGTCACCAGTTCAAATCCCAGTGAGGGCACATGCCTAGGTTGCAGACCATGTCCCCGGTTGGAGGCATGCAGGAGAGAAACATTGATGTGCCTCTCACACGTGGATGTTTCTCTCCCTCTCTTTCTCTCTCCCTTCCTCTCTCTAAAAAGAAATAAAGTCTTTAAATATATTTTTTATTTTAAGTTAGAGTTGATGTAAACTATTAGTTTCAAGTGGACAAGACATTTATAGAACTTAGGAAGTGATCACCCTGATAAATTTAATACCCATCTGACACCATATATAGTTATTACAATAATAAATTCTTCAATGACAGTAAACCAATTGTTGTTGAATGCTTACTATTATTTTATAGCTATTATTTTATTTAATCTTTACCATGACCCCATGAGATGTGGTTTTTCTTGCCCTCTTTTGTTGATGAGGGAACTGAGGTCCTCAAACCTCCATTAACTGAACTCCAAGTTAAGCAACTTGGCCAAGGTCTGAGAGCTAGTAAATGACAAAAGCAGTATTGAAACCTGGTACTGCCTACCTCTTCAGAGAAAAAGAGAGAAAACATTTCTCTCTTTTTTTATTTTAGAGAGAAAGGTAGGGACAGAGAGAGATTTGTTGTTCTACTTACTTACGTATTCATTGGCTGATTCCTATATGAGCCCTGACTGGAGATCAAACCCACAACCTTGGTGTATCAGGATAACACTCTAACCAACTGAGCTATCTGACCAGGGCTCCAGGGCAAGCATGCTTTGCACTATTGTCTGTGGACCTGGAAGGGCCTCCAGGGGTCATTGTGCCAGGCCTTGGCCTGTTTGCATTCCCATCCACTCTTCACCCTTACCTTACTCTGCTCTGCAGCACAGTGGGGTTGACCACAGCCTATATATAATTCTATTAACATCTGTGTCAACTGGCTTTTTAAACTGAATTTGCCAGTGGAAGACACTGGAAGGAGACTGGAGAAGAGAAACGCCAGGGTATTTCTCCCCTCCCATTCTACCTGTGGTGGTGAGAAGCCCCTACATCACCTGTGCGGTCCAGCTCCCAGTAGACAGGCCCACTGTGGCTCCAGTTCCTCCAGGTGACCCATCCGCTCTTCTCTCTGTCCTTTAGTCTAAGGGTGGCACTGGCTTCCTAGTGTTACTAATCTCAGTGTTACCTCATCATCTTTTTGGCTTTCAATCACCTGTGTAACCAATTCCCCAAATTAAATTCCTTCTGTGTTTAAATACGTAGAGGGGCTTCTCTTTTCCTGGTTGGACACTGGGATGTAGGTTAACTTACTGCCCAGAGAAGAATTCCTTCCACAACTTTCAGACACTTGTCTTTATGGTTTACATACTTGGGGCAACAGGGACCTTAATATTTTATAAAGGAGATGAGTTTGGGGGATAGGGAGACTGCTTCATTTTTAGTTAGATTGGGCTCAATGAAAAAAAGATTTCTTGTCTTCCTATAGTATTTATCTACTATATTTATAACACATACCTGAACAAAACAGAACACTGTACTTTAACTCCAAATGGGTAGAAGAGAAATGGTATGAAAAAATCAGAAAGCAAAGAAAAGGTTAGGAATGGTAACAGAACAGGAATTTACAATACAGACGTAATAGATTAAAATAAGAGAAGTTACTCAGAAGGGGCTTGGGATGTTTTTAAAAAGTGAAAATCTCAGGAGGGCTTTGGAAACTACAGAGCACTATCTGACTATGAAAACTACAGGCTGGCAAGAAAGTTTTTAAATCACAATATCTGGGGCTGGGAAGGCGACATGGAAATGAACTGTCTAATACTTTAGGAGCACAAGTTCACATGACATATTTGGAGGGCATTTTGGCAAAAGCCTGAAAAATGGATGGTACTGTTTGATTCATCATTCTACTTTCAATAATTTGCCTTAGGAAATAATCAGAGATGTGCCCAGAGATTTATGCACAAGAATGTTTACTACAGGGTTTTTTGTTACTACACAAAATATTGGAGATAATAAATGTCCAACCATGGAACACTGATTAAATAAATTATGGTTCAATCATGTAATGGATTTTGGGTCAGGCAATAAAGTCATATGTTATTCATAAATAACATAAAAAATTCACACTGTATTTTTAAAAGCAGGTTAAAAATAATATTCATACAATAAAAATACCAATGTTCATTAACATTTTTGAGAATTTACTATGCTCCTGCCACTAAGTGCTTTTCATATATAATTCATGCATGCTTTCTATGAATACTGGGGGCACAGAAAGTCTGAGCAATTCACTCAAGATTATATAATCAGATAGATAATTGCACCAGAACTTGAGCCTAGGTATATAGAAAACTGTAATAGTAATGCAATAGAAAACTATAACAGTAAAGTATAGAAAATTATAATAGTAATGTAATCTCAAATTTTAAAAATTAGTTATATAAACAGAAGGATACACATCAAAATTTAACTGTGGTGAGTGGGATTATGTCACATTTTTATTTATAATATCTTTTTGCCAAACGTCATTTTTTAAGTCAGAGAATTTTAAAAATAAAAAAAAATCTATAATTTGAAGGAGGTAGACAGTGAAGGAGAGAGCGAGGTTGACCCTGGAGAGCCAGATGGGATCAGGAAGGGAAATGGACTAGAAACCACTGTAAACTGAACCCATCAATAACCACACCATCTGTTCTGTGGGCTCAGTATCTCCCTGTCCAAATAGCATAGCTCAAGAGTTAGAAACACCATACCCAAAGTAAATGAGCCAAAAGGGGGAAGGAGAAAAAAGGAAGTGATAGTTAATTAATAAAGTAGTGCTGCTTACAGAAGAATATAGACTGGCTGAACCATGAATCAGGAAGCCTACAGAATGCAGGCTTCATTCAGACCTGTGAGAATTGAGGCTGTCACAGGGAGGTATGATTGAATGTTTAAAGCATCTCACATCACCTCCAGTTCTATGTATGAATCTGATGACGAGCATGTGCAATACATCTGGGTTTATAGCTCAAAACACCTACTCTTTAACTCTCTTATGACCCAGCTTCCTACTGAGAAAGATAAAGTCTAAGTCAAAAGACTAGATATCAGAGTTCTCACAGAGTTCTAGATACACAGATAGGTTGCTCTGTTTTTTGCTTATTTTTTCATTTATTTTTTTTTAACAGGAGGACATATTGTTCAAACATTCTCAAAGTTAAAACCAGTCTTCTTAAGGCCTTTAATTCTTTGGCTTCCAACAAGAGAACATTAAATAGTATATTAAAAATACTTTGTTTTAAATGTTCAATTCACAGAACATCCCGTGTCTCTATCACATTGAGGGATAAACAGGATTTAGATCACTATAGCTGATTTCAACCAAGATTATATTGCTTCTGCCACTTCCCTTATAAACGTGGTTACATTTAAGAGTATGATCAACCTTGTTCCACTGAACATATCCCTACTTATTTGATACTTCCTCATTCCTGCCCACAACACTCAAGGCACTTAACTCTCGTTGGTGTTTTCAGCCAATGTCCCACCCATGAAGATACCTGCAGGCTACTATTTTACCAAGTAATATTATGAAAAATATGTTTTTTTAATAAAGTTTAGCTTTCCATTCTAAACATAATGGCTCATCATGCAAAACAGAAAAATAGAGAAAAGTAGGAAGAATAATAATTTATCCTTTCAGCCAAAAATCAGGAGAAAAAAGATGCCTTTGCAAGTCCTGATCAGTAACTTGCTGCTCAATAAATGGTGTTGGGCAAGTTGGACAGATACATGCAGAAAAATGAAATGAGACTACCTTCTTACACTGCACACTAGAATAAATTCAAAATGGATCAAAGCCTTCAATGTTAGACCCAAAACCATAAAAATCCTAGAAGAAAATATAGGCAGCAAAATCTCAGATATTGCTTATAGAAATTTTTTATTGGATATATATCCCCAAGCAAGGGAAACAAAAGAAATAAACAAATGGGACTCTATCAAACTAAAAAGTCTTTGCACATCAAAGGAAATCATCAACAAAATAAAAAGACAACCCACAGAATGGGAAAACATATTCACTGATATATCTGATAAGGGGTTAATATCCAAAATTTATAAAGTACTTACAAAACTCAACACCAAAAAAAAGCAAACAACCCAATTAAAAAATGGACAAGGGATATGAATAGACACTTCTCCAAAGAGGACATACAGAAGGCCAAAAGACATATGAAAAGATGCTCAACATCACTAATTATCAGAGAAATACAAATTAAAACCACAATGAGATACCATCTCACACCTGTCAGAATGGCTATCATCAATAAATCAACAAACTAGTGCTGGTGAGGATGTGGAGAAAGGGGAACCCTTTCTTTGCACTGTTGGTAGGAATGCAAGCTGGTGCAGCCACTGTGGAAAGCAGTGTGGTGAAACATCCAAAAATTAAAAATAGATCTGCCTTTTGACCCAGCAGTCCCACTTCTGGAATCTATCCATAGGAACCCAAAACACTAACTCGAAAGAACATAAGCACCTCTATGTTCATTGCAGCATTATTTATAATCGCCAAGATATGGAAGCAGTCCAAGTGTCCATCATAGATGAATGGATAAAACAACTTTTACACAATGGAATACTACTCGGCTATAAAAAAGAATTTTACCCTTTATAACAGTATGGATGGACCTGGAGAACATTATGCTAAGTGAAATAAGTCAGTCAGAGAAAGACAAATACCATATGATTTCACTCATATGTGGAATCTAATGTACAAACTGAACTAACAAGAAAAGCAGAGACAGACTCATAGATGGAAAGCTAGTGGCAGAGGGGGGCATAGGTTAAAGGATGGAGGGATTGAGCGAAAACGAAAAAGGACTCATGGACATGGACAACAGTGTGGTGATTGCTGGTGGCCGAGGATATAAGGGGACTAAATGGTGATAGGAAAACAAT
Source organism: Trachops cirrhosus (assembly GCA_028533065.1). Classification (NCBI taxonomy): domain Eukaryota; kingdom Metazoa; phylum Chordata; class Mammalia; order Chiroptera; family Phyllostomidae; genus Trachops; species Trachops cirrhosus. The sequence goes on along the minus strand of CM052541.1, from coordinate 24,281,445 downwards.
ACAATAAAGATTAATTAAAAAAAAAAACTTGACACTTGTTTGAGAGTGTCTGTAAGAAGTGATCAGTGCCTTAATGCCCATCAGCAAAGTATTAAGTAAGCCCCAGAGCAACGAAAGGGAGAAAGAATGACTTGACAGCACTCCTTTTGCCCAGAATCCTTCATTTGAGCAACTACTGAGCAATTGTCCTTGGAGCTTTTAATAAACCCAGAAATACCAAAGATCAAGAAAGACTCATGTGTCAACCATGACAGTGAAGACAAAGGTATTGTCAATATAGCTAACGCTTACTGAGTGCTTAGGGTATGCCACGCATGTTGTCTCTATAACCTCAATCTACACAAGCCTAAGAGGTGGGTGCTAACATTATCTACATTTTGTGGGCTGAAAAACTAGGTCTTGAAGTTCATTAATTTTCCCAAAGGTACACCTCTAATTTGTGAGGCTAGAATTGGAATCCAGACAACTGATTCCAAAGCCCCATTCTTAACCCCTAGAGGGCCTGTTGGAGATCCCACAGCTCCAGAGAAAAGAAGCATCTTGCCTGCTTTAATAGCATTTTAAAACCCTTTACAATTCTAGGAAAATAAATCAGATTATCATTAAAGTCAATCTGGGTTATATGTAACGTGTTCATAGTAAGTCATGTATGTGATCCAGTAGACTCCTACTTTCTAGGTTTTATGTTATTTTATTATTGTGAAATATAACATAAAATTTACTATTTTAATCATTTTAAGTATATAGTTCAGTGATAGTAAGTACATTTACATTGCTGTACAATTATTACCACCATATGTTCTCAGAACTATTTCATCTTGTAAAGCTAAAACTCTGTAACCATTCAACAATAATTCCCTGTTTTTCCCTCTCCACCAGACACCGGAAACCATTATTCTACTTTTTGCCTCTATGAATTTGACTACTCTAAGTAGCTCTTATGAGTGGAGTCATATAGTAGTTATCCTTTTAGTGTTTTGTGTCTTGCTTATTACATTAGCATAATGTCTTCAAGGTTCATTCATGTTGTAACGTGTATCAACATTTCCTTTTTAAAGCTGAATAATAGTACATTATATGTATATGCCATGTTTTGTTTATCCGTTCATCAGTGGATGCACATTTAGATCGCTTCCATGCTTTGGCTGTTGTGACTAATGCTGCTATAATCATAGGTTACAGATTTGCTCATGTCTCTGCTTTCAGTTCTTTTGAGTATATACCTGGAAGTGCAATTGTTGGGTCACATGGCAGTTCTATTTTTAATTTCTTTGAGGAGCCACTACACTGTTTTCCAATGTGTCTGCACCAGTGTACAATCCCAGCAGTGCACATAGGTTCCCTTTCCCCACATCCTTACCAACACTTGTTTTTTTTTTGTTGTTGTTGTTTTTTAATAGTAGCCATCTTAATGGGTGTGAAGTGGTATCTCAGTGTGGTTTTGATTCGAATTTCCCTAATGATAAGTAACATGGAGCATCTTTTCTTGGACTTATTTGCCATTTATATGTATATACATATATATCTTCTTTGGAGAAATGTCTATTCAAGTCCTTTGCTCACCTTTTTAAATCAGATTGTTTTTGAGTTGTAGGAGTCCTTTATATATTCTGGATATTATCGAATATATGATTTATAAATAGTTCTCTCATTCTGTAGATTGCCTTTTCATTCTGTAGATTGACAGTGTCCTTTGATAAACAGAAGTTTTAAATTTTCATGAAGTCCAATTGATCTAATTTTTCTTTAATTGCCTGTTCTTTTGGTGTCATATTGAAGAAACCATTGCCAAATCCAATGTCATGCAGCTTTTCCTGTATGTTTTCTTCTAAGAGTTTTATAGTTGTAGCTTTAATTCATTTTGAGTTAATTTTTATATGGTGGCGAGTCCAGTTTCATCTTTTTGTACATAGGGTATGCTCTTTTATCACACTCATTTGATAAAGAAACTGAGGCACAGGTGAGTCAAGTAATTACCCCAAAGTCAAATAGTTAGTAAATGATGGAGCTAGAATTTAAACCCAGGCAGACTGAATTCTTAAAGGAACTGAAGCTTAATTTTTGCTGTTTTCAATGCTATTTTCAATTAGAGTTGTTGCACCTTTGCTTTGGTGACAGATGGCTGGTCAAATCTTTGATGTAAAAGAGTCAGGAATCAAGCCCTATTACAACATTGCAACTATGGGAAAATTCAGACCACTTCATAATACCCTTCTTAATGGCCTGTTATCCAGGAACACAAAGTCACCAAAGACATATGGGAAAGATTGTATCATTTGCACAGAATCTCAGAAATTAAACCTGCAGAGAAAGGACTGGCTGAGAGTGGTGATGTTTATGCAAGACTGATTAAAGTCAGGCTGGGGTTGGAGAACGCTTTCCAGGCACAGCTGCAAGTGGCCACATATCTCTCCCCTCCCAGCCTGCCCCCACTCTACTCCTATTGCACTCGCCCAGCAGCTCTAAGGCTGGCTCCAGTCACACCTACACAGGTGCAACAACCGTGAATAGTTGCCCTCCATTCTAAGGCTTGGCCTATGGCAGAGCACGCTGACTCCAGCAAACCCGACTGAGGGGCAGGAGACACCAGCTGCACTCCTCCTGAGGGAAGGACTTCGACTGGAGTGGGCAGCTTGAGGCACAGTGGTCGGCAGGCAAGTACAGACATTTTTGGGATTTCCATTCATCTAAGCTAACATCTTGAGTCATTATTAACTAGTCAAGCCTAGAACAAAGCCTGGCACATGACAGATGCTCAACCAATGGTTGTTGAATGAACGTATTAACTGGCAGGGTGTGGCAAGGGGAGGCTGTAACCTGCACTCAGCAGGGGTGGGCAATGTGGTCAAGGAGGCAGACTTGTGCCCCCACAGTACTTGATACAAGGTGGCCTATGAGAGGAGCTAGACTATAGTTTATTAATATGCTGTCTAAGTATAAGGAAGGTAGAGATTGTGATTGCTTCTTACTAGAAAAATCTTGAGTGGTGTCTTGGAGGAGGCAGAATTTGAGCTGAGTCTTGTGGAAAAAATAAGTGGAGAGAGATCTTCTATGCATAGCTGAGTGAAGGCCTAGAGGGGAAAGCAAGCAAAGGAAAGTCAGGGTAATTAGGTAGTTGTAGCTCTTACCTGGAAATGTACCAGGAGAAGTGGGTGTGGTCAAATTGTGAAAGACCTTGCAGACCAGTCCTGGGATTTCTGGAGCTCTCTCTTCACTCCTCTGTCCACCCCTACACACAAGGGCTGGCCATCCTCTGGGGCAAGGTGGCAGCTGGCTGTCTGAGCCTTTCTAGGCTTCCTGGGGACTCTGGCACCCTGCCACCCCATATCTGCTGGGTGGGAACACAGCCTACACCAGGTCCTTCCATCCTCTGGAAACCCTTGCCTGCCAGCACCAGGGTGAGGTGGATATAAGAGCAAGTTTGGAGGTGGGGACAGGAGCAGGGGGGTCCTTTTTAGGAGCAAGTCCCTCATTTAAGGAAGCGTTCCTGGCTGAGTATGGATAAGAGGCCACCCCACACATACTAATTATTCATTTTAGAGGAAACCAGAGCTGCAGATGATTGGCAAAGCCAAGGCAGGCCTGAGCAGTCTGAAACCATCCGCAGCCAGCCTCCTGCTGTTGTTTATTTCCCCGTGCCAGAAACTCCCTTCCCAGCAACCTTCTGTCTCCTTTTATGTTTTAGAATAACTTTTGGGTGGGTGGCTAGTTGTCGAAGATAATGTTGGGTAAGTAATGGGAAAATCGTATGAGAAGATAGTGAATGCAATAGAATGATTTAACATATTTTCAACTTATAAATATCCCCTAACTATATTACTGAAATTTTTTATTTCATACAAAAAAAGAAGAAGAAAAGTATCTGTAATCTTATGCCCAACACCCTGATACCACTGTTATTAAAATTTTAATGTATTGTCTTCCAATATTTCCCCTATGCTTATATACCTATAAAATAAACTTTTATGAGATTGTAGTTGTACTATACATTCTATCTTCTATCTTGCTTTTTTCCTACTTAACATATTATTCTACACACTGGAAACCCTGACTGGTTTTTGTGGTCGCCCTAAGCAGGCCTTGGGCTTCTCTCAGTGTTTAGTCATCTGTGAGATGTGAAATTTGTCAACCAACTTCACAGATGTACTTTGGAAAACTACTAAGAGAAACCAGAAAACTAGAAAAAACTTAAAGAAGCTGTGGTAGGCAGAATAATGCCCCCCAACCAAGATGTCTATGCCCTAATCCATAGAACCTATGTATATACTAGGTTAAATGGCAAAGGGAAATTAAGGGTGCTAATCAGATTGTCTTAAAACAGGGAGACTATCCTGGATTGTCTGGGAAAGCCCAGTATAATCACAAAGAATTTTATAAATAGAAGGACCCAAAAGGGAGAGCCAGAGAGATGGCAGGATAAGGAGAACTCACCTCAAAGCTGCTGACTTTGAAGATGGAGGAAGGGGTCACAAGCCAAGGAATGCACGCAGCCTCTGGAAACTAGAAAAAGCAAAGGAACAGATTCTTCCCTAAAGCTTCCAGAAAGAACACAATCCTGTCAAAACCCTCATTTTAGCTCAGGGAGACCCATTTCAAACTCTGACCTCCAAAACTGTAAGATAACAGATCTGTATTGTTTAAAGTTACTAAGCAGGTGGCAATGTTATAGCAGCAATAGGAAACTAATACAGAGGTCAAGATTAGCTTTCAAAATCTAAGCAAAAATAATACCCCAAATTCCAGGATTAAGAATTCTCTAACTCTTTTTGGCAGCTCTCTACACCATTGAGCAAGCCAGCCAGTAAAGCTCCAGAACCATGCTGGTGCTTCAGAAATACCCATTAATGGGAAAACCCAAGGGCTCTTGTCCAGATCAAACATGCATCATGCCATCTAAACAGGAGCCACTGCACCTTACAGGAGACTTAGTTTTGCTGCATTCACAGAAAAGTCATTTGAAGCAAAGATTTACAGGAAAGAAACTAAGTGCCAGTTCAAAAAAGACCTTGAATCTAACGGCACCATAAGTCCAGGGCTTAATACAGTGCTTGGCATATAAAAGGTGTTCAACAAATAGTCATTGCGTGACCAAAGGAAAAATGGAGTGAGTGAGAGAACTAAGTCATTTTGCTTCCATGGCCCTCCCTACAATTCTTTCTTTCTTGTTCTCTGGAAAAAGCCTCAAAATGTATGTGGGGCTGAATTTTTCAGGCTCTTTTTGCACTTGAAGTACCTGCCACATAAACTGTCCAGACGTCAAGGACCAGTCAATGCTCTGTGTTTGGATTCCAAGCATTCATTTAATTTACAAATCCCTAAAGTATAAAGCCAATTGAATAATCCATACTTTCATGTGTTATTCACTTTATGAAACATCAGTCTGTCTTATTCATGAATCATCAATCTGTCTTATTCATCCCCTTTTCCTCCAGTGCTTGGCATAGAGGTTGGTGCATTGTAGGTCTTTGAGGAATGAATGAATGGATGGATGGATGAATGAATGTTCTCTCTCCCAGCAGAAGTATTATCCCTCACCTTATGGACTTGGCTTCCCAGCCCTTTTTATCTGGAGAGTCTCTCTGGTTGTCCTGAATCTCAGCTATAGGTGTGGGCTGCTCTTCTGTGGCATTTCCATGTCCTAACTACATCAGAATGGAAGCAAACCACAGCTTTGCTCAGCAGAACAACGCCCCAAACCTCCTCTCTTCCATCAAGCAGGTTTTATATTTTCATCATATTTTTCTTTCTTTTTTTAACCATAAATCTTCCTTGGTAAAATCTGGCAGGATATGGCAAGGAAACTCAGGCCAGTGACTTACTGATCTAACCTGAGAATAATAATTATCTGGTGGGTGGGATAACATTGACCAGAAAGTGGCATGAGAGAACTTTCTGGGTGGATGAAAATGTTCTCTCTTTTGTTTTGTGTGGTGGTTACAAAGGTGTATACAATTGTCAGATTTCATTAAGCTGAACATTTAAGCTTTGTGAATATTATTATATATAAATTACACCTCAATTTTTTAAAAATCTTAGAAGGATTCTGGAATCACAATCAGTTCACCAGTCAAGAATGCCATAATTATATTCTAAGAAAAAGAAAATAAAAAATACGAACAGTAAAATGACAACAAACTCACAACTATCAACAACCAAACCTAAAAAACAAAAACAAACTAAGCAAACAACTAGAAAAGGAACAGATTCACAGATACAGAGATCACATGGAGGGTTATCAGCAGGGAGTGGTAGGGGGGAAATGGGGAAAGGTACAGGGAATAAGAAGCATAAATGGTAGGTACAAAATAGACAGGGGGAGGTTAAGGATAGTATGGGAAATGGAGAAGCCAAAGAACTGATATGTACGGCTCATGGACATGAACTAAGGTGGGGGAATGAAGGTGGGAGGGGAGGGTACAGGGTGGAGGGGAATAAAGGGGAGAAAAGAATGGGACAATTGTAATAGTATAATTGATAAAACATATTTTTCAAATAAAAGAATGCCATAATTAATTGGTGATGTTGGCCATGGACAAGGGGAATGGGAAGGGATGTCAACACAAGTATAACATATTTGCTATTCTTGTGCTTAACTGATCATCCTTAGAGAGTTTCTGCATCACTTAAGTGGTTATAATATTAACTCATCCACCTTAAAGGATTATAATGAGGTGAAAGTTCTTTGTATAATATAAATCCCTAGTCAAGTATAAGATGTTACTATTCACATTTGCTCCCCGTGATGTCTTGCACAGTGGGACTGAATTTGGCAGGTAGGTTCCCAGAAAATTCTCCCTGGCTGAAATGAAAGTCAGCAGAGCCAGATATTTTTAAAACACCAGGCTCCCCGTGAACATGGACATAGTTTTTCTGTCCCATTATTCATATTACAAACATAAATGATGATGCTGGTTTGTCAAGCTGGCTTTCCCGTTGCTGCCCAGGGCCACTAAAATGATTTCCACAGGATAAACTAAGTAATATGTTTTCTTCTGAGGCTCTTTATCCTTTTCTGATGCTCTATCTCAAGGTGGAGTCTGGTATTTCTCATTTTTCCTTCTCCTTCCAACAGCAAATCTGCAGGGGCCTTTTAGAGCTTTTCTCTGTGGGATCTTGGTTTATGTCTGTTGGCTGAGGTATCTGTTTTTGGTACCTTCCAGCACCTTCCAGGACTCTCCTGGATTACTGATGAGGATTGTGCTAACCAGCCTATATCAATGGGAGGCTCAGGGCTCAGCAGCCACGCTGTTTCCTGACTGGTGTCCCCACAGAGGGAGCAGGACAGAGCCTGGAATCCGTACTTCTACTTCTGAAGCCAACCAGAGAGCCAAGCCCTCTGAGGTTTCTTGACATGGCCCCCTGACACCATGCATAGGCTCCAATGTGCAGGTCAGTGGGGAAAGTGGGAGGAGGTGCAACGGAGCTGCCCTGCCTCACATTCTGGTGGGAGAGAGTGTTTCCCATCAAGGCTTAAACACCAGAATTTCAGGTCCAATTTTGTGTTAAAACAAAGGTACTCAAGCTCAGTAGTGTACAAACCACTCACACCTTTCACTCTTTATTCTTATTTGCCGAGGAACATAAATGTGGGGAGGAAGGAAAATCTTGCCTTCACTCTAGCTCCTCTTAGCAGCTTTACCCTCCACATCCCCAACAGAACTTTCTTTTCAACCTTCCCCACTCCGAGACTTCAGATACCTCAGTTCAATCCCTATGTTTTACAAGGTAAGGAAAAGGAGGCCCGGGGGGCAAAGTAATTTGTCCAAGGTTATATAGCCAAAAGCAGAGCTGGGACCAGAAACCAGATCTTCCCCACACCCCTGGCTCAACATTCCTCTCAACATTCCTTAGTTTCCCTTCTGAGTGATCTCAGATCCTCCAGAAAGTGGAAATGTTAGGCCTCCTCCTCTTAAAGATGGCGGCTGTCCAGCACAATCCACTTAGCGGTAAGACAGACACCCTTCTGCTAAACAGAGACCCCAAAATCACTCTGTAAGTAAAGGTCTAAAAATGAAAACAGGAAATGGTTGGGGATTAGGGAGAGTTGTTTGATTTAGTGCATACACACACACTCACACACATACACACAGAGAGATAAACTTGCAATATTTGTACATATTTCTACTAAAAAGTATTCGTTGTTTATCTGAAATTCAGTTTTAACTGGACATCTCACATTTTATTTGGCAAACCTATTAGGATGAGAGGGATTTGCCAGTGCCCACTTGGCTGTTTGCCATTTCTTCAGCACCAACAAACAGACAGGACTGGAGGAAAACTTTCTTCGTGCTTGGTAGGTTTATCTTGGGAAAGGAGAGAAAACTCTTTCCCCAATAAGTGATGACTTGAAAAAAATGGGAGATGTGGACTTGAATAGCAATTGGTTTTACTTTCATGGCAGGCCCACAGTTACTGGAAGTTCCATTCATTTAACACTAGTTAGAAAGAGCCTCTTAACCAAAGGTGTGTTTATCATTGGGTGGGCAGAGGGCAGAGCAGGCCACCGCTCCACAGCCCAGGCTCAACGTCTTCAATGATAAGAAGCCTTCTTCACGTCAAAATAGTTTCAGACCCTGCCTCTGTGGCAGTCATATGGCTACAAGGGGCAGTTTAAGAAAAGATCCATTCTTGGGACCCTTGCCATAGTTCCTCACCAAAGCGCCTCTTGAGGCACACTGGAAGACAAAAACTGTACTGTGGTATGAGCACTGGTCCAATGGCCTGCCTGTGCCCCTCCTCCCCTCACATCTCAGAGCTCACCACCTTGGTGGTGTTACCATGTCCTCTGGTCCCATCTTCTCACCCCTATGATACATCCTCCCCACCCTTCAGGCCCACGTCTTCTACAAAGGCTTCTCTGACAACTTCAATCAATACTGAGCTCCTCATTTTCCGACCTTACATCACACTGACAGCTGAGGCCACACAGTTGAGCACAGGAGAGCTTAGTCTCTCCAACAAACTGCTAATGCCTTTAAAAATGGCCCATGGCTGGTTCTTCTGTGTCTACCTGACTGCCTAGCAAAGGGGTAGGCCCACTGGTAAGCCCTCAATAAATGCTTGATATTTGTTGAATTGAGAATATCTGGATTGACAATCAAGAAGCCTCCAGAAGCAAGCAGGATACATCTAGGAGAAACCTTTGGATTCTTCTCCTGAGGCAGGTGGAGCCTTTTCCCCAACCCCAAAGAAGCACAATGTTTCTCCCACCAGAGAGACCCAGTTCTTGGGAAGAATTCTTGGGAAGAATTCTTGGGAAGAATCTCACATGTAGCACAGGACCAGAAGCACCCAACACACTGGGTAAAGGATCCTTTATGGGTTCCATCTGATTTTTTTAATCCCTCATATCTAATTGTCTTCCTTAATGGGCAATGTTCAAAGCCAAGACTGGTGTTACCTGTAAGACCTCGACATGGGTGACCATTATTTCTCCCAATAATTGCTGACCTAATCTTCAGGATACACCAAAGATTCTGTGTTGCTCCAAGAAAGTCACTTTAATGTACCAAAGAACCAGAGGCCACAACAGGATCTTCCAGGTGTACCCCCAAAATACCATCTCCTGCCTGTCTTCCTTCCATTTTTTATTCAACAAGAAAAATCTTTTGAATATTTGGATTTTTAGTGCTTTAAAATGGAGTTTCTCAAAATAAGGTCTAGGGATTCTGGGTTTCACTTTCCTCATCTGTAAAATGAGGGCATTAGTCTGGACCAGCACCGTCCAATAGTACTTTCTGCAATGGTGGAATGCCCTGTATGTGTTGTCCAGTGTAGAAGTCATTGACTGCCTGTGACTGCTGAGCACTCGAAATGTAGGTAGTGCAACTGAGAGACTGAGTTTTAAATTTTATTTACTTTTAGTCAATATCCAAATAGTCACATGTAGCAAATGGTTACTATATTTGACAGTGCAGGTCTAGACTCCAGATTTTAGATGATTTATTAGGTCTGTTCCACTCCAACATTCTTTATCCTGGTGGTTTTGTGTCAATATCATAACAAAAAATACAGACTTTGGAGTTGGAAATCTTGATTGCAATGGCTATTCTCTCTCTTACTAGATGTGTATCTTGCAGCAGCAAGTCACTTAACCTCTTTGAACTTCTATTGGCTTACCTCTGTAATGAACATAATAAGACCTACCTCATTACTGCACAGAAAATTAGTGTGAGCTGTCTGCAAGCTGTTCAGCACTATGGAGATTTTACTTGTCAATATTATTCTGGAGAACTTGAAGCATTAAAAGAGCCAGAAGTTGCCTTTGCTAAGTTAGGAAATGGGAAAAGAAAATGGGGTGGCAGTAGTAGACAAAGAATGGGGCCTTGGCTAGTACCAGAGTTTTTGAGAAAAGAGAAGGAAAGAATAAGAACCTAACATAAAGTTAATTTTTCTGAAATTAAAAAGAAAATTTCCGGAAACAATGGCAGTGCCTAACCAAGCCCTGTCCTTGGAAAAGGATCTGGTCTGGATAAGTAGAGGATCCAGTCTACCAAATGAGTGGAGAGCCTGGTGCCATTAAATACTCCTGCTGCACACCTGCCTCCCTTGAGTCTTGACTACAGCACCAGGGAATTTGGTCATAATCTGATACCAATGTAATTCATGTTCAGGAAATATGCCAGTCAGCCCATTGTATTCTCTTTGTAAACTAATACCCTAGTCTATGCATCAGTCTCTACGCACTTTGTTAATATGGGTCAATATCCCTGAGACCAGTTGATTCGGGGGCACTAAAGGGATCGAGTTTTGGGGCTACCCATGCCGTGGGAGTGGTAAACTCACCCAAGAAATGCTACTGGGTTTAGACCCTCTGCTTTTCCCCAGATGGCACCCCACCTTGCCATTGCCTTAGTTCTTCTTTCTGTAAAAATCCTACCGTCTTCAGTTAATATTCTTAGACTTTGGTGCCTTGGAATCTAAAACAACTGGGCAATGGACTGCAATATTTCCATCTGGGGGATGGACACCACTGTTCACCTGAAAGATCAAGTGACTGACCTGACCGATATTCCATATTCCAAGGAGCTATCACAATCAGGCAGAAAACAAAGAGGCAACATAACATAAGCGAACGAACATGTGGCCATTAGCACCGAATCCCAAGCCGTGTGACCTCTCTGGGCCTCAGTTTTCCTCACTTATAAAATGGAGATGACCATTTCTACCTTTACCTCACAAGATTAAGATATGAGAGTTAAAGGGGATAATGTAGTATCTGGCACATAGTAAGTGCTCTAGAAATGTTAGCTCTAGACCTCCCTAGCTTGTATTTTTTTAAAGCATAATTACTAATTGAATGCAACGCCCAATTGCTCACAATCACAAGACCAATGTCAACTTTTTAAGAAATAAGAACAGTTCAAAGTCTACAACTTGAATTCCAAACTGATGGTTTTATTGGTTTTAACATCATCTCCCCTTGGCCTCCCTCTGCTTGCCAGACTCTCTATTTGGAAAAGTGGCAAAAGTCCTGGCTGCAAATCCCAGATCCCCCAACAATGTGATGTTGGCCAAGTCACTTATACTCCCTGCACCCTTAGTTTGCTCATCTACACAATGGGAGTAACAGTAACTGCCTTCTACCATCTCTGGATTGTTGTGAAAAATCACAGGAGAGGACGGAGGTTAAAAAAAAAGGCAAGCTTTCTAAGAGTTCTAAATTGCTACCACAATTCACATTATTTGGGTAATCTGAATGCATATTTGAAATATAGAGAGACCAAGTTTTGTGGTCTCCTTTCACAGACTGAAACTTCTAATACTTTGCTTGCAAATCTGTTTTTATTAAGCATAAACAAATGAGCCAGAGCTGATGCTTACTGAGAAGAATGTTGGTTGAGTTATATAATCAAAGATTGCGTAGATTGAGTTACATAATCAAAATCACCTGGGATACAGCCAAAGGGTAGAATGCCTCTCTATATCCCTGGACCCACAACACTCCCTCCTGCAACTTAGTCTGTTATAAGAGTATAACCATTTGGCCAAAGTTTTACTTCTTCTACCCTCAGAATTTGGTTCCCAGTGAATCTGACCAGGAAGAATGGACTTGAAGTCTGGCTTAACCCCAAAGGGTCATTGTGGAACACACAAGGTCTTGCAGGCCACACCCTGTAAGGCAGGGGTGTCAAACTCATTTTCACTGGGAGCCACATCAGCCTCACAGTTGCCTTCAAAGGGCCAGACGTAGTTTTAGGACTGTATAAATGTAACTACTCCTTAACAGTTAAGTGAGAGCTCGGTGCTGCCACCAGGTAGAAACAAGGTGCCAGGCTGGATAAAACAAGATGGAGGGTCAAATTTGGCCCATGAGCCTTGTATTTGCCACCTGTGCTGTACAGAGTTAAGGTCTTGTTGGAGGCAGGCCTAATGTGGCCGTGGGCCTCCTCTGATTGAGGGGTCCCCCGGGCTCCTCAGGCTTTGCTTGGCCACTGAAACCTGAGTAGACCCCTCTGAACCTGAGCCCGAGGCCACATCTGTTCCAGCAACACTCTCGGCATCAGCTCAGCCCAAAAGTAGCCTTAGAAACCAATGGGCAGAGGAAGGAGAGCTGGAGGGAGGGAGTAGCCCCACAAGTGGTCATTTGGCTCTGGACCCAACGACACCAAGGATGGGATGTTTTAGGGAAGGGCAAAGGTTGGAGAGGATAGAGGGAAAGTGAGTCTGGCTGGGAGCCTCCAAAAGTCCAGTGCTCCAACAGACAGAGACCCTGAAGGCTTCCAGAGTCCCTGGCTGAAAGACAACCCCACATTGTTCCACTGAGCTGCTCACTGAGCGTGGAGGTGTTGAGAAAGCAGCTCCATACAAAGAAGGTTTGCCAGACCGTTTCAGCAATAAATCTACCTTGAGTAAGTGATGAAAATAGCTGCAGGACCCTTTAAACCATTGATGAAAGATTCGTTAAGTATGCTGGAGTCATCTGTTGACTCAGATTCTTCCTGAGGGTTATGCAGACAGGGTAAGTTCAGGGAGTTAAGCAGCCATCCCACCACAGTACTCTCAGCAGAGGTTTTTCCATAAGTAAACAACCAGCAGACAAGCAGAAAATCAAGGACTTCAGACCCAGCTTCTCAGTGATGACAGAGCAGGGCTGCAGGTCACTCCACCATGATCACAACTCTTATCCACTAGTCCCTCATAGTTTACAAAGGGCTGTCACATTCATAATATAATTTGAGCTCTATACAACTCTGCAAAGAAGAGAGGGCAAGAAATCAGTATCCCCATTTTACAGATGAGAAAACTGAGTCCAAGAAAAGATGACTCAACCCTGAGCCTCCTGGGAAGGGCTGTTCTGCTTTTCTGGCATAACTTCCACTTCTGTGAAGGTACTAGCAGATATAAGGAGGGAAGAGAAACAAGGGCCTTGGTCAACACTTTTGCTCAGAAAAGCAAGAAGAGAGGCAGCTAACGGGACCATGTCTACCTCCCATATTACAAAGATGACCCACTGTTCAACTTTGCATGTCAGCAGGGCCCAGATGAATAGGAAGGTGGGGGTGGTGGACACGTGGACCAGGGCTCTTTAGCCAAGAACCACAGCAATCAGGGGACTTGCTGCCACTCAGGAAGCAGCCTGGCAGGAAGATGAAATCCAAGCAGAGGTACCATTTCTAATGGGCTCCCCTCTGTCATTGTTCTTCACTTCAGAGGGGATGCTCCCTTCTTTCACCATTTCTTGAGGTCCTCCAGAGAAGAGTACACTGAGCCTATTGACCACTGTTTCCCAAAGTGTCACCTGTAAAGCATTGCCAGATACTTCATGAAAAGGGAGGTAGGGATCATAGCCAAACACATTTGGGAAAAGCTGCCTACTGTGTTTCCCTCATGGAGAGTCACAGCGCACACTTGAATAAGGGCCATTTTTTAGAAGTTCTATGGGTAAAGTAGCCACTTTAACTCATGGGTTCCCAAACTTATTTAATCATAGATCTTCCCTAGATTCTTTGCCCCATGTAGGCATCTGTAGTCTCTAGGGGGTAGGGGTGGGGGAAGCTCTTGGCTTTAGTATTGGAAAAGTCTTGGTTTGAGTCCTGCATCTTACTAGTTGTGGTGAGCCTGTCCAAGAAGCAATTAACTTTGAGCCTGATTACCCATTCTGTAAAATGGAGCCCTTATCATACATATTTCACAAGGCAACTGTGAGAATGAAATGAGTTAATGAAAAAATGCTTTCTGAACTCCAAGGCCTGTGTGTGTACAAGATGACAGTGGTTCAGAGCCACACAGCTAACACAAGCTCCTATTTTGCATAAACTTGTTTGACTTTCAAGGAGGTCATATGCCAGTAAGAACAAGAAAGGGGTAAAGAGAAGTGCCACATAGTGGAAAAGGAGAGGGAAGGGGCATTTCTGGTGGATAAAGTCAATGATACTAGTATGTCATTTTTTTAACTTACTTTTTTGCACTATAGACATATACAACTTGTTCCCCAAACATGGAGTCTTGTAGCCCAGGTCTCACCTGAATGAGGATGAGGGAGTGGTGGGTGCAGGTGGGCTATTGACTATACCCCTGCATGCAGCCTATCTGCACATCCTGCCCACCTCCTGCACCCCAGCTTTTCCCTACTTCACTCATGGACATCGTCAGGCAAATTTTTCACCTACAAGGGACTGTGCATCTTCTACCAAGACTGTGGATGTGGTTGGAAGTCCAGAGAGTGTTGTGCTTTTACACAGCTTTCCAACATGCAGCTATGATTGGTACAAGATCTGGAATGATCTGAGGTTTCATCGAGTGATTGCCCTCAATTTCTTAGGCTTTGGCTTCAGTGACAAACCAAGGCCAGATCACCACTCTGTACTTGAACAGGCCAGCATCATGGACGCACTTTTGTGGCATCTGGGACTCCAGAACTGTAGGGTCAATCTTTTGTCTCATGATTATGGAGACATCATTGCTTAAGAGCTGTCCCAGAGGTCCAAGCAGAATCAATCTGGTTGGCTTGCCATAGTCTCTGTCTCTCAAATGGAGGTATATCTCCTGAGACTCACTGTCCTCTCCTTCTCCAAAAGCTTCTCAGAGATGGAGGCAGGCTGTCACCCATCCTCACATGATTGATGAACTTCTTCGTATTCTCTAGAGGTCTCACCAAAGTCTTTGGGCCCTACCCCTGACCCTCTGAGAGTGAGCAGCTATGGGACATGCAGGCAGGGATACGCAACAATGATGGGAACTCAGTTATCAACAGTCTCTTACAGTACATCAACCAAGGAGGAGTTGAGAAGACACTGGGTGAGAGTTCTTGCCTCTGTATCTATTTCTATTCATTTTTCCTATGGAACCTTGGATCTGGTGAATCTCTAGCCAGAGTTTATGGACTGTACAGGAAGACGCTACTGTGGTCCACAGTGTCGATTCTGAATGACCACATTAGCCACTACCCACAGCTAGAGGATCCCAAAGGCTTCTTGAATGAAACATAGGCTTCATCAACTCCTGAGCTGAAAAGAAGAGCTTTCCTGTATTAGCACCCCAACCCCCATATCTGTTGTATATTCCATTTAGGAAGAAATGCCCCGAGGAGGTCCTGACCACCAAATACTATTATCTCACAAAAGTCTACCTGACTTCTGTTGGTGAACAGAATATAGTAAAAAGCTAGCAGAAGGTCCAACTAAGGGCGACCTAATAGTCCACCTCCTATTCCTTTGACATCTGATTGAATGTATGGACTTGCCTTTGTGTTATTAGGAAATTCTGATGCACACTACTACTCACTGACACAGAAACACAGACATCCTCCTGCATAAAAGTCTTTTAACACTTCAAAAAAAAGAAAATACTATATGTCAGACCTGGTTAAATGTCATTCTTTCTCTCATCAATAATAAAATGTTTCATTGTAATAAACAGCATTAGAGATCTTGCTATTATAACCATGTCTTTCTTTCCAAGCTACAAGGGAGATTTCATGCTTGGAACCATAAGTCTAGCCATAAGGTCTGACTGTTAAAGGAAACTGCTCTGTTCCTTTACAAAGTCTATTGACAGAAATGTGTATTTGTTGTTCCCTAGGACACTTCAATAGACAACCACCATCGTATGCACGCTTCAAAGGAAAGCCACAATGAGAAATCTCAGCAAACCTCCAGAAGGGCCTTCGGGCATGCCCAGATTAATCATTCTTGGCTCCTGAGTGACAAATCCCACGTTACATTCTATGGCAACGCTTTCCCCAATAGGAAGGCAAATATCAGCGGTAAGAAGCCAAATGTCTTGTTTGTTAATCTGGATAAGCCTAACCATGCAGAGTTCATTGGAGAACACTGAGGCAGGCTGAGTGTTACTTCCTCATGCCACTCACCTTAGAAAATAACAGCCAAAGTTCAGGTGGAGGTGGGAATGAGACTGACAAGCTCTTCTTTGCCTAGCACTCAACTACACACATTCTATAATCAGACTGCCTAGGTTCAAATTACCCTCCTCTTCTAGCTTTGATCTTGGATACGTTATTTAATCTTGCTGAGGCTTGGTTTCCGCATCGGCAGAATACCTCCATAAGTCTACTGTGAGAATTGAGTTAATGCATGCAGAATACTTTGCACAATTCTTGTCCCATATTTAGCACTCAATATATGAGTATATCAACTATTATTGTTACCATTCTCTCCATCACCTCACTCAGCCAGCAAGAACCCAACCAGATAATAAGACTAGGGCTCCCCAAACCTGCTTCATCCAAAGCCATGGCTGTCTCAGCACCTCAGCACTCTCTTTGCCTCTCTTTCCATTAACCCCAAAATTATAAAAGTCAACTGTCCCTCCCCATACCTGCAACTAATAAGTTCTCATGCCCATCCTGTTTCTACAGACAAACAAGGGAATATGAAACTCCACAAGGGCAGAAGCAGCCACTTGTTACAGGAGCCGCCTGCTGAAAGATGCCTTTTCCCTCCTGTAGCATCTGCCACTGACTCAGAAAAGCACACAGCTGGGGAATTGAAGATGAAAAAGGTTGTGTGTGTGTGTGTGTGTGTGTGTGTGTGTGTGTGTGTGTATCTGTGCACACACGCATTTAAAAGATTAATCTCAATTTAGGAATGAGGTGATTCAAAAGGATGTCTCAAACAGAACCGGCCTTACTTCTGAGTTCTCCATGTGGAGTTGGAATACAGCTGTAGTAATTTACGAAATGTTGAATATAGTGAAGTCCCAGTAATTTTAGATGCCCCGATTCTACCATGAAGTATATGATGGTACTGTATTCTCTAATGGCAACAGAATCCTCTGTTCTGTTAAGGGGTTGGGGGTTATCTATAAACAAGTAAGGACAGAACTTGAGTTTGTAAGCAACTGATCCACTTCAAACTGAAAATGCTGGAGATCTCAAATCCAGCAACGCTTTTGCTTAATTGAGGGTCTGTCCCCCTTTGAAAATGTAGGGTAAATTTTGCAGACTTATCAACCCCTTATCAGAAGTCAAGTACACCATCTTCCTTAAAAATGTCCTTAGCTGTCTCTGGCCTGGTCCTGCCTTGCAATTCTGTGGGGGTCTTTGGTAGTTTGGAGGCACCTGTGCTGAGTGGGAACCAGCAGGGGCTCCGGAATGCTCTGCCCCAAAGCAGCTGTGTGAACTTAAGCAGGTTGCTCACCCCTGAGCTTTAGCGACCTCAACTGTGTGCATGGATAATAATGCCAACCTCACAGGGCTATTGGAAGGAAGAAAGGAAATGATGTGTTTTGGTGAAAGTATCTTGTGTCCCACTGGGAACTACAGCAATGCTATTTAATTGTGGGCATCCGTGTCATCTGAAGTGGCCCTGGAGGAGCCATGGGCACTCCAGGCTGTTCTCATGCTAACGATGGAGGCTGTTTTCAGCCTGCTCAGGATTTTCTCAGATTCCCTGTGTCTAAGCTGATCGTAACATTTCCAACCACCCAAGAAGAGCATCTGTCTTCTCAGGTTCCTCTGGGCCAGCAGGCATGACCTGCCAGACCCGTGCAGGCCTGAGGAAAGCCCCCAATCTCACACCCCAGGCCAGCCCAGAACTGGACAAGGTTCAGAAGACAGGAGTCCCTCACCTCAACCCATGTATATGGTTTAGCAGAGGAAAGCAATATTTTCCACTATATTAAAACTCTGTAAATTTTTAATTAGAATAAAGAAATTAATGTTTGGCTTATTAGCCATGCCTCACACAAATCATTTGAGTTTCCACGTAGAGTTCTCAATGCAAACCTTGTCACACAAAACGTACAAGGTCAGTATTCAGAAAAGGGCAGTTGGTGGGCAGCTGGCACCTGGGCAGTGAAGGTCTCCAGGAACACTAAGATCCTATGTGCATGCATTTGGTTAATCATTTTCTTACTATCTCAAAATTATAAATATTACTCTGTATATATTTGGTTGAATTTCCTTCCTCATTCAACTCTAAACATGTAGGATGCCTATGTGTGTTTCTGATCATTTTTTTTCTTTTTGAACATTAAAAAAGTGAGGAACGTTTTCATTTTTCCTTCTGTGAAAATGAACTCCCTGAAACCCAGTGTGAATATACATTTCATAGAGCCAAGTTCACATGTTAAAAGCTGCAAACCTCCTGACCAGGTAGCTCAGTTGGTTGGAGCTTCATGCCATATACCAAAGACTGTGGGTTCAATTCCCAGTCAGGGCACATACCTAGTTTGCAGGTTCCATCCCCAGTCAGGGTGTGTACATGAGGCAGCCAATCAATGTTCTCTCTCACATCTCTTTCTCTCTTTCTCTCTCTCCCCCTCTTCCCTTTCCTCTCTCTAAAATCAATAAATATATCCCCTGGTGAGAATTTTTTAAAAAAAATTTTAAAGCTGCAAACGAAAAGGATAATTTTTCTGCAACTTCTGAATAATTGGAGACAGGAGGCTCTAAGTACTGTCCCTAGTGTCTCCGTCTCTGTACACACACACACACACATTTTGGGGGTTTTTTAGACACAAAAACTGGGCTAAAGTTGCAGCTGATTCTGACACACAGTGGTTCTTTTTAACTAGCTCATATTATAGAAGTGTGGAGATACATAAATATTACACTAATGGCGAGATGGGATATTAAACCCCAATGAGAGAAGAGTCTACTCTCAAAAAAAATATCATAGACAAAAACCTAATTCTGAACACTATTGTAACTATGTGTCATTAGCTCATTTAATCCTCATGGCAATCTACCTACCTCTTTTGAGGTAGGTTAGTATGATTACTCTAATTTTCCAGAGGAAGAAATTGAAGCTTAGAGAGGTTGCATACGGTAAGCAAACACAAGTATGTATTCCTCTTTTCTGCTTGTTCTTACCTAAAAGATTGTATAGTCAATGTTCTTATCCTTGATTTTCTTCTATAACATTATGCCGAGATTTCTCCCCCTCCATACATAGAAATCTCAGCTATACCATTTCAATCAGGCTCAGTTTCCCTAGCTGTGAGAGAAAGAAAGACAATATTTCCTCTCAAAGGTTCTTGAACTGGTCACATTTATACCTCTCAGAAGAATCAGAGGCTGGATGAACAGGCAGAGAGAGCTGAGTTCCCACCTAGTCAGATACCTGGTCCCAGGTTGGTTAGCTTTACTTCTCAGCCACGGGTACTGAAGCTACACTCAGCAGCACTTAATGCTAGAGATAAAATAAGATTCCATGTCACTTGTCCCCTGTAGGCAGCAGGGTTTGAATTGGTTGTGTTTTGTTTTTATATTTTCCCCAGGATTCAAAGGCTTTGAAATTACCTCCTGTCTCAGAAGAACCACCCAGAGCCCTGGATACCCTGAGGAGTCGATGTAAAGCCCGTGAGCCCCCAGCAGAGCTCCTCATCTCCCCAGTGGAGATTCATTTACACACCCAACACCCCTCAAAAGAGAAAGCACACAGAAGAGGTATGTCCCCTGGTCTGCCAGGGAGGACTGAAATGTGGGTCCTGCTAATACAGCCCTCTCCTATATCATGGCTGACCCTCCCCAGGGTCATCCCCTTCAAAGAATGTTTTTCAAAATGGAAAAAAGGTAAAATCTAGTAGTAGGTCTCTTCTGGTCATAGTTCATTCAGTTTTTAAAGTATCTATTGAGTCCTTCATTAAGCAGTGCATTTTGCAAAGCTGAGGAAGAGAAAGCAAGACAAACATACATATAAATAAGTCTGATGCACTGCAGATGCTATAAAGCTACAAGAATTTTCAGGCAGCTTACAAAAAATGAATATAATACAAACTAAAAATTGAAAATAAAAGAAAAAAGAGAGAAATTTTGGACTTCAAGTCAAGATGGAGGTGTAGGTAAACACAGCTTGCCTCCTTGCACAACCACAGCAAAAATTACAACTAAATTATAAAATAACTATCACCCAGAATCATTAGAAAATTGAGCTGTGTGGAAGTCCAGCAACCAAGGAATTAAATAAGTCACATTCACCCAGATGGGTAGGAGGGGCAGAGACACAGAGACACGGGGACATGGAATTGGTGGTCCCACACCTATGTTTGGTGGATAAAAATTGGGAGGGAATCTCAGGAGTGAAGGATCCCAGTCCCACACCAGACCACTCAGCTCAGTGTTCCAGTGCCAGAAAGATAAGCCCTTATAAGTTCTGACTGCAAAAACCAGTGGGGACTGGGATGAAAGAAGAAACTGCAGGATTCTCAAGCATCTCCTCTCAAAGGGTCTGCAACGGTTAGCAAAATTATGCTAATGGTTTTGCAGGAAGGAATGAGTGAAGCAGGGTAAGCAGGCTAAGCAGGTTTGGGATTGGTTAGTTTGAGTAGTTTTGATGGGTTCTGGGCATAAGGGCCATCCCTCATTGTCTGGTACCTGGCCCTGGGATGCCTAAGGCAGGTAGATAGTGGCCTGGGGGTATAAGAGCTCCATAAACAGGGTCACTTTGGGTTAGGGACTCTGGATTGGTTGGTTTGCATATAGAAGGCATGCTCACAGGTGGTCCTTTACTACCTCTAGGAATCAGCCAGCCCTGGGAGGAACAGTCTCACCAGTAAGAACCCAGATGTCAAAATATCAGAATAAAAAGACCTACTTAATACATATAAAAATACACATTACTGGGATTGGGTTAAATCCTGATTATTTATTATGATAATCCTGGCAAGACGGTCATGAAGACCACCAGGCCGATCATGAACCAGATTCTGAAAGCTGTTAGACACACTCAGCTTGCCAGCACACTGCCGAGTGAAAAATAGGAATAAAGTACAGAGAAAGTGAGCCCACTGAGTTCTTACTGCTTTTGTGTGTCAGTGAAAACTCCTTCAGTAACAAGTTCCAGAGACTTAACTCAAACTGTTTTAAGCAAAAAAGAAATGTAACTGGGTAGTGCCAGGATGAGAAAACCTCAGGCTCAGTTGGATCCAGGCCTCAGAAATTGTCATCTGGGCATTATTTGTCTAACTCCTTCAGCTGTGTTGGCCTTTCCTCTCAAGCAAGCTGTCACCTGCGGTGGTCAAGATGGCCTCCCACAATGCCATGCTAACCACCTACCTGTGAATCCCAGTCAAAAGGCTATGCCTCTAACAGGGGTGTCCAATCTTTTGGTGTCTCTGGGCCACACATTAAATACATTGCAACACATAATCACAAAAATCTCATAATGTTTTAAGTAAATTTACAATTTTGTGTTGGCCCACATTCATAGTCATCCTGAGCCTATGTGGCCTGCAGGCCACAGGTTGGACATCCCTACAAGATCTTGCAAAAGTACTAGAATTGCTTCTGATTGAGTTACATGCCCACCGTGGACTCAATCACTGTGGCTAAGGCTATAACGTGCTCTCATTAGCCAGGCTTCAACCCCAGGCCCATCCACAGCTCCACCCAAACCACATGGTGCAAGCAGGAAAAAGATGGGTCCCCCATAAAAGAGGCAAGTGGCAAAAACCACAGACATTTTATACAACTTGGCTTTCTTTTTGTCTCCCAGGTGCTCCATGTACTGAGTCAGGACCAGAAACAGAAGAAGAGGCCAGTCCTTTGGGGAGGCCTCCCCTGAAGCACGCGTCCTTAGAAAGGCTGGGGGAGTTAACAGTGCATCTCCCTGTGGACACGAGCAGAGACATGCTCTCACCTCAAGGTAGCTACTCCCACTCTCCAGCATCCCACAGGAATCTCACCTCAAAGGGAAGCAAGGCAAGATACACAAGGGTCCTCAGCCATGGAAAAGGAGGCTGGAAGGGAGGTGAGCTCCTCTCTGGCCACGTGAAGATGGCTTTTGTTCAGGCAGCAGCTGCCATAACCAACATGCTGCAGTAAAGCCATCTTAGTGTCTAGCTTGCAAGTTACTCATTAGATCATCCCCTGCTAATATTCTCTGGTTGCAGAAGTAAAACAGCCCCAAACTGATTAAAAGTTTGCTGCATGCTCTATAGTTTATTCCATGATTTTAGCCAATAAAATTTTATTTCTAAACTGTTTAGGAATATGTTTCTTCATTAAAATGTCCATAATATCAATAATAAAAATCTTCACTCTGATCTTCCAATACATCATATGGACATTTGAAATTGCACCCGTGGGTGTGTGTCTGTATGAGTTGGATAGGTTGGCAGTAACAGGCCATATTTAAAAAGCTCCTTGTTCTCAGAAAACTGAACCTCCTTTCCAAAGAGCAAGTGCAAGATGTCAGTATCACAAGTGTTAGGTGATCTCTGACTAGTGGCAATCAGAAGATGCCAAAGGTGTGCATTAATATTTAAGAAGTTCTTCCTCTGCGCCAGGCACTATCCTTAAGTTTTAACACGTGGTATCTCATTTCTTCCTAACATCAACCCTACCCTCACTTCCCAGATTAGAAAACTGGAGCCCTGAGAGACAAGTCATTTGTTCGAGGTCACACAACTGTAAGTGGCCCAACTGGGATTGGAGCTCAAGCCTCCTGGTGCCAGGATCTGTGCTGTTCTTACTCCTTACGCTGCACTGCCTTTTAGCATAAACGAAACACTGGACCCAGGTCAGGACCTTCATGAAACATTTTGGTTTTGAGAATTTCTTCTAATTATTGTGGCAAGGACTTTTTTACTCTATCTGTTAAGTGAAAATTAATCATCCTAAAGACTGTAAAGTTTCCTTTAAAAAAAAAACAGACTTCCAGCCAAGATGGAGACATAGGTAGATACACTGTGCCTTCTCACGCAACCAAAAGAAGGACAACAAGAAATTAAAAACAAAAAACAACCAGAACTGCCAAAAATCAAACTATATGGAAATCTGACAACCAAGGAGTTAAAGAAGAAACATTCATCCAGACCAGTTGAAGGGCAGAAATGGGCAGCTGGGTGGAGAGGACTCACGGCAAGGCAGCGGCTGGCAGAGAGGTTGGTCCCACATTTGCATGTGGATAAACTGGGAGGGGCAACCCAGGGTCCCAGGGTGGGAAATAAAGCCTTAAAACCTCTGACCGAAAAAACCTGTGAGAGTTGTGGTGTCAGGAGAAACTCCCAACCTCATAGGAGAGTTTGTTGGCAAGATCCACAGGGTTCTAGAATTTACACAAACTCACCCATCTGGGAGTCAGCACCAGAAGGGCCCAGTTTGATTGTGGGTAGCTGGGAAAGTGACTGAAAGCCAGCAGAGAGCAGAGCAAGTGGCATATATCCCTCTCGGACCCCTCCTCCACATACAACGGTCACAACGCAACGACCTGGGTTGCCCCACCCTGATGACCACCTAAAGCTCCGCCCCTTACTATGTAAGGGGCACACTGAGACAAAAAAAAAAGTGGCCCAAATGAAAGAACAGATTAAAGATCCAGAAAAAATGTAACTAAGCAATAAAGAAATAGCCAACCTATCAGATGCACAGTTCAAAACATTGGTCATCAGGAAGCTCACAGAATTGGTTGAGTATGGTCACAAAGTAGAGGAAAAAATGAAGGCTATGAAAACTGAAATAAAGGAAAATGTACAGGGAACCAACAGTGACAGGAAGGAAACTGGGACTTAAATTAATGGTTTAGAGCAGAAGGAAAAAAGAAACATTGAAACAGAACAGAATGAAGAAACAAGAATTCAAAAAAATGAGGAGAGGCTTAGGAACCTCCAGGACATCTTTAAACATTCCAACATTGGAATCATAGGAGTGCCAGAGGGAGAAGGAGAAGAACAAGAAATTGAAACCTTATTTTTAAAATGATGAAGGAGAACTTCCCCAATCTGGCAAAGGAAATAGACTTCTGGGAAGCCCAGAAAGCTCAGAAAGTCCCAAAGAAGTTGGACCCAAGGAAGCACACACCAAGGCACATCAAAATTACATTAGCCAAGATTAAAGATAAGGAGAGAATCTTAAAAGCAGCAAGAGAAAAGGAGACAGTTACCTACAAAGGAGTTCCCATAAGACTTCCAGCTGATTTCTCAAAAGAAACCTTGTAGGCAAGAAGGGGCTGGAAAGACATATTCAAAGTCATGAAAGGTGAGCACTACATCCAAGATTACTCTATCCAGCAAAGGTTTCATTTAGCATGGAAGGGCAGATAAAGTGCTTCCCAGATAAGGTCAAGTTAAAGGAGTTCATCATCACCCAGCCTTTATTATATGAAATGTTAGAGGGGCTTACTAAGAAAAAGAAGACCAAGACTATGAATAGTAAAATGACAACAAACTCACAACTATTAATAACCAAACCTAAAAAATACAAAAACAAAAATGAACTAAGCAAACAACTAGAACATGAACAGAATCACAGAAATGGAGATCCCATGGAGGGTTATCAGCAGAGGAGTGGGAGAGGATAGAGGGGGGAAAGGTACAGGGAATAAGTAGCATAAATGGTAGGTAGAAAACAGACAGGGGGAGGTTAAGAATAGTATAGGAAATATAGAAGCCAAGGAACTTATATGTATGACCCCTGGACATGAACTAAAGGGCGGGAATGCAGGTGGGAGAAATAATGCAGGGTGGAGAGGAATAAAGGGGAGGAAATGGAACAACTGTAATAGCATAATCAATAAAATATATTTTTTAAAAAATAGCCCTGACCGGGGTGGCTCAGTGGATTGGGCATCATCCTGCAAACTGATAGGTGGCTGGCTCAATTCCCAGTCAGGGTACATACCTGGGTTGTGGACCACATCCCCAGTTGGGGGCATGCAAGGGGCAACCAATACATCAGTTTTTCTCTCCCTCTCCTTCTCTCTCCTTTCCCCTCTCTCTAAAAATAAATAAAATCTTTTTTTAAAAACTCAAATATGGACAAGGATCACTGTCTGCAAACAGGTAAGGAAGGAGCTTTCAACCTGTGGGCCATGACATCAGCTGCACAGCCTGAGCCACTGAGATCAATGGCAACAGCAGTGAATTTTGTCTTGGGCTTTACGCCCCTTGCGCTTCCCTCCACTTGTTTGGAGCTGCTGTGTCCACCAGGGACCGAGAATCTTGAGCTTGTCCATTCTCTGCCACCCAACCAGGGAGAAGCTAGTCTAAAAAGTCTGTGATACTCTGTTGTTAGTTCAGTACATGACCCAACCTAGTAGCAGATACATCAAGAGTCCAAGGAGGCAAGATTTTCATGGCAACCTTTCTCTCACAGAGGTCCCAGGGCAAGGGTGCTTAGAGTTGGTAAGTGGGACTGTCCCGTTGCCTCAGGGTTTGCACATATACACTTACTCACTGAGCCCTGTATTATTTCACCTCTGATGTCATTAAAATAAGCTAGGTTTTATTTATGCCTGTATACACACACATATATTATTGTTGAACCATCCGAGAGTAAGTTGTGGACCTTGTACACTTTATCCCTTTGCAGCACATTTCTCTTAAGAGCAAGGACATTTTCTTTGATAATCACAATACAATGATCACAGTCAAGAAAATTAACATGTAATACTGTTTTCTAACACATACTCCTTATTTAAATTGCCCTAATTATACCAATAATGTTTCTTATAGTACCTTTTTCCCCCATCAATTCAGGGTTCAACTCAGGATCATGGATTGTATTTAGATCTTACTTCTTTTTAGACTCTTTTAATCTAAAACATTTCCTCAACTTATTTTTGATGACATTGACTTTTGGGGGGTGGGGACAGTGACTTTAAAAAAAGACCCATTTACTAGCTCACACTTCTATAGATCTGGGCATGGTATATCTAGGTTCTTCGCTCAGAGTCTCACAGGGCCAAAATCAAGGTGTCAGCCCACTGCATTCTCATCTAGATCTTGGAGTTTTCTTCCAAGATCATTGACATTGACATTTTTGAAGAGGATAGACTAGTCACTTTATAGAATTAACTTTAATTCAGATGTGTCTGTTTCCTTATGATTAGATTCTGATCAAAAACATTTTTTGGCAACAATAGAAGGGGATGTTGTATCCTTCTCAGTGCATCGCACCAAGGGACACAAAATATTCTTTTATAATTATTTCATTTGTTATATCTCATCCCATTATAAGTGATGTTAAATTTTATTATTTGGTTAAAGGTGGCTGGATTTCTCCTTTGTAAAGATAACTTTTTTTTCCTTTGTAATAAACAAGAAGCTTGTGATTCTTTGAGACCATGTGGGAAGCCAACTTTATACACAAACATCAACAGGGTGTTAACATGAAATAAAAACCACTCTCTCTCCATGAGATTAAGACCAAGTCTCAATCACTTAGATTATTGGGTTTCACCTCTCTGGAGCTGTCCCTGCTAGTTTTGAGAAAGAGAAAGAGAGAACAGAGGTGGAGCATCATCATCAATCCTATTACCCTCTAACCACCGTCTGGAGGGCGCTACTTTGTACTTTATGACCTTGAGGAGCCATGTGATCATTGGTTCTGCTTAGGGAAAGTGCTTTGTGGTTGGAACTCTGTGGCCAATGATCCCAGGAGCTCCAAAGCTGAGGTTCCTCTAGTAAGAACCTTCAGACTCAGGGCTAGAAGGACTCTGCAGCCTGTCTGGTCTTTCTTCTGTATCAGGAGCCCATCAATAGAATGAGAATAACAACAACCACAGCTCAGTTCCTCCCAGTTCTTGGAGTTCTCCCCCAACTGAAGAAAGGACACTGTTTTAGCCAAGAGGAATTTCGCCTTGGCCAAGGGAGTTACCTGGCTCCTTAGCAGGGCTGGAAAGAGGGACCAACTAGAGAGTAAGTGGAATAAGCCATCAACCAAGTTAGAAGTTGCTTCTCCTTCTTGCTGATTCAAAAGTTCCCCCAGTCATGCTTTTTCTCCTTTTGCTTTTGAAGGTGCTGATGCCCCACTTCAGAATGTGACCCCACCACTGTCCCTGACTGAAGGAAGAAAAAGTCCAGAGGGCCAGAGGAGCCTAGACGGCCTCCAGACATCAAGCCATAGCTGCCCTGCAGGCCCCCCAAATGTGAGCCAGTCCAGAGCCACACTCCCAGCAGAAGGACAAGGTAATCACTCTGCAGGGAGGTGCCTGGATGCCCCCACCTTGGCTTGTCTGTGGCTTCATGCTCATTTTAACCATCTTCCAGGGCCATGAGGTACCCATGATGTAAGCTGTCAGAAAGCCGCCCCATTGAGAAGGGGAAATCAGTAGTGTTTCCAAAATGTCAGGGGAATTAACGTTCACCATGCATATTCCCAAAGAGTCAGTACATGTTTTAAGGGCTTGCTGCACCAACACACATTGCCAAGCTGTTCTGTGCTTTCCTCACTGCTGGCAGCAACACGTGATGACACAGCTCCCTTCGCTCCCTGTGCTCCTCAGGAGACACGCTACTGCATTTACCAGGCAGACTCAACACCCAGCCATAACCCTCCAGGGCCAGGGAGCCTGGCGACGTGAGCAATGGGAAGTCATCCTGCAGCCCAGGGCAGAGCCTGTGACCTGTTCACAGAGAAAGAAGGACTCCCAATTTCTACTGAAGGGTGAGGTAGAGCAAGGCCACACCCTCTATGACTTAGTTCTTACCCTTAAGAGCTTAGAGTCTAGGAGACTAAGATGCTTATACAAGAGCAATGATGCAAAGACAGTATAGTAACAGCTTCCATGAGGGCTTTGATCTAAAAGCAGCTCATAAAATTGCTTAGAGTCCAAATTGCCTCTGAAAATCCCATTGGGAGGTACCATGCTGGGGACAGACAAACCATTTTCTAGAAATTGCAGCTCAGCCAGCTATCCCTCCCTCTTCAGAGCCCTGGGCTGCTTTCTCTGGTTGAGCACCAGATGAAGGAGAAGGGGTTGTTTGGGCGCCAGACAATGTGAAAAAAGTATCTGTTAACAGCAGAATCACACCCAGGGCTGAAAGAAACACTGTGAGAGGCATGTGAGAACTGAGAGGCACCAAGGAGACAACAGATACCACGTTTTTCATTTTCATCTCATGCTCACCCAGAGACAGAGGCCTCGCTGTTTAAATCAATCTCTCTCTCAATCTCTCCCTCTCTCTCCCCAAACACCCCCTCCAAGCATGTATACTTGAAGCCCTGTAAGCATAAATTAAATACATAGATCCACAATTAAACACATAACTTCATTGTGTTTACAGCTTCTCTGTTTAAGGCTGAAATAGTCAAAATTAAATCCTCTCCCCCACACCTCTCTCTGTTTTCCTCCAAAGTCATCATTGTCACTTACAACCATTTCAGAGAGAGAACCTTTCTTTTACAATCCCCTCCCTTTTATATTTGCATGCACTGATGCTTTCTTAGTTTTGATACAAAGGAACCAAATGTTGGCTACCACATGACAGCACCAAGGGCATTCCTAGGAGGGTGTACAGTCCAAGGCACATCACACCACACACACACACACACACACTCTCTCTCTCTCTCTCTCTCTTACTGAGCCATCCTGATAAAGAGAGAATCTGATTAAAATGAATGCCAGAGCCGTGGTTGTGACAAGAGTACAGCCCGAAACCCCAAGTGTATAGGTTGGGTGTGCATTAGTGAAGGTGTGTGGGAGGACACATGCATTGATATGCCTGTGTTGGTGTGTGTGTGTGCTTGTGTACGTTCATGCACACCTATGTATGCATGTGTGTGATTATGCAGGAATGCATGTATGTCTGCAAACAAGGTGCACACATCAGTGTAGGTGTTCCTGTCCATATGTGGTACACGTGCATGTGTGCACACTTGCCTTGTCAGTGTTCATATGTTCGTGCATATAAGTATGTGTGCACATCTCTGTAAATGTGTGTTTTCTTGTGTACATGTCATGCTTCTGTGTGTTCGTGTATCTGTTTGTGTACTTATAAATGTCTCATTCGCTGGTGGCCAACTCTACTCCTGATCCCTTCACCTTAGAGATGGGGAAGGTGGGGGCAAACAAGAACTTTCAATCTTTCTAAGCAACTGAGGGAAATATGGCTTCCTTTTCTGCCCCAGCCTGAGCCCCCTGGAGTCACTAAGCAGGCTCATCATTTGACCCAGCAGGCATGGCTGTACAAGCCAAGCACTGCCTGAAGCAGAGGGAATGCAGAGGCCAGGCTCACCAAACCCTGTGCCGTGGCTAAGCTACACACAGCTACAAGAAGGGGCTCCCTTTCCTTCATACAAGGTGCCCCCTCGCCAGCCTAGGCTGGCCCCATGGGGCTGCTTGAGCCCAGAGGGGCCACCTTTTCCAGACTCTCACAAAGTCATGGTATCAGCCGGTGGCAGGTCCACTCTGTTCATCCTACCTTTACCTCCAGGGGGCAGGAACTAGACAAGGATCTTGCTCTGCCAAATCCCAGAAACAGAGCTGACCTTGTTCTCTGAACAGCCCCTGAGCACACCAGCATTTTTCCCAGAGATCTGGGGAGCACAGTCCTGCTTCAGCCTCCCTCCCTGCACTGGTGCTAACACTGCCCATGCTCGTGTTTATTTTCAAGAAGAGTCCAGAGACTTCTCACTGGGACACTTCTTGCTGGGTCCAAATGGAGGAAATGTCTGTCTGTCCCTCCCAGGGCCCACCCAAACCGATAAGCTTCTGCCGAGTGAAGGTAAAATGATATATCCCAAGTCAGCCTCATTTTCATAAGGAAAGATTTTTACCTGCAGCTTCCAAAACTACTCAGCAGCAGAGACATCATTAAAAACAGACGCAAGTCAGCCAGTTTCTCCCCTCTCGCTGACACAGAGGTGCTTCTGTAGCTCAGACATAATAACCCAATGTTTGCATAACAAGTTTACTCTTGCTAGAGCATCTGGAGAGAGAAGTTCCCGTGGAACGGCTTGGAGGAGGTCTAATGGGCCGTGCTGATGCCTTGATGAGAATGATAAAGCCCTTTTGGTATTTGCCCAAACTAAACATCACCTTTTCTCTTCTTTCCAAGCACCCTCCTGAGGTAGAGATGGCTAATTGGTAATCCAATCAGGTATCCTTGTTATGTGTGTTGATTCATTGCCGTGAATCATCTGGCTCCTGACAGATATCAAGGCAGTTTCCAAAATCCCTTCTGGCACGTTAACGTTTTGGAAAGGAGATGCTGGCTCCGTGCAGCAGCCATTTTGCAAAGGGGAAAGAAGTGAAGTCAGAGGGTGATGAGTGTCAGCCACCCAGGAACCATCAGATGTGTGTGCATGAGTAGTACAGCCAGCAGGCCTCTTGCTGAGGGAGATTAAAGTCTGCGCTCACTTGGTGGGTTATGTCACAACCGGCTTAATGAAAAGAGCATGGATTCAGAGCCGAGAGATTTGAGGAGCCCTAGCTTGTCCTCTATGTCATCAGATGACTTTGGGTCAGTCCCTCCCAGTGTCCAAGGTTCTCCATTCCATCTGAAATGAGAGGGTCGACTCCTCCACTGACAGAAGTTGGAAAATTCCTTGACTATTATTTCTGTGTTGTTCATGTTGTGTCTGTTTTTGTTGAACTAGCCACCTGATACATGGTTTCCAGAAACCAGACTGCATTTGGTTCCAAATTCAGTGTTAAAGAACTCCCACCACTGCTTGGGTTGTGCTATGATATGAGTACAAAAATAACTTGGTTCTGACTTGGCGGAAGCAGGAGTTAGACAGGTGGAGGGCACTGTCCTCGTGACACAGCTGGTACAACAGCTGGAAGGCAAATATGATTCTGCCCACCTGCTGCACATTTGTACACTCTGTTCCAGGAGAAATAGCTCCCCTTTTGGCAAAACAAGAGTCAGAAGTATAAAAGGAATATTTAAGTTAAATATTTTGTTTTGCTGTCACATGTTCAATACCATGTTTCACTCACTTTGGTATCCCCAACCCCTACCACAGCACCTGATGCATACATAACAGAATCACAATAAATGTTGACTTAAATATCTTGCAATATTTTTTATACACAAAGAGAGAGAAATGAAATTTATGCTAAATAAATGGAGGTTGGCCTGCCATCTTGTACCAGTCCCATGAACGATAATCCTACTTGCTTCTCAAACCTAAAAGTATTCACTGTGAGCTTGTTGAATGAATTAATGAATGAATTAATGAGTGAGTGAGTGAATCAGTCAGTCACTGGCCTCTCTCTAGCCTCTCCTCCATATACAGCTGGTAGACTTTCTGTACTAATGTGATTGAATGGTGCCCTGGAATATGAGGCAGGAACTTAAACCCACAACTCCCTACAAGGGTCCAAAGAACAGATCTAGCTTTCTAAGAATCTCTTTTAAACTGTTAATGGGAAAAGTTTGTTGTTTGTCTTGTTTTTCTTTGCTTTGTTTTGAGAAGCAGTATACTGAAAAAAAATTTAATTCTTGCAAAGGATTTGCTCCAACCACACCAAACTCTTTGCAGTTAAATTTGTTCAAATCCATCTTGATCACCATTCTGACCTACCTGTCCAATCCAATCTCCCACTACATTCAGGCACACCCTTTTCTCTTTCCTTTGATGGCCTAAACATTCAGTCTTCTTCCTCTTATCTCCCAGTCTCTGCCTAAATTCCCCCAAATATTTAGAATATGTTTAAGTTCCAGGGGAAGGCTTATCTTTTCTGGGACATTTCCCTTAATAAATCCACCTCATCTCATAGAACTGCCTGGACATAGCCTCAGATTCTCCCTCCCTCTCACTCCCAGTTTTGTGATCACTGTATTTATCCTCATCTGTTTTCTGTTTAGCTCCCAAGTGTATGAGTCTTAGAGAACCTCTTATTCTTATCATATGTTCAAGACATGCTTGTTGATTGACTGAATACCCCAGGTGCCACAAGGAAAATGCTTTTGGAATCATAGTTGGTTGGGGTTTTTTTTTAATTAAAAAAAAATCCTGAGTAAAAGAGTAAATATGATCTGTCTTTTTTTCTGAGACTTTCAGACTTTGTCAACATCTATTTGGAAATAAATTCTTAGGCAATTAGATCATGATATCTTGCTTTCAGACAGAAAAGAAAAATGAATATAAACCTTCAGAGAAAAAAAGATGTGAGGACTAGAGATGGAATTTGACCCTCTTAGTCATGTTGGGGTATTTTAACACTTAGAAAATTCAAAGGCTTAAGAAAGGAAAAGTTAACTTGAAAGGATACAAGTCAAAACATTGGATGTGATCTCTAAATTGCTTATTCTTTATTTAAGTCCTTCATCTATTCTCCTCATTGCAATGGCAGCTATAGAAGTTTTTTTCAAAAGTTCTTTTATTCAGAAATTTTTTACCACAAGAAGTTCAAGGATATCTGTGCCAATGATTTAGGACTTTAGGTCCCATGTAAATTTAAATTCCTGATCTCTTTCAGAGTTTCCAATTAGCACTTGTTCTTGTCCTAGATGAATTTTCACCTCCAAAACATGTTTTGTTTTTGGTAATTTAATTAGCATCCTTCTGTCTTCCAAATCTTGGTGTGGTGATTTTAAAATACCACAGTGGTGCCCTGGCCAGTATGGCTCAGTTGGTTAGAGAGTCATCCCATAAACTGAAAGGTCATGGGTTTGATCCCTGGTCAAGGCACCCGGCTAGACTGCAGTTCCAGTCCCCATTCAGGGCATGTGTGGGAGGCAACTGATCACTGCTTCTCTCTCACATCAGCGTTTCTCTCCCTTTTATCCCCTCTCTCTGAAATCAATAAGCATGTCCTTGGGTGAGGATTTAAAAGATGAAATAAAATAAATAAAATAAAGGAAAATAAAATACAGGGGTAGGCAAAAGTAGATTTACAGATGTATGTGAAACAATGTGTTCTTCTATGTATTTATTCATTATTGTATTATT
Source organism: Trachops cirrhosus (assembly GCA_028533065.1). Lineage (NCBI taxonomy): Eukaryota > Metazoa > Chordata > Mammalia > Chiroptera > Phyllostomidae > Trachops > Trachops cirrhosus. The sequence goes on along the minus strand of CM052541.1, from coordinate 24,248,417 downwards.
TATTATCATTAACCCTCTTTTGCCCATCCCTGTATGTCTACAAATCCTCTGACACTTATTCCTTCAAAACGGAGAGCTTAATTCTCCTCCTCTTGAGTGTGGGATGGACATAGCAGCTCCCTTCTAGTAAACATAGAATATAACAGATGTGACAGTGTGTGACTTCTGAGACTGGGCCATAAAAGGAACTTCCTCCTTGCTTTCCATCTTGAATTAATGATTCTGGGGAAAGCCAACCACCACGTCTATTATGCAGCCACTCAAGTAGTCTAATGGAGACGTCTGCATGGCAAGGAAATGAAGCCTCCTGCCGACAGCCAGGCTTGTGAGTGAGCTACTGTAAAATGCTCCTGCACCAGTGAAACCAAAACCTTCAGATGACTGCCTCCCTGGCTAACATGGGGACTACAGGCTCATAAGGGACTTTATTCCCGAATCACACACATAATCCACTCCCAGATTTCCACAGAAACTGTGTGAGATATAACAAAGGTTTGTTGTTTTAAGTCACTAGATTTGGGAGTAATTTGTTTTCAGTAATAGATGATATACTTGGCGTCATTCCCTGATGGTCTGCAATTTGGTAAACAAAAAGATAAAGGGTCCAAGAATATCCCATCTGGTCTCAAAACACTGATTATTTGGGGGGCAAACATATGCTTAGTGGTTGACTTTCTCTTTGTTCTCCCCATGTGTCATTTGTGATACTGTGGGTTATGGGGACGAGTGTGGTGGGATAGTTGACAGAGTATGATTTTCCTGGAGTAGTCTTTGTGAAGATGCTTCAGATTTAAAGGACAAGGTGTTTAGATGAGGCAGCATGAGGAAGAAGAGAGAATTCTACACTAAATTTTCGAAGTCTTGGCTCTACCACCACCAATTTCTGTGATCATGGGCAAATACTTTCTCTGCTTTGGAACTCAGCTTCCTCATATAGAAAAAGAGAAATGGGGTTTAGATCCACCCTCCCAGCATATGTCCCACAGAGCTCCAATTCCTCATAAGGGTAACAGGAATTACATAAAATAACAAAAGGTTCTGAGGCCAAAGAAGTTAAACAGATTCCTTACTGCAGGACTTCAGACAGCCTCTAATATGCTAACTTGAATTATGGTTCTTTGAGGTGAGGACAGCAATGTTTCCCAAACTTATTTGACCACTGAATACTTTATTGTTTTTAGTACAATATCATGTGGATCCGAACAGTTTGGGGAACACACTTTGGTAAATGCTCAACTAATGATTTCAAGATTCCTTCCAGCTATAAATGCAGCATGTTATTAAATAAACCCCTTTTCCAAGGAGACTCAGGAGGGCAGTTCTGCTGCCTAAGTCCTGGAGCAGAATCTCAGCCATTTGACAATTCCTGAACATTCTCATTTTTCTTTTCCAAACTTCAGTTCTGAATCAGCAGATTTGCTGCAGCAACTTTGTAAGCACCGAGTTCTCTGTAGTCACTTTGTTTCTTCTCACAATGCCTGGTGCTTTCTGTTCTGTGCTGAGCCTTGACCGATACACTCTCCTTGCAGAAATTGTGGGGCTAACTGGTCCATCCCATGCATCACAGGGTGGGCTGTCAAAGCTGTGATTGCCCCAGACTCCAGAGAGGAGCAGGGCTGTTTACGTCACCACAGTGAAACCAGCAGTCTCAGCAGCCCACACTGGACAGTGTTCCGATAGCCACCAGCTGAGAGCCACCAAAAAACTCTGGGGAGTCTCCTTTCCCATGACAAAAACCTCTCCTGATTTCTATAAGTGCAAAACGCCCCTACCTCATATGGCTGAAAATGTGGTGTCATTACCACTCTTTGCTTTTCAAAGAAGGAAAATGTCAAAAATAATAGTTTTCTCTGAATCCGCTAGAAATTTTTTTAAAGAAAAAGTCAACCTGAAGTGTTGAAGAATATTTCATTTCTTTTTATTTTTTGCATATGATGGCACTTATATTTTTTACAGAGTCTGGGAAGCCATGAATTCTGCCTCCCTTGGCATTTGTTCTGTTTTGGAAAACACTAGAGTTGAGAGGGAATGTAGGCATCACCTTCATCAGTGGTTAAGCAGAGGAAGCATTTTGTCAGACTCATCGAGAACATCAGTGGATAAAATGGATACAAGCAGAGCTCCCTGGTTGAAGTGGGGATGGTCTGACTGTCCTCCTAACTTCACAGCCCAGCTAATTCTTCCCCTCCTCAGTTGGGTCCTGGGGGGTAGAGATGGTATCTCATGAGCCACTAGAGCTATAGAGCACACTTTGAAAACCCTGTCATTTTATGGATATGGAAACTGAGGCCCAGCGAGGTACGGTGATTTGCTCAAAGTCACACATCTTTTATGGGGCAAATCTAAGGCTTGAACCCAGATATTCCTGCACAATATCACACTGCATCTCATCCCCCTTGTCCAGGTTTCCAGGCTTCAAGGAATAGCTGAAGTTCCACCTTCACTGTGATGCCCTACCTGACCACCTCAGCCCACATTGACTGCTACTTCCTTAGCATCTCACCAGGCACTCCCTCACTTCCTTGATCTTTCTCACTCTTTTTTTTCCTTTCCTCTCCTAGAGTCAAAATTCCTATAGATCCCCCCTCATCTATTCTAAATATCCTGGAGAACGTAGTAGGTACTCCCAGAACATTGTCTATAAATATGGATTGAAACCATGAGTAGCAGAGACTCATTGTTCCCCAAGATCCACTCTTTCATTATTCCTTTCCTACTAAAATGCCCCACCCTAACATTCAGCTGAACACATGGCAGCCCAGCTAGAAATTATATCTCCCAGCCTCCCTTACAAACAGGTATGGTCACATGACTAAGTTTTGAGTAATAAAATGTGAGTGGAAGTGACATGTGAAACTTCCAGGTCCTTTCCTTAAAAAGAAACTGCTCAGCCTCCTCCTTCTCTGTCCCCTTGGATTTGGTTGTGGTGGTGACACAGCTTCAACCATGGGAGACAGCAGTTCTCTATGAGCTGATGGAGCTGTTAGATAGAAAGAGCCACGATGCCCTGATAACTTCGTGGAGCAGAGCCACCCTGGTCTGCCCGCCTCTCTCTGCACTCTTAGTGAAAGAAATAGATCTTCATGTTTTGGAGCCTCTGTTTCTGCAGCTTACCATGTTCCTTAACTCCTAAAGCAACGATAATAAAGTCCGCCATCCTAGTTCACATTGCTTTGTGACAATCAAACCAGATCATACTTACAGTACATTTTGTAAAGAATTAATATAAAATTCCAATATAAAATATCATGGGCCTAAAAGAGGGAAGACCCATTACATGTGTCTTTGACTCCCTTGATAAAATGTACTGAACACCTACCAAGTGCAAGAGACAAGGAGGGGTTTAATATTGAGACTGAACACTCTCAGGCACTCTGCCACACTCGGCATCTCATCCCACCATCCCACCAATCCTATGACGTGGGTATTTTCATCCACGTATCATTGGTGAGGAAATGGAAACACAAGAAGGTTAACGCCCTTGCACACATTGATGACCCCAGGTGGGTGGCAGTGCTGGGATCTTTCCCTTGGCCTGTTTGTCCCACGGGCTCTTCTCTCCTCACCCCACACCCCAGGGCCCTCTCCGGGCCCTGTGGCTACTTCCCTTGGGGACCCCACAGTCCTTGTAAGAACAGATTCTCAAGGAACTAGTTCTACCACAAGGTGGAATAAAATGAGTGCTGTAATAGAAGCCTAAATAACACAAGTCAGGGGCATTCAAGGAAGGAGCCATTAACTCTAACCTAGGGGACTAGAATGGGTTTTTACAGAGAATCTCTATTTGCACTGACTTTTGAGAACTAGTAGAAGTGGATAAACAGAGATGAGGGAAAGACATAACCAACTGAGGGGACAGCATGAACAAAGGCAAAGAGATCGAATGAAGAGTATTCACAGGGGATGATGTGGGATGATGAGGAGCCTGGGGGAATGGGCTGGGGAGGGGCTTCATGGCAGGGGATGGGGCTGAAAGTCAGGCCAGGGCCAGACCAGGCAAGGCCTCCTGTGCCAGGATAGAGCTGAAATGCTGCTATTCAGGCAACAAGAACCACAGATATTTTAGGAGGGATGTCATACAACCCAACGTGTGTGCCAGCGGGAAGGGACAGGCAAGAGAAAAGGTCCAGCACTTAGGCTACTGCAGAATCACCCAGACAACAGCCGAGAGGACAGTGGACAGACGCAGGAGACACTGCAGGAGGAAGATCCCCAAGGCCACACACTGGACGTGGGGATCACCTAGCACTCTGAATTGGAGCAGCCAGAGATGAGCCTGTTTGTAGAGTCTCTTGACAAAATTGGCTACAATTCCCATCTCTAATTTTCTACTCAAATTACCTTTTCTGTTTTCACTTTCAGTTAAGAGGATTAGTTTAGGATGAGGGGGTGTGTGTCATGTATCTTAATTAAGATAAAACAACAATTAAGGCCCTTGAGCCCCAGTCACTCCCACAGGGCACAACCCTCTCCCGCAGGGCACTCAGCCCCAGCCGCCTCCCTCGTTTTAAGTCGAACTCCCACCAGCACACATGAAAAATAAATTCCAGTGTCATGCGCCTCTAAGCCTGTCAGTGATGCAGCGTGGCAGTTTTCTGGCTTATGTGCTTTTGGGGGAATGGTAGAGCTTCCTAGCAGAAAATTGTGGTAAATAATCAGAGTTCTAAGGAAAACCCTGATAGCAAATTTCTTGGAAGCTGTGAGTGAGGCAAAGGGCAAGGTGGAAGCCGTGATGGAGGGTGTTTGTATAACCCTCCTGTAGCCTCTCGCCCTGTCACACATGGAGGTTTCCCTTTCATGACTGTTTTAGCCTCTTTTCCATTCCAACCACTGAGCACTCAATTCTTTGAGGGAAAATTAACATTCATTATGCAATTTATCTCTCTCCTTTTAATCCAGAGTGTCTGTCTCCAAGGTCCCTTACTCAATAATTAATGTTTGTTCTCATTTCCCATTCTCCAGAGCATCTATTCTTGAACTGAAGGGTGAACAATTAACGCTAATTATGGCTTTTTTTCTCTCTCCAGTGTTGGTTCTCAGAATCCCAGGCTGCCGCACTCAGCCTAAGCTATGTGCATGCGTGTGGCTGCGTGTGTGCACACCGAGGTGGAAAAGCACCAAGGGGCAAGCTTTTCCAAGCCCCACCACACTTTAGCAAACCAATAAACCCGAACATTCATTGTTGGCAAACTCTCTGGTATAGTTATTATCAGTAATGAGACAGTGAGGCATAAATACATATATAAATGTGTTTGGAAATTAGTTTTAGTGGGTAGTTAGATGGAAGATCTAGAAATCTTTTCCAGTTTGTATGTTCCATGCTTTCCTGGAACTTTTCTTCCCTATTGCTATCACCTTGATATCTCACATGTCTCTCTTTCTCTCTCTCTCTTTCTCTCTCTCTCACACACACACCACCACCACCACCACCACCACCACCACCAAATTTCCTTCTAAAAACTATTCTTTCATTGCCAATCCACTCAGCTGACCTCTTTGTTATCTGTTACCTTCCCCTTAACTGTCTTCCCCTGGCCTGTCATCCTAATCCTCTTTGGCCATTAAAACCACATTGTTTTAACTAATGTTCATTTTGACTGACAAGGACAGCTAGGAGAATAATTCTCACCCACGGTGACTCTAAAAGATCACACAAAAAAATTCATCAGGGCTGTGCAAAAGCCTGTCTGTCTCTTTGGCTGCAATCAGAAGGGCTGGAATCCCTCATGTCTCCCCGGGTCCAAACCTTGTATCAGTGCTACGGCTGGAGGCTGGGGCCCCTCACGCACGCCTGTCATCCTGCCTTGCTGTGCACACTGGGCCCGCGACACATCTGCTGCTCCAATCTGGGCACCTCCTCACAGCACGTCAAGCGTTAACTGTTTCATGCTCTTGCTCCGTCAAAAGTTCCCCTCTCAGAAATTTAGCTTTGTGGTCCCTGCAGGGTTTCACCCTTAAACATCTTAAATAAAAATCCTCCAATGCTTTTTAAACCCTGTCAACCTTCTCTGCATGATACCATCTATGTGTTTATAAAACCATTCAAATCATTAGGACACTTATAGGTAAGAAAAATAGCTTATTTTCAAGACTTTTTCACACTCTCAAGGTAAAGCCCTATTGTTTTCCAGTCTACAAATCTGTTGGCTCAAAAATCAGCCACGAAAAGGAGGGGCCTAGTATTCCACGTCTCCTAAAGGTTTAGCTTTTCCTCAAAAAGTCACCTGTACTTCTCATCTACGTCATTTGACTTACATACATATTATTCCATACCTAGACCTCAACAAATACACAATTTCTCCCCAAATATAGCAATAAGTAGGAAAGAGGGTTCACTTCTTGGAGAGCCCGAGAAACATTGTGTCCTCATGAGTTACACAGGGGCAGCCCTGTGTGCTGTGGTCTGAGTGTAATACAGGGGAGAAGAGACGTTGAGTTGAACCAAGTGCTTGCGCTTGGCTGGCCCAGGAAGGAGAACTTGCAGGGATGTCCTGGGGGTTCCACAGACCATGTGCTGCACGATTCACCCTGTGAGAAGGTATGCACAGCTCAGCCCACACAGCCACAGACTAGGAAACTACCAGAGGAAAAGACTCTCAGGCTTGTATTTTAAATGGAGGACAGAGGCCCGTTCTGTCTCTTCCCAGCTTCCTTTTTTATTTTGTTTCTCCCATTCAGAAATAAGCAAAAACCAGGAGTACAGTTTGACTTTGTAGCTCATCCTCCACCCACAGCCATTGCTGCTTCTGCTTTAGACCAAGGATAAAGGATGATTATGTAGAGACTTTCTCTCTCTCCTAAAAATAGTCTTTGATTAATAGGAAAATGTGTGTGGTCTTCCTTGCTGCTTTTTTGGGGGCAGGCAGCCATGAATCCTGAGGGAGGGAGGGACCTGCGAGCGTAACAGGAAGCAAGGCCATAGATGGAGGGCCAGAGCCAGAGCTGGCTAAAGGGAATTGTTTTTGCCAGAGACTGCAAAACTAGAAGGAAGAAAAGGCACAGCATATGCTTGCCAATCTCAAAATCCGTAAGCAGAGAAATACTTGGGGGCCTGGCATTCTGTAGTACCCTTCCTGCCATTCTTCTTGGGTGAACATGCTGACCACGGTGGGAAGCGTTTCAGTGTCATTGGTCTCACTCATTGATTGGACATGGGCCAAAGTGGCTCTTAAATAGGAGCCTCCAGTAAAGGACGGTGATGATGATGATGGTGATGGTGATGGTGGTCATAGCTACCATTGTTATCTATCTTTGATGTGCCAACCATTACGCTAAGTGCTTTACATTTATTTCACTCCATCCTTACAGCAATGATATAAGTTATATTCTATTACCTTCAGTTTTCATCTAGGACAATGTGGCTCAGAGAAGTTAAGTGACTTGCCAAAGGTCACACAGCTAAGTGGTGAAGCTGGGATTTGAATAGTAAGAACCTGAATTTTTACCACTATTCATGGTTAGTGGTGATGTCAGTCTAAAAAGGCACATTTCCATCTGACAATATGTGAAAATTTAGGAAGTTCCTGACTTTAAAATGACCCATATAAGTGAATGGCTTCTGCTGCTCTTTTCTCTGCCATTTCCCCTCAGCCAGCAGCAGACACCCTGTTGTGAGTAACACTGAAAATGATTTGCAACTTTTAGAGATGTGGGAGAAGGAGAAAAGCTGAAAAAAAAAGACATTGTTTGGGAGAACCAAACTCTTGAGACAGATATTCAAACAAGATAGGCCTGTTTACAGGCTAGCTCTCCAGACCAAAAATGTTCTTCCTAATATGGCCAAAATGTTATAGTGTCACTTCTACTATTCTACTATTTAAATCTCAACAGATTCACTTTAGAGTCAGAAGTATTCTCTTAAAATACTGATACTGAGACGCTAATAGCCATTCACATTTCAGTAAAAAAAAAAAAAGTATTTAATTGGATGACTGCCCTCTTGCAACCTAGATGAGAATAGCTGTGCTGAGGGACTAAAATTTCTGGTAGGGGTAGAAACAGAGGTTGATAATTTTAGGGTAAGTAGAGTTTTAAGGGTTGAAACATGCCTGACCTATACAGTGCCCCAGAGGGCGTGGATTAACAGAGAATATTAGCTATGTGGGGAAGGAGGCAGAAGAAGGACAAATGTACAGAAAGGGAAATGGTAGATGCCAAAGAGAAACTATTTCATAATTGCCCCATAACAAACTCTATATCCAGGAAAAAGGGGAGAAAAAAAAACTTTTATTCCTTCTCTTCTTTATTCCTAGTAACTAAAAGACCTTAGGCCAATGCAAATCTCTTTCTTATTTCTAAGCTTTTGAAAATACTGTTCTCTCTGCCTGAAGCACAATTTCTCATCTCCCATTCCCCTACATTTTTTTAAATTGTGGTAAAATACACATAACATAAAATTTGCCAACTTAACCATTTTTAAGGGTACAGTTCAGTAGTGTTAAGTACATTCACATTAGGTGAAACCAATCTCCAAAATTCTTTTCATCTTGCAAGACTGAAACTCTATACCCATGAAATAACAACTCTCCATTCTCCCCCATGCCCCAGCGACCTCCATTCTACTTTCAGTTATCCCCCAGCTTTTACCCCTTTTCCTAGTCAACTCCTTCTAATCATTCAGTTCCCAGTTAGTTTTCAAGTCAACCTCCCTCACAATTTTCTGTGCTCCCCACCCAATCCTCTCCACTGATTGGGTGGCAGGCCTGTTTCACCCGCTCACACTGCACCGGGTGCTTACCCCATCACAGCATCTTTTACTGAATTGTCTACTAGCTAGGCTTTTCTCTCCATTAAACTGCAAGCTTTTCGAGGGCAGGGACCCACTAGTACCACTGGTACCTGGCAGAATGCTGCTGGCCTCACTGACTGTAAGTGTTTCATATGTATTTGAATAATAAAAGACTTCAGCTATAATATGGGTTAAAAAGGCTTTTTAAAGGATGACTTGGGAGTCTCACCACCATGCAGAACATAGTGTCTGCAGGAAAATGTATTACAATGGGACTGCCTTTATAAGCACAGAGTTCTTTCAGGGCTTAGAATATTGGAAACTTATTTGTTCTCTTGTTTTGCTAAACAACCTTAATGAAAAACTTACATCTCTTTGTGTTTAACATTCCCCATTTGTTTTTAGGAAAGTGAATATAATACTAATCTGAAAATACTCGATATGCCCCAGAATTGAGTTCAAAAGTCAATTTAAAACATCTAGTCATGGGAATCACCTACACAGAGTCTTTACAACTTTTTGGTTTGGGTTTGCTTGGTTTTTTGGGTTTTGGGGGGTTTTTTGTCATTTGGTTTTAATACACATTTTCAGATAAAATGATAGGATTCTGAAAAATCATATAGATGGTTGAGTTTGGGTATTTGTGGACTTGAAGATCAGTTTCAACTATTTGTGAATGACTTCAGAAGTCAGAGACACATACAATATGTCATTTTGCAGAAGCACGAAGTCAAATCATAGATATCATGAGGGTGGGAGATAGGTCCACTAAGCTAGTGAGTGCACCTACCCAACCTCCTAGAACCACATCTCAGTGTTGTGGCCTATATTTATTGTAGTATCTGCAATGCATTTTGTGAAGTTACTTTTTAAAAGTAACATTGATTTAGCCCCGGCCAGCCTGTGTGGCTTGGTTGTTTGGGCGTCATCCCTCAAAGTAAAAGGTCACTGGTTCATTCCTGGTCAGGTCACATGCCTGGGGTGCGGGTTCAGTCCCCTGACAGGGCACCTACCAGAGGCAACCAATCAATGTTTCGCTCCCTCTCTTTCACCTTCCCTTGTCCTCTCTCTAAAAATAAATAAAGTCTAAAAAATTAAAAGAACATTTATGTGTGTGTATATACACATATACATACACATATACATATATATGGTTTTTTTAAATGGACCTTAAAAGAAAGCCAACTGCTGGGGCTAGTGATAGAAATAAGAGAAAGTGAAGTGGTCTAACAATTTGATGATTCTCTGCCAAAAAATAGTTTTGTAAATTACTCTAATCCTTTGTTTATAGACTCATTTATTTATAGACTCCTTTATAGACTCACCAAGAGTCTAAAGAACTCCCTTTCTTTTTTCATTTCTACTTTAGTTTTATTGGGAATATGATATTCCCGATGATATATGATATACATGTGATATATGATATACTAGGGGTATTTACAAATTGAATGATGCTTGGAATTCTCAGATGTATCCCTCCCAAGGGAGCCAAGATCTGCTGTTCACTTAATGTATGATATGCATGAGGGATCGGAGCCCTGCTCAAGCAGTGAAGTAGTAGTAGGACAATGCATTTTAAGGCTGGTATGGATTTCGAGATGGCTGTGTGTTTGTGTATCATTTATATTTCTCAACCTGTAAAAAGGTTTAGTATATTAATTTTAGCTCTGTCAAGTGATCAAAAGTATAATTTTCATTGACCAATAATTCACAAATACTGTTTTCTATTTTCTCACTCTTCAGACATTTATTATCTTCCCATCAAAAAGACCATAAAGAAGCATGAGGCTTTTCCTAAGGATTTGTTTGCCCTTGTAGTTTCTCTCTTACTTCTTTCACACATCTCCCTGTGACCTAAGGGTTTTTACTTGCTACTGTCTTAGTTCTCTGCAATTCCTCATTTGAAAATTGATGACAACACCAGCATCGGAACATGTCCAATAGAAAGAATTAGTGATTCTGTTCTACAGAGGACGTAAAGATTGCTTATTCATTCATTCATTCATTCATTCACTCATTCAACAAACACTAATTAACCATCTGCTAATGCCAAATACAGCACTAGGCACAAGAATACAGTTGAGGGATAAAAGTCCATGCCTTAATGTAGTGGAGTGTACTTAGAGCTATGAATGAGCACAGTCTACCTTAACCAGGAGGTTGAGAAGGCTTTTGGAAGGAGAGGACACTTATGCTGAGTTTCTAAGGATATATGTAGGAACTAGCCAAATGGAAAAGGGCAAAGAAGCCTCCAGAGAAGGAGACCATATGACAGTTAGAAAAAATGACAGCATGGGAGAATTGTGAGCAGCTTATAATGCTTGGATACCAGGGCACATGTAGGGGAGGCAGAGGTGAGAAATGCAGCTGGAGGGGTAGGCAAGAGCTAAATTATAAAGAGCCATAGAGAGCAACTATGGAATTTATCCCAAAGGCTGTGAGATCCTGTTTACATAGGAATTGGCATAACCAGATTTTTATTTTATTTTAAAGATTTTTATTTATTTATTTTTAGAGAGAGGTGGAAGGAAGGAAAAAGAGAGGGAGAGAAACATCAATGCACGAGAGAAACATTGATCACCTGCCTCTCATCCGCACCCTGACCAGAAACCAAACCCGGAACCCAGGCACGTGCCCTGACCCAGAATTAAACCAGCAACCTTTCACTTTGTGGGACAACGCCCAGCCAACTGAGCCACACTGGCCAGGGCAACCAAATTTTCACTTTAAAGAAATGATTCTTCCAGCTATGTAGAGAATGGATTGAAGGGGTTAAGGCTAGAGGCTGGGAGACCAGATGTCTACACTTGTTTGAGAGCAAGTGACCAAGAACAATATCTTCTGCAGAATTAAGACCACCACATGAATTGAATGGGTTGACTACTTTGTATGTAGCTCTACCTTCAACCTCATTTTGAATTCCCTTCTTTCATAGTCTTCCACCACAGGTATCCTGATTAATCTTTTTCTTAATGTTTTGTTGTTGTTGTTGTTTTAATCTTCACCTAAGGACATGCTTATTGATTTTAGACAGAGAGAAAAGGAGGGAGAAAGAGAGGGAGAGAAACATCGATGTAAGAGGGAAACATTGACCAGGGTTGCCCCTCATATATGCCCCTACCAGCAACCAAACCTTCAACCCAGGCATGTGCCCTGACTGGGAATTGAACCTGCAAACTTTCAGTTTATGTAAGGATGCCCAACCAAACTAAATGACACCAGCCAGGGCAAACCTTATTAATCTCATGATGTGTCTGAATTGGAAGGTTTCTTATATAGCACTTTTTTTATCATTGCTGTACAAGTCAAATTTAAATTCTGTCATCTATCTTGCCTTCCATTTTGGGCTTGGTAAACCGCCATGTACCATTGACTCTCTCCATAAAAAATTATTTATGAACTTTTGAGAGAAGTTGGTGTTCCCAAAGCTAAAGCCAGACCCTTGAGACTGAGCTAACCTTGGTCTAAGAAGACATAAGCAAGTAAAAGAACTGTTATGCCAAAATGGAGGAAAAATATTGCCCTTGCATTTACTAGGCATTTCATATTTAAGTTCAGACTGACTCATATCTTCTAGATCCATCTAATTGGCTCCTTTAATACAGGTCCCTGGGGTATGTCTTTTGCCTGCAGACTTTCTCAGTTCTTGAACAACGATTTGATATGCCCATCTCACCCTCCTCATCACCCAGGAAGATTTAAAGAGAAAACATGCAGCATTAACAAGGTCTTAAATCTTGTCCCAAGAGTTTGATAATGACAATACCAAAAGGCCATCTTGGGTCTCCTATATTAAACAAGCAGGCTTGAGATTTATTATAACTCAATAAACACTGTATAGGTCATAAGTGTCTTGAGTCATATCATATAAAATAAGTATTTTTAGATATCATTCTTAAGGAAAGGTCAGCGGGGCTATATAAAGGGACAAGAATTATCCTTCCTTTTATGGTTTAGTTTATACTGGGAATAATTTTTTTAATAATCTGGAATTTGCCTTTACATCTTCCATTTTTCACCAAAAATACAAAATCATGAAGGTCCAAAGGCTGACTTGTAGGCCTTCTCCTATTGGTTTCTACTGCAAGTCCACGTGCTAAGCTGTGAGAGGGCAAAAGTGCTTTCTGAGGTCTGATGGCAGTGAATAGATGCCCTCCTCAACGATGAACCACTGCGAGTTGTGGAGGAAGCTCCGTGACAGCATACTAACAATCAAAGGCTACTCATGCCTCAGAAGTGGTATGTGTGGGGAAAGGCCTTGAATGAATTTCAAGAGGCTCCTGCCAGCACTTCCAAAAGCTTCTGCCCTTGTGAGAACAGAATGCTTGGCCACTTTAGAGCCTATGGGTCTGAATTTCTTCCCCAAGCCCTGGGACACAACTATGAAGGAATCGGGTGGCCCACCTTGCCTGATAAGGTGACTTTAGGGAGTTCAGTCTCCATTCTGATGACAGATGGGGTCCACCGGAGCATCCCGCACCAAGGGAAATAAGTGTTCTGAAACAGTGGGAGTAAATATGACCATCTTTCATCTTTATCTAAAACAATGAACCACAGCAGCTTGGCAATTAAACATAATCAACATAGGTTTAAACAGGAGGAAATTTTAAGGCATCTTATTCCAGGCTAGAATCAGATGCTCTTTCCTGCTCTTCAAGTTTTGAGTGTTTGGTGAAGGATCCCATGAATTGAAGAAGGCAGAAAAGGCTTGGGAGGAGACCCCGTGTAGTAAGGGTCATCTCTGAAACTGCTCAGTTATCTGCTGAGAAGGCTATCTCCTTGCTAAAAGCCTGTGGTTAGATTAATGCTAGCAATTGAAAATCTGCACGGGCCTGATGGTGGGCAGCCAGGGAAGGAATGTGTTTTCTGTTTATCTCTTTAGTGGCAGAAATGTTCATCACAGAAAGACCCCACGTTCCCAGTTTCAGGCGGGCCTGGAAGTGGTGCAGCCTGTATCTATGCTTGCACACATCACCTCCGGAATGATGAAAAGAACCGGGTCTCCGTTCACAGCCGCTTGTCTGAGTTGGTCAATGGGTTAGTCAGTTTCTTCAGCATGATAACAGGGGCAGATCTTCCCACATTGTTCAGACAGGAAGTTTTACCACCCCCATTGCTTTATCTCCCAGGAATGCAGTTTGAGTTGTGTCTCCTCCTTGACAGCTTGGACCTCAGTAAATTACCAGGGTCTTGACCCACGAGATGGAAAAGTCTTAAGCGATTTTTCAGCCTCCTATCTAAAAATGTGTTTACATTTCTTGAACTCTGGCTGACTGATTCTTTCTCGTGGTGTTGCAAGAACTTTCCTTATGCGTTAGAATTTATAAGTTTCACTTCTTAGAGACCCATGGTTCCTTTCAAGCCACAATGAAGTGAACCTCATCACAACACAATTCTGCTGGGCTAGATTTGTCCAGAGGCCAAGCAGCTGGGATGTGGCAAGCTCAAGTTAGGCTAACAGAAGGCAGTGTGATGTGGAAGGGAAAGTACAAGATGCTAAATCAGGAGATCCGGTCTTGTGCTATTTCAAGGTATGGCCTTGAGCCAATCACACGGAATCACTCTCTGGGCCTCAGTTTCCCCAGCTGTTTTCAATTTAAAAATGTTTTAAGTCTGTGCAGAAGCCATTTTCAAACAAGACAGAGGAGGACAGCTGAGAAACAACAGAAAAGGAAAGGTCAGCCCACAAGGAATGACTAGAGGCTTCAGGTCAAAGAGACAAAGATACAGAGTCACATATGGCCATAGATTCTTAAAAGAGCTACTTATGAGTAGCAAGCATGGAAAGAACTTTTTGTCGGACACTCGTCTCACACAAGAAGCTACAATCCTTTGTCTCAGCAGCCATGTGCCTGGCTAAATCTGTTCCTCAAATAGTCCTTTATAAACATTAAATTTACTTTCTTAGGGGAATAAAAGAAAAACAAAATAAATCCTATCCTTTTGCAGCTTGGGGTTTGAGTCAGGCAATCTTGGGGTCAAATCCTTACTATTGCTGGGGTCAAAACCTCACTAGTTATACAACCTTGGGCGGGTTACTTTACCTTCCGAGCCTCAGTTTCTACACTTGTGAGGAGCTGAGATAGCGCAGCGGTGGAGGAGGGCTGTGTGGATTACATGCCAACACCTGTCGGTGTCTATGCAGCTCCTGCTTCACGGGGAGCCCCATGATTCCTGTGGGTCCCCTCCCACCAGCCCCACTCCGGTGCCATGTTTCCACCTCTCCTGCTGCCCCTGCACACCGTGAGGGAAAAGGGGAGTCTCTGATCTCTCTGTCTGGAAGGTTGCAGAAGCATTTTCCTGCTCTGTGAAGTACCATCATACAAAATTTATACTCCACAGCATCAGCAGATTTTTTCCATCAATATTTCCTTTTTAATTTTGGCTGCATCTGAGTCTTAGTAGCACAAAGATTTAAGATTTTTGTTCTCTTAAAGATCAGTCAAAATGAGAGAATAGAAATTTGAATATAAGGTCTTACCACTACATGTGACATGGTGTTTAGACTGTGCCTACAGAAGTTACAGGTATTATTTGGTGGGTAAATATGGATGCTATAAGTACATGCATGTGTGTTTATAATCTTACACATATGAATTAGGTGTGTATATAAATGGGGCATATAAAAATTCATGAGACCTAAATCTGACAACCCTGATTCTTTTCTTTCTAATTTATACCATAGCAAACACTGAATCTGGAACCAATCTTCACAAGAATCTTAATGAAACCTCATCTTTGACTCAAAAGCCAGAGAAGCAGGTACAGTATTGACTTAAATGAGCAGGAAACTGAGACAGAACTTTTGGGTTCTTATCCTGGCTGGCTGTGTCACCCTGGATGAGATTCTTTACCTCTCTGGGCCTCATTTGCTTCATCAGTAAAATGAGACAAATGAACTATAAAATCACAGAGGTCCCTTAACTCATAGACATGGAATGTTTTGTCTGGCTCTTCATGTTCATGGATAAACTGTGTAGGCTTTTCTGCAAAAGTCAAAAAGGGAAGTAGGAACACAGAAAAGAATCATCCATTGAGGCTGTAGCCACTATGACTTTGTGGCAATGGGTCCATTTTTTTCCCACTCCAATTCTCATTCCTAATGGAGAGAAAAAAAAAATAGCTATCAAGAAAAAAATATGCAAGGGTACCTTAAAAAAAGAGAAAAAATGTTTTGTCTGGATGGATTAGAAATATGTATTAGTGATTCAAAGGCATGTGTTCACAAATATTTATAAATTTGTTCCTTCACTCAAAGCTCTGAGGCTGGGACTATCTTCCACTCCTCTCTAGAGAGACAACTAGGGAATTCCTGCAGCTGCACCCAGGTTCTCAGTGAACCTGAACCTGAAGCAGAAGCAGTGCAGCTCCCAGCATGCTCAGGTCCTCCCTGCAGTATGACAGCCTGGAGGAGAGAGGGGACTGGATCTCTCTTTCTGTCTTATCTCTGACTTCCTGCCACAGCCTGGCTTTCTCCTCTTCCCTCGCACTCATTAAAAAACAATAATAATAAAAGTAGTTTTGTTTTCATCTGTGGGACTAGCTGGGTTCTGTGGAAGGACCTGAACTTTCATGGTTAGAAGCCCAGGCTGGGTCAGGACTCCGTTGAGGTAAAGCATAGTCGAGCTGTCCCTTCCTGCTACTGAGGAACAACAGAACCAACATTTGCAGTTTTTCTTGTTTTTGTTTTTTTACACTCCCATTTTGAAGACACTCTTTATAAGGGATCTAGAAGCTCTTCTTTTTTAATAGTCTGTAACTATGGAAAATATAATGTGTTATATTTTGATAATCCCAGAACTCCAAAGACCTTGCAAATACCTCACATGCTGTAAACACATTCCAAATTCACACAGCCCCGTAGCTGTATTTCAGGAGAACTAATATCACCTGCAATGAAAGAGTGGCTCAGTCATGTCCAATGAAGCCCTAGACTGAATTATTAACCTTGCAGTCAGAAGGAGGAATGCCAGACCAAGGGTCTTAAACTCTCACCCTATGAGGCTGTGGCAAAGCAGCTTGCGGGGAGAACTTCACATGCCTCCTTTGTGAAAGGACAGGGGTCATGTCCACCAGAACCAGTTGGCTTGTTCAAGCTGCAGTAGTCTTATTTCCTTTCGTAGTAGCCCCCAAAAGAAAAGCCATTTAAGAAAAAGTCTAGGGAGTCCCACCAGCCCCTACCCACAGGGAAAATGGAGGTGGGGTGGGGGAGCCGGTGTATCCCCTACCCCTTACTTTTGGAGGTTAATGGCCCTTTATTAGATTAATCACTGACTTCAATTTTAACTACTTCCTCAACCTACTCCACGTAAATGACTAATTTCAAGTTTAGTATACAGCATCTGGAAAGGATTTAGAAACAAATTTCTGCCCAGCAGATTTCAGATACGTACCTCAATGGGCCACTGGCAAATCCAGTGCGTTCCTCTCATGGTCACCTTTCCACTCTGAAACACTCTAGGATATCACACAAAATTGATCTTTATCAGCATCAGCAGTTTCTGCTCTTCCTCCTGCCTTTCCATTAATGCCCCACTGACTCACCCTCCCCATATTAGGAGTTGTCACATAAAATGGTTTTGCCTTTTTACCAGCTGCGAGGAGAGAACAAAAATCCAAAGGTGGGATATTTTGGCATCACCATACTTTAAGGAGATGTCACAGGCCTAGATCTGGAAAATAATTTCTGAGACGTGTGTAAGGCCCAGACAGTGCCTTGCAGACGTGATTAGATTCACGGATGCTCCCGGTCCTGGAGGCTGCCTCCGAGTGCCCCCTACTGGTTGGATTTAAACAGCTCTGCTGTGCGTTTCCCAGCGGTGTCTGCGCTGAGGAAGGGAGCGGGATGATGTAGGGCTCCTGTCTCCCACACACAGGATAGTAAGTCCTGGGACCAGCTCCTGAGACCCCCTTCCACACCTGGCCGAGGCTCAGGGCCTCGGAGGTAAATCCGTAAATAGAAATGAGAGTAGCAACTGTTATCAACCACTTCCTAGGAGTTAGAGGAGGGGGTTAAGTCGGGGATAAAGGGGAAAGAAAACTACAAGGGGAAATGTGGAGATGAAAAGAGCAATGAAAAAAGGAAAAGGAGACAGGCAGACGTGTTTCAACTCCAAGCTCCCATTTCCTCTTTCAAATGAACTGCCTCCCCACTGTGAACAGAATCAAGTATTTATAAGGCATTTTTTGCATATTAATAATAGCTGCATAGGGAGCGTTGCCAGTTCTGCAGTCCTAAAGGTATGGTGCCCTTTTTAAATGCAAGGCCTCCAAACTCCGCACAGAATGTGATATTCTCCTTCGCATTTAGTTTCCCTTCTGCCTTGTGGCTCCTCCTAAGGCCTTTCATTTGATTAAGGGAAATTCGTTCCCGGGATATCGTCAGAGACCAAGTACTGTTCTTACCTGGTTGGCTGACATCAATCGCTAGAGAAGCTTTTCCTCTTCCCCAGGGCCTCTCTGTGTAGAGGCTGCAGCCTGGGTGAGGTGACCAGCACCTAAAAGGAATATTAAAATTGTAAATGAAAATTCTAGGAGGGGACATTAACATATCTATGCTGGGGGGGTGAAAGTAAAACTTTTTTAAAGAAGTTTTAAAATAATTGCATTAACTAAAACAGCATTATTATCTATACTCAGTGAAGATCACAGTCAATTTTAAAAGAAAAATATTGAGAACCAGTTAGAGAAATAAGCAAAAGACAAACAATTCAGATAAAAAATAATAGTAATAGAAAGCAAGTATGGAAAAATAGTCCTCCTGAGTAGGATTAAAATGCAGATTGAGGCAAACTGGAGACAGGATTTTTGAAATGTGTGTCTCCTCTCACTTTTTTAAAAGGTAATACTCAGTCCTGCCAAGGTTTGGGTAAAATTTGCACACTTCTGATGGATGGTAATTTGTTTCAATCCAATTGTAAAGCAAAATGCCAGTATGACTTGTGAAACATGAAAAAAAATTCATACCCATTGATTCAGTGTTTCTGACTTCTGGGAATTTATCCTAAGGAAATAATTCAGCAAGAAAAAAAAGTGTGTAAAAATGTCTCTTGGCAGCATTATCTATAATAGAGAAAACTTGGAAACAGCATAATAGTCCAACATCAGAGAGATAAGTTAATTGTGACATATTCCTCTTAGTGAGAGGTTTAATTCAGGCATTAAAAAAAAATCATGCTTCTTCAGACTAGAAATTGTGATTTAACACTAATGATAGAACACAGGGTTTCTCTACCTCAACACCACTGACTTGGGGCCAGAAATTCTTTGTTGTGTGGGGTTTTCCTGTGCATTGTAGGTTATTGAGCAGCATCCCTAGCCTCTGCCCACTACACGCCAGTATCACACCTTACCTACCCCCAGCTGTGACAATCAGAAGAGGTCTCCAGACCTTGCCACATGTTCCCTGGGGGGCAAAGTCACCACCAGTTGAGAACCACCAATTTAACTTTAAAAGTGAAAATCAAAGTGATGTCAATTATGACTGCTGCAATAATTTTTTTAAAGTTATCTTTAAAGAAAAAGCTTGCAAATAATGCATTCAAAAATGTGTAGTCACACTAACTTAAAATTAGGGATGTGTTGGGTTGAGTTTTTTGTTTGTATTAACTGTCTTCCTGGTTTTTCATTTTTTTCAAAATTCTCCTTGTAAGAAGGAAAAATAGATCATGAGGGTACCTGGTTTTAAGTCAGACTTAAAATGATCTAGGGGTCACAGTGAACAAGTGCACTAAAAGCTAAACAAGGTGTCCCACCATAGTGCCATTATTTTGTAACTCCTGTTAGTTAAAGTTATTTAACATTAGTTAGATTTTTATTAGATTGTTGGATCGGGCTATCAGAACTCTCCTTTTAAGGATCTTGGTCCCTTTCAGCATTTTATCCCTCTGATCCTAGACCTTGGGGACCAGCAAACTTGCCTCTTTTTCTGAAAAGTTTGGATCTCAATGTCTGAAACCCTTGTCCATCCAGATCCATCTATGTAACGCTGGGGACAAGCGGGGCCCTGAGCCCACTGCTTTTATAGAGCTGTCAGAGCAGAGGTTGTCGGTAAAGAGTATCAAAGAACAAGCTCAAACCCTAATTAGATTTCCCAAGAATTGTTGCATCTCTTTGTTTAAGCTAAGAAAGAAACCATCTCACCAGTGTTCACATTGTCAGTTTTCTCTCTGTTAGAGAGAGCAAACATCCTTTCCCACATGCTTTATCTCGGGCTTTGTTTTGTTGCTTTGTAGGGATTAGAACTCTGGTAGTGTCCTAAAAATCCTGTTACCCTGGACTTAGGTCCCTTTTTCTCATTTCACAAAGCCACTTGTATTTCGACCCAGATTATCTCTTGACCTCAGGTTCCATGAGTTTACAACAGTATAAATTCATATTTGATCCTATGTGTCCTAATTTTGCCTCTTTTGGATTTCAAAAAGTAGCCTGTAATTCTAACACACTGGGATTTAGGTTGAATAAACCTGTGTTTACCCATCTGTTTCCTTGGGGGTTTCACAGATGGTGTTCATATCGCCTTTCAGCCTCCTTCAGGACAAAGAAAAACCACACACACACCTGTAGGCACGCTAAGTTTTTGACAAAGGTACAAAAGTACCCTTCTGTTTCAGTGTCCTTCTGAGCTATTCCCTACCTTCTGTTGAACTTTTTGACTGCTATCTAAAAGAACAAGCTACCACTCTGTACAGACACTTTTTTTCCTAAACTGCCTATCCACCTTTGTATGCCATGTGGTTAGCATTTAGCACAGTTCCTGGCACGTGGTAGCCACGGCGGAGGGGGGGGGGTGAGATAATAAATCTTTTGTTGATCTTAAGGTCCACGTTCTGGATAGAAAAAACCCCTTAATCTTCTCAATTGGATTTGGAGATTGTGCTCGTTTTATTTTCAGTGATAATGATAGGGAAATTCAGCTGACATTTCTCTATCAGTCACACAATCTCCGGATACTTCCTGCTGTTAGTTGCCACAATTTAGTATTTCACTCTCTGGAAAAGCTTTGTGTTGCTGCAGACTGCAGATGTCATTAGACATCCTTCTTTGAGGTCTTTTTGAGGCTGATAAGCACGATTGAGCCTAGCACTGGTCCTTAGGAGAACTAACTGTCTTCGTTTCCCCATCTGGAGAAGTATGTTTTACTTCCCACCCCGAGATTCTCCTTTCTAAAGGCAGGGCACAGCATTTCCCTGGGTGCTCGGCTCCTCTCACCTTCCCCCTTCCTCTCTCCCTCATTTTGTAAATAGCTTTGATTGTAAAATTTTGCAAAGTTTTTTTTTAATCTAAGCAAACTTCATCTTTTGTTTCAACCTTACCCACAGGATTACTTTGTCAGCCCAAAAACTTCATTGACAATTTAAGGATAATTTACAGGGAGGGATTTCTTTTTAATTACAAAATCGAGGCTTCTATTTGTTGAATTTTTACTTAGACTATTATTTATTCTAGTAAGTCTGTGTTTATTGAATTTTTGGCTGCTGGATCCAACCAGACACCCGATATGTGCCTAATTAATTTTTTCTTTTTTCTTTTTTCTTTTTATTATGGAAAATTTCAAACACATGCAAAAGTAGAGAGAATAGTATAATGAACTTCCACATACCTATCTATCATGAGCTTCAAAAGTTACTTCCCATTGTCTTGAGAAGGACTTCTTAAATGGTAATAATAGCCAGTGTTTTTGAGGTTAACTCTGTGAAAGGTGTAGGATTATCTCCTTTAGCCTTTACAACATCCCTATGAAGTAGATATAGTTATTATCCCCATTTTGCAGATGACGAAACAAACATCACCACAGATGGCCCTGTTCTACACGTGGCCTGTACTAACTAAGAGGCCAACCAGGCTGGGAATCCCACAAAGCTGCATTGAGATCCCAGCTTCTTCCATACCGCCCCCTTGGTTGCAGGCATGTTATCTAATGGCTCTGACTCTCAACCTCCTCATCTGTAAGGGATAATAATATTTCCCTCATGGGGTCACAACAAGGATTAGATGAACAACATATGGAAAGGGATTAGCACAATGTCTGTCACTAAGCAATCCCAATAAATTATAATAGTGATTATTATTCTATTTGTCCGCCTCTGCCTTGAAAGACATTATAAATACAATCTAAGGGTTCAGATATGGAGAAAGAGAAGTTTGAAAGGCAGGAATATGAATCAACTCTTCCCCATCCCCCAGCCCCCAGTAATCTCCATGCTGTCTGGAATTTTGTTTCACTGCTTACAAACCTTTGGGTTTATCGTATCTCATTGTAAAGTTGTTGTTTTTTTTTTAATTGTTTTTCTGCCCTGCACCTAAGGGAGCACAGCTGAAGGCCAGTGGGTGGGGAGGGGAGGCAGGGAATTTTAGAACTGGATGCACTGTGTCCAGCAGGGCCCCAACCCCCACAGATCTTTGCTGCTGGGAAAACTTAGAGGTCAGAGGACAGCAGGGCCCAGTAGAAGGGCGGGGGCAGAAAAGAAAAGGAAAGGACATCTTTCTCTTCTTCCAGCCCTGCCATCCCACATTACCAGGGCTAGTTCAACTCCTTAGCCCAACTAAAGTATGAGTTAGATAAGCTTTTATGGGCCAGTGTGGGAATCAAAATACCATGGGTAACATTTTTTTTTTTTTTTTAGTGAAAATCAACTGATTTTAAATGAGCTTTTTATAGTGGAATCAGTTTGCAAGTTGAGATCCCCTATCTCTTGGTTGTCAGATTGGAAAAGTCCTGTCAGAACCAGGATAACAAGGACGTCCCACAATTTGGGGTTAAAGTAAAGTTTGGGGTTAGAAGGAACTAGGGACTTGTTCAGATCTCCCTCCCTGCACCCCCCACCTCCCACCTCCCAGTCTAAAATAGGGTACGTCATCTCTCAAACTCAGGCAAAATTCCAGCCTGGACAGAGCCAGACTCCCCCTCACAGAAAAAGCTAGTTTCTGCCTCCCCTGGGGCAGAATAGATCACTATTTTGGCTTAAAAATTTTCTCCTCCAGCTCCTGCTAAGCCAGATAAACAATGATTCTGTTGTGTCAACAAAGCACCTAATTAAACTTAGAACAATATCAATTAGAATTCACAGATAAGACTTATTTCCAGATAGTAGAAGCCCTGGAATTAAAGTGTCCTGTGTTTCAATAATTCCCTGAGGAGGGCAGTGAAGTAAGGAAACTGAGGCAAGGAAAGCTGAATGACTTGGCAAAAGTCACCAAAAGAGCCTCTCACAAAAGCTAAGACTGGAGATTGCAGTGTTCCTCTTGCTGGCCCAGTGTTTGCTAGCTATTACGGTAATTTACTAACACTCACGAGGATATAAAATCTCCTTCCATAGAGCTGAGACGTAAAAAGTGGATGGAGACCTACATTCGTGACAGGGAGGAACAAGAAGGCTCTTCTCTGACTTCCAAACAAACTGTATCTCCGCCAGACCTCCTGTGGAGCTCTCCTAAAACTGTCCAGTCAGCGCATTTCACCAGCACCAAATTGCGTTCAGAAGACAAAAAGTAGGCCAGGATGTCAGGTGGTTAAGAGGAGCATGATGAACCCAGGTGACTGGGCAGCCTTATGCTAGGTGGAACCACACTGTGGCTTAGGGTACCTTTTGCTCCTCATGAAAAGGCCATGCAGACAGGCCAGGTTTTTGAATTGAGAGCCTGACATTTCATCTGGCCTCCTGAAGACTAGAGGTTTCCTGCTTCTCCAGGCCAGGGAAACCTAGATAGAGACAAGGTCTCAGAGTGGAACCTGGGGGTGGCCAGGGTGACTGGCCTTGCACAAGCTGGGTCCCCCCCACCCCAAGTTGATAGAATATAAGAAGCCCGTGGTCCACTCAGATCCCTCCAGGCAGCCCAGTGGTAGGAAGTCCAGCAGAGTTCTATATTCCTCCCAGGCCCACTTATGCCCCCATTCCTACTGCCCACTCTGCGTCCCACAGGCTACCATGAGCAAGAAATAATGGCCTGAGAAGGCCAACCACAGGGAAGATCACCAGTCCCTTCAGCCCATAGCTTCTGGCAGCAGGGAGCCCTTTCCAGGATTTGGTCCCCACTACCCAGCAGGAGATGGGGCCAGAGGAAAGCTCAGAATCTCAGGCCTCCTTCTCCCCACCCCCAACTCCCAGAAACTAAATCTCTCAGATCTATCCATCTCCACTGGGATTCAGAGCTCCCTCCACCCCTGCTGCCCACCCAGGGAAGCAGAGGGACAGACTCTCATCCAAGTAGGGGGCTTAGTGGTCCAAAGGAGAGACTGACTCTTTTCCTTTTGTTTGCTCACAGGAGGAGGACAAATGCCCTGTGTGCACAGAGGTTTGATGTGACAACTTGATAGACCACATCAGGCTTTCAGCAAAGGCCTCCCGCCCCTGCTCTCCATGCATTAAGATAATGGTGGGGTGTGTGCCCCAGTACATTTCAGATCCTGGCTACAAAGGCCCTCCTTCCTTCTGTTTTCTTCCTCCAGCTCAGGTTGCCCACAGGTTCCCAGAGACTCTTGGCGGTTTGCTCTCAGGCAGAATGAAGTTGTGAGCTGCGTGGGAGGCAGTTAGACAGTGAAAGTGTTGCGGCCTCCTTAATGAGAGACAATAGCTCTTCTTGGAGCCATTATGCCATAGCTACAGGGATGAGGAACCCCAATTAGAAAGAAGCGAGAGCAGGAAAGAGGAGGGCCTGAGAGACTCCTGTAGGACAGATCCGTATCTTTGGTGGCTCTGTGGAACCCGTGGTTGGACATCTAGCTGCTTGGGTTTAGAATCTCCTTTCCTTCCTATGGTTAGATATCCCAGTGACTAGAGAGCCAACCCATGGCAGTAACCTTTCAAAATACACAAATTGAAAGGAGGAGGAAACCATGTTGGGGAGAAGCCTTTCTTCTTGAGTTTGTAGCTGTTTTTATAATCCAAGAGTAAGAAAGGAAATGATATTTGTTTAATTTAATGATGTCCTCTGAAAGTTTGGCTACATTATATATATGTGCATATGGATATTTGTATACAGATGATAGCTCTCTTCTGTTCTGGCTTTCAACTGAATCACATTATGTTTACGGCATGATAATAATCCTGGATTTTCCATGGCTCAGTCTGTCAGAGTATAAGATTAGCTCTTGAATTCATTAACAGTCATCTCCCTTTAAATGTCAGATACCGTTTTAAATGCCAAGAACTTACACAACACCTTCTGTGCAATTCAAATCAGCTTTACCAAATTAA
This sequence comes from Trachops cirrhosus, assembly GCA_028533065.1. Classification (NCBI taxonomy): domain Eukaryota; kingdom Metazoa; phylum Chordata; class Mammalia; order Chiroptera; family Phyllostomidae; genus Trachops; species Trachops cirrhosus. Next base: position 24,223,493 of record CM052541.1, on the reverse strand, counting down.
CTCATTAATCTTTATTGTTTCATTTACTGAAGAGAAAGGCTTCCAGGTGTTTTCAGCAGAACACAAAAATATTAAAGCATTTACAGTACAATGTAGGTGAAGGACGGGTTTGATTTTCTGCTAAACATTTCACCCTTCCATCCGTTTTGTGATCACTCCCATTCAAGCGTGCACATAAAAGAAACGAAAAGCTTCCGGCATCTGTGCTTTCCTCCACTTCCCCCATCCTCATTCCCTGCTGCCCAGCCTTGGGTTCTCTTCTCCCTTCTACACCTTCCGAGACCTTGACTGCTGTTCACTGCTTATCCCGCAATCTTTGCTCTCCAAGTAGCCCAAGAGCTGCATGTGTCAGTTATGATGGCTCAGGAAACAGAGGGGCGCCTCGCAGGGTCAGGGATGGAGCCCAGAAGGCTGGGGCAGCACAGGCGTAGAGACCAGGGATTCTGCCTTCCTTTTCGAGGAATCCCTGCCTCGTTTTACCTCTGCATAATCAGATACACTGACTGCTAAAGATAGATCCTTTTAGGGCCGACTCCTTACTGTCACCCAGCTCTCTGCTCAAATGTCACCTCAGCAGAGAGGTCTTCCCTGATCACCCGAAGGCAAGTCTCACCCCCTCCCTATCAACTTCCATTGCCATTTCATTGTCTTCATACATGTAGCACTACTTAAAATCATCTTGCATATCTATGTGTTTGTCTGACACATACAATATAACCCAATAAATATTAGTTTAATGAACAAATGAAAAAGCACCCCAATGCATGACTTTCTTTCCTAGCTTTAACTTTCTGACTTCCTCTCCTCTTCTCACTGCCTCTCACCATCCTCTTTATATATTTCATCTTTTCTTTCTTCACATCTCCCAAACCCCCTTCACGATCACTTATTTGTTAGAACTCCTGAACATAATAAGCGAAAACAGCACTCCACATTCCAGTAACTGCAGAACCTTCACTGAAAACATTCCATTAAGCTAGAATTGATGGCCCCTAAATGTTAGAGAGATAAGCCATCCAGTCAAGAGAATTGCTTTATCAAAAGATTTATAGGTCGAGTGATTCGGAGGGACTTTTCTCAAAGCCTCCCAACTCCCCGCTCTCCCATCTGAACCCCACATAAGGAGTTAAAGTGATTCCAGCCGTTGGAACTGGTCTTGGCTAGGCCTTTTGTCCTCTCGCCTAACACAGAATTGTCTCTTGGAGGTAACGGAGAAATTTTCCTTAAATCAATACTGTCTGATTTCTATTATTCCACCCAGTGATTCATGGTATGATGTTGGAAGCTAGAAAGCTTGAAATGCTTTGTCTGATTCCAGCTTGGACGTAACGCTTTCATTTGATCTGGAAAGGGGGAGGGGCTGTCTAACCCTGAGAAGCTAATCAGATATATGGCTGAGATGACAAAAAAAATTGGATATGTATTTGTCCAGAAAACTCTTTATCTCTAGCCACATTTCAAAACAAAGGAAAAGGGTGTGGATGTTCACTGGAATGATGTCTGCTTAAAGGGACCCATCAACTGTTAATTCATCATTAATACTTAAAAGTAATATAAATGTTATGGGAGGGAGCATTTATGACAGCCCAGAGGGACAGACATTGAGAGTTGGACTCCTAGAAAATATGGAAATGATCAACTCCACACCCACGGTGATCTCATGGTATACTAATATATGTCACCCCAATAAGCCAACCCTGAGAAATAACTTTCCTCTTTGGGAATGAGGAGGCAGAGCTACTCAGAAGACAGGACTCTGGAGATCAGCACATGCCTCCTGTGAAGGTGTCTTCATTGGCCCTCCGCATTTGAACCAAGTTGGGCCATGATGTGTGGCTTGTCCACAAGGCGATCGTTATTCTTTTGTTTGGCAAATATGTATCGCGTGTGGATGCATTCCCAGTCCCTGTGCCGGGCACTGCTGTTACAAGGGAACAGGACAGTCTGGTTCCTGCCCTCATGAAGCTTATAGTCTACTGGGGAGGTCAGGTAGCTACCCACGCATGAGCATCGTTTGGACAAGGGCGGGAAGTGCTGAGTGCTCTGGGATGTCATGGGCAGCACTGAAGAGCCAGACCTGAAGGGTGAGGAGGAATTAGAAAGGAGGAGTGTGTTCCCAGGAGAAGGAAGGGCATGTTTGATAGCCTTGTCCAGGAACTGAAAGGTCAGTGTTGATAATAACCCTTTGAACTTGCGGTTCCCACAGTGAGGTAAACACTTCCCTCAGAGAGACCCACAGAACTTTCCTTCACCTTCTGTGGAGCTCAAACTTTGCTTTCTTATGGGGCCTTCCCTGGCAACCCTGCTTAAAATTGCACCTCCACCATCATTCCCAGGCACTCCTCACTCCCGTCTCTGTTTTATTTTTCTCTATGTCACAAATCACCTTCAGACATAACTTCTGTTCCACTTGCTTATTATCTCCTCCCTCTCGGTGGAATGTATGTGCAATTTTCATGAGGGTGGAGACTTCTGTCTGCTCCTTGCACTGCTGCATCTGCTCTGCCTGGCATAGAAAAGGCACTCAATAAATATTTGTTGAATGACTAAATGAGGCAGGAGAGATAGTCCAGGGCCAGGCAGGAAGAGTCTTGAAAACCTTTTAAGTGGGTTGGCCTTCATCCTGAGGGCAAGGGCCTTTGAAGGTTTTGAGCAGAGGAGTGTTGTCCGGGTTGCATCTTGGAACAATCACCCGTGTTGCAGTAGGGGGCGGGGCTGGAAAGCCACTTCAGATCCAGCTTCGCAGGGCGCTGAAACAGGACACCATCAGCCTGCTGGGTGACAGGAGAAGGCGTGGCCCAGAGGGTGGCAGAGTCTCTGGGGCCTCCCAGACTCCTCTATTAGCCCATTCTTCCTTCCCTCTCTGCTAGGTTTGTTCAGATCACTCTTCCTAACACAGCAAACACATTTTAAGTTCAGAAATAAACTGGAGCCTTGCTGTAAATTTATTTGCTGCAAGGCAGATTTGATAACTATTCACAAAAGCCATAGACATATCAAAAAGATCTCATTAAAAAGGGAGTCTTGGGAAGATGGTGATTTCAGCTCCACTCTTTACCAACTATGTGGCTTTGGGCAAGTTACTTAACCTCTCAGAGCCTCTAGTTCCTCATCTGTGAAATGGGAATAATAATACCTGCCTCACAGGGTTGTTGTGAGGATGAAATAAAGTAATTACAACCCTGGAACATAGTAAGATGCCTTCTCCACTTTTCCCATTACACCAGCTCCAGGCATGAATTAATAACCAGTCGGATTATCCTGTGTACATATGGCTCCTCCGTGTCTTCCCAGGTGAAAATAGTTGTTACTATTAGAGTTCCTACAATGCAAAACCACTTTCTATAAATATTTGGGGATTTGGACTAGCTCTGGTCGCACTATGTATCATTCCTATGAAAGGTGGGCTTTCTGCTTCTCTTCACAGGCAGCCCAGCAGTCCTTGGAGGCAGCAGCTCAGAAGACAGGAGAGCCTCAAAGTTATATAAATAAAGGGCCGATATGTTCAAACGGAAAAGAATTTTACACACGCAAGCTGCACATCGACATGACGCCGTTCCTGAAGGTGATCTCACACTGAGAAGACGAAGGGTTTTATAGGCACATACACAGGCAGTCCAGTTAATACACTTCTGCATGGTACAAAAACAGCTTCAGAAGTCCCTCGGAGTTCCTGCTTTATCAGAAAGGACAGAAAATAGGTAGTTTGTAGCAGATGAACAAAGTACAAATTAGGACAGTAATCACAGCCAGCCGTTGGGGATGAATCGGTTGGGTGTCTGGTTTGGATGGTAGGGGACAGGGAACAGAGAGGAGAAAGGATAACCTTGAACTTGAACCACCTCATTAAACAGGCAAATATAATTCATTTTATCTTGATAGTAACTCAGATCACTGTTACTGTTTCACCACTGTGATAGTCCTACTGTAGAGAAGGATTCTTGAGTTAACTATTTAGAAGTCAACCACAAGTCCTCTTCCAGGTGTCGGATCTTGTTTCCTATCCTCCCAAGCTTCATATCCAGTTAAGGGTACTGAGGGGTCTTGTAGTGATGATGTCATTTGTCCATCTTTGCAACACTCCTTCCTGCCCCACCTAACAGCACCTGGCACATGGGAGGTGGTCTGTAAATGCCCCGTAAACTGATCCTCTTCTTCATCCCGCAGCCCTCTGGCTTAGAGTCCTCTTTCTACCCATTCTTTGTGCGCCCTCAGAGCTGAAAGAACTGGAAATAAATGACCACAGAGTAAAAGGAAGTGATCAAGAACAAAGTAATAATTGGTATGGAAGGATCTCAGATCCTTCATATTGTCCTAGAGGACAAAATCTCACCCCTTTGATAAGAAGTGACTAGGAAAGACAAACAGAGGAGAAGAAACCAAATACTTTGTGGCTTTTAGCCAGTGCTGTAGACTGGCAGGGACTTCCGAGGCCACACGTGTCATGCTCCTAACCTCAGCTGATCCACAGTCCTCCTGTTATATCTTCTCTGGGCAGCCCCAGACTCAGCTCTGCAAGGTGGGGCTTTAAGAGTCATCTTTTGCCCCAAACGTTTCTCTACACGGCTAGACTCTGCTTTCCTCTGTTTCTTCTTAGACAGGCTCTTTCCTCATGGTGGCAAGATGACCACCAGCTTCTGTTTTCTAGATCATCACAGAACTGAATCTTATTGGCCTAACTTGGGTCACATGCCCATGCCCAAATGAATCACCATGGCCCGGGGAATAGAATACACCGACTGGCCCAGCCTGGAGCCACAAGGACTAGGGGTGGGGAGGGGAGAAGTAGCTCAAAAAGGAAAACAGGGTCTCAAAACCTGAATAAGAGAATGATTCCAGGTAACAAAGGATATTTGCTACAAGCATTCAAAATAATTGCCTTGATTTATTACATGTTATATGAGTTTGGTAGGGCTGTTATAACAAAGCACCATAGACTGAGAGGCTTAAACAACAGAAATTTATTTTCTCACAATTCTGGAGGCTAGAAGTCCAAGATCAAGGTGTCGGCAGGTTTGATTTCTTCTGAGGCCTTTCTCATTGGCTTGTCGATGGCCATCCTCTCCCTGTGTCTTCACACGATCTTCCCTTTGTGTGTGTCTGTGTCCTAATCTCTTCTTCTCAGGACCCCAGTCATACTGAATTGGGTCCCACTCTGATGACCTGATTTTACCTCTTTAACAGCCCTATGTCCAAACGCAGTGACATTCTGAGGTGCTGAAGGTGGACTTCAACATAAGAATTTTGGAGGAACACATTTTGAGTTTAGCCCAAAACACTTATATTAATGAAACTAGCCTTTTTTTTCTTTGCAACAGTTTAGTTCTTCCTTTAAGGCTTGAAGAATTGTGGTTGGTACTTTCTGGGATGAGGTCTCATCAACATTGTGACTGTTCATTCATCCAACCCATAATGAGCATCTACTCCCTACTCATGTGCCTGGGCCTTTGGAATACAGCATCAGCAAACAAAACAGACTGAGATCCTTATCCAGCTCCAGGCAATGTGTATAGTAGTTAAAAGGTGATTATGCCATGGAAGTGAGATAAGGATATATTTATGGAGCATCTAGAAACTGCAGAATTCAGAGTGGGGAATTTTATAATAATTTTTTGTGTATTTAGTGTCCACAAGGCTTTTGTGTTGCATTTTTTGTCCTGCAATTTTGGCATCATATTATTACCATAAGCTATATCATATACCATGTATCATATACATATAACACACATATTATACAACATATTATAGAGGGAAAGGCACTGTCATCCCTAAGGCCCACTTTCCAGACCACCCTTTTAAAACTCACAGAAATTGTAATGCAGCCTGCGTCTGCTGGGGGCTCACAAAGCACACATGAGGCTTTCTGACTCCCAGACCAGTCCTTGCCCAAAAGACCACAACTTTTCTTGGGAATGTTCAGTGTTCATAGCTCTCCATAGGTAGACCTTCTTGTTGATATGGTAGCTCCTGGATTCTTAGGGATTGCCTTGTAAAAAGACACAAACCTCAAGGCTATCCAGAAAAGGGTGAGTTCATACAGAGGAAGACACACGGGATGTCCTCAGTATCTGGAGCTGTATAGAAACCAACTCATTCTACACATTTCATTCCTGCATTTCCTGCCCATCCACAGGGCACTTCATTCATTTTTGCCTGGTGCATGTAAGAAGAATTGCACGCTTCAAGACACGAGGGTAAAAGATAAAAACATTGAGACAGAAAAGGGGGATGGAAGGAGATGCAAATAATCACAATTGCAACATCACTGAACACTTATTCTGTGCAAGCCTCTGTTGTAAGTTTTACATGCAAGACCTCATTTAATTCACAAAATCAATCTAAGAAGCAAGTAGCATCACCTCATTTTGTAGATGAGAAAACAGAAGGCATTGCAAAGTTAAGTAACTTCACAAATATCAGATAGTTGGTAAATGACAGAAAGAAGATTCAAAGTCAGGCAGCACAATCCAAAGCCCATGTTTTCAACCATCTGTTACAAAGCCTCACTGCAGACCCCAGCTGAGTCCTATGCAATCAAATGCATCATCTACCATGTTAGCCAAACAGCCAGCATAGCTCCTAATAGAAAATTCCATCCCTGAGTACTCAACCAGTCTGCTGCAGGAAGATTTTCTGACCCTACAGGACTCTGCCCTTAGCCCCACTCCCACCTGCATTCTGTTGGGCCAGTGTAAAGCTTCTCTCCCTGTGATTGTTTGGTTAGATAACATATATCAAACATCCTCTGTGTATCAGACACTGTGCTAGGCACTGAGGGTGCAGAGATGGATCATCTCCACCCCTGGCCTCCCAAGGAGCCTACAGTCAGAGAGATAAACAGACAAGCCAATGTTGTCAGTACAACGCTGTAGCAGAGGCAGGCCCAGGTTGCTGTGGAAGAGACCCATTCGTTTCTTAGTCACTGCATGTGGAATCCTCCTCAAATTTAAGAACCTCCGTATAACACTGAAGACAACACTATTAGCCCATTTTGAAAGATAATCTCATCAGACTTAGATTTGAGGAAACGCGATTGATCCAGAGTACATCTAGGTTCACATAAAAATGGAACCATGTTTTTTAAAAATCTATTTTTCAAAAAAGAAATGGCAATTGATAAGTAAATTAGGTTAGGGATTTTTCCCCCAAGAACTTTAATAAACTGTCAGGGTTAGTTAGTGGGGAACAAAATGGCAATAATAAAAACGAATGCCAGATGCAGAGTTGAATGTGCTCATACTCGACATTGATATCAGGCGTGTTGTGCCCAGAGGATGAGAGGAGCAGGGAAGGGCTCCACCTTACGGTCATCACACAGACAGCTGTCACTCTGCACCCTCACACTCGAGGTAGAGGAACCCGCCCAAAATCACTTATAAGACTTTAAGCAGCACTCCCCAAACCGCCTCACACCCCGAGTTTAGGGCCAGCCCCAGGTTTTACTTATGCAGGCAGGTGTGGGCACATCCCACCAGGCAGGGGGTGACTGTCACCGCCACTGAGTCCTACGGTCATGTGGGTGAGGGATGGCTTGGATTTCAATGAGTAGAAGTAAGAGGACAATGATGTTTGGCTTCAAACATTGTCCAGAGATGGAATAGCCCCCTCGGAAAAGAAGTTCCAGGGCCTGGGGTCCTTTAAACCTGCTTTCTTGGCCACTAGAAGGACAGCTGTAAGGGGATCACAAGCTAGTTTTGAGATGCAATGATTCCAGGACACTTGAATAATAATATTTCCAGGAAAAATATTCAGGGTATTGGGTCTATTATATTTCCAAAAGAAAGAGGCCCAGGATTAAGTAGATTATTATCTATATTCAAGTATCAGACCAAGAGTGACTCCGAGTAACCTTGTAACATTCCTGGGACACCCCTTCCTCTTTAGGAAAATAGAGATAGTAATACTGGGATCTCCATACCTGCCTCTCAACAGTGAGGCAAGAGTTATATGAAATAATTTTCAAGGAATGTTCACATTTACAAAGGACTATTTATAAAGGAGACAGTAACATTGATTGATCCTGGTAAGAGCCAAGCCCCTCACATACTGAACCTTATTTAATTTTTTCAAGCCCCTCAGGCTAAGTGTGCAAACTGCCACTGAGCAGACGAGAAAACTGAGGACTGGTGAGCTGAGATGGTGACTGGTGTCAAGGCTGGCAGCAGAAGGAGCTAGGACTCAAAGCCACGAAACCTATAATACCTGACGTTGATGAGGTCTACCTATTCTGTTCTGGGAAGACTGATTGTACAACTTTTTTCTGGCTTCAGAACTGTTGTTGAACTACAGGTCACACAGCTGGCTCACAGCTGACAGGATCCCCATGTCCGACTCTGCAACCCATGTTCCCCCTTCCTTCCCACAGTTCCTTACAAAAGCCTGCTGGGGGCTGAGAAGTACCACGCTCAGACGGGGTGCTGTGCGTGAGGGTAGAGGGCAAATGTAAGTTTCTCCAAGGACAGATGAGAACTTAAGGTCACCTGGCTCAGCCCCTGTCCATGGAAGAAACTAAGGCTCAAAGGTTAAGTAATTTGCACGATCTGTAAGGCAAGAAGAGCAGGAATCAGGGCTTCAGCGCACACAGTCGGGCTCCCAGACCCACACCCCAGCTGTCTCTCTGGTTTTAGGGCTGCAGTTTGTGCTCACAAAGTGTCACCCACCCTCAGCCCTCCCCAGCCCCACAATGTCACGCTGCTGCCAGTGCTCATTCTAAATACAGCTTCGTCAGATCCCTGGTTTGCCTGAATTCCTTATCACATCCCCATAAGCCTTCCAATTAAATCCCAGCATCAAAGATGTATTTCTTTTATAAATAGAAAAATATAACATGCAATTTTAAAAAAATTCCAAACTGCAACATGTTAAGCTCTGGCCCGTGTCTGATTCACACTGTCCACTCACTGCAGACACAGCAAACTACCCCCAAACCAGCGCACGCTGCTCCCTCTGCTGGGAACTGCCCTGCCTCCCCTTGTCCGCAAGACTTAGCACCCGGTCCACTGGTAAACAAACCTTCCCAGGCCTAATTTAGCTTCACCTCTGGTGAGGTCCTGCTGAAACCTGTCATAATCGGTCACAGTATTTATCACACTGCCTTGCAGCAATTTCTTGTTGTTTTTCCTCAAGTCAGCGAGCTTCTTATAAATAGATCTTTCTGCTTAGTGCCCCCAATACCTAGCACAGTGCATGGCACAAAAGAGACACTCAATTGTTCTTGAGCTGAATGAGCAGATGAAGAGCAAATGGCTTGGCCAGAACAAGAGAGCTGGGGTTTGAATTTTCAGCCTTTTAGCTTGTTTCACTCACTCACCAAATATTCAATCACTCGGTTTAGCCATGGCATTCGTAACTAATATTAAAAGTGACAGATAGCATTTTGTGTAGTTTTAGTTTTTAATTCAAATTTTGAATCCAAAATATACTCAGAAGTTTTTAAAATTTTTTTTAAGTTTCAAAGAGTATGTCTCCCAGCTGCTGAGTTCCCTTCCCCAGGCACACCACTGTTAGTAGTTCCTGAGTTGTAATATGCATGTATAAGCCAATGCAGATAGACAAACACACAGATACATAGATGCTTTATACACATTTTAGCATATTACACACATTGTTCACAGTCTTATTTTTTTTTATCTCAATGTACTTGGAGTTCTTTCTGTGTTAATTCACAAAGAGATGCTTTTTAACAGCTGCACAGGGTCCAGTTGTACACGTATGAATCACTGTGATTGGTTTGACAAGTCCCCAGTCAATGAAATATTGTGGTGGTTTCCCATCTGTTGAAATGAATGACCTTAGTCATTTTACATGTGTGTTCATATACGTAAAAATGATAGATTTTGTGACACTTTTCTCATCAACAGACAATATTTTAAATTAAGACTATTTCTTTTTCTAACAAGGACTCACCAAAAGATTCTTTCCAAATCCCTGACTCTCTCTTCCTCCATCTTCCCATCTGTGAAATGAGAATATTTCTTGCCCCTGAAGACTCATAGCTGCATGTTGTTAAGATTCAAGGTTTATCCTTTTGGCGTCAGTATTCTTTCAAAGGAGGAAACTCATTTCTCCCTTTTCATCCAATTTCCTGTTAGATTAAAAGGATTTATAAACAGGCTTTTAAAAAAAATTACCTTCTTTCTAGTTTTCTAACTTAGTAGTTTACTATGACTGAGGCAGTTTTTTCCTGCAATAATTTTTTAAAAACCTTCTCATTTATTCAGGGATGAATTTTTTACTGCATTAGGCCAAATCTGCTTTGTTTCCAAAATAAGAAGTACAAAACCAAGAAAATTACTTAAGTGCTTGCTCTAGCTTTTTTATGTCAGAATAGCTCATCAGCTACAAACATGAAGTTAACAAGTGAGAAACGTGCAGGGTAAAAAGCCATTAAGTGAGAAGAGAATGTCAAACAAATTAGCAGATAATTAATTGCCTCCTCCCAAAGCAGCTTGGATATTTGATAATAAAGTGAAAAACTAATGGTCATTAAAGGAACTTCCAGGAGAGACTTCCAGGGCCCTCCACATCAGATTCCTTCTCTACAGCTGAAAAGAAGCTGTGGGTTAATCAGGGATCCAGGTGACAAAGGCCAAGAGCTGGCTTCATCAGACACACAGGGCTTTACTTGGGTCACTGACTCTACCTGCCACATCTCTTTGGCTACTAAAGAGATGCTCTTCCAACACATTCGAGAGGATTTGTGATTCTCTATCCTGGCTGCATGTTGGAATCACCCAAGAAGCCTTAAAAATGTCTGATCTTCAGAAAGTCTGATTTTAATGTTCAGGGTTAGGTCCTGGGAATCATATTTTTTAAAGCTCTGTGAAGAATTTTAATATGCAGCCAGGATAGCGAAGCACTGTTATGGAGACTTCCGGACGGTGGGATTGCAAGCAGCTTGTATGACTCAGAGAAAGAAGCAAGAGAGCATTAAATGTGATAAAATACCCAATCTGTGATAATCCTGGAAACTCCACAAAAGTCCAGTCTCACTCTTTTGCTTCCCTACTTTAAACCCTCAGTGCCCTCTATGTGTTCCCAAGATAAAGACCAAAGTCCTTACCCTACCTGCAAGGCCTAGGAGCTCTGATTCCTCCTCAGGCTTCCCACTTCTCTCAGTCTCTGCTCTCATTACACACTGGTCCTCCTTCAAGTCCTTGGAGGTACTCTACTTCCTTCCACCAGTTGGCCTTTGCCTGGGACGTTCTCCCTGACACCCCAAACCCTCTGCCCCTGCCCCAACCCTGTTAACACCTATGAATGCCAGGCATTGAGCCCAGCACAGATGAAAGGGACGAGCCTCCCACAAGAGGATGACTAAGAACCTAACAGTGCTCAACGCTGTGGCTAAGCCATCTAGCTTTTCAGGGCTAGTCACACTTGTAACAGACTTCTTGGTCACTTAAGTTAAACTAAGTTGACAAAGAAAAAGAAACAACTAAGAAAATTGTATTCCTTTTTCCCAAAAGGCGTGGACCATAGGAGTATTTGCACTTATTTTGTCTTATGTACTTTTGTTGTGTGTTAACCAAATAGGAAAGCAAAGATGAATTGGACTACTATCAAGAACAAGGAGGACCCCTCAGAGAAAACCAGCAAGACACCCAAGGTAGAGACAGCTGGGTTGGGTTTTATAATCTTATCATGATAATTGTCAGATGAAGTTTGCCCCTCTCATAGATGTTAATCAGGAATGACCCTTCCATTTCCCTCAGGTTGTGGGATGGAAATCAGAATACAGACCAAAGTGCTGAGTTCTGACTCTAATGTGTTCTTAGTGACTGCAATTGGATGGAAGAGAGTGGAGACTCTGGGGGCATTACAAAAAGGCCCCATAGGCACTTGCACCTTTCTGTTTCTCCTCCTTTCACAGGGCCTTGGATATGCAGGCGAGGGAGATGAGGTTTCCTGCTGGTGGGATAATATTCCAACAGATGGGGGGACAGCATCTTTAGAGACCCAGCCCACAGCTCTAGGTGGCCAGAGCTATTTGAGTATGGCTTCCTCCAAAAGTGCTGCTCCATTTGATAATGATGATGATTCCAGGAACTACTGGGCCCAGAACTGGCATAGTTCTTATTCCCAGACACTAAGCTCTTCCTTGGGGGTGCCTGGGCATGCTGCTGTGTGATGCTACAACTGGTTAGACCCAGAAGGCAGAGCTGTTCTGTATCCTCATTGCTTCTTGCTTTAGTGGAAACCTGTGTGAGAAACTTTTGAGTTCTCAAGGAAAGGATGCAGGGCTGGCCAGCCAGAATTGTGCTTGTAGTTTGCTGTACAAAGGCATCCAGCAGAGGGAGCAAATACAGGCTGGGTGACAACAGCCAGGGATACACGCTCCAGTCCTCAGATCTTTGATATCATCAATCATGAATGTGTAGAATGTGAACACTGACAAGCCTCTAAGGTCTTGGCCAAGTGCAATAGGGGTTTTAGGCAACACAGGACGTGGCCAAATCTAAACAATGACCAAGTCAGTCAAAACAGACTACCTGTCTCATGACAGAGGGACAGGCTGCGGCTCGTTCCATAAAGGTCATTCATACAGTCTTCAGTGCACAAAATATCACTGCAGAAAATTAAAGAAACCGTTTGCCTGTCCTGAATGATAAATGCTAATGTTTAAAAAGGATTTCAAATCTTTTAAAAACAATGGGTGAAGGGGATTGGAGGGCACTGTTTAGGCAGCATTACAGTGATCAAGAGCACTGATTATCAAGCCTGAGTCCCTGTGTTCAAATCTTTGCTCCACCATCTGTATAGTTAGGGATTACTAACTGTGTGACTTTGAATAAGTTATTGAACTTCTCTGGCATTTTCTTCATCATCTTTAAAATGGGGATACTAACGATACTTATCTCATGGGGTGGTTGTGACATAGAAGAGTTGTTAATACGTGTAATGTGCTTATGAGTGCCTGATGCAGAGTAAGTGCACATTAAAGGTTAGCTATTAGACTATTTCTGAAAAATGTTAATATTTTTAAATTATATTTTATTGATTATGCTATTACAGTTGTCCTGATTTTCCCCCTTTGCCCGCCCTCCACCCAGCACTCCCCATCCCCTCAAGCAATCCCCACACCACTGTTCATGCCCATGGGTCATGTGTATAAGTTCTTTGGCTACTCCATTTCCTATACTGCCCTTTACATCCCCATTCCTACTCTGTAACTACCTGTTTGTACTTCTTAATCCCCTCACCTCTTCACTCATTTTCCCACACCCCCTTCCCATCTGGCAACCATCAAAACATTCTGTGTATCCATGATTCTGTCTCTGTTCTTCTTTGCCTAGTTTGTTTTTTAGATTCAATTGTTGATAAATTTTGTATTTTTTGCCATTTTACTGTTCATATTTTGATCTTCATTTTAAATAAGTCCCTTTAACATTTCATATAATAATTGTTTGGTAATGAGGAACTCCTTTATTTTTTTCCTGTCTGGGAAGCTCATTATCTCCCTTTGATTCTAAATGATAGCTTTGCTGGATAGAGCAATCTTGGTTGTAGGTCCCTGTTTTTCATGACTTTGAATATTTCTTGCCAGTTCCTTCTAGCCTGCAAAATTTCTTTTGAGAGATCAGCTGACATTCTTATGGGAACTCCCCTGTAGGTAACTAACTTCTTTGCTCTTGCGGCGTTTATGATTCTCTCTTTATCTTTAACCTTCAGTATTTAATTGATGTGTTTGGAGTGGGCCTCTTTGCATCCATCTTGTTTGCGACTCTGTGCTTCCTGAACTTGCATGTCTATTTCCTTCACCAAATTAGGGAAGCTTTCTCTTTTTCATTATTTTTTCAAATAGATTTCCAATTTCTTACTCTTTCTCTTCTCCTTCTGGCACCCCTATGATGTGAATGTTGGACCTCTGGAAGTTGTCCCAGAGGCTGCTTATACTAGCCTCATTTTTTTTGGATTCGTTTTCCTTCTTGTTGTTCTGATTAGTTGTCTTTTGCTTCCTTATGTTCCACATCATTGGTTTGATTCTCAGCTTCACTCACTCTACTGTTGATTCCCTGTAAATTGTTCTTTATTTCAATTAGTGCTTCCTTCATTTCTCACTGGATCTTTTTATGCTGTTGAGGTCCTCACTAAGTTCCTTGAGCATCCTTATAAACAGTGTTTTGAACTCTGCATCTGATAGATTACTTATCTCCATTTTGTTTAGTTCTTTTTCTGGAGTTTGGGTCTGTGCTTTCATTTGGGCCATGCTTGTCTCCTCCTTTTGGCAGCCTCCCTGTTTGTTTCTATATATTAAGTAGAGTTGCCTTCTGAGTGTGACCTAATGTAGTAGGTGTCCTGTAGGGTCCAATGGCACATCCTCCCCTATCACCCAAGCTGGGTACAAGGTTCATCCTTCATGTGGTTTGAGTACATCCTCCTCTTGGTGGCCACTGGCAGATCAATGGGAGAGATTTACCCAGGCCAGTTAGCTACAAGGATTAGCTTGACAATTTGCCACCAACTTCCACCCTCTGTGGAGGATCAGCTGTGTAGGGGTAGGGTGGTGGTGATCTGACTTGGTTTGTAGCTCTCCACTGGGTATTCTGACCCTGTGGTTTCCCAGATGGTGCAGGCCAAGGTCAGCCCCCACCTATGTTTTGCCCAGAGCCACCCTGACGGAGCTGTAAAGCAATCTAAGATGGCTGCTACTTGTGCTGGGTTTGGAGATTTCCAGGTGAAGCCAAGCTGTGAATCTAGGTTGGCTACTGCTAGTGCTGGGCCTGGGGCTCTCTGAGGCCCACTGTTACTTAATTGATAGGATTTAGGAAGCTGTGAAGCCTGAGCCAAGGCCAGCCATTCATATAGAAAAGCAACTTGGGTGGGCCTGTAATTTGGGTGGGGCAGAGTCTCTGGGGATCTCCAAGGTGAGCCAAACAGTGTTAGCCAGTTTGATGGATTCTCAAAAATGGCACCAGCTTGCCAGCTCAGTCTGGATGGATGTGGTTTCTTTAATTCCATAATTGTCAGACTCCTATCAGCTCGATTTCTGACAGTTCTGAGTAATGGTTGTTCTATACTTTAGTTGTAATTTTGATGTGGTTGTGCAAAGATGTGAACCATGTCTTCCTACACTGCCATCTTGACTGGAAGTGAAAAACTTTAATTTTAGTAGCCATAAATTTCACTTTGTCAGGAGAGACTTGTTCTAACTTGATAAGACAATGATTTCTTTCCAAATCAGTCTCAGTGGAGTGGGGCTTGCTCTTGGGGGAATGATTAAATCCTCTGTGTAATCCTTTTTCATTTATATCCAGGTGTGTGCAGCAGACCCAATCTTAACGAAGCAGCCTTACCAATCTCTGCCTTCTGTGAAAGGCTATGTACTAGTTTATCTCACTTTATTCTCTCCAAAATCTTATGAGGTTGAATATATTATCCCTCTTTCACACATGAGGAAAATGAGGCTCAGAGGGGCTAGGTAACCTACCCAAGGTGCAGCCAGTAGGTGAAGAAGCTGAGACATGAACCCAGGTTTCTATGGCTCCATATCACTGGGTTGTTTTTTTTTTTTTTAGATTTTATTTATTTATTTATTTTCAGAGGGGCGTGGCAGGAGGGAGAAAAAGAGAGAGAAAAACATTGATGTGTGAGAGAAACATTGATTGGTTGTCTTTTGCATGCCCCAACTGGGGACCTGGCCTGCAACTTAGGTATGTGCCCTGATTCGAATCAAACCAGCGATCTTTTAGTTTGCAGGACAGTGCTCAATTCACTGAGCCACACCAGCTAGGATACTGTTGGCTTTTCAAAAGAGTTGTAACTCCATTCACATGTTTCTGATTAGGAAATAGGTACAAAGTCAGAAACATCACAAAATTATGGCAGCAATTTTTTAAGCCAGCATGAATCTGGAGATTATTTAAGATCTCTAGAAATTCTTTTATTTTTTTTATTATCTTTTATTGTTTATGCTACTACAGTTGACCCCACTTTGTCTCCCTTTGTCCCCTCCCCCAGTCCCTCCTCCCCTCTCCCAGGCTATCCCACATCATTGTCCGTGTCCATGGGTCATACATATATGTTATTTGGCTAATCCCTCCACTTTCTTTCATCCACTCCTCTCCACCCATCCCTGCTTTTAGAAATTCTTTTATATTATAGATAAAGGAAGCTGAGGTCTAGAAGCCAAGATAATTATGCAATACTACAGCCAATTATTAACATCAAGGTAATCCAAGTCTCTACTCACTATGTGTGTTTACTTCAATTTAGTTTCATTTTCAAGGCCTTTCCTCAGGTCAGTCCCTGGCTCCAGGAGTAAACAGCTCCAGAAGAAACAAGTATAATGACTGCCCAACCTGTGCAACAAGGTGAGGGGTAGCCAGTGTCACAAAAGTGTCTCTTAAAGATGTGGAGAAAACAGGGAGACCAGCAGTGTGTGTCCAGAAGTTGGGGGGGTGCCACTGCCCCAGAATCCACAGACTGGAAGGTGGTACCTCTGCAAACTGTCACCTCATGATGTCAGTCAGAGCTTCTTGTTTCACAAGTTGGTCCGTGTGAGGCCTGCACAGTCACTGAACACTGTAACCCTCCGCTATCTGGAGCCATGGTACTGGGTTCAGAATACCCTGCTAGTTCTTAGCAACCTACATGATCTACACGCTCTATTACTGCTTTATTTTTCCTTGGGCAAAGTACTTCAGAGTTCTCCAGTGTGGGAAGTGGTGCCTCCTTAAGAATGTTTCTGGCTCACTCCACTCAACTCAACTCAGGGTGTAACCCCAGGGAAGTCCCCAGAATCCCAGAATGGGGGAGCTCTACCTGCAGGGCCCCCCCAGCTGCCGCAGATGAGAAGAAGGCTACCAAGACATGATCTGCTTGGGGAGGAAAGGTGGCCGATTTCTCAAAGGAGAAGGGCCAAGAGTCTTTTCCTCAATGGACTCTTAATGGGTTCATTTTGCACAGGATTACAAGTAGAGCTCATTAATCATTATCAGGCAGTAAGGATCAAACAATAGATAATAAACAAAGAACTCTGAGGGCCTACTTTGAGTCAGGGTCAGATAGCTAAAGAGCCATAAAACTTTGAGGAACAAACTCACTTCTTGCTTGGACCCTTATTTAACTGAGAGCATTCTAAACAAAGCAGGTTTCACAGGATTTTACATATTCTTTCTTAGGCCTGATTGCCCTAAGGAACCCGCCCTTTCCAGCACAGGGCTGCACCCACCACCAGCATTGTTTCAGGTTTAAGGCACTGTTTCGGGCTTAAATCAAGCTGGGGAAATGAGGCAGCCCAGGGATTAGGAGACTTCTCGCAGACAGAATGAGGACTCAGGCTTTGTCAAAGCCGAGAGGCAAGGGTCCATCACCCCCTTTTGCTGTAGCCCCCCACTCCTTCCTTGGGGCCTCCACGTGATCGTGCCTGTGTTAGGTCGTCCCCCCCTTGGGGAATCTTACCTGTCATTGGCTAACCAATCAAGTATTGGGGGCCAGGCAAGGTGAAGAAAAAGGTGCAGAAGCAGTGCCCTAGCCAGGGAGATAAGCTTTGTCTCCTTAGTGGCTTATGGTCCGAAGGTCACTCAATCGGCCTTAGCCATGGCGGGGGTTAAACATTCTAAAACCAGGCAGGGTGGTTCCCAACACCAGAACATAGCTATTACCCCTTGATCCTGAAAATTCTCTTCACCTGCCATGAAGTAAAGCTCATTTCTAACAAAACCAAAAGCAGTTGAAACTAGAGACAAGGACAACATAGGGAAAGGAAATTTATAGACCAGTCTCATTTATAATCAAAGATGTAAAACTTCTAATAAAATATTAGCTAATTATATTCTTAAGCTTATATATAAATCCTTAAACACATATATGTGTGTGTGTATCATGATGAATTCAGTTTATCCCAGGAATTCAAAAAAGATGTTCTAATATTTGAAAATCTGTTTAATTCATATCAAGAGGTTAAAGGGGAAAACCTTAGGGTCATTTCAGTAGATGAAAGAAGAAAAATAAATGTATAAAATTCACCTTTTATCAAACCTAAATGAGGACTTCCTGATTTTGATAAAGAGTATCTACCAAAAACCTGCAGTAAGCATCACATTTCAATGGTACAACTTTAGATGCATTCTCTTTAGAGACAGAACTAGGATAAGGATGCCCTCTCTCATTGTTTCCATTTCAACATTGTACCAGCACAGTACAGAAAGCAAAGGAAAAGTAAAAGGATAGAAAGGAGGAAATAATACTGTCAGTATTCCCAGACAATAGTATCACTTAATATGGAAAATCTGAGGGCCTTTACAGATAAGCTATTAAAAGACAAACCATTAGAAGACAAAAAAAAAAATCAGTAAGATGACTAAATATAGATCACTAAATAAAAATCAATTGTGGGAAAAGTGTTTTAAAACATAAAGCATGATTTATAATGTAATTGTTTCCATAACTGTTATTATGCAAAGCCCCAAACAACACAAAAGTGGACAGAACAGTACACTGAATTTCATGTCCCTAACTCCAGGCCAATGTTATTCACCTACACTCCCAACTCCTTCCTCCTTTACACATTATTTTGAAACAAATTCCAGGATCATATCATTTTACCCATATACACTTGAGTATATATCTCTAAAAGATAAGAAAAGCCTCTTTTGACTTAACCATATCAGTATCACTATTGCACCTAAGATTTAGAAGTATTCTTCAATATCATTGAATATTCAATCAGTTTTTCAATGTTCTAATTGCTTCACAATTATTACAACTGTTTTAGAATTTGTTTGCAATGGGTTGATATGACCTTTAAGTCTTATTTAAGTTCCCCTTCATTTCTTCTGCCCCCCACCTTTTAGTTTACTTTTAGGGAATCAGGTTACTTGACCTGTGAGTTTCCTACATTCCAGATTTTGCTGATTGCATCCTTATGGTGTAGTTTCACATTTCTGTCTTCTATAATGTTTCCTTTAAGTTAGTGCTTAGGCCTAGAGACTTGATCAGACTCAGGTTTGGTTTTTCCTTTTGGCATGGAAGTCACTGTGTTCTTCCATCAGAAGGCATAGTATCTGCTTCTCTCTGCATGATGACAGCAGCTACAAACCCATTAATTCATGAGAGGCTACAAAATAGTGATACTGAAATTCTATCATTTTTTTTCACTTATTACTTGGGAAACTCTTACTAAAAGAAACTTGTCCCCTTATACTATTTAATTATCCAGTGGTGCAGTTTATGTAGGAAGACAGATAAATGTAGTTTTTAAATATAACATTGTAGAAGTTACAGCCAAGATGGAGGCATAGGTAGACACACTGTGCCTCCTCGCACAACCAAAAGAAGGACAACAACAAATTTAAAAACAAAAAAACAAACAGAACTGACAGGAAATCGAACTGTTTAGAAGTCCAACAACCAAGGAGTTGAGGAAGAAACATTCATCCAGACCGGTAGGAGGGGCAGAGATGGGCAACCGGACAGAGATGACTCACAGCAAGGTGGTGGCTGGCAGGGGAGATGGCAGCTGGCGGACCCAGTCAGGCATTGGCTGGTGGAGGAGGCAGTCCCACATTCGAGTGCACATAAACCGGGAGGAACAACTGGGGAGCGAGACAGACGGAGCAACCCAGAGTTCCAGCACGGGGAAATAAAGCCTCAAACCTCTGATTGAAAACACCTGTGGGGGTTGAGGCAGTGGGAGAAACTCCCAGACTCATAGGAGAGTTCATTGGAGAGACTAACAGGGCCCTAGAAAGTACAAAAGCCCATCTAGCCAGGAATCAGCACCAGAAGGACCCAATTTGCTTGTGGGTAGTGGGGGAAGTGACTGAAAACCAGAGAGCAGTGCAAGCAGCATTGTTCCCTCTCTGACCCCCTCCCCCCCATACAGCATCACAATGCAGCGGCCTGGGTTGCCCTGCCCTGGTGACCACCTAAAGCTCTGTCCCTTACTATGTAACAGGCCTGCACAGACAACAAAAAAAAAAAAAAGGCCCAAATAAAAGAACAGATCAAAGCTCCAGAAAGAATAAGCAACAAAAAAGTAGCCAACCTATCAAAT
Source organism: Trachops cirrhosus (assembly GCA_028533065.1). Taxonomy (NCBI): domain Eukaryota; kingdom Metazoa; phylum Chordata; class Mammalia; order Chiroptera; family Phyllostomidae; genus Trachops; species Trachops cirrhosus. Next base: position 24,203,494 of record CM052541.1, on the reverse strand, counting down.
AAACAGTTCAAAACACTGGTAATCAGGATGCTCACAGAATTGGTTGAATATGGTCACAAATTAGATGAAAAAAAAAAAAGGGTATGCTACATGAAATAAAGGAAAATGTACAGGGAACCAACAGTGAAGGGAAGGAAACTGGGACTCAAATCAACAGTGTGGACCAGAAGGAAGAAAGAAACATTCAACCAGAACAGAATGAAGAAATAAGAATTCAGAAAAATGAGGAGAGGCTTAGGAACCTCCAGGACATCTTTAAACATTCCAACATCCAAATCATAGGGATGCCAGAAGGAGAAGAAGAGCAAGAAATTGAAAACTTATCTGAACAAATACTGAAGGATAACTTCCCCAATCTGGCAAAGGAAATAGACTTCCAGGAAGACCAGGAAGCTGAGAGAGTCCCAAAGAAGTTGGACCCAAGGAGGAACACACCAAGGCACATCATAATTACATTAGCCAAGATTAAAGATAAGGAGAGAATCTTAAAAGTAGCAAGAGGAAAGGAAACAGTTACCTACAAAGGAGTGCCCATAAGACTGTCAGCTGATTTCTCAAAAGAGACCTTACAGGCAAAAAGGGGCTGGAAAGAAGAATTCCAAGTCGTGAAAGGCAAGGACCTACATCCAAGATTACTCTATCCAGCAAAGCTTTCATTTAGAATGGAAGGGCTGATCAAGCGCTTCCCA
>CM052541.1:24180315-24202305 GCA_028533065.1 Trachops cirrhosus | reverse complement strand
CTAGAACAGGAACAGAATCACAGAAAAGGAGATCACATGGAGGGTTATCAGCAGGGGAGTGGATAGGGAGAGAGGGGGAAAAGGTACAGGGAGTATGTAGCATAAATGGTAGGTAGAAAATAGACAGGGGGAGGTTAAGAATAGTATAGGAAATGTAGAAGCCAAAGAACTTACTTGTATGACCTATGGACATGAACTAAAGCAGAGGAATGCGGGTGGTAGGGGGTATGCAGGGCAGAGGGGAATAAAGGGGGGGAAATGGGACAACTGTAATAGCATAGTCAATAAAATATATTTAAAAATAAGTAAATAAATATAAATTATACATATCAATACTGTATATATTGTTCATACACAGAAGGATTCACTATCATAAAGATGACAATTCACCCTAAATTAATCCATACATTGAATGCAATTCCAATTTTTAACATGCTCCGGTAAGCTTTTTGATGGAACATAGTAAGTTGATTCCAAAAGTCATAAAAAAGGTTCAAAAATGCCAAAACAATTTTGAAGAAAAGCAAAGTGAAAGAGTTTTCCCAAGAAAATATCAAAAATTACTTTAAAGCTAAATGATATTGCTTAGAGATAAACAGAAGAGAATGAGAATCCGGGGGGCAGGGGGGGAATACACTCATATATGGCAAAAGCGGCATTATAAAACAGGAGAGGGGATAAATAAATACAAACAGTGGGGAAAGAAGGAGTTGTCTTCAAAGAAAAGGATGCTCCTGTGCTGAAGGGAGGGTACCCCTCATCTGAGGGTTTTTATGACCTGCTTCAGGGGAGAACAGGGAGGTGAGAGAGTCCTATCAGCACCTGACATTTTTCAAGTTCCTTCAGCTTAAAATAGTCAGTGTGCCATATTTTGGAATAGCATGTTCTGAACCCTGTCAACTGATAGATACCAAGTTTAGGAAAATGGTTCTCTGAGGGAGTGAGGGAAATGGCACTGTATGGGATTGAGTGAAGTCTCGGACTATTTCTGAAATGTTTGGGGTTTTTTTTGGTAAAATGTGAATCAAATATGGCAAAATGTTAAGATTTCAGAACACTAAGTGGTAAGTACATGGGTTATCATTATGCAATATTTTTTGTATACTCTGCATTCTTAAAATACAGGGTCCACCAGAAGTAACACCATTGAGTGTGGTTGGAAGGTATGTGAATGTCTTGCACAAGATGGACAGTCACTTGAACATTTCATCTCAAACATCTTATGGTGTACTTGAGTGTGACATTGTTATGTTACAGAATTACATACTTATGATTTTGTAATAAAAGATTTGGTATAGATTACTAGCACATAAAAAAGGGGTGTTATTTGTGCCAGACCCTGTATTTTACAGCTTTTATTAAAGAAAGAGAGAAAGAAAGGAGGGAGGGAGGGAGGGAGGGAGGGAGGGAGGAAGGAAGGAAGGAAGGAAGGAAGGAAGGAAGGAAGGAAGGAAGGAAGGAAGGAAGGAAGGAAGGAAGGAAGGAAGGAAAAAGAAAGTTAACCAGGCTGGGGTGGCTCAGTGAATTAAGTGCCTGCCTGTGAACCAGAGGGTTCACAGTTAGATCCCCAGTCAGGGCACATGCCTGGGTTGCAGGCCAGGTCCCCACTAGGGGGATGTGCAAGAGGCAACCACACATTGATGTTTCTCTCCCTCCCTTCCTCTCTCTGTAAAAGTAAATAAATAAAATCTTTAAAAAAATTAAGTTGTAAATATTATTCAAAATACGGCCTTGGTTTATTTCAGTACTTCCTAAATATCAGATTATTTTACTAGAGAAAAACAAATCACCCTTCTATGGTTCACATCCCAAAACTGACAGTTTCAATTCTAATCAAAATGGTGAAATTACACTAAGGGAGAACCTCAGCTTTTGGTCAATACAAACGCGCCCTCTGCTGTTCCAATCATGCCCTGTCACAAAGTTCGAAAAGGGGTGAAGGACAGTGAGTGTCCAATGAGACAGCTTTTTCTGAGCCAGCCATGTTTAAAGAAAACCTCACAGAATCCCCCTTATCGTGAAAATACCATAATCAGCTCCCACGTTCTGTTAATACTACATATTAGTCAAGGCAAAATAAATTCCAAGATAACCACCTCAATCAACGTCTCAGTTTCCTCAACTACTTCGTGCATTAACAATTTTGTCCCCACTAAAGTCTAAAGGTTGGTGTGTGAGACAGTGCACCTCACCCTTAATGTTCAGGAATGACAAAAGAGAGCCCAAGATGAAAAGGGGCTCTGGGGTGGGGGCGGGGCAGAAAGGGGGGCACTGGACAATAATTGAACACGGAAGAATGGATTAACTGCATTGTTAAGAGAATGATGCTAGTAGGATAAGGGAACTTTTTCTTTTCAAATTTTTCTTTAAAGTATAAAATGCTTTAAATAAAATTGAGGAGAAATAAATTAATTCATTCAAGAATCTGTTGCTCAAAGAGAATGAGAGAAAATGGGGATTAAATATTAGAGCATGACTTTCAAAAAGTTTTTTTTTGTTTTAGTTTTTGTTTTGTTTTGTTTTATTTGGTGTTAACATCCATGAGACCTTCAGCTCCCTGAGCCCAGGGTGTGCATCCAGCCTACTCACTATTCCCAGCACCTAACACAATGCTGGCATAGTATTTCATGATAAATGAAGGAAGGAATGACCATTTCCATGGACCGTAAATTGGTACAAATATCCTGGGGAACAATTTAGCAGCACATATTCTGAAGTTCCTTAAAGACTGTATACATCCCTTAATACTCATAGATGTGGACAAAAAGTAAGTCTTTTAATAATCAAAAACATTCCTTTCAGAGATATACTATGCAGAGTGCTTCACAGTTATAAAAAAATTGAAACAATCTGACTTTCAAAAGTTACATGTTTGGTTTTAGTCAATTATAGTACATCCAGATGATGAAATACTATGCTGCTATTAAAATCATTTTTAAGAATATTTATGATAGAGTAAATTCTAATAACATAAAAGTACATTAAAATTATATATACACTGTATAGTTTGTATATGCATGAAAGTAAATATGCCAACATATTTGCAGTAGTTTTATGAGGGTAGAGTGATCACAGGTGAGGTATTTTTTGTTGTTTGTTTTTACCAGCTGCCAGGACTGATTTGGGCACTTTATTGTATTAACATATATTTTGTTAGGCTTTTCACAGCTTTATCAAGGGATGACTGACATGCATAAATGGCACCTATTTAAATTGTACAATTAGATATGTTTTTTGTGTTAAATATTATGATTTCATTTTTCTGCAAAGATTTTAATGCAATCAACTTCATTCTTCTTAGATCTTACTTTTGTATAATTACTTGGTAAGATCTAAAATTATTCAGCCATCAGTTGTATTTCCTTGAAACATTACATATTGATATGATTTTGAGTTTTTTCCAGTTGCATTAAAATATAATTGACATGTACCATTGTATTAGTTTAAGGTATATAACATGATTTGATATATGTACATGTTGTAAAATGATTACCACGATAAGTGTAGTTAATGTACATCAGCTCACATAGTTAACAAAATTTTTTTTCTTCTGTGGAGAACTTTTAAGATTTACTAGATAAGTTTTGATATATGTATGCACCCATGAAACCATTACCATAATCAAGAATAAAACATTCATCACTACCAAATGTTTCCTCATGCTCTCTCTCTCCTGCCTCTCTCATCCCCAATCACTGATCTGCTTTCTGTCACCATAGATTTGTTTACATTTTCTAGAATTTTATGTAAATGGAATCATACCATATGTACTCTTCTCTGTCTTAATTCTTTCACCACATAATTCACTCGAGATTCACCCACGTTGTTGAGTGTACTGATGCTTTATTCCTTCTCACTGCTGAGTAGTATTGCATTGTGTGTATACACCAGCCTGTCTGTCTATTCACCTGTTGATGGATGTAAGGTCTGTTGCAAGTTTTCAGCTATTAAAAAGAAAGCTTCTACGCACATTTGTGACAGGTTTTTGTATGACCATGTGCTTTCATTTCATAAAGTACCTAGAAGTATAATGGGTAGATAATATGGTATATATAATAGTTAACTTTTTAAAAACTGTCAAACTATTTTCCTAAGGACTTGTACCATTTTACATTCCAACCAGCAGTGTATGAGAGTTCCAGTTCTTCGTGTCCTTGTCAGCTCTCGTATAGTCAGTCTTTTTAATTTTTGTCATTCTAATAATTATGCGTTGGGGGGTCTTCTTTATGTTTTTTTGTGTTTTCCAAATTTTCTGCAATGAAATATACCTACTGTAATTTAAAAATTGTTTAAAATAACTAAGATAAAAGGTGGCCTAGTCCAATGTAAAGTCAGTCTGGAGATTCTTCTCGAAGAGCTACCCAGTGTGGTCTTCAGAGGCCCCAGCAAAGAGCGCCAACTGTGTGACCTGCACACGCCTTCCTCGTAGGACAACATTTTTTTCCAATCAATTTTCTTTCAGTGTTATAACCACAGTGAGGTTTTAAGAAAAATATAAACACACATAAACCTCCCAATCTAACGTATTTTTTCTATTTTCTCCTTCAAACCTTATTCATCTAAATATGTATTTTACAGAATTCTAACATACTATTCTATAATTTACATTTTTATTCATCATTATATCATATTTTCCATATTGCTTATTTATCTTGTAATCATAATTTTAAGTGTCAAATTAATGTATCATAATTACTTTCCTAATCTCCTGTTGTTGGGCTGTTTTAATTTGTTACTATTAATAATAATTTTGTAATAAATAATTTGGTACAAAAAGCTATTTCTTCCTTTGAGCTATTTCCTTATGATAAATATCCAGGAGTGAGAATCCTAATCAAAGACCAGACATTTTTCTGGTTCTTGATACATACTGTCAAATCGCTTTCCCAAAGGGTCTTACTAATTTTAATGTCATTTGCCATGTGCCAGCAGTGATACCTGCAGATTTGCTAATTTCCTAGGTATAACATATCTCACTGTTTTAATTTGCATGCTGTTGAGGACTCACCAGGGAAACATTTTCCCTGGTGGCGTTTGAGATCATTGACTGTTGCCCTTTGCTGATGAAGAATGCTCTCTGTTTTCACAGACCCAGAGCCAAGGAATGTGACCCCGGGCCCTCTCAGCACTTCCTGGGCTGAGCACATGCAGGGGCCTGCGGCAGACACTGTCCAAATGGCGTAAGCATTCAAAGTTGTATTATATGAACTTCTTTTTTATTTTGTTTATCCTTGTTTTTAATTCATTTCATTTCTGTGTTTTCTGAAAAGTCTCAGCCGATAGCATACTCTGACAGCTAGAATTAAACTGCTGTCTAAAAAACAAAGATTGTTGGGGAGGACTGTATGGTGATGTGTTTCCTATTTAAAGCATACTCTGTGGGTGGGTGATGAGTGAAGTTTAACTCCAACAGTGTGGAAGCAGCTTTCTCTGTTTGTCTATTTAACTGACATCTACAGATATGCCTAAAAAGCTGAGGTCTGTCAATTCAACCTAGGTTTCTCCTCTCAGCATTCACTCTACTGTAGCTGAAGTACAATAAATAACACTAATAGTACTCATACTAATTGCTAACGCATATTAAGTGCTTCCTTTTTTCTTCTCCTCCATGTAGAACTATAACCTACTGTGACCTCCCATGAGCCTCAGCGACTTGAGAACCTACCCTCACCTGCCTTGTGGCATAGGGATTCCCTCCTGAATCCCTCAAAAAGGCTTTGTGTTCCCTAGCAACTAAGGGAAAATGGCACTTGGATGGTGAGGCAACTATCCAAAGAATTCCATTTTCTAACTTTTATATATCATCGTTTTCCATAATAGATTTAAATCACTTATAACAAACTGTCACCAAAAAGAGAGAGCCCTGACCAGTGTGACTCAGTTGGTTGGGTGTCGTTGCACAAAGCAAAAGGTCAAGGGTCTGATCCCTGGTCAGGGCACATGCCTAGGTTATGGGTTCAGTCCCTGGTCGGGGAGTGGACAAGAGGCAACTGACTGATGTTTCTCTCCCTCTTTTTCTTCCTCCCTTCCCCCTCTCTAAAACTAAATTAGTTTATTAATTTAAAAAGAGAGAGATCAAAAAAAATTTTAATTGGAAGGAAACAAAAAAAAAAACTACACCAACATTCCACAAAAGTCATTACAGACATTGTAATTAAAGAACAGACTACCAGCCCTGGCTGGTGTGGCTCAGTGGATTGAGCGCTGGCCTGAGAACTGGACGGTCGCTGGTTCAGTTCCCAGTCAGGGCACATGCCTGGGTTGCAGGCCAGGTCCCTGCTAGGGGGACTTGTTTCTCTCCCTCTCTCCTTCCCTTCCCCTCTCTCTAAAAGTAAATAAATAAAATCTTTAAAAAGAAAAAAGATCAGACTTTCAGACTTGATACAGAGATTCCTGAATGTGAAAGGGGAAAAAGAAAAGCAGCATGATCAGGTTTGTGGTTCTCATTTACAGCATACCTGTTCCTCAGGGGAAATAAATGTTTTCCTAGCACTAAATTCTAAAGGATAGTTCTTCTCTGGGTTTTTATAGAGTGACATTGAATGATTTAAAGACTCATATATTTACAGGAAATTCCATTTACCTCATTTGACAAATATTTCTCAAGTTTCTATAGAAGGCCCTGTGCTAGCACAGCATAGTAAATATGATACTGATGGAGCTAAAAAATATAAAATGCCCAAAACCAGGCCTGGCACACAGTAGCTGTAGCTGCTGCTGTTACTGAAACCCATATGGCTGTTTCTTAGGGACCTTTTTACTCAGAGAAAATAAGTCAATTATCCTGAAGGCACACTGTCAGTGACAGCAATTCTACAAGGAATCAAACTGACACAGCACATGACCTTTTGGTGGCTGAATTTGATCAAGAATAGAACTCAGAAGGCATAAAAGAATGGATGGATATTTGCATCTTCTTAGACAATCTTTCTTAAAGGTCACCTATTTTTCAGCTATGCCTTTGATAGAAGTTTCAGTTAGATAATCCTATGTCATTCATTTGAAAGCATAAATGTGCAATCCCAAGAGGCAACCTATTTTTTCTGCTACCTAAGTTTTAGAATTTAGCCCGAGACAACCTCAAAAGGGAAGACCAAACTTTCTCATCTTCCTTATTCAGAAAAAGAGGGTTGACCAAGTACGTGAAATGCCCATCAATTGTGTGAAATGACTGAGTGTGTGAAATGGCAGAGAACAGACACTCAGTCAACGTTCACTTTACCTCTTTCTTGTCCACCCAAGTTTTCTCTTTAGTATGGTCTTGTTGGATTGCTTTTTTCAAAGGGGCAAAGGTTATGACATACACCATCGGCACAGAGGACTCCCAGAACCTGGGCCTGAGTCCCCAGAGACGTTGGGTCCTGTAGACACATCTCTTCTTCCAAAAGAAAGAGAAGGGAAGACTGAACCAAGAGTGTCCAAGCAGGAAACGCCAGCCATCATCAGTCATGTGAGTGCAAACACCTAGGCACTTGGTCAAAAGGCACTACCTGGATCGTGCCCCCGTCAGAGCTACCATGTACAGCGGTGTAGATTGCCTCCGATACAAAGGCACCTGACAAAGTGGGCAAGTCAGAGCTGAAATCCAGTCGGTGGCCTGTTCACCATGCCCTGCACCCCAGCATTGGGTTGCATCCTTCTGAAGGACGAGGTGCCCATTTCTAATTCTTACAAAGGTACTAAAAAGCAACTTCAGTTTTTCTACACTCACCCCACTTCTGACACCAAACATCTGGAGGTTTTTCCCACGACAACCAATCCTCCAGCTCTCTGGACACCAACTGGGTGTCCTACAATTCAGTTCAGACACTAACTACCCAGAGTTAGGCCAGGCCCTACAGAGGATTCCCACCCCCCACTTCCCATCAGGTTTAATAATTAATTTGCTGCAATGGCTCACAAAACTCAGGGAAACATTTATTTACTGATTTATTACAACGTTTATGATAAAGGACACAAGTGAATAGCCAGATGAAGAAATACACAGGGCAAAGTCCAAAGTGGTCCCAACCACAGGATCTTCTGTCTCCATGGAGTTTGGCGTGTGCCACCCTCTCAGCATGTGGATATGCTAACCAGTCCAGAAGTCCTCTGAACTCCTTTGGTTGGGGTTTTTATGGAGGCTTCCTTAGGCAGGCACGGTTGATCACACCATTGGTGAATGGTGATTAACTCAAACTCCAGCCCTTCTCTCCCTCTCTGAGGTTGCGGGTGTGGAGTTGAAAGGTTCAGTCCTCTAATTACCTAGTTGGTTTCCCTGGCAACCAGTCCCCCTTCCTCAGGAGCTTTCCAAAAGTCCCCTCATTAACATAATCTCAGATGTTGTTGAAAGGACCCTGTTATGAATAACAAAACATACTGCCTTTATGCTCCAGAAATTACAAGGGTTTTAGGAGCTTTGTGCCAGGGACTGACGATGGAAGACCAAATGTGTATTTCTTATTATGTCACAATATCACAGGTACGGAGTGGGTAGCCATGACCCTGCTCTGCCATCCTCTTTTAGAGGGAACCTGCATGTTGTCCCAGCCCACAGGGAAGGTGAGGACTGACATGGCTGCCGTCATCTGCTTGCAGTTTCCTGAAAGTTAGCAAATGATGCAGCAGTGAATAAAGCTGGCTTTGATTTAAACGACTTAAGCATTAATCGTGGCAACAGCAATCTATCAAAGGTGAAAACTGCCTCACTTTGATCCAGGTCTGTAGACCATGATTGAGTATCAAAAGCGGGGGTGGATCATCAAATGTATTCTATTCCTCCATTGTCCCATGAAATTATACCTGGCAGTTTAAAATCAAAGGCTGAACCTTAGGTTTTCCTCACCAGCTCCACACTCTCTAAGACTTGCTCTTCTGTTTCATCTGGAACCCACACAAATTCTATTCAAAGCCATTCTGCCTTGTTCAACATAACCTTCCTTGGACGTTTTTGTTTGTTTGCTTCTATTCCTACATGTATCATTGTCCCTGATTCTTGGTCCCTTTCCTTAAATGTTCACCTTTAGGAGGAGATGGAGTTGACTGACAACACCAAGAGAAAGAGAAGAACCAAGACAGACAAGTCTAAGGTGCCAAAGGAGGAGAGAGAAGGAAAGGTCCACACAGAAACAAAGGCTCCTGTTGGTAAGTGAGCGTGCCCACAAGGAATGGCCAAGGACACACCTAGTGGGGCTGGGAGGCGTCACTGAGAATCAGTGTGGATCCTCTGGGACAAACCCTCTGCTTCGAGTCTCCTCGACCAGCTAAGATGGTGTTGCAGCCTTACTTCATGTCAATATCTTAGGAGACAGATGGAGAGGAAACCGGCATGCCTAGAGACTGTGATCACCAAGAAAGACAGCGATAATTATATTAGCACCTATTTACTGAATACCCACAGTATTAGGAGCTCTGTGTATATGACATCATAAAATCCCCCACAACATCTTCATAAAGTAAGTGCTATGATATCATGGAGTCGTTGAAGCTGAGAGGTTGGGTGGCTTGCATAAGATCAAACAGATCAAAGAGTAGACTGGCGGACCCAGGGCCTGACCCTGCCACTTGATTCCAAATACAAACTGTTACCTCTGCCTCCATGAGCTAATAACTACACCACAACCTGAGAAATGGGCAGGGAGAGCATTTGGGAGGAGAAAGGATACAACCAGCTCCAAAGATTACCCTAGCTACCATTTTTCTTCTTGGTTCCCTATGTTACACCTCACAAGAAATTCACATTCCTGTACTTCTGAAGACTTTTTTTAGCCTAAAAACTACACGAGTTTTTTCCTGGCCACATGATTCAGAATACTCTCCAAACAAATAAAAATATATGTAAAAAAGGATGACATTGAATACTCTCTGTGGCCACACCTATTTTTAAGGTTTGCTGTTCAAAGTCTTGCTGACTTCGTGTTGTTGCAACCCTTGACTTGGATAGCATTGGCAGGACTGGGAAAAGGAAACACTTGTGACCCCCAGAGATAAACTGAGGAAGAGTCCTGAGAGAAAGGAAGGCTTAAACTTTTCCAGGTTACAAACCTCACTCTGGAGGCATGACCATCCAGCTGTGTCCACAGGTGTCCCCTCTGGAGGGTCTTGCCCTCACCACACATTAGAGTATAACAAAACATTTCTAGTAGCAACATTGCTGAATTACAGTTGATCCAACTAGAATAAGGCAATTTCTCAAAGTGTATTCTGTGAACTACCCTTCTTAAAACAGTTGGAGTGGTTAGTAAAATGCAACTTTCTGCCAAATCAGACTCTTGAGTGGGGCTCAGGAATCTGCATTCCATGTGATTTCATTGCACACTGGAGTTAAAAAGTTACTGAAAAGGATTCATAGAGCTCTAGCCAGTGTGACTCAAGCAGGTTGGGCGTCATCCTGCAAGGCAAACGGTCACCAGTTTGGTTCCTAGTCAAGGCTCATGCCTGGGTTACAGGTTCAGTCCCTGGTCAGAGTGCATGCAAGAGGTAACAGATTGATATGTGTCTCACATCAATGTTTCTCTCCCTCTCTTTCTACCTCCCTTCCCTGTTGGGAACTGTCCTGCCTGGTTTCAGGAGCTGTACCCCACCCTCACCTCCCCCATGGCTAAGGCTGAGTGAGCGACCTTCGGACCATAAGCCACTAAGGAGACAAAGCTTATTTCCCTGGCAGCGGCGCCTCCTCTGCCTCTTTTACTTCACCCTGCCTGGCCCCCAGTGCTTGATTGGTTAGCCAATGATGGGTAAGATTCCTCAAGGGAGGGACGACCTAAGACAGGCACGACCATGACGGGCCCCCAGGGAAGGACTTGGGGGCTACAGAAAAGGGATGATGGACCCTCACCCCTTGGCTTTGACATAGCCCGAGTCGTCATTCTATCTGTGAGAAGACTCCTAATCCCTGGGCTGCCTTACTTCCCCTACCTGACTTAAGCCTGAAACAATGACTTAAGCCTGAAACAATGCTGGTGGTGGGTGCAGCCCTGTGCTGGAAAGGTTGCGTTCCCTAGGGTGATCAGACCTAAGAAAGAATGTGTAAAATCCTGTGAAACCTGCTTTTCTAAGAATGCTCTCAACTAAATGATAAGGGTCCAAGCAGGAAGTGAGTTTGTTCTCCAAAGTTTTATGGCCCTTTAGCTATCTGACCCTGACTCAAAATAGGCCCTCAGAGTTCTTTGTATGTTATCTATTGTTTGATCCTTACTGCATGATAACGATTAATGAGCTTTACGTATACACCCTGTATTCCTATGCAAATTGATCCAATAAAAGCCTCTCCGGGCAAGGGTCAGGGGCCTCTGGTGGCTGAGGCTGTTCCGAGGCTGGTCTCCCCTTGATAGGGAAGTCAAGCTGTCCCTTTTCCTCCACAGGACTTGGTAGTTCATGTGAATTTATTTCATCTCATCCATAATGCCTCAGACACTGTAGGCGGTGTCTGAGTCACTCCCCATCTCTCTAAAGATACATTTTAAAAATCTTAAAAAAGAAAAAAAAAGAGGATGCATGCCCTGGTTGGTGTAGCTCAGTGCACTGAGTGCTAGTCTGTGAACTGAAGGGTCACCTGTTCAATTCCCAATCAGGGCAATGTCTGCATTGTGGGCCAGGTCCCCAGGTGAGGTGGCATGCGAGAGGCAACCAATCAATGTGTCTCTCGCACCTCAATGGTTCTCTCCCTCTCTGTCTCCCTCCTTTCCCCTCTCTCTAAAAATAAACAAATAAATATTTTTTAAAAAACAAAAGGATGCATAGAGATCACATTTGCTGAGGTATACCTCTGCCCCTGATTATTGTCACCCAGGAAAGTCTAAGGAATCAAAGGCTGAAAAGAAGTCAGAGCTAATTCCCAAAGGAAAACAAACAGGAGCTGAAAGGAAAACAACACAGAAGGAAAGGAATCTGGAAACAGCAGCAGAGCTGAGTAGGCATGATGCCATTAATTCTAAGGGAACAGAAGACACCTCAGATAGAGGTTTCTTTCCTTCAGCCTCTGTTGTAGAGGACCCTCGGCTCTCTCCCAGACACGATGCTCAGGAAAGCCAAGTTGCAATAGACAGAAAGTCATCGCCCACCCAGATTGCAACTGTCACAGGACACATGGAATCTGAAGAAGAGAGAAGCCATGAGGATCCTCCCAAGGTAGGATGCAGTGTCCTCACAGAAATCCCTCTGTCCCCACTAGTGCAAATGAAGAAGTGGGAAAACTGCCCCAAATTATACTGCTGTATAGAAACAGTTCTGATACAGAATGTTTTATATATTCTACTTTGGTACCTACCAACTTTTTGAAGAAGCCAGACCTGATCAAAGTCATAAGGTGGCAAAGACCCTCTGAAATGATTCATTCTGAGGCTCCCAAACTTCCAGGGCATGTACCCACCCCTTAAAGTGCAGGAAGCTGGTGCAGCAGCCATTTGTGAGGGATACAGGCCCCATAATTATCGGGCCATCAGAGCCGAGCACATATCCTTGACTTGGCCTGAAGCTCATGCCTTGCTTGCCTCCTAAGCCTGTGGATACCTCCTTTCCTAATCTGCTATTCTGTGACCCACAGCCGGCCCACAGACAGCTCACACAGACACACTCACATCTGCCTTTACAGGGTGCTTCTGCATGTAAGAGTTACTTTGTTCCAGAGGCCTTGATTGCAATGTCAAGTATTTAAGAGAAAAACTAAGTGAGTGTAAACAAAATTACCCTTGAAAATTCCTGCTGTTAACCAAAAATAATATCCTACAAGGTCATCATTCCAAGAGACCAACACAGCCAATTTTTCCTCCGCTGTTGGAATAGATCACTATTTCTTCCACTGAGATGAAGGTGTTGAACTACATTTACAGATCTTGTACCAAAAAAAAGAGTATCTTTAAACACTACATTAAAATACCCACAGTTGAGATACTATGGTTAAACTTACATAAGTTACATGTATATGGTACAGCTGTACTGAATCTCATTTAATCTTTACAGCCAAACTCTTAGATATGATTAGTCCCATTTTACAGACCTAGAAACTGAGGCTTGGAGAAGCTAAAAGCTCTGTTGCCACAGTTATACAACTATCAAGTGGTGGAGCCAAGACTTAAACACAGATCTTTTGACTCCAAAATCAGAACTCTTGTCACTATTTTAAATTATTATGTATTTTATAGTCCATGGTCTTCCAAAAAGGATTTCAGAAAGATGTCTCAATCCTCCCAGCTGCCTAGATTATGAAATTCTGCTCTTCACAGCAGACAACAGTTTCAAACTGTGCACAGAACTTTTCTGAGTCTGCTAAGTTATTAGAATTTCTTAGATTTATTGTCAACCCATAGTACCATGCTGCCCCTACAAAGGCTAGAAAGCAAGGAAGTGTCACCCCAAGCTGGGTACACAGGGAAGAGTTGCCTTTCAAGGTTCCCCTTATAGGCATATTTCTGACTGACGAGGAGGCGCCAGGGAGACAAAGAAAGGTAAGACACCCTTCACGTAAACTGACAGAACCTTCCACGGAAAAAGTGGGTTTGTTTGGAATTAAATGTGAGTCTGACACATCTGTACCTAAGACTGCCCCTGGTAAAATAGCCTTTATCGAGAAACTGTGGTGCCTAGCTGACTTCACGGGAGCTTTTAAAATCACAGATACTTCCCACCTAAATATCCTCATTTAATTGGTCTGGGTGAGGCCCGGGCCTCAAGCAATGTTTAAAAACTCCTTGGGAAATTCTATAGTGCAGCTAGGGGTGAGAACTCTAGACATACAATGTACCAAACACTATGTTGGCACTTGTGCTGTTCCAGTTAATCCTGGTAATAGCCCCAAGAGAAAGAAGATATCACAGACATTAAGCTGTGATCTCCAAATCCTGAAGCAAGTAAGAGACTTGGATCCAGATCAGTCAGACCCCAGAGCCCAAGCTGGTGGCTGCAGAGTTTATGCAGCTGTGGTCAGAGTGTAGCAACCACTCAGTGGTTCCATCTCGGATTAGAGACAATCTCATCTGGGGTGGAGAAGGGGCTCACTGCTGAGACAAGCTCACCCCTGATCACTGTACTGTGTGATGCACCAAGAACTTACTGGTTTCTTAGGACCTCTTCGCCAAGAGGGAGCAGGAGAAAGCTTTCCGGGACAGGCTGCGAGCAGAGAGAGCTAAGATGAGACGGTTGGAGGTGGAAAGGAAGAGAAAGGAGCAGGAAGAGCAGAGGCGGCTCCAACAGGAGCAGCTGGAGAAGGCGGAGAAGATGAAGGAGGAACTGGAGCTGGAACAGCAAAGACGCACAGAGGAGATGCGGTGGGTTGGAGAGAGCAGCCTCAGAGGTTATGGCCATGTTAGGAAGTGGAAGAAAAAGACAGGGGTTGACCTCCACTAGGGACAAAATTTGGTTCTCAGGCTCCTGCCCTGAAGTAAAGCAGAGTGTCTCATTTTTGTCTATCCTCAGCTATACTAGAAAAAACCTGAACCAACGAAAAGATTCAGTGTCTTGACCACTAGGCTTACTGGATAGCTGTTCATGGGAGCTTCCTGGCAGGGCTGTGCATTTCAGTCCAGAAAACATTCGTTGGGTCCCTACCACACCGTCTGGTTTACACTAGGCCCTTTCATAGGCCTTGACTCATTTCATTTCACCTTCATAACAACTTTGTGAGATGGAAGTTTCAAAATCCATTTTATGAAAGTGGAAAAGGAAGCTCTGGGATCTTAAGGCCCTTATTTCAGAGCACAGAGCTGTGTGTTGAAACAGGTAATCTTCTATTGGGTTGACCAAAAAGTTCAATTGGCTTTTTCCATAAGATGGCTCTAGTAGTGCTTAGTTGTCTTTAACTTCACTCAAAACAATTTTGTTAGATTGTATTGTGACCGCTGTCATATCAGCATGCATTTAAGAAAAAATATCAAAATTGGCAAATTTTTGTATAGCCATTTTGATATTGAAGATGGAAGAAAATACACATTTTTGGCATATTATGCTTTATTATTTCAGGAAAGGTAAAAACCCAACTGCAACACCAAAAAAAAAAAAAAAAGATCAGTGCAGTCTCTAGAGAAGGTGCTGTGACTAATCGAAGGTGTCAAAAGTGGTTTGAGAAGTTTTGTGCTGGAGATTTCTTGCTGGATGATGCTCTATGGTTGGGCAGACCAACTGAAGTTGACAGCAATCAAACTGAGACATTAATTGAGATCAATATTTATACTACATGGGAAATAACTGCCATACTCAAAATATTTTACAGAAAAAAAAACATATGGACTTTTTGGCCAACTCATAGTTCCAGGCCCTATGTGTTCTTGCCTCTGCCCTTCAGTTGGGTTTCCCTTGAAAAACCAAGCCTCCTCGAGCAGGATGCTCCCCATGGCCCTTATCCTGCAAAGTCTCCACCAGAGGCACTGCCTGTTGGCTTGTCTCACAAGGATGCTGCATCTTCTTCTGCTATTTTCCTGACTATCTTGTGTTTTCTCAGTTTGAAGAAACAAAGACAAGAGGAAGAACGGCAGTGGCAGGAGGAGGAGGAGAGAAGGCAGTGGCTCCAGTTGCAAGCAGCCCAGGAGAGGGCAAGTCAGCAACAGGAGGAGTTCCAGAGGAAACTGCAAGAATTGCAGAGAAAAAAGCAACAGGAGGAAGCTGAGAGAGCTGGTGAGGGGGGATTCTGGATCTCTCTCTGCCTCTCCTATTTGGGGCAGAAATATCTTTCTCCCACTGTGGGTGTTCATTTGAATCTCCCAGGAGTTAGTCCTATTCTGGCCCTTACTGTGTGAAGCACTCTAAATGCATGAGCTACTTTTTTCAAGGTAATTGATATATGTGACCATAGTGAGTTCAGATTCACCAAAATAAGACTCCCTTGTGAAACAACTCTTGGCTCCTGCTTGAAATCCAGCAATCCCCTGAACAGGGGACCCCACCCCACCCATTGCTCTTTCCACGTTGCTCAGGAGGAGCTGCTTAAATTAGAGTCCTTCCCTAGCAGATGGAAACAATCAAACATCTGGATAGCTTCAAGGCAGGTGCTGATGTGGGGAATCTCTGCAGCCTCACTTTTGAGGAAGAGAACGAAATTTCAGCAGATGACACATTTTAGACTGAACGGTCCAGCTGAGTAAGCACCAAGTTTCTCTAGAACCTCATCTGATCCCCTTCCTCAATTCATCTGTATACCACCCCATAAGCACAGTGGGCTCTGGAAAATTTTCCCCCAAGGTTTTGTGTTAATTGTAGTATACTGCACATAGTAGGCGCTTGACAATGGACTCTTAGTCAGTTAACCCCAACGTAATCCCCACAGAGGATCTGGCAGCCTGCTGGCAGGGCAGCATTTCTCCTGGGGAATCCCTGGGAATCACAGACTTGAGAGGTGGATCAGAGGATTTTTCTCCAGTAGAGACCCCTGATGAGACCACCCCCTTTTCTATTCTGCAGAGGCAGAGAAGCAAAGGCAGACGGAATTGGAAATGAAGTTAGCAGAAGAACACAGGCTCCTGATGGAAATGGCTGAAGAAGAACGGCTCACATACCTACAGCAGAAACAGGAAGCAGAAGAGAAGGCTTGGCTGGAAGCAGAGCAGAGAAGGCAAAAGGATGAGGAAGCAGCCAGGCTGGCTCTGGAGAAAGCCATGAAACAAACCGAGGAACTAGCCAGGTACTGGGTATTGGGGCAACGGTTACCACAGAGGAATTGTTCAAGGGCTTCATTGCCTGGTGCTATTACTTGCACTGCCTTTGAACAAGTGAAGTCCAAATTATGCTCCCACTTTCTTCAACATAGTTTGGGAGAACTAAAGAACAGAAGTGCTTTTGCTGCAAATGTCACAGAATTTCTTCATGGCTTATAGAACTGGGATTGAAGCTGGAAGTTTAGAGATTATTTCAGCCCTCTGGTTTACAGATGAGAAAAATTAGTCCCAAAGACAGGAAAGATCTTGATCAGAGCCAGACAGAGAGTTAGGGGCAGTGCCCAGGCCAAAGACCCCCTGATTCTGAACCACTCCTTTCTCAGTATTTATTGAGTACCCATTATGTGCCAAACACTGGACACTTCCTCGGAATTCAGGAATAAGCAAGAGGGATGTCTCTTCTACCATGCCACTTATATTCTGGGGGGGGGCGGGGGTGGCAAGAGACTCTGAACAAATATATTTATATTTAGCTGGCAATAAATGCTATACAGAAAAATTTTAAACCTGTGACAGGATTGCAGGCTTAAATATCTTTTTATTAATTTTTTATTTATTGATTGATTTTACAGAGGTGGTGGAGAGAAGGGGGCAGAGAGAGGGAAACATTCCATGTTTCCCACTTATGTATGCATTCATTGGTTGATTCATGTATGTGCCCTGATCAGGAATCGAACCTGCAACCTTGGCATATCAGGATGATGTTCCAAATGAGCTAAGTGGCCAGGGCGCAGGAGGATTAGTTTAAATTGGTTGGCAAGGGCAAGGCCTCTTAGAAGAGGTGTTATGTAAGTGAAATGTGAATGACAAGGAGTTAGTCACATAAACATCTGGGAGAAAAACATTCCAGCAGGTAAAAGAGTAAGTGCAAAGATCCAAAGGAAGGAATGAGACTGGCATGCTGGAAGAATAAAAGAAAGCTGGCATGGCTGGAACAGAGGACAAGGCACAATGAGTACTTCCAGAGGAGGTCAGAGAGCTAGGCGTAAACCAGATCTCATGAGGGCCTTGTTAGGAGAAAAGACACAGAATCAGTCATCAGGAACCAATGACATTTCCCCACTTTATTCTCACCAAATAGTAATGATCATCACATCTTTCTGATAACAGAAGTTCTTGGGTAATTTTTTTTTTTTTTAAGATTTTATTTATTTTTAGAGAGGGGAGAAAGGAGGAAGAGAGGGAAACATCAATGTGTTGTTGCCTTTTGCATGCCCCATAGTGGGGACCTGGCCTACAACCTAGGCATATGCCTTGACTGGGAATCAAACCAGTGACCCTTCGGTTGACAGACCAGCACTTGACCCACTGAGCCACACCAGCCAGGACGCTCGAGTAATATGGTTTTAATCGACTCTTTAAGCTGTATCTAAGCGAATACTCTAGGGGGGTTGGAAAGAGAAGGTAGCCAGAACTCTATTTCAAGGTTTTCCACCTAACCGTGAGTTGTTCCTCTCCTGGACTTGTTATATGAAGTAACAAATAGACCATCTATGAAATCTTGATTCAATTTCAATATTATGTATTCCATGCATCATAGCAGTAGGGCTGGATTCATAAATATTGAGACCAAAAGAAAGCTACTGGAGTTCCAATTTTTCACAAAAATAAAACTGACAAGTCATATGAGGGGAAGTTGAGCAATTTTCTAAGGCTTAGAGCAAGTACCTGAGAGCAGAAAACCACGTAATAAAGGGATGTGTTAAGAGGTAGAGTCTCACTCTACCAAGGGTAGCACTTAATGCCAACTGGCTGTATTTCCTCTTCACTGTGTGACACTGGCCCAAGAACTTTAACTTGTCTGGCCTGTTTTTTCCTCTAAAATAAGGGAGTACTGCCCTGGCTTGTATGGCTCAGGGGATTAAGTGCCAGCCTTCAAACTGAAAGGTTATTGGTTTGGTCCCCAGTCGGGGTGCATACCTGGGTCATAGGCCAGGTCCCCAGGTTGGGACTTGGGAGAGGCATGAATTGGTGTTTCTCTCACACGTGGATGTTCCTCTCCCTCTTGCTCCCTCCCTTTCCCTCTCTCTAAAAATAAAGTCTTTTAAAAAAATAAGGGAGCAATGCAAGTTAAGAACTGTTATGCCTCTTTTACTTCCCCAGTAGGAAGCTCATGACACTCTAAACTTCATACGTAACTAAATGAACTGAACATGATGCAAGATGCACACTAAAATGCAAGATCAGGAGCCCCAAGTCCAACTGATGATTACTCAAGTCCAAAGTTCTCCTACTAACTATAAAGACCATTTCTAGGATGCTTAATCAGGATTGGGATTGGGTGTGGGGTTGTTTCCTTAGGCAAAAGTCTGCTTTGAAGAAACGTCTTCATTTCCATCGAGAACTCCACAAGGAAGCCAGTGGCCTGCAGTGGGCACACAACATCTCCAGACCATGGGTCTACTCTTATTTCCAGTTCCTACAAACACCCAGACCTTAACACTACAAGCAAACTAAAAAGTAAGTTGGGAGGTGATGACAAAAAAAGAGAAACTTCTTCTATGAAGTTCCACCCCATCTCCTTCATGTTAACCCACACCTAACTTCACTCTGGGAAGTTCACTCCACTCACTACCCCTCCCCGCCACTGAGACTTTACTCAACCCACTTACACTCTTCACTCACAGAAATCCTTTATGTTCTCTAGCACCACATAAGTCCAGCAGCCTTGGTGCCTGATTTCACTAAGATGCTATCATAGTCTTAAGATAGTTCAAGTATTTTCATCACTATTTTCATCAGTGTCTGAAGGAGCTGCAGTTAAGTGGAAATTCTTCAATGCAAATAATTCTGAATTAGCTAGAAGCTAATTTATATATATTAAGAATTATTATATTGTTTTTATAAAGCAAATCTACATCCATTTTGTCCTAAGAATCTAAAACCTAATGTCTATTTAAAACAAGATAATCACTTGATAAATGTTTATTTCACAATATAAGCCAAAGTAGTTTCTAGAACTACACTGTCCAATAAGAAGTCGTATGTAGCTACTTAAATGTAAATTAAATATGCCATTCTCTGGTTACACTAGCCACAATTCAAGTGCTTAATAACCACATGTGGCTACTGGCTACCATTTTGTACAGCATGGATATAAAACATTTTTATTATCACAAAAATTCTCCTGGACAGCAAACTGTTCTGGAGCCCAGAAAATCTAACAAATCTTAAGGTTTGCCTTCCAACTGTGATTTGAAGAACCAACAACTCACATCACTGCCCCATTTTAAAAATCATACTGACTCTGTCAAGGAGGAGTCTTGATTAGATCATCTGTCTTTAACATCTATTTAATAGGTATCTAGTTTTATCATAGAATTATCATTAAGGGGGATGAAAGAGCTTCAGCAAAGATGTATAAGAGGGTATTAAAGCAAGCATTATCTGAACCTGAATTTTCCCACAAATTTCCTTTGCTGTACTTCACTGTCCACAACTGAAAAACTTGATCTTTGCAGATGATTTCCTCAAATTTCCTGCTAATGCTTATAAGGTATTTGTCTTCTACAGAAATTGCACTTCTACAATCCAGAAATCAAGCTTAATTTTGATTTCGTATTGCTGTTATTAGACTTGGATTTGATGCTTATTTTTAATTCCTTGTTTTATGTAAAAATAAAATGACCCAAACATTGGCTATTGGCTATCAGTAATAGTGAATTTAATGTCTTTTTCGGACACTAACTTGATGGCCCTACTTACAAATTCTTTTTTTCTTTCTTTCTTTTTATTACTTTATCAGATGAGAAAGGAGTATATCAAATAATTCAACCAAGAACAAAAGAAAGAACACTCAAAGAAAACATCCCTGTGGGGCAAATTACCATTATTGACTTTATTTTCTTCCTTCTTTTACAAATTTAGGGTGTTGCAGTCACGCACTATATAGAGTGGCTACACTAAATGCTATTCAAGGTCCCTTCCAAACCTGATAATCTATTAAACTGTTGTTGTGAAAGGCCTGTTTTACCAGCACTACTGCACCACATAATCACATTTGAAAAGTAACCACAGCAGAATTCAATGCATCTGGAAGAATCCAATTAATTGAAAAGATAAAATTTATTTCTCCAGTAGCTAAGCTTTACCACCTAAATGCTGAGAGCCTTCAGAGATGTAAACAAAAATAAGATACCAAATCACATATTCACACATTCTGGATTGCTCAAATAGTCTATCAGCTTTGTTACTCAGGCCCAGTAGAAATACACAATTCAACGAGGATTTCCTACAAAAGGGCCTAATTTCTAGTCACTGTTTAATATAATGTAATAAATGCCAGGTGATGGTCTAAATGCACTAATTTACCTAGACTATATATGTATAATACAAATAATTTTTCAGATACGGTCAGATACAGGAATTTATAAGGCAAGCCAATTATTTTTAAGAGGTGACCTAGATTTATAACAGTTTATAAAATGCATTATAGACAGGTTTCAGTTGCTCTTCTCAAATGCTCAGATGACATTCTATTTGGGATAACATGAAACTGGATTATGTGTATGCATAGATATACTAAATTCTGTGATTCGTTAAAAAGTTAAAAGGTTAAGACCTCTAATAGAAACTTATTTGGTACTTTAATCTTACACAATTTAAGTATATAAGATATAAAGAAATAAAGGGAAATTATAAACAAAATACACCAAGCCTTAAGTAAGCAGAGAAACATTTTGTTAAAGGAATAACTGAAATTATCAATATAAACCAATTAAGAATTTTTGTGTGCCCATTTATTCAACATGATTAGGTAACTGTATCATATATATGCACCATACAGAAATATCAAGTATTTTTAAAAAACAGAACACTGAGTATTTAAGAAGGTATTGTGGCCTTAATTAAATCCTTAATTCAGAAGGCACTTCAGTAACTTTCAGTGCTTCAAAGCCATGATGATCATCACTGTACAGTACTGAAAAAATATGTATTTGTACTATGTACAAACAATAATTTCCAGTATTATGCAAGAAAATCTTGTTTCAGCCATTTTCTTTTTCTTTCTGTACAATTAAAAATAAAATGGAACATTAGTGTGATTTTTACAAATATTTTGTTTATTTTAATGAAGCTGGTACAGACAATGTCCATTTAAAACCCATATCCCAGGCCAAAAAGTACAAATTAAAATAAAAAAGAGCAGTGTTCTGTTGTACACACTTCTGCATGAATAACTTTATTAACTGCTAATGAAAATTAGAACTTTTCTGGGATCTTCTGACAAGATTTTTCTTTACTCTTAAAATGCTTTTTCTTCAGTGAAGCCATCTTTGGAGTTAGTCTTTACTCTCGCTTTATCTGTCATCTTGACTCCAACCTGATATTTCTCTTCTTTTGGTCCAGACCTTCAGATTTTAAAAGT
>CM052541.1:24163203-24179815 GCA_028533065.1 Trachops cirrhosus | reverse complement strand
TACCAGATGTTTTAAAGACACAGGGGGTAGGGGTCAGTTTTCAATTCAATTCTGAACACCACATTACAAAAGAACTATTTTTAAAAATAAAAAAGGACTGAGGGAAAAGTAAATAAAATAAAAAGAAAATCTAAACCGTTGAATGACCCCCTGTTTGTTCCTGATAAACTTCAATCACATCTTCTTCCTCCATTCCCAGCTGTAAGAGAAAATAAAAACATTTTAACAGAATATAAAAGCATGGTTTTTTTAATTCACTGCAATTATGCCGCTACTGTTTTAAGGTACAAAAAGATACAAAGGGGATCCATAGTTGCACTATTCTAAGATTAAGAATCCTGTTCCTTTAAAGACACATGGAGATATGTCTTTCCCTCAGATTCTATGTCAATGAAGTCATTTATTACTTTGCTGAGTTAATTTCACTTTCTAGCTTATTCGCTATATAAAACTTAAGTGTTTAATCGGAAAGGACCTTAAAAGAGCACTAAATCTAATGGAACATATATTTCATAGTTTAAACAATAGTTTGATGTAGTATTTTCTGAAAAGCATTTTATATCTAGATGTACCTACCTGATAAAAATCTCTTTTCTTCTTCAGAAAACCTGATCACTTTGAAATATATGTGATTTTAGATAGAAAAGAGATGCCTAAGGATTCATTTCTAAGTGGTCTGCTTGTTATCTAAAATTCGTTCTGGTATATAATTATTATTTTTTTGACAGTGGCCACTCTCAATGCAGAAAAATTATATATCTATCTACTCTTATTCAGTTCCTCCAGTTTTATAAGCTAGATTATTTTTCAGCCAATCCCTTCTCAATTCTTACAGGAAAAAAAGGGGGGATCCTTTAAAATGCCTTTTATAGAATATTAAGCAAAGTATATAGGCAATTATCTTTACAAATTTCATGTGTACCGAAATATCATGGAATTTTTTTTCTTACAGATACTACTACACTTACCTGTGGAGATATGTTCCAGACCGCCTAGTAGAGGCCTGAAGCCACAGACAGAACCGAACCCTATATATATTGTTTTTCCCTACATATATACTATGTTTGTTCTTCTTTGGCATATCCAAATTGCCACTATTACTATTTTTGTGCTTTGGGGCCATTTTTGAGTAAAATAGGGTTACTTGAACACAAGCACTGAGATACCAAGACAGTTGATCTGAAAACCAAGACAACCACTAAGTGACTAACAAGTGGGCAGTATACATAGCACGAATACACTGGACAAAGACATGATTCGCATCCCAGGCAGGACGGAGCAGGACAGCACGGGACAGCGCAAGATTTCATCATACTACTCACAATTTTCAACCAATGAACTGTTTATTTCTGGAGTTTTCCATTCACTATTTTAGGACCACAGTTGCTTGCAGGTAACTGAGACCACAGAAAACAATACTGCTAAGGAGGACTATTATATTAATAATGGTTACCTCTGACCAATCGATGTTTCTCTTTCTTTCTCCCTCCCTTCCCCTCCCTCTAAAAATAAATCTTAAAAAAAATTAATGGTTGCCCCACTAAATGGGAATGCAGATATATTCAGAGTATATTTTCCATTTTATATAGTTTAATAGTTTGGTTTTATTACTTTTATTCTTAACTATGAGAAGTCTTTATACAAAGAAGAGTATACAAAGGGGCACAGTGTCGCACTGTAACCCAGGTACACCCTTAATGAGGATAAAGGACTCTGAATCTGTTCATTCCTGTGTGCAGCCAGGATTGAGAAGCAATAGGTAGACTGAAATAAAAAACTAGCATTATGTTCACTGAACTATAATGAGCCACAAAAAACAAATAAAAAATAAAAATTTTAAAGTCCAAGATCAATAATCTCTAATAAGAAAAGTTTCATATTTTACAGGTGATGTTTTTATGCAGAATTTCAAAATATAAAAAATTAAAGTATGCTAAGAAAACTAAAAATAAAACACAGGCTTCTGTGGATTTAGAATTTTTAAGTGATTAAATTGGCATTAGTGTAATGGTTATCTTGGCTGTGGTACATATATGAATATTAAATTATTAGAGATGCTATAAAACTTCATTTTAATTACACATATAGCCTGTTAAATACTGCAAGGAATGAAATTCCAAACATTACAAGAGAACCTTGGAATCAGGAAGGTAGCATGTGTCTCAAACTATGTACATTAGTAGAGATGAATGAACAATGGGACAAGGAAGCCACTCCCTAAATATCTACTCTTTCTCACTGCTCCATTATTTTTCTGAAAATATAATCTCTTAGTGATAGTAAGGAAGTTGTCACCAAAATGCATTTAGTATCTGTTCTGTATTAAGAGATTATTTTAAGCTAGGACAGGGAAAACACAAGATGAGTGTGGAACATCTTACTGTGCCAAAAAGTAAGGAAATGCGCAAGACAGTGGATAGAAACTAAACCTCAGGGGGAAAGCTTGATGAGAAAGACAATCAAAAGTATGTCCCCACAAATTACTCAATGAAAAGAGGAAAAATAACAATTACACAGTAAAGAAAAAAGTTAAATTGAGTGAAAAAATTAACATCACCTATCATTACACCCTGAGAAAGACACATCACCATTTATGTAGTATTCAGCCAAAAACATAATATATAACCCAGATCCAGGACTTTCTAGAAAATAACTAATATGTATTCTTCAAAGATGTAAATGTCATAGAAGACGAGAATAGCTGAGGAAATGTTCCACATTAAAGATGATTAAGGAAGCAATTGGGGTGGGTGGGCTGGAATGGGAATAAAAGAAACTGTACTGAATAATCTAAAATAAAAAAATTAAAAATAAATAAATAAAAATAAAAATTGACAGCTAAAATTTGCCAATTGCATAATAATTGAATAAAATTTTACCTTCCACTAATATTCAAACAAATAAACTAAATTCAACAAAAAAAGGGAAGAAATTGAATAAAATATGTTGATACTGAGCTGGATCCTGTGACAGGAGAGAAAATTTATTATAAAAGACACAACTGGGACAAATGACAAAATTAGGTTGCAGCTTAAAGTATTCTAATAATATTAAGTGTCCTAAATTTGATTAACAGCACTGTGGTTACATAAAATATACCTGTTCTTAATACACTAAAATATTAAGTAGTAAATGGCCATGGTATATGCAACCTACTCCCAAGTGGTTCATTGGATATACACACCTAAATATATACAAGGAGGTTAGGGAAGTATAGTAAGGTAGCAAAATGTTAAAAATAGGCGAATCTAGGTAGAAGAGAGTACAATTTTTTGTACTACTCTAGCAACTTTTCTGTAAGTTGAAAATTATTTCAAGATAAAAACTTTTTAAAAGATGGGGAAAAAAAGATGGAGACATGTTAAAAAGAACACAGACACCAACCTGAAGAGGTCCCTCACTGGCCAATATCTTAAGAAGAATATTCAGTTTCAAATATCTCCCCACAAATTACTAATTACAAAGAGAAACCTGGCAGTTACCACATTAAGTAACTACATCCATAACAAGACAAAGAGCCATCATGTACCTCCTGATGTGATGCACTCGGAAGTACACGGCTTCACTCTGTGCCACTTGTACCAAAAATGCAAAGCTGAATCTACGTAATCATGAGGAAACATCAGACAAACCCAAATTGAAGGAATATATAAACAAAGAAAATAGTCCACATACTACAACAGAACAAATTAAGACACAGAAGCATTAAAAAACACGATAAATCAAGATGACAGAGTTAAATATATTAATATACACTAAGCTTCTGTATGAAGTTCTCAAGATGGGTCAAAGTCAAAAATCAAACCATAAAGGTCACCATCACCATGAAAGTGTATCAGAAATCTGCCAAATTTGAGGAATATCTGTCCATCTGCAAAAAGACACAGCATGTGCCTTATGACGATCTCTGTACCCCATTCCACTTTCAACTTCTCTTTTTATTGGCACTTTTGAAGGCAATATATGGGAAGTTCAACTCAAATGATTACTTTTTTTCTCTGACAAGTGATATACCACTTAAATCAGAGAATATTCAAGAAATGGGCAGTTTACCATGAACCAAATCATTCAATGCAGAATTTAAAATTTTTCTTGACTCAAAGAAGAAATTTTACTCACTTCTTTTGGAGTGTGATTATCAGCAATTCTCTGACCTTCAAAGAGAAACCTGAGTGAATTCATTGGAACTCCCTAAAAAGGCAAAAAACATATATATATATACACACACACAAATCTTAGAAGAGATAATATAAACTTTGATGCACAAAAAAGCAAACATGAAAGCTTCAACAGAATACATAGAACATAAAATTAGCTAATTGTATCATCATAATTACAATTTATTGAGTGCAAATTATTTGCAAGGCCATCCCTATCCCAAACATTTTACATACATAATCATAATTATTCATCACCTTATCTTCATTTTACAGCTAGGGAATCAAAGGTAAGGAGAGGGCACACAGCAAGCCAAGATTTTAAGGCCAAGTCTATTCTAAGCCAGTGCTCTTGACAACTATTTTACAGTTTCCTCTGAAATCTGTAAGCTAACATAAAGGCTAAAATCAGAGACTGGATGAGCACCCTTACTCACTTCCAACTGTCCAAACAAAACTGGTTTTAAAAAGATTAAATCATAGAAATTTGATAAAAGCATCACAGCTAATCAGATAAGCTACAATAAACCTGTGATGGCATAGATAGCACTATAAGTATCACAAAAGATATTAAAACAATTTTTAAATCACTTATTCAACAAAATAGCTAATATATGATTCATGTAAAGAGAAATAAATTCACTAAGTACAAATCAAGAATCATTAATTTAGTCCCAAAGTATTATGCAAATTTTGCTCAGTATTTAACATATTAAGATTTTCACTGTGTAAACATGGTCCCAAAATTAAAACTATCTTTCAGTATGTATTACACAGAAGTACATAAGGCCACACACACTTACCCTTCATTTCACTAAATTCATTAAATTTCACACTTAAATTCTTTCCAGGGCATATATTAAATAAAATAAATATAATTAACTAAGGTGGAATATTCTTTGATTTTAGTTTAATTATAGGACACATACTGAATTATAGGTCAAAAATGTTTCTATAGAAACCAATCAATAAACACAAAATGGAAAAATGACTCAATAAATATTTACTTTTTGTACTTTTCAATCTCTACTGGGAATTACATAGCTCCAACAAATTAAGTTTCCTATTCCTTGCATGTTATTAAATAAAAGAAAAATATTATCAAGCCTCTGTGAACTAAGTATAAACATCTTTTCTAAAGACTGAATACTTTGAAGCATAAACAAGCAAGCATACTCTGAGCCACCGTCCAGGGTGGCTCAGTTGGTTGGAGTGTCATCCAATAAGCCAAAAAGTGACAGATTCAATTCCTGGTCAGGGCGTATGCCTAGATTTCAGGTTCAGTCTCCATCAGGGTGTGTTTATGAGAGGCAACTGATCAATGTTTCTTTCTCACATTAACATTTCTCTCCCTCTCTCTCCCTTCCCTTCTCTCTAAAATCAATACACATGTCCTTAAGGAGAAAAAAAGTTAGAAATGATTCTAAGTTGATATTAAATTTTAATTATCTCCCCAAACCTAGCACCTTCCATAAACTTTAGCTTTGTGATTTACTTCTTTACTTTGCTGTTTTTCCTCAATAATCAACTCCTTGGTATATAGATGGAGAGAGAACACTATATAATTTTCTTCAGAATTGTTGTGAGGATTAAATACAATGTCTTAGTACCTAGCACAGCAAACTTAATATTTGTTTCTTTCCCCTGGTGAACACTCAATTTTAGTGCTCATCAGTATTATTACAAATGTGAACTAGCTGAGCCCCAATTAATAAGATTTTACCAAGTTTAACAATATCAAAAATGGGAAAGACAAAAATGTTTACTGTTTTACATATCCTAACACCTAGGTAATCTCTTTTTCTTCTAGCCAAAGTGATTTTTACATAAGTTACAAATTTAAACTGTAAAAAGAAACCATCTAAAAAGACCCCAATACTTGTGTTAATATCATGTAACACAATTCAATTACTAAAATATATCTTGGTTGTCTCCTATACCCGGATGGTCCCCAACTTACAATTTTTTGACTTTATGATGATCCATAATTGATGTGTGCACTGTAGAAACTGTACAGTTAAACCATGAACATGGGTTTGAGCTGCAAGAAGCCACTTACATGCAGATTTTTTTCAATAAGTGTGTACAGTATTATAGATGTATTTTCCGTATGATTTTTTCATAACTTTTTTCTCTAGCTTATTTTAAGAATACAGAATGCAATATATATAACAGATAAAATAATCCCTATGTTGTTCAAGGATCAAGTGCACTGAAGATTTTGAATTTTGATCTTTTCCCAGGCTAATGATATGCAATATAAGAGACTCTTTCATGATGCCAGGCAGCAGCGACGAGCTGCAGGTCCCAGTCAGCAATGTGATCACAGGGGTAGACAACCAATATTCCACAGAGCACTGTGTTGCCAGCATTTTTGAATATTGTGTTCTAAACACATTTAAGGTAGCCTAGGATAAGCTATGACTTTCAAAAGATGAGGTGTATTAAATGCATTTTTGACTTACGATATTTCAACTTATGATGAGTTTACTGGGACACAACCTCATCGTAAGTCCAGGAGCATCTGTACACTAATTCCAATTACATTTATTTAAAATTATATTTTATTATTAATGATAATGGGTAGCATTTATTAAGCATTTTTTCTTTTTTTCCCTCCACAATGTGTGCTAGCCTCTCACTCACCCACTACCAGGGACCTGGCATGCAACCCAGGCATGTGCCCTGACTGGGAATCAAACCAGCTTGGCAGGCCCGCATTCAATCCACTGAGCTACACCAGCCAGGGCGATTAAGCAGTTTTTATGCATCATGTTAAGAGCTTTATACAGGTCATCTTATTTCATCTTCATGGGATAGGCGGCTTTGTAATATTTCCATTTTACCAAGTTCTTGTTTTTAAAAAAAGATTTTATTTTTTTTTTTTAGAGAGAGAGGGGAAGGGAGGGAGAAAGAGAGGGAGAGAAACATCAATGTGTGGTTGCCTCTCACGTGTTCTCCACTGGGGTGCCTGGCTCCCAACCCAGGCATGTGCCCTGACTAGGAATTGAACCAGAGACCCTTTGGTTCACAGGCCGGCACTCAACCAACTGAGCCACACTAGCCAGCCAGGGCTAAGTTCCCATTTTACTAAGGGGGAAACAAGGCACATAACTTATTCTTGCTCAAACAGTGGTGGAGCCCATATTTGATTCTACACAGGTTAAAGGAATTAGTTATCAACTTAATAATCTAGTTCACAAAGGCCAAAATCTGTGAGAATTTGGTATTAATAAATTAATTAGATTTCTGTATGATTTTTAAGAGAAATGATTGATATTAAAAGCATAGAATGAACTTAGCAGTAATCTGTACTATTATGTATAAAAATTATAATAAACAGTACTTAAAGATAATAATTGTTAGTATTTAAATTTAACATATGGCTATACTTTTGGTTACAAACAAGGAAATTTCATAGTGATCAACAAAATGTACTTGCCTTAATTATACATACTGGTAAGCCATAAAGATAAATTAGTGACAAAGAAAGCACTGTATTTAATACAGTAATATACAAACCTGTCTTTGACAGTATGATTCTTTGAGTTTCTTGAGATGTGTTGTCATTTTCACTTTGAAGTGAATCTCACTGCTATCCTAAGGAGATACAGGAAAATAATTATCCCTCTTTGTGTAAATTATTTGCTTTGCTTGAAACAAATTATTTAATTACACAAATAGAAACAAACCTTGTCACCTGTATTTTCCCACCAAAATGTTTTTACTATTCATAACAGGTATTATTAGAATACTCTAATCACTGCTTTATACCCATTTCAAAAGAAATTTAATAAAATAAACATAAAGACAATCTGTCTTGAATTTTTAAAGTAGCAGC
Source organism: Trachops cirrhosus (assembly GCA_028533065.1). Classification (NCBI taxonomy): domain Eukaryota; kingdom Metazoa; phylum Chordata; class Mammalia; order Chiroptera; family Phyllostomidae; genus Trachops; species Trachops cirrhosus. The sequence goes on along the minus strand of CM052541.1, from coordinate 24,171,817 downwards.
ATAAGTAAAAGCATGTATGTCAGAGAATGCATTGCTTCGTAACTTTATGTCCATTCTATATTTAAAATAAAAGGTGAATTATCACAAACCCCCCAAAAACAACTCAAAACAAAAAAGTACCTCCCCGACAATGAAGTGTTATTGAAGGTGGTCAAACTACAAGACACATACAAGGCCTGTCCAGAAAGTATCCAGCCATGTGCTATGAAAAATAGACACATTTATTGAAGATACAAGAAACATTTACATAGGACAATGATACCTCAGCCAGCCACTGTAGAAGGAGGCACCTTGAGACCTCACAGAGTTCTCCCAGAGTCTCTTCCACTGTTCAAAACACTCTGCAAAGTCCTTTGTTGGAATCGACATCAGTTACCCCATTATATTCTCCTCAATTCTCACTGACAGTCTGAAATGTCTTCCCTTTCAAAGGTGATTTTAGTTTTGGGAAAAGTCAGAAGTCACAGGGCACCAAATCTGGGCTGTAAGCAGGGCTGAGTCACCCAGGTCATTTGATGTTTTGCCAAAAAACTGCACAAGATGTAATGCATGACCAATTGCCCATAGAAGCAGCCTTCTGCATCATCCCAATAGTTTCCACAGAGAAATGTTCCAGCTTAATGCCAAATTTGATGCAGATTCATTGCTGTACTCGCTCAGTCATTTTGAATGAGAGGGCCACACAGTACACACGCTCACTCAATGGCATCTACCACCCCCACTGACTAATATAGTGAACTCATACATTGTTCACACATGCACATTCCAGCCCACTCTCCTTGGCTGCCAGGTTACATCAATGTCAAGCAAACCATTCTCATTATGTCAACAATGTCTGGAATTTTTTGCACAGACCTTGTATACCATAAAATAACAGACTGAAAAATTTAATCCTGCCATAGAAAGTCACTCCAGAGTCTGGTTTCTCTCACATGATAAAATGATTAAGAACCTGAGTGAGTTAAATAGATTTGTGGGACCACAAATCTTTTTTTTTCTAATTCTTTTCTTCTACCCAGACTGTCAAGCAAGCTATCAGGCAAACATCAAAAATAAATACTGACACATGCATACTGTAAAATTTCAAAGCTAATCCTTATGCCTGCATATCATACTCACAAATTATACTAGTAGAAGTTGAACATTCACAGTATTTTTGTGTCTATAATTGTAAAGAAAAACAAATTCTCTTTCTATGGATAATATCATTAACAGACAAAATATCTATACCATAACTTCACACCACACACTAAAATCACATCCAGGTGAATTAGAGGTAACACTTAAAAAAATTTTTTTTAATATTTTCTCTTCTTCTTAAAGAGAGATTTCCCCCCTAATCTTTACATTGACAAATCCTCATTCTAAAGCAAGATTTAAACCTAGAAACCCTTTTTTAAAAAGGAGATTGATCAATTTGACTCAAAAACATAAAGACAAAGTGGATTAGTGGTTGCTGGAGGCTAGGTGGAGAGAAGGATGGGGAGTTACTGCTGAGTATAGCATGTCTTTTGGGGGTGATGAATATGTTCTGGAATTAAACAGTGGTAATGGGTGAACAGCCTTGTAAAAATACTGAAGTCACTGAATTATACCCTTTAAAATGGATTTTATGATATGTGGATTATATCTTAACAAAAACTTTCAAGATAAGATAACCCCAGAAAATAAGAATATGAACACATAATCAATGGAAGAATATAAACATAGTAGACCAAAAATTACACCTCATGAATCAGAGAAATGTAAAATAAACAAAATTTTACCTATGACACTAGCACAACATTGAAGGACTAGTAATATTTCATGTTTGGTAGAATGTGGGGAAATGGAACTCTAATATTTTGATGGTGAGCGTCCACCAATTCTTCTGCCCTTTAAAAGAGCAACTATGAAGATGAATTCTTCCAACAATTTTCAGCTAACCTTAATTATCAATTAACATCTCAAAAAGAGTCAAGATATAAGCCAGCAGCTAGAGAAATGAGGTGCAAGAAAAGGGAAGTGGGTTGCAAAAAGAGCTGAGACGGCCCTTTTTTTAAGGTGGGCCCTAGCCTTATCACTCAATAGTATTTAATGTGTTTGCCACTGAAGCATATTAAGAAAAAGGTTTTATTTGAAGAAATTAAGGTGACCTAAATCTGCCTTGAAGAACAATTAAAAAAACAATCAGCCTCTTCTACCTCCAACAGTTTACAGCAAATTTTAAAACACCATTTTAAAATAACTTGCCTTATTTAAATCATTTCTCCTGTGTCAGGAATTATTCACATATTCAAGAGTCAAAAATAATGAAACTCACCTGTCCAATAACTTTGAGTTTAATGTATTCTCCCTCCTTCTTATCACCCAAGTCCTCAGTTGAAGGTTTTGCCTCCTGAAAAAAAAAAAAGTACTTTTAGAGATAAAAGTTCCTATATGCTATTTTTATTACTCTCTTATGAGTATTCATTACTTCAGCTCTGAGTACAAAATCTGCACCTGAGAATACAAAGATCATTTATTTTCTCAGCCAGTCAATTAAGCAAAAAAAAAGGCCTAAGTCAATTATTGGCCCAAACACCAGTTCACTAGAAATCAAGAGAGAGGTCTCTTTTATTATACTATTCTACAGTAATGGTGGTAAAATTTCACTGTCCATCAAAATCACCTGAAAGACCTGTTAAGACTCCCAGTTTATTCTGTGGGTCGGGGGTTGGCCTATAATTTGCATTTCTGACAAGGTACCAGGTGGTGTTCCTGATACTCATGCTGTGGGGCAGAGGGACAACCTGGAGACGATTAGCCAACAGTCAAGTCCTATTAGTCAAAGGAAACTCACACTCCATGAATTCTTAACCAAACACTACTATAAAATTATCTTCTCACAGCCTTTTGGGAGAAGTTAACTACTCCAATTACAAAACTGTACTAAGAAATGTAAAATAATCATATCAGCATAAGCAGTCTATTTAGCAAGAATTTAGGAAGAAAAATCAAATAGCAAAGTATTGCCTAATGCATCCCAGACTCAAAACAAACCAGTTTTATATTATCTATTATTTTACACATCTGAAGCAATATATCCAATTTTAGATTAGGGCTTGGCTGAAAAAAAAAATCAGAAGAATTTGAACTGAAATAAGAAAAAAGTACAAACAGGCTAACCAGGAAAAGGAAAGAGGAAACAAAATTGGAAAACAGAAGAAAAGAGGGTCATAAAATACTTTCAAATGAAGGGATACTGAATAGAAAATGAAATTAACAGAATAAATTATTCCAAACCACTTCATCATGAAGTAAAAGTAAGTCATTTTTAGTAAAGGAGGTAGGCTGAAAATTTTCACTTGGCCATCAAATTATCCACTTATTTAAATATATACTCTATTATTCACAACAACGTCAAATTGTTAATCCACACATGATAAGAATATAACCAATGATTTTGTATTTTACAAGTAAAATCACAGGGCCACTACCTGTGTATCTCATGCCAATAACTTAAAACTAGCACTCAAAATTTAACAGAACCTCTTAAATTAGAAGTACCTTTTAACATGAACATACAGGTTAGAGTCTAGGGAAATGCTTAGATTAACAGAATTGACTTTGTTAGTATGAATTTTTGCCTGCTTTTCATTCTGCAGAACTTTCAACATTTGCTGACTACTGCATATTACAGCAGCAGGCAAAATTAACCTTCTTTAGTGAAACAGTATTTCACATGAAAACCAGAAGATTGTCTTCGAAAAACAGCTTCACCACCATATTTCCATGAATTTGTATTCATAGTAAAACAGTTGCTTCTTCCTTTAAGTTTTCTACAGAGGGCGAGGAAAACTTATTCTACGCAGTGAAGGGCAAAAAAAAGGATCAAAGCCCTGAGTTCCCTCTGACAGGGTGGAGTGTTAGTAAAGAAGCTTTGTTTGAGTTAGCACAAAGAATCATTCCCCCCTCCCCCACCGCCCGCAGCCTAGCAGCAATACACCAGCACAATAGGGTGATTCTGCTCCAGTATTTCCTAGATAGGATAGCTATAGAGGCTGCTCAGGACAAGAGCTCTTTCCCTTCCATCGTCCACACTGGTTCAGAAAACTCTTTTTAAAAGCACAGCTTCTCTTACCATATAACTACCCTGATCAAAAAGTATTAATAGCTGCCAGTACTTTAAGGTCTAGAACCAAACCCCAAAGCACTCCACTGAGTCCTCCATTACCAAACTCAACTCTCATTTTTCTCTTACCAGTTTTTTTATTTTATTTTACTCTTTCTTCTTACCACTTTCTTTACAAATCTAAGGATTCTGTTAAATTGGACTATTTACTGTTCCCCAAATATGCCCATTAGCATTTTTCTACCTTCAGCCCTTGGTGGTCTCTGTTTCCTTTACCAGGGTTATACATCCTCCTCCCTCAGCCTCTCCTGAAATCCTCTCAGAAATCCACTCCAGGCAACACCTAAAGAGCAGTATTTAAAAAACTCTTCTAGGAACCACAGCAGTGCTCAGCCTTCCAAATGAGATTACCGTAACAGTTTCCTTTAATGCTATTGCAATTTATTCATACCTTTTATAGCATTTATTCTCAATTTAAAAATACTCTATCTCAACTGGCTTCTCTAATTGTTGTCCTCTTCTTCATCAGACTTCTTAGAAGAGTACTCAGCATTTGCTATCTCCACTTTTACTCTCAATCCACTGTAATTCGGTTTATTCCTCACCATTCCAACTGACATTGCTCTCACCAAGATTACTAACTTCTTATTCAACTAACTTATTCAACTCCTTACTGCTAAATCAATGGACAATTTCAAATCTCCTCTTCAACTCTAACACAACAAAGACTTCTTCCTTGATGACTTCCTTCCTTAAGTCTCCACCTTTGACCTTCAAGATTCCATTCTCTCTTCATTTTGGCCATTTCCTTAAATACCTGTGGCTCCTCTGAATTCCATGTCTTCAATTCCCTGCTTCTTCTTTGTCTCTTGGGGTGACCCATGATTACAACTATTTCTAAGATACAGCATACCTCACTCTATTGCACTTCACAGATGTTGCGATTTTACAAATTGAAGGTAAGACCTTCCACCAGCAAAAAGATTACAAGTCATTTTACTGCAGTGGTGTGGAACAAAACTGGCAATACCTCCGCCTGTACTAATAACTGTTAATCATTCTCTCCAACCCGACAATTTTCTGAGTTTCACACTCACTTAACCAAGTGCTTAAATACTTCCACTTTGGATGTCTCATGGGTACCCTCAATGTAAGTGTTCAAAACCGAATGCTTTCTTTCTAACTTTTCTGTTAGCTTTAATCCCTGGTCCTGAAAACCAAAATCAAATTAAAAAGCCTACAACTCCTCCTGGATTCCCAATTACAATAAATGACTACCATACATTTGAATGCCCACAAAGAAACTTGGAGGAAGTCATGACTGTCTATTCTTCCTCTCTTAAATCTCACACTTAATCATTCATCGTTCTGACAATTGTCTTCAAGGCTCTCAAGTCTAGCCCATTCTCTACTAGACAATGCCTTAGTTCAGGCACTCATCCTTGCCCATTAACATTACTGCAATAGCATAACAGACATAACAATCTCAGTCCTTTCAGTTAATTCTCCAAACTACCACCAAAGCCACTGCCCTAAAATGCAATCCCATCAGCCCAGAAACCTCAGAGTTAAGTTCAAACTCCTTAGCTGACAGACATTGGTCCTTCATGAGCTGGTCCCTGTCTGGCAATCCAGCCTTATTTTCTCTCTCTCTCTCTCTGGCTAATACTATTCTTTGCTCTACCCATACTGAACTTATCTACAATTCCTTGAACAAAGCACCCTCCACCCTATCTCCACTATCTCTGTACCTACAAACTCCTCCTGCTTGAAATACTCTTACCTGTGCCATTCCCCTTTCAAGACAACTCAGGTATCACTCCCTACAAAATTATGTCCCTGAAAACTCTAATTGCTCCCATACCGCTTTTATCTTTTATAACAGCATGTTTATATATGTATCTGTATCTCCCAGCAGACCAAATTCCTATTGGTACGCCTTACTCTCCTTTGCATTTCTAGTCAAGTATCATGCCTGAAACTTTGAAGATATTCAATATGCTTGTTAAATAAATTAATGTTTTCTGTAACCATTTTGTAAGTCTTGTCTTCCTTATAAGTTTACAAGGAGAGAATCCAAGTTTTCATCTTTATAATCTCTATAGTGTCAGGCAAGTACTAGGCAATTGTTTAATGTTGTTGAATTAAGTTGACAGCACTATTTTCTGTATTGTACCACAAAATCTTACTAACACTTCATACTTCTATGACATACAATAGTCGAAACAAAAATCCTTTCAGTTTTTGGGTTTTTTTAAAGGATTTTTAAAAAGTTTTAATTGTTCAAGTACAGTTTTCTGCCTTTTACCCCCATCCTAACCCATCCACCTCCCTTTCAGTTTTTTATATTCACAGTTGGGTAAGAGATAATTCAGTTCAATTTCATAAGAACATATAAAGATTAGGGTTTGAAATTTCCAAAAATAAGCTGCAATTTCTCTGTTCACTCCATTTTGAAGAACTCTTCCCAACTCTGCAGCACTATAGCAGTGTCATCTGTACCACTTGTTTAATAGCCCCATGTTTGCCTAATGCAGTCATCCAACTTTTCATATGTTTTTTTCCTTTTGACAAACTAGTCTGGAAAATGAGATGATCTTGGACAAAAAAGGCCAAAGTTTGTCTCCAGTGATCTCAGTGTCTTTTGTATGCTGCCTTTCCTTCTCTCCCCTGTAAAAAAGCAGCCAATACAGAATGGTATGGCACACTAGCTACAAAACAGTGAAAGCATTCAGCACTGGGTCTGGGACACTAGGTCATCAGAGAAAAGAGAATCCCAGAGAGGGCTGGTTGGTTTAGCTGTAAAGGATACACAGCCCCAAAGCATAAGAAACTGACAATGGAAAGAAAAGTAAATGTATGTGCAAGATCAAAGAGAAGAACTAGAAACCTCCACATTTTCAGGTACCTGTCACCCACAGACAAATCATGTTAAATGGAATATGATAAAGGGATTTATCAAGCACCAAGCACTATCAACTCTTCTTTCGAAGACATAGAAGGAACAGCTTGGAAATACAAGATGGCCAAGGATCTGAAAAGAGACCTTGACTGGAAAGGAGAGAAGACACAGAGTACTCATTTACAAATGTTCAAAATTCATGACAAGGACTTTATTGTGCAATTTCAAAGTCAAAAGAATAAGAGGTCTGCTCAAAGGCACTCCGGCAATCAGTATGTTGACAATTCAATCAACTGGAGAGAGCATCACATTTAACTACCCTCAATCTGTCACTGACCCTTCCAGTTGTACAAGGATTATTCATTCTTCTGTAAGAAGGGGTGGCCCTGAGGGGGCCCAAACAAAAAAATACATTTACTCTATTTGATGACGTTAAAAATCTGTTCATTTTTCTTTGGTTTAAACTTTTTTTATTATTGTGTTTTTTCTATTACCATTTTGTTCATTATTCAAGATGTGGTAACAGTATCCTAGTTTTATAAAAAGAAAAAGTCCACTTTTAGATATATATATTAAAGTATTTAATAATAAAGATAAAATAATGTGGTGTCTGGGATTAGCTTCAAAACAGTATGAGGAAGTGGAACGGGGCAGTGTAGACAAAGTAAGATAGGCCAAGAGATGAGTGTATGGGTACAATTATACATACTTTAAAATGTTCCATAATAAAACATTTCATAAAAAATGCAAAGTTTCCAGAAATTCTGTTAACCATAGGTCTTATTATATCAGCTTATTTCATTTTATTTCCTAATGAAGAAAACACAAGAGTTAAATTGATTAATTCTAATATTTATATCCCCTATTAAAAGAGACAAACCCCAAAATTACAATAAAGTCATCTCCCTCACAGTTCAGTAGATATACCACTATTCTAAAAACAGAAAAATACATACACACCTTCATTTTTATGCTGTATATGTTCAAACTTCATGAGAGTACTGGATATTTGAAATGGAACTGACCAGATTTAGCTCCATAGCTTCAAGGTTTAAGTAAAGCTGTCAAGATACTGGGTCTGCTGGAAATTCACATGCAACCCTAGAACTGTGATTAAATTCTAGATATGCATAGACAGTATCACAGGAACTAAAATTTATAATTGAAGATTGTACTGGTTTTGTAAAACTTCCTCTTTGAGCCTCGACTATGCAAAACCTGGAACAAATTGGTTTGATGTACTCAAAAGTACTAGCAAACAGATTTAGAGGTATAGCAGATTTTGTTAATTACCTACCCAATATGCATTTTCTCCTTCTTCCTTACAAAGGGAAACCTAAATCTGGCCAGCTAAAAAACAGTTTATCAGCTTTTTTATGGCCATGTGGTACAATGCTGACCATGAGACAGGAGATGACATACTTTTTTTTATATAGTTTATTATGCTATTACAGTTGTCCCATTTTCCCTCCTTCACTCCCCTCCATCCTGCACACCCTCTCCCACCCACATTCCCCCCTTTAGTTCATGTCCATGTGTCATACTTATAAGTTCTTTACTTTCTACATTTCCCCTCCTATTCTTACCCTCCCCCTGTCTATTTTCTACCTACCATCTAT
>CM052541.1:24119111-24162703 GCA_028533065.1 Trachops cirrhosus | reverse complement strand
TTATTAACAACCACACCTAAAACAAAAACAAACTAAGCAAACAGCTGGAACAGGAACAGAACCACAGAAATGGAGATCACCTGGAGGGTTAGCAACAGGGAAGTGGGAGGAGGAGAGGGGGGAAAAGGTACAGAGAATAAGTAGCATAGATGGTAGGTAGAAAATAGACAGGGGGAGGGTAAGAATAGGAGGGGAAATGTAGAAAGTAAAGAACTTATAAGTATGACACATGGACATGAACTAAAGGGGGGGAATGTGGGTGGGAGAGGGTGTGCAGGATGGAGGGGAGTGAAGGAGGGAAAATGGGACAATTGTAATAGCATAATCAATAAACTATATTTAAGAAATAAAAATTTAAAAAATAAACACGCTGAAAAGTTGTCTCTATAGCTTCCCTGATGTAGAGACTACTGTGTATTACCCAGAAATCCTGGGTTTTGAGATTGATGCTATGACTACATGACACTTTTGTTTTGCCTCCCTAGGAGAATTGTGAGTGTACTTTAACTGCAGAAAGGACAGTGAGTCAAGTATTTTATGACCAAAGGGTAGACTCTGGTATTTGTGAGTGCTGTTCACAAAATATTTTGAACTCACAACCTTCTGGACACATAATAGTCTTCCCTGTGGTTGAATAAGGTCATGTGACTAATATCAGCCAGTGAGTTGTGATTGGAAGTGACAAATGTCATCTATAGGAGAAAATATAACAGAATATATATTGACAGTGTGAAATAGCCCAAAATCCTGTTTTCCTCTAGTACACAGTTCAGCACCTTTGAACATGGTGGCTGCTCCATTAGCCAAAGAGCCTGAGTGACCATGACAAGTAGAGCTCCTTCCCTTGCAAACACACAGTAGGCATGTACTGTGAGCAAGGAATAAGTCATTAGTGTTTTAATCCACTGAAATTTTGGAGTTATCAGTTACTACAGAATAATTTGGCCTATCCTGACTAACACACAATCTTAATGAAATCACAAGTGTTTCTACTACATTTTAACCATAGCGATGATTGTCAATGATTGTCCATTTACCCTACATTTATACAAAAAGTACCACACATATGATTCTTTGCAGGAGAAAGTTAGTTTTAATAAATTTTTTAAAAATAGCTAATAAAAACTGCAATGAAATACCACTGCATATCATATAGATAGCTATAATTTAGAAAATGGAAAATAACAAGTATTGTTGAAGATGTGAAAATTATGGAACCCTCATACATAGTCATTGGGAATGTAAAATTGTGCACCTGCTGTTAAACTATTCAACAGTTCCTCAAAAAGTTCAACATAGAATTAATATATGGCTCAGTAATTCTACTCCTAGGTATATATATTCAAAAGAAATGAAAACATATGTGTACACAGAAACTTGTACACAAATATTTATAGTAACAGCATTCATGATAGCTAAAAAGTGGAAATAAGTGAAATGTCCATCAACAAATGAATGTAGTATGATTGCTGAATCAGGTGTGCTTTTCCAAGCTCACTACATGTTATTTATTATAGTGATTTGAGTGTCATTGATTTGATACAGTATTTTTTTATGGGAATACCTTGAGGTAATGCAAAAGTATCATCTAAAAAACATTATATAACAGGAATGAATGTTAGCTATGGTAGAAGGGTTAACCATCTTTCTTAAGTACCAGCTGAGTCTTCATTGGTTCACTTGCTCAAAAACTGAAGGAATTCTGGCTTCCTTTGTTCTCAATGAGTCTAACCAAAACAGATGAAAGGAGAGATTTTTAAAAAATACTTATTTATTTTTAGAGAGAAGGGGAGGGAGAAAGAAAGGGAGAGAAACATCAATGTGTGGTTGCCTCTCATGCACCCCCTACTGGGGACCTGGCCCACAACCCAGGCATGTGCCATAGGTTGGGCATCAAATAGCGAACCTTTGGTTCGCAGGCTGGGACTCAGTCTACTGAGCCACACAAGCCAGGGGTGATTCTTTTTATTCTAATCCTGGTACCTATGAAAAGGTCAGCATCTCCAATAATACAAGCCATGCACATTAAAATAAGATACAATCTTTCATCTACCTGTTTTGTAAAGTTTAATAATAGATAATGTTTACTGTTTTTAAGAGTTGTAAAATGAATACTCAATAATGGATGGTGGGAGTATAAATGATACCATTTTATTGGAGGACAAGTTTAAAATATCTATCAAAATTTTATGCATACATAATTTTGACATGGCAATTCCTATTCTAAGAATTTATCCTTTAGTAATACTGACACAATATTTATAGCATAAATATTCATGCTAAATATGCTATAAATATTCAAGGATGTTCTTTGTATAGTTGTTGTCGATAGCTAAAACATGATATACAATTCTATGTCTATCAATGGAGATTGTTTTTTAATTATTTATTTATCTTAGAGAAAGAGAGAGGAAAGGAGAGAAAGAGAGAGGAACGGAGAGAAAGAGAAAGGAAGAAATATCTATTTGTTGTTTCACTTATTGATGCATTCATTGGTTGATTCTTCTATGTGCTCTGACCAGGGATCGAAACCACAACCTTGGCATATCAGGACTACACTCTAACCAACTGAGTACCTGGCCAGGGCCTATGCCATTATTTTTTAAAATGAGATTAATCTAGATAAATGGTAATAGAAAAAATACAATAAAAAAAAGAAATGAGATTACAGATACTGATGTGGGGAAATGTCTAAGCTATTTTTAGTGGGGAAAAATATATTGCATATTTATTAGGATTTCCATTTCAGTGGGGAAAACAAAAATGGTAATAAGTAGTACTATTATTATTACTAATACAGTAACAGCAAACACCTACCATTGGAAGACTCTGCCTTAACCTGTGTACATAAATTATTTTATTTAATCTTCACAATGACTCTATGAGGTAAGTCTATAATAACACTACCAGTATTTGCAGATGAGCAAAATGGAGAACAAGGAGATTAACTAACTTGCCAAAGATCTCATAGACAAAAAGCTGGAATTTGAACTCTGGCCATCTGGCTCTAGAACCCATCTTCTTAACCTACTATGCCAAGTCACCTGATGTATGTATGTAAGCATATACATACAAAGTTTACAATTATATACATCAAACTCTTAACAATGATTACACACTATGAATATACTAGTTTTATAAACAAATAATTGTTTAGTTCCTGCCATGAACCAGACATTGTTCCAATACTGGAAAGAGCAGTGTTTTAATAATAAGATAACTAGCTGCAAACAAATCACTCAAAAATCTCAATGTCTTAACAAGATTAAGCTTTAACTTCCATTCACATCACAGATTGAATTGGGTGTTAAGTAGTCAGCCTTTCATACTTCTATTCAAGGATTCTGTCTCCTATCAACTTGTGGTGGCACCTTCTTGGGGAGAGATCTGCAAACATTTTCTGTAAAGGGACAGATAGCAAATATTTTAGGCTTTGTGGGACATATTGTCACAACTACTCAAGGCTACCATTGTGGTGTGAAAAGAGCCATAGATAATATGTAAATGAATGGGCCTGGTTGTGTTTCCATTCACTTTTTTACAAAAACATATGGTGAGCTAGATTTGACCCATGGGCCATAGTTTACCAGTCCTTGTTCCAGGGTCTTCTCAGAGTCCTGGACTGGATCCTGTCTGCATTCAAAAGGTCAAGAGAAAGAACGAGAAAGTTTTAGAAACAGGATGTAACTTCTATCCATTTACAATTGGCCAGAATCCAGACAAATTATCCTAACCAAATAAAACTGGGATATGTAATTTTCTCGTGACTCAATGAAAGAAAAAAGAGATTGGTGACTATTTGGCAAGCCTGTGGCACAGTAAGCTCTTTTAGTTACCAAATATTCCATTTACTATTTTTCCTTTATATAGATATTACTCTTCCCATCTCCAAACAGGACAACCCAAACTTCTACCCAGTAAATACATCCAGCTCAAAGTCCAAGCTCTCCAGGTGATACCCAGTTTTGTTCACCACATTCAGATATGGCTCTTTATAGTCTAGTGACCTATGAACTAAAAAAGCAAATAATCTGCCAGATATATTTTTTTCATATAGAAATGAAACAAAAACAAGAAAACTGTGAAATACATTCTCATTCAGAACAAGAAAGAATTGAAGACACAGTTCTCTCTGGGCCCCTCTCCAGGTGACACTGTTGACACGTAGTTTTTCATCTCTACCTAATGACTTTGAGATGTAATAAATCAGGAAGGGAAATAAAGAAAAAAAGAAGAGAAAGGGAAAAAGAACGAGGAAATTGAAAAGCACAAAGCCTTTCTAAGCTACTTTTTTCTAAGCTAAAAAATTGCAGAATTTTTATCTACAAGACCCCAAATTTTAGACTCTATTCTTTCCTGTTGCTTCTTACAAACCCATAAGGGAATTCTTTCCTCATCTCCTCTCTTTCTTATAATATCTTGCCACACACTGCTAAAAATAACATCTATTAAGTTTCTATTTTCTACTCTCTTCCCCCAGGGCTCAGTAGACACATGGTCTGCTTCTCAAGTAATCATGGGCAACAGTTTTTCAAAACGTTTTGCCACTGCATCTCATGGCTTACCATCTTTTCAGACACTGATATTAGGTTTATTCAGCCCACCACCCACCTGCTGTGTAAATGTCACACAGGTTTGTTTTTTCTTTTTTTCAGAAGCATCCTACCTCAAGCAGTGAACAAAACAAATAAAGTCTCTACTCTCATCGAGCTTACATTCTATAGGATTCTTCTAACTCTTCATATGGTTTTATTTTAGAAAGGATGTGCTTGTTTTAAAATGTACTCAGGATTTGTTTTAATGAGTTATGGTAAGACATGCAGACACGGAAATGACTGTCATGAAGGAGAAAGTTTTTACACTCACAGATCCCTGGAAACAGGAGGCCCATTTTGGACTTCTGATATCTAGAACTATAAGATAATAAATTTGTGTCATTTTAAAGCCATGAAATTTGTGGCTATATGTTACAGCAACAATAGGAAACTAATACACTGTCTTTGTAAATGAGCAAGAGAATATTTCTAGCCAACCTAAAAAGTATATAGTTATTAAACATATTCATATCAATAATTTATATCATTTTGATTATATATAATTAACTTATAGAAGTTGAGCTTTTCTTTTTTATTTAGTATGTCTTCTCAAATTTTGAGCTTTAGATACAAGGGAACTTTCAAGTAGTATTGAAATAATTAAATTTCTGAAGAATGTCAAACAATTATAACTAGCATTATCTCCTTTTATCAAGTGAAAGAGAACTTTGTTGTTGTCCGCTGCTGTCTAGAACTCAAAATAAAGTGTAGATATAAAAGACATCTGAACATCACTGATCTGTGCAGCTCAGTTGGCTGGGCATCGTCCAGCAAAGTGAAAGTTTGCTAGTTTCAATTATGGTTTCAGTTCCCAGTTAGGGCACATGCCTGGGTTGTGGGCTGGTCCCCCATCAGGGATTGTGTGAGAGGGAATCACACATGATGTCTCTTCCTCTCTTTCTCCCTCCCTTCCCCTCTTTCTAAGAATGAATAAATTTTTTAAAAAATTTAAAAAAGTCACTTGAGCAGACATATTACTTTGATTATTTATAAGTTTTTTTGTTTTTATTATTTTTAATTTGAGCTTTAAATTTGAAAAGGACAATATTTAAGATATTTTTTCAGAGAGGACAAGATATGAACTTGTCATATAAGTAATTGTTAAACTTTGTAAGCCAATTAAAACAGGAGCTCTGTTAAACCTAAGATAATTTACAGTCTAATTTATTACTTTTTAATTATTATATTTGCTCAGAAAATATTTCACACTCACACAATAGAAGAATCTTATCTAAATCTTGGGCAACTAGGGATTTCTGGAGAATTTTATAACTGGATCTCTCCCTGTGCCATTATGGACTCTGTTTTTAAATACTTGTTCAGTTAGATTATGGATTAATCTGGGGGCACAACTTTAGGATTTATTAACACCTTTTTCATACATAGATCACACAGAGTGTTCTCTCACATCTTGACTTGGTTCGTTTGCATATTTTTGTGAACTTTTCTATTTTCCTTTGAGAAAGGAGAAAGAAAAGGTCATGCTTCCAGAACACTTTAGATTTCTCAGGAGATTACTAAACTCCATTCAAGTCATGGAGAATAAGTCCTACTGTATTTGGATTTTCATTCTAGCACACATTCAGTCTCATTTATATAGTTGTTATATAAACCAAATTAAGCCATATTAAAGTCCTCTACTCTTTGTTTTAAATGCATTTGCCTGGAGGTAGCCAAACTGCACTTTAGAGCCAACTATCATGTTTAGAAGGCACACAGTCCTCCATAACACTGCTCTCAACTCTGATACTAACTGCGAATTTGGGGTTCCCAAAACCAACCTCAGTTTCAAAAGTTTGCTAGAAAGACTCAGATTTCACAGAAAACTGTTATATTGAGTTACAGTTTATTACAGGGAAAGGATACGGGTCGAAATTAGCCAATGGAAGAAACATATAAAGCAAAATCTGGCAGAGTTACAAACACAAAGCTTCCATTGTCCTCTCCCATCAGTAAGGATGTTGTTTCCGTCCTAGCATCGAGATGTGACAATATTCATAGATTATCACCAACCAGGTCCAAGGATTTTATTGGGGCTTCATCACCTAGGCATAACTGACTGACTAACTGATTGATTGATTGATTGTCCACATGGCTGAACTCATCTCCTGGTTGATCCCGTAGTTGGTCTTTCTCTAATGGCCAATCCCTACCCTAAACAAAGACAGTCCTATCAGGTATGATATAGATTAGCTCCCAGAAGTCAAGGGCAAAGGCCAGACCCCTCTTTGGGCAGGGCCAAATTATTCACCATACACGGAAAAGAATTTCCATTTTTTTCTTTTTATTTAATTTTTTTCTTTCATTGTATAGATTTTCTCCCCTTTGATGGTGATACTTTTGATTACATATAAATGACAGGTTTTTATGACCAATAAATCTTCAATAGTTTTCAGAGAAGGAGTGGGTAGCCATAGATACAGAAATATCTGAATCATTATAAAGTCTAGCTATTTTTCATTTGTAGGGAGGGAAAAAGTTTTTTCATTTATATACAAACAGAAAACCAGTAGCCATAGTTTTCCAACCTCATCCAAGGGTTGAAAAGAAACAGAGCACACAGATTGGTTACAGTAGTTCCAGATCTTGAAGAGCCATTTTCTGTTCACAGACACATAAAACATTTTCATTTATTTAATTCATAATGACCTACAGGCAAGACGAATAAAACAGAGTGGGAGAACAAACAAACAATCAAAAAGAAAACATAAGGAGACAGATCCTCTGCCTTCTGCTACCCGACTGTAACAAGATACCCTGTGTCCGTCTGACTGCCATCTAACATACATCAAATGACCATATCATAAACAAACAAAATGCCAGATTTCAAGTTGTTGCCACCAGCAGTTAAACACAAATCAAAACCAGAACAAATCCAGACTTGGCTGTAACTAGTAACAGAACCAGAAACAGAGAGATTTATTTAGTCAACTCAAGAGCCAGAAAGATTATGTCTAGGTGAAAAGAGTCTTGTCTAGTACTCCTCTCTGGCACCACAGCCTACTCAGGGCCAATAGGTAAATCATTTAGACAGAAAATTTACTTCCAAAGAAAGTTATTAAGGCCAGTTTCTAAATGGTTTGCTCATCCAAAAACAAAATAGAACAAATAAATAAGGCATGCATTAAAAGAAAAATACAAAGTTACCAAGGTTGCCAAGTTTACAATTGGTTTGTTAATAAAAGAAAAATAGTAATGTTTTCACACAATTATCTTATCTGTAAAACTTTCTTCCATCTTCAGATATAAGCATTGCAGAAGTCAGGGGTAGAGTTAATTTTCTTTGGGAGTCAATAAGTTACAGAAAGCCTCAAGGTTTCATTTAATTTAGGATCTAGAACTAGACCTTGGTTTTGTTGTGTCTTGTTTTTGTTTCTCAGAGTACAAACTGGTGTGTACATTTCCTTTCTGTGGGATGTGATATGCATGTTTACCCTTAGTGGAAGCAGGTAGTGTCAATTTTGTTCCACATTTCTTTAGCTTACTTCTTAATATCTCCCTCCTCTAGTCTATTCGAATTATTGTATAGATTTAATTGCATGGAAAAGGTTACCATTTAGTGAGCACTTAATTTATGTCAAATAAAACTATGATCCTGTTTAATAGTCACAACTCTGTGAGGTAGATATTACTCTTATTTTACATACAAGGAAAGTGCCAGAGAAGCTAAATCATTTACTCAAGGATCCATAAATAGTAAGAGGCAAAGCTGAAATTTGAACTCATTTTGCTCATTACTTACTTCTTTTGTATTGTAACTTTTTTGTACTTAACTGCTTTCTCGTCAATTGTCAACTCCTTGAGGGCAGGGATTATGCCTTGCACGTCCTTAAATGATGAAAACAAATTATAGGGCCCAGCATGTTGTAGGAATATAAACGAATGAGCTGTCCTTTGGTATCTTACAACTGTTTAACATGCATAGATACTATTTTTTTATAAAAGATAATGTAAGCTCCCCAAGGGCAAAGAATGTTGAAATTAGAGCAAAGATATGAATGTCAAAGACAGAGGCCAGCTAATCATTTGTTCAGGGCCAAATCACAATATAGGTAGGTCAGGGTGTGGACCATTGCTTTACAAGTGAGAAGCACAATCTTGACAATGCCTCCAGAGTTGATTAGTTCAGAGGAAATGACTCATTTTGTCTAAGCACAGAAGAAAGTGATGAGTGGGTGTAACTATATTTTAGCTGGTCAGTGATGAGACTTCCTTGGGCTGCACTGTACGGTTAGGTGACACAGCTTACCAGAATCACAATTAGTTATTTGTTCCCTGGGTAGACTAGCTTTCAAACACTTACGTCTCAAATGTTCAGGAAACTTTTTAACTGAAATAGTCAGGAATTCAATTAAACAGATGCTCTTGATTTATAGAGAGCACAGGAAAAAGTGAAGAAAAGACATCAAAGTTCTTATAGGAACTTGTTAGAATGTATGTCATGGAGGACCTAAGCCACCACCTATGCTGAAACAAAGAAGGTATGTGTCACTGGCCAAATACCTGACTACGAGGTTCCCTATTATCAGAAGCTACTCAGGCATAGCCACTGGCCTCTTGCTGGAAACCTGTTGAATCCTCACTGCCCCTCCCCTCTCCCTCGAACTCTTCCCAGAAACAAGGCCCATAAATCTCCTGGACTCTGTCACCAAATCAGCCATCCCTGACCAGAGGACATTGTCTTGCAAACACCTATACCTTGGACACCTGAGACAGATAGCCCTCCCTGGGGGCTGCTATACACCCTTAAAAGCCCTCCTACCCTTTCTCTTGCTGCTGTAGTCTTCTCAGATTCAGCCCAACTGATGGCAGTGTCCCCCCTCAAATAAAAGCCCTTAATTGGACCTTTTTGGCTCCCAGTCCTTTCTTAGCCACCTTGGTTACCAAACAGTACTGATCTGATGGCAGGAAATCCTCAGAAAGTGCTGAAGTGGACAGAGAGAGACAATAGGGTCATGAGAGAAAATCATTGTACATGTATTTGCATGGGCCAGACCAAGTAAGAAAGCATGGCTATTAGAACAGATGGTCTGAGGTTTGAGCCTGTTTCTGTCAATCTTCCAACATATGTCCAAATATGCCTGTTTCTTCCAAGCACCCATGGTCTCTGGGAAAGAAATGTCTTTAGCAAAAAGAAAAACATGTCACAAAGAGCTGACACCTTTGAGAGAACAGGTTAGGAGACACAAAAGCTGATTCCTGCTACCTGGAGAGGAACTTGAATGCTTAAAGGTGGTGATCTACAGAAGATGGGAAATGGTGTGAGTAGCACTGGTATTCGATAAAGTGGCAGCAGTCAACAGAGCAGAAGGATGGCAATACTAGCTGGAAGCAGAGCAAGGGAACACAGAATGGTAGGCAGCACCTCCGTGATTGTACAATAGAAACAATCCCCATCTCCATCCTCTGGCAACTCCTAATGGAAACAGGGAGGAAGGCTGTATTATCTTGGGTTATTTAACCTCTCTGACAAGGAAAATGAGGGTGATAATAAGAGTAACTGCTGTTTAGGTTTGTTGTGAGGGTTGCATCATATGATGAGCACTGAAGATAACCAAATATACTAGTCACTACATATATAAAAATGTTAATTAATTCATTTTAAATGGAAATCATTTACAAGCCACTCCAATACCAGTCTTACTGTTCTGAGAATGTACCAGGCACACTCTTGCCTTTCTGTCTTTGAATATGCTGTTCTCTTGCCCTGGAATGGTCTTTCTCTAGACAGCTCCATACAGTCATTTACTCAAATATCACCTCCTCAATAAGGACTTCCCTGGCCAACCTGGAACATCTTATTCCCTTATCCTGTTTAGTTTTTCTTTGTAGCACTTAGTATTATCTAATATGCTAGATATTTATTTTCTGCTTCTCTTCATTAGAATATAAGTTCTATAGTATAAAGATTTTTCTGTGTTTTGTTCACTATGTCCTAAGTACCTGTAAGAATGCTTGGCACAGAGTAGATACTCAAATATTTGTCAAATACATGAAAGACGTTCACCATTCAGAACATCTCATTTCAGTTACAAGGCACATAGGAAGTCTCTGAGCAAAAAGGTATCTTTTGCTACTATCATTAGATTTCAAAAAGTACCTGCAGTCTCTGCTAGCACCTTGAAGTAATTTAATCCCATCATTCATTGTCGAGGACACCAGGCCCCAGTGTCCATGGCATTATGGATGAGACTAGATACATTCACACAGAACACCAAGTCCTGTGGAGGAAAAGGGATGGCATGGCTACTCTCTCAACAGGAGAGCGCCCCCACCCTTGCTTTGACAGGTTTTTATTGACTTTCCATTTGCTCAGGAATACCGTAAAGCTCATTAATCATTATCAGGCAGTAAGGATCAAACAATAGATAATATACAAAGAACTCTGAGGGCTTATTCTGAGTCAGGGTCTGTTAGCTAAAGGGCCATAAAACTTTGGAGAACAAACTCACTTCCTGCTCGGACCCTTACCATTTAGTTGAGAGCATCCTAAACAAAGCAGGTTTCACAGGATTTTACATATTCTTTCTTAGGCCTGATCGCCCAGGGAACCCGCCCTTTCCAGCACAGGGCTGCACCCACCACCAGCATTGTTTCAGGTTTAAGGCACTGTTTCGGGCTTAAATCAAGCAGGGGAAATGAAGCAGCCCAGGGATACGGAGACTTCTCGCAGACAGAATGAGGACTTAGGCTTTGTCAAAGCCGAGGGGCAAGGGTACATCACCTCCTTTTGCTGTACCCCCCAAGTCCTTCCCTGGGGGCCCCATGATCATGCCTGTCTTAGGTCATTCCTATCTTGAGGAATCTTACCCGTCATTGGCTAACCGATCAAGCATTGAGGGCCAGGCAAGGTGAAGAAAAAGGTGCAGAAGCAGTGCCCTAGCCAGGGAGATAAGCTTTGTCTCCTTAGTGGCTTATGGTCCGAAGGTCACTCACTCAGCCTTAGCCATGGGGGCGGTTACAGGTTCTGAAACCAGGCAGGGTGGTCCCCAACAATTCATTCGTTCCAGTTGTTCATTTACTAATTCATTATTCATATTTATGAAGTCCCTATTACGTGCCAGATACTAGCCTAGTACTGGGGATCTGGCAATGAACTTTCATGGAGCTTACAATCTACAATAGTTGGGACAGGGATGGGGTTGGAGGTGGAGAGAGAACAGAAGAACTGTTTCTTCTTGTCATTGCACCATGTTAAGCCATTACTAAATTTATCCACCCTTCTAGGTTATCTATACTCTTTCATTTTCTTATCCTTACACTTCCTTGTGTTGTCTCCACTGGATCTAGTACTTAAAGTATTGAAACTCTTACTTTTTTCTTGCTACAGGGAATCATCAATTACCACATTTGGTCAAGATGCAAATACAAAATCAGAGTCACCTCCGAACCCCTGAGCTGATGGTCTGTATTGGCATTGTGCAGACAGCTTCTAGGAAATGGCACAGGAAAGAAGTTTCTCATTGAATAAGTAGTTTTACTTCTCTTTGTGTGAAGGGTGCAAGCTTTAGACATAAGCAAAAGAACTTTACTTCTTGCAGATGCTCATTCATTAAATATTTACAAATGACTTAATGACATCCTACTTCATGACTAGCACATGATGCCCTATAAGGACACAAGTAAGTGAAAGATATAGATTCCATTCCCTAGCAGATGGCACTTCCATTAAGGAAACCAGACCAAAGGGGAAAAAAAGTAAGTTTTATAACACCATAAAGAGAAATGTTTCTACTTCATCTGAGTCGCCTCTCCTCACCTCCCATACCCCACTCTCAAGCTGTTTTGGTTTCTCTTGCTTCCCTGACCACTGGATCCTATGGCATAATTAGTCGTGCTCTTGTCTGTACCCTAGGTCCCTCTACCCCTTGATTTTCCCCCATTTTCACCTTTTCTGTTACTTAGTTCAGGATTTTCATTTCTCTTGATGCCAGGTTGTAGAGCTGCTTGTGAAAATCAAGTTACTTAGTGTTCTGTAACTTCCAGGAGGTTGCAACTTAGTATTTGCAGGCACTCTGGGTATAGGGCCTGGGAAGAGAGGAAAGAAATTTTACTGCTATTGTGAATAGCAGGAAATTTTACTGCTATTGTGAATAGCAGGAAATTTTACTGCTATTTTACTGCCAGACTTGTGAAAGAATTGGGGTATTTAAACCAGTCACTTAGACTGAAAGTTACCAGAAAAGCAGATTACACCAAGAAAAGAACAGAAAGTCTAAAATCATACCGTAAGTCACTGCAGAAAAAAAAATGGGAGAGGCCCACATATACTGAAAGACATTTGTGCAAAAAAATGTTTGGCCGGATAGGACAGTCACAACCGTAGTGTCATTCTGAGGATTTCATTTCAAGGTAGGAAAAGTCTAGCGGCTGGCATTTCCCTAATTACGTATGCCTGAAGCAGACAGCGAAATAATTCTGCATGTGTCGCAAAGGAAAATAGATCATAAAAGGGACTTAAAAATAACAAGCAAGGTTTTCTTTAGGTTTCTGTGCACTCAAGACGACAAAGACTCGTTGCCTTAAGAAATCTCGCGATATTTTCGTCGTCCTCTGTGGCGGGAATATTACGGAAGTGACGGCTCTCTATGCGTCACGTCGTTCGTCGGAAGTGTGTCGCGTCCCAGAATCCTCGGAGAAGGAGAGGCGCGTTTGGGCGGTGTGCTCGCAGTTCAGTGTGGAACGTTGACGCAACTTGGTCTTGTTCTTTGCAGGGTAGCGTGCGCGTTTGTGCTTGGCCAGCCGCGGCCTTGCGCCGCAAATCTGGTCTTTTTCTATTGGGGAAAGAGCTCAAGGCGGGCTGCGCAGCGCCCCTACCTTACCTAACCATGTTGGTGCTGTTTGAAACGTCCGTGGGCTACGCCATCTTTAAGGTAGGTGGAAGATTGAGCTGTTGGCGGGGTAAAGCGGGTGTTAGGCAGGCGAAGAAACGGAGAGACTTGAAGAGACGGTGGCACTGCTCGGGGTAGCACGGGTACCTTTCATGTTCCCTTGTTCCGAAAGGGAGGGGAAGGCTTTGGGCCTCGGAGGCGCAAGTGTCGGAGAACACATGGCCCTGCCTTTTGGGATGCTGGGTTCTGGGTTGGAGGATTTGGCGCGATTAGAGAGGTGGGCAGAAGCCGTATTGGGATTTTACAACTTATAAAGGGATTTTATTCTGAGTGTTTTGAAGAATGACTTAAAAGTTTCAAGGAGAGGAATGGTGTACTTTGTCTTTTAATGATTTCGGGGCAGGAAAAGAAACAAGGATTTTTTTTGCATAGATTTAGACAAATAGGCTTTAAGGTTGATGTGAAGGTACAACATCGGTAAAGTTCTAAAGGTGGAACTGACAGGATTGGCTGATGGGGTTTTGGTTTAATAAGTGGGTGAGTGATGGTAAGGAAGAGAAGAGAAATAGTTTGTTGGGTTTTTGAACGGGGGAAACTAAAGTGTTAACAGGTTGGCCCTCCGAACCTCGCAGTATCTATTACACGTGGAAATGCAGTAGTCATTTCAAATTTGAAGCCTAGAGGAGAAATCTGGGCTGGTGGTAATCGACTTGAGATCAGGTTGTTTTAATAGGGAAAGTTTGAAGTTAAGACTTAAGCACAGAAATGATTGAACAGTGTGACATTCATATAGTGGGATGCTACTGAGATGTTAGGAAGAATGAAGTAAATTGAGTTCAGCCTGCATGCCAGGCACTCTTATGAGTTCTAGGAATAGAGCAATTAAAAATAAGTTTTCACATATGCTGATATAAGATCCTCAAAAACTTAGTTAAGATGTATATATAGTATGTTTCTAGTTGTCAGTCAAAAAACTGTATGTGATATGGGTGTAGAAAGTCTGAAAGGACACATACCGAAGAATTGATTTGGGAGAGATCTTCTCTCTCCAAGTTTCTCTTTTTTTTATGCTTTTCATCTTTTTTAAAGGTTTTATTTCTTTATTTTTAGAGAGAGAGGAAGGGAGGGAGAAAGAGAGGGAGAGAAACATCAGTGTGTGGTTGCCTCTCACGCACCCACACCTGGGGACCTGGCCTGCAACCCAGGCATGTGCCCTGGCTGGGAAATGAACCTGCGACCCTTTCTTTCACAGTCCGGGCGCTCGGTCCACCGAGCTACACCAGCCAGGACCCAAATTTCTCTTCTGATACTTGAAAGTATACTTCTGTTTGCACTCACTACATTAAATACTTGTTATTTTTAAGAAAACCAATAAAATAGCAATTAAAAACCAAAAGCTGGCTTTGCTCATTTTTCCTCATTGGAGTTGTCTATAATTGCAGCATTACTCTTGATTTAAGTGAAACTAACAGAATGTTTTGAAGGCAAGTTGGTAACATCTGTCAACATAAAATATGCGTGTCCTATGTGATCAATTAAGTCCACTTCCAGTAGTTTGTTCTATAGAAGTGCAACATGTGTGCATACAAAAAAGTGCTTTCTGAAGGATAAGGAAAATTTGGAAATAACCTAAATATTTATCAAGAAAAACATAAATGATGGTGTATTGATACACCACAATTCTAGGTTGTTAAAACATTCCAGGATGTACCTGGAATTATGGTACATCCATGATATGCTAAGTATACAGTAGGATTACTAAAATTAGACGTAAATAAAAATGTCACAATCAAAAACTCTTGAAGAATATATTGCTAAATGTTAATGACTTTAATAGATTTAAAGTGCTCCTTTTTTTCCTTTGTATTTTAAATTTTCTTACGTCAGGATGTGTCTTGGAATTGATGGTGTCTTAGTTTTAAAGAAATCAGTACTTTTCCTGTTAGGTTGATTATAGCAGTAAATAACAGTTTATTCTATAGAAAGTAGTTAATTGATCATACAGAATATGCATACTTCATGTTGACAGATGCTACCAAATTGCCTTCAAGAGAGTCTCTTAGTTAAATCAAGAGTGAATAAAAATTATTTCTGTACACCCTCACCTATATTCTACGTGATAAGTCAACTGCTTAAGTACAAGATAGGAAAGGATCAATCCTAATATGCATTTTCCCCCATGTGTAGCATCCCTGAAATTGGATGTCTTACAAATTGTGGTAGATTACTTTAATTGACAGTATAAAATAATGGCATGTTTAAAGTATTCCAAAGAAAGTCTATGAATATAATAATGCTTTTTGGAGGGTTAAGGGGTCCTTCAAATAGAAAGTTTTCAGTAAAGACATGCACCCCCCCACGCACACACAAAATAATAAGATCTGAATTCCATCTAGTTATTAAATGTGCTATTTGAGCTACTAATTTGACCTAAAATTTATGCTGGTAAAACAACTGGTTCATTATTTCAGAGAGAAAAATAGCTTCCACCCCCCAAATTTTACATGTACAGTTGTCCTTGAAGAGTATAAGCCACATATGCTTGCCTAGGCTGTGCTGTTTAAAGGAAATTATTCGACTATTACAGGTTTTGAATGAGAAGAAACTTCAAGAGGTTGATAGTTTGTGGAAAGAATTTGAAACTCCAGAAAAAGCAAATAAAATGTAAGTCATCTTAAAACTAAGAATTTAGCAGTTCACATTTAGGGGTTCTTTTTACATTTCCTCCCACCCCCCTTCGTATGTGTTACATTCATAACATTTTTTTAATCCTCATCCAAGGAAATGTTTATTGATTTAGAGAGAGAGAAACATCAATTTATTGCCCCTTGTTTTGCCCTAACTAGGGGATTGAATCCACAATCTAGGTTTGTGCCCTGATTGGGAATCAAACCTGAAACCTTTTGCTGTACAGGATGATGTTCCAGCTAACTGAGCCACCTGGCCAGGGCTATATTTATAACTTCTGTTTTAAAATGTATTTCAGTAATAATATTGGTATTAGTCTGATCATTAGATTTCCTTATTTGGAGCATAGGTCATCAGTACTAATTTGTATTAGTTGCAGACTAGATTGAGCAGCAACACAAAATTACTGTTTTGTAAGATAATTTGAAAACACAGGCAGATAACGAGCTTCCCAGACAAAAAAAGAACCCTAAAGGATAACAAATAACAAACTGTTATTATATGAAATGTTAAAGGGATTTATTTAAAAGAAAAAGATCAAAACTGAACAATAAAATGGCAATAAGTACATATCTATCAACTGAGTTTAAAAAACAAACTAAGCAGGCAAGAACAGATAGAATTGTGAATATGAAGAGTGATGGTTGCCAGATGGGGGTGTGTGGGGGAATGGGTGAAGAGTTGAGGGGATTTAGAAACTCAAGTAAGTAGGTACAGAATAGCCATGGGGATGTAAAGTACAGTATAGGAGATGGAGTAGCCAAAAAACTTATATGCATGACCCATGGGTATGAACAATGGTGGGGGATTGCTGGGTGGAGGGGGGCAAAGGGGAAAAAAATTGGGACAGCTGTAATGTCATGATCAATAAAATATAAGTGTAAGTTTAAAAACATTTGCAAAAATTAAAAAAAGAAAACATTGTAAGTATAAATTTCTATTAAAAGTAATACTTGTCAAAAGTATAGACTGCTGATTGATTTAACTTTTAGTTTCTCTTAAGTTAGTGGTATTCAAATGTTGTTTAATGTAATTTACAGTTTTATTTATTCTTTATGACTTCTACTTCCTAGCTCCCTCTGGAATAATAAGTAGCTAGTAAATCCTGGGAAAAGGTATACCTCAGTTCCCCAAGGTCTCTGAAGTAGAAAATAAAGAGTACAATGTTGATGCCCAGCTTAAGTGAGTGGTAGGAGAGTGAGCTGGCATTTCAAAGTAGTCAGGGCAGCTATTTCACCAGCCATGGATCACCTTTTGAAATAGCCCATTTGGTGAATGTGATCCTAGCAAGGACTTAACTGATCTCTTGACACATGTGGATTTGGATTATGTCCTTGGGTGCTATGGGGCATTTAATAATTCTTCTGCTAGTGCTAAGAAAAACTTAAAAGAATAGAAGGAAGCTCTTAAAGCTTGCTGAAGAGTATTGAACCCAAAGAAGTGTCATACTAAATAGTTAGAGAAACAAAATACATAGTTTGAACATTCGTGGTAAAAACCCAAAATTTGAAATAAATGTCCATCAGTAGTGTAATTGTTAAACAAATTTTACTATATCTGTAGATCTCTTACAGATCTGGAAAGAGGTTCGTGATATACTGAGAAAATCATGCTTCAGATTTTGTATTATGTGTTCCCATTTTCGCCCTGTTCTTGTGCATCCTGCAGTTATCCACGTACAGAGATATGAATAAATGCCACTTCAGAAGGGTGCAAGTGGAGGTGTGGTGAGGCAGAATAGATGAAATTATTATTATTTTTTCCCTAAATTTTTGTGTTGTTGAGTTTGTAAGGGACCACCAGGATGTTCTCTGACCAGGTAAGAAAACGTTGATTAAGATAGTACTGTTTTAGACACAATGGCAGACTAGTTTTCTTTTTAAAGGGATATATGCTTTAATTGACTGGGTTAACTTGATTCATTGTTGTCGATGATGTATTCTTGTTGGGACTGAATCTAAGTGATGTCACTCAAGTATTCGTCACTACCACTGAGATAGCAATGAATTAAATGTATGTGTTTGTTTCCATATAAAATTATGATACTCTGGACATAAGGGTCTGGGGAAGAAGAGAGTAAAATAAGAGTAATAGGAATCCGATCTGACAATAAACTGTTGTTTAATAGCATTTTTACTGGATGAACAAATCAGTGCAATGAGATTGCTGACCTAAGACAGACTCTTACAGCTTTTCTTAGGCCACTTGTATGCTTTATAGTAAAAGGCATCTGTGTCTAGCTTTAGCAGAGATTATATTGAAGCTTGTGCATGTTTCCTGTGGTTTAGATTCGTAGAACAAACCTTTTGGCTGTTCTGTGTTCCCTCCAAAGCCTAGAGCTTTCTCTATAATAGTCCAAACATTGTTAGTGTACATTTAGAGAACTGGTCATTTTGTGAAGAATATCTAACTTCGTACCCTGATATCCATTGGTAGGAAAATTTCTTCTTTCAGTGTATGCTTTGGAAACAATCTGACACTCTTCCTAAATATGTGGCTTTTGCAGAAATCAGTGTGCCTCCATAACAGTTTTTTTCTTTCTTAATTCTAGAGTTAAGCTAAAACATTTTGAGAAATTTCAGGATACAGCAGAAGCATTGGCAGGTAAAGTCAAAGACTAGCTTTTTTGTTTTTGTTTTTAATCTTGGCAATTTGTTGTCCTTATTTAAAAAATTGTTTGCTTCAGTTGCCTGAGTTAACCCTACTCAGTGTTGTCGATGATGCATTGTTTTTGGAAATGAATTAAAGTGATCTAACAAATTCGTCACTACCACTGAGACAACATTGAGTTAGCTTTTTTCACCATAGGGCTGGTTTCCCCCCCATGTGATGAGAGCTGAGAAGTGGTTAAATTGATCTCCCTGTGGAAACCAACAGCATAATGCTAAAGCACAATTCAGTAAAAGCTGTTCTACAAGGGACCCAGGTAATGTGGTCAAGCACAGAGCTCTGATCATTTTAATACAAGGGAAAGGTTGAGAATAGCCAGGAATCACTGTTGAAGAAATAATAAAACAGTTCTCCAGGGATATATATCTTTAGTCTGAAAAAACACATTATTAAGTCTTAGGGCCATGACTGCTGTGGCTCAGTGGGATGGGCATCATCCTGCAAACAGAAATGTCCCCAGTTGTTGGCCATATCCCTGGGTGCAGGTATGTGGTAGGCAACTGATGTGTATTTCTCTTCCTCCCTTCTCATCTCTCTAGAAAAAATAAATAAATTTAAAAAATGAAAGTTGTAGGAAAACTAGTACTTCTAGGTTTGTGTGCATTTTAACATGAAAACTAAGACATAAGAGTTATCTAAAAAGGGTGTGGTTGTACATGATTTAGAAGAATGAATGACATCCTTCAATTAGCCATCATGATAGGACAGCAGACATACAGTAATAGGGTTTATTAATTTGGCTTGGCTTCAGTAGGCGGTTGTTTTTTGTTTTAGTCTTTATTGAAGGATATGTTTATTGATTTTCCCAGAGTAGGGAGGAAGGGGAGGGAGAAACATCGATTGGTTGCTGTCCATATGTGCCCTGATCAGGAATCGAACCCACAGCCTTTTGGCTTATGGGACACTACTCCAACCAACTAAACTACCTGGTCAGAGCTTTTGAGGGATTTTGGTGTGTGTGTGTGTGTGTGTGTGTGTGTGTGTGTGTGTGTGTGTGTGTGAAATGTACTTTTAGAGATGGAGAGAAACATCAGTGTGTGGTTGCTTCCCACATGCCCCCAACTGGGGACCGGGTCCACAACCCAGGCATGTGCCCTGACTGAGAATCGAACTGGTGACCCTTTGGTTCACAAGCCAGCACTCAATCCACTGAGCTACACCAGCCAGGGCTTTTTAAAAGATTTTTTAATGTTAGGAAAACAAGACCAGATATAAAACCCTAGTCATAAATTTTTCAGTTCTTAAATTCTCAAGTGAGCCAACTACTTGGTGATATAATTTGAAAATGAAGGTCCATAAGGAAGAATATGGCTTAAAATTAGGCAAGAATTTGATAGACCCAAATAATTTTGTTCATCAGCCACAAGAGAAGGGTGTAGTTCTCTTGTGAAAATTAGGAGTCCAACTAAATATGCTGAATATTAATGAGCTATCCCAATCTTGGCAGTGGGGTATGCCAAAGGAAGACCCAACAATGGGGCTGATTTTATTGTTTGTTTTCCCAGTACCACTTAGTCCCCTTATAACCCCATCTGTCTTGTCCCCCTCCCCTACCCAGCAATCAATTTTTTAATTTTTAAAAATAGTTCTAGGGCTGCTGTTTTGGTAATAAAGGCCCCCATAGCACTGTAAAAGGCACCTGTGGTAATTTTTGCCTGGGGAGGTTCTTTAAAGATACTTCTGTTCATCACAGCTTTAAAATTAAATACGGGTGGAATTTTGGTAAAATCCCAAGCAAGGTTGTATTAACTATTCTCCAGTTTGGGGTGAGTGTATTATTCACATTGACTGATTTGTACAGCACCTCCTGGAGTTGTAAAGTATTCTAGCCCTGATCCCAAGTAGCCTGTTTGGCATTTCTTTTTGTGTATAACTTCTTTAATCTTTTCTGGATATTTCTGACCAGTCCTTATTAAACTATTAAGTGAAGAAGTCTAACCTCTCCCTAAACATGAAGCAAGTTTTTACTATAGCTAATACGATGATTACATAGCGATTGTCAAATTTTGCGTTTTTTGTTCCAGAATCTTAAAACAATCCTGTGAGGTAGGTAATATCACTATTTTACATATAAAACTGAGATGTGAGAGGTATCACATTTCCCTACCAAGTGTATAATGTTGTAAAGTAGGTAGGGGAAATGCCATACTAGGTGAGAACCCTCTGACCCTCCCTAATCTAAATTTCATGAGTGTAAAGACTATGTTGTTTACTGTCAAACCCCTAGATTCTGGCACATATTTTGGGGTGAGTGAATGAAAGTAGATCTCTGTCAGGAATCTGGTTGTAGAAACTTTTAAAATTAATGCCTTTTCCCATCTATTTTTATCAGAAATTTGAACATTGGCTTATTACTAAGAGAACAGAGTCCTGAGAATTCAACTTCCAACTGCCTATTACAAGGCAGTTTTGTGTGACAGACCAAAATTCAGTGGTTGTAGATGTCAGTTCAGTATGGATTAAAAAACCCCGTAGCCTAAGAAGGTACCTGATGGGGTGTGGTGTTCATTTATATTGGTCCCAGAAGTTCAGATATGCCATCTGCATGAAGAAGTTTACTTCTACTATTGGCCAAATTTTCAAGATGCAAGTCTTCTGAACAGTCACAGTAAACTTAGGGCCAGCGCACATTCAGATGAAGTGAGAAAACTGCTATGGGGTGAGGAACAGTGGCCAGTAGGAAAGACAAGTGGGAGAAAGACCATGCTTCCCCTCTCTGTCACCATCTATATATTACCTTTTAAAAGTATATTTTATGGATAGTAGTGAACACACTTTTTGATAAAGAGAGGATAGATTTAAATGATATAGTAGATCTAGAGTAGAAAGTTTACTTTTTTAAAAAAGATTTTATTTATTTTTAGATGGGGAGAAGAGAGGGAGAGAAACTGGTCAGTTGCTTCTCCTTCACACCCCAATGAGGGACCAAACCACGCTATCCAGACATGAGCGCTGACTGGGGATGGGATGGGACAACAGATGACGCCCAGCCAACTTACCACACTGCTCATGGCGAAAGTCTTACTTTTAAGAAATTGTAAAGTGCAAACATAGATATGGAAAATTGAGAACTAGGAGCAGGAATTTGAATAAAAGTTTTTAATTATGAAAGATAAGCTTTTAAGGAGAGAGTACAACTCTTTTTTTTTTAAGTTTTAATTTATTTATTTTTTAGAGAGAGGGGAAGGGAAGGAGAAAGAGAGAGAGAATCATCAATGTGTGGTTGCCCCCCACGTTCCCCCAACTGGGGACCCAGCCTGCAACCCAGGCATGTGCCCTGACTGGGAATCGAATTGGTGACCCTTTGGTTCACAGGCCCATGCTCAATCCACTGAGCTACACCAGCCAGGGCAGAGTACAACTCTTAATTAGAGAGGAAGATAATTAAGGAGTCAATGTTGTACAAAATGTAAAAGGCTAGACCTCAACAAAAATAAATTGAATCTTTCTTAGAATGTAGAGAATTCTTAAAGAGCTGTGTGGTAGCCAAATGTTATCTTCATCTTTCGTTTTCCCAGATAAAAGATGAAATTGACTTGTAATTCAATTTCCACGAGAGATATGGTCAGGAGGGAAGAGCAAGTATCTGGCTGACTGAATGCTTGGCCTTAGACATTGTGGCAGACTTCCTTTCTGACAGGCTTACTTGAAATCCAGCTACAATCCAGACAAATACCAGGAGAGGTGTTCATATGGGTCCAGAAGAAGTAAGCATAGGTTTAAAGAAGGGTGAGAGTTATAAAAGTATCAGGTTTAGAGCTTAACCTAGAATGAAAGCTGTCCTAAAATTGAACAGGCTGCCTTCATAGTAAGTTCTCCATCATTGAAGGTTTATAAGCATTGGCCTGATGACACCTGTGGTGTCATTAGGTATTAGCAAAGGTTAGATCCCACTTAAATATACTTAATAGCAACAGAACCTTCAAAATGAATACACTCCTTTTTTTACCAGTCTTGACAGGATTTTAGGGTATTTCACAATCCAGGGCATCAGGCCAATCTGTCATAATATAGGAGAGAGAATCTATTTGTCATTCCAAAGTAGAATGTTTCTGACATGGTTCTGGGTCTGAGTTCAAAAGAAGATTCATGTGGCATAGGCAGAGGAAGGCTGGCTCTGGTGTAACTCCTGGTTCTGGAGTAGGAATGAGGTCAGATGAGATTGTGAAATGTGTAACTTGTAAATATTTTTATGTCATTTCATTTTAGAAGTAATGTTAAATTTAGCCCTTTTGAAAGGGAGTGTTTATTTTGCTTTGGTTTTTTTTTTTTTTTTAACTTAAATAAGATATTAAGCTCTTAGATTTAAAAAATTGAGAGAGAACTCTTGTTTTTCTTTTTCCTGAAAAGCATTCACAGCCCTGATGGAGGGCAAAATCAATAAGCAACTGAAGAAAGTTCTGAAGAAAATAGTAAAAGAAGCCCATGAACCCCTGGCTGTAGCTGATGCTAAACTAGGAGGGGTCATAAAGGTAAAGTTACGATTTTCTTTCAACTTTCTGATCAGAGTTCACCATAAGCATAGTGACTACAAAGCCCAGTCTTTGCAATGAGTTGTTTGTCGTGAGTTCTCATACTTTACCTTTTTCCCCTAAGCTACATAATAATTATTTCCAATATGATTATCAAGACTAAGCATATACATTCATTGTAGAAAATACAAATACACCACCCTAGCTGGGTAGCTCAGTTGGTTATAGCATCATTCCAATATTGCAAGGTTGTTGGTTCGATCCCTGGTCAGGGCACATATAAGAATCAACCAGTGAACACATAAATCAGTGTAACAACAAATCAGTGTTTCTCTTTCTCTCTCTCTCTCTCTCTCTCTCTCTCTCTCTCTCTCTCTCTCCCCCCTCCCCCCCGCCCCGCCCCTCTCCCTCCCTCTCCCCTCTCTCTCTCTCATTAATAAATTTAAAAAAGTAAAAGAAAATACAAATATACCAAAAATTGATTCTAAAAAATAGTTTTAACCCTGCCACCCAGAGATAGTCTGTTAATACTTTGTGTATATCCTGCCATACTTTGATTGAGCTATTTCCCACCCATTAATGGAGTCATGACATTTCTTTCTTAGTATATGTGTGTGTTTGTAGGAAAGCACTAAAGAGATTTGAGGGTTTTTAAAGCTAGGATTCTGAATTTAAGAGGTTTGTGTTAACAGATTATTTCTGATACAGTCAAGTCATAAAGTTTTCTGTGATAGTATTAATTTCCATCTTCATCCTTTGAAGTGCCCCTAAGTCTTAGTTTATATTTACTGTTAAACATTAACTTTTAGAATAATAAATACATACATACAAAGACATGCAAAATGACAGATCGTTGAATGAAGGGATTGGGGGCATCTTTAATATTTTCAGTTTATTCACTTAAAAATATAAACTGAATATTACTCATACATTCTAAATATTTGTTTCTTAAACATGTTATAATATATGCAATTTTGTATATTTGTATTTGATGAGCTAGAACTGTAGATTTGTATGAAGGAGAAGCAAATACACTACAATGTGACAAAATGAAGGTGTAGAGAAAAAAATTAATCCTGTCTGTGTGGGGTGTGTAAAACCTTAAACTGTATTATGAAAATTTGTATATGTGTTTATACATCTATATTAACATGTATGTTTGGAGATCAGGCAAGTTCAGGGTGGTATGGCCTAAGATGCTGGTGTCTGTTAACATATGTACATATTTGGAAGTACTTAAGGGATGCTAACAGTTATTTTTCTGTAGGGAAAGGGCCTAAGGCTCAGAATTTTGCTTTTTATTCAGTGCCCTTCTTTCTAGTACTGTTGATTAAACTCTTCTGTGTGTTTTACCTTTAAGTTTTAAAAGAAGCTAGATAATACAAGTAAAAGATTTCTCAAACCAAGAAAAAGAACAAAACTAAGTTAAACTGTACAGCTCGTATTTATTTAATACAGATGTTCTTGTTTTCATAGGAAAAGCTGAATCTCAGTTGCATCCATAGTCCTGTTGTTAATGAACTCATGAGAGGAATTCGTTCACAGATGGATGGATTAATCCCTGGGGTAGAACCACGTGAAATGACAGCTATGTGTCTTGGATTGGCCCATAGGTGAGATTTACTGGAAAATAAAAGTCGGCTTTCATTTAATAAACAATTGTGTAGTAGTGTTACAAGCATGTTACACATACTAATTTAATTCTCATAACAATCAGTAGTAGTACCCTCATTTAACAGATGAGGAAATGGATGCCCAAGATCAATGCAGCTGGTATATGAGAAGGCCAGGATTTGAACCCAGTCATTCTGGCTTCATTGCTTGGACTCTAAACCTCACTGTAGCCATTCTCCACCCCTCTGGTGTTGGATCCCACAACTTTTGGGCTTTCTCTCTCTCTCTCTCTCTCTCTCTCTCTCTCTCTCTCTCTCTCTCTCTCTCTCTCTCTCTCCCCCTCTTTCTCTCTCCCTCTTTCCTCTTATGTCTGCTACATCATTTGCTACTTTGTTGTCCACTTAATTTTCTCATCTGCCATGATCTCCTTTTTGTGTATATGTACATCTGTGTTGCTTGTTTTACTCTTGAGTTTTATTGTTTTTATAATAAGGCAAAGAAAAGTACATTAACCTATCACATTTAACCAGAAGTACATTAGTGCTGTGATGTAATATATGTGTTCCTGAAAAGCTTGACATTCTGTGAAGTTGCATTGAAATCACAGGGTTTGTGAAGAAACAGTAAGATCAAGGGTAGACTACTTAAAACTTAGCAACTCTGTGAGCAGAGCACTATCAGAAGCAATAGCTCTAAAAAACATTAACACAGGAAAAAAAGACATACTATAGTAAACAAAGGTGTGTGCCTTCAAACAAAATATTGAGCATAGATTGATGGAGGATTAAAGCTCTGCTTAGTTACAGAGATAGGCAAAAGAACTAAAAGTCAGGAAGAACTTTGTAATAAGCATTTCTAAGAGAGCACAAATAACTAAACTGGGTCGATTCAAGCTTGTGATTAAATTGGTATTGATTACAGCAGTGTGAACATACCCCTTAGAAGACATTTGGCAATGTGTAGAGACATTTTTGGTTGTTAGAACTTCAAGTGGGATTTGTCATTAACGTAATGGGTAGAGACCAGGTGTATTGCTAAACACCCTGCAATGCACAGAATGTTGCCTCTGCCCCCCAACAAAGACTGATGTTAATAGTGCCTAGATTAAGAAAGCCTTATGTACGGTATTATTCCTCCATGCCTTTCTGTTTTCAGGTGTTACAGTGCTGCATTTTTTTCCCTGTCTGCTGATTAAAGCATTAATATGCTGCAAAAATAATTTATTAATCACTGTGACCGGCACTACACAGCATTATCTGAGATGGCATTCATAAGTTAATATTTTAGAATTATAGGTTACAGCAGGACAGATGTATTATTTTCTTATTAAATGTGTATTTTCTGATGCTGCAACTGGTTTTCCCATGTAGAAAAAATAAAATGATGTAAGTCTGAAGGAGGGATATGGGTTTTAAAAGCTTTTAAGATGTTAGTTAAATGCTTTTCATCAGTGCAATCTTAACAATTTGTTATTTTCTTCCTTCTCCCCAGCTTGTCCCGTTACAGATTGAAATTTAGTGCAGACAAAGTGGACACAATGATTGTCCAGGCAATTTGTAAGTATAGTGCATATGAGATACTCTGTTCTACATGGGTTTTTCCTACTATTAAAACTGTATTTTTTATAATTCTCTAGAGAAAGCCAGGTTAACTAGAATTTTTCAAGACTTTTTAAATTTATTTTTAAAGAGAGAGGAAGGGGGAGGGAGAAAGAAAGGGGGGACCAAACTCGCAACTCAGGCATGTTCCCTGCCCAGGGATGTAAACCCACTAGCTTAGTGGGACAATGCCCAACCAACAGCCACACCTGTCAAGGGGAATAACCAGAATTCTTAATAAGAAATTGGATCCAGATTAGAAAAAGGAAGAACTACCCATAATTTGACTACTTGGAGATATTGTGAATTACACCATTAATGTAAACCAATTCATTTGTCTTTTTCCATGAAAAATCCTAAAACCATAGTGAGATCTGTATTGTATTGTGTTTTGCTTTTTTGGCCTGGCTTTATTAGGTCATTCTCCCATATCATTAAATGGATTTTTGAAATGTCAGAGTCTTAATTCTCAATTTAAAAGATCCCTTTAAACAGTGATTGCATTTCTGAGTATATACCCAAAAGAATTGAAAGCAGGTACTTGAACAAATGACAATACACCCCTGTTTATAACAGCATTATTTACAATAGCCAAAAGGTAGAAATAACCCATTGACAGATGAATGGATAAATAAAATATGGTGTATATGTGTAATAAAATATTCTTTAAAAGGAATGACATTCTAATATATGCTACATAGAACGTGGATGAATTTTGAGAACCTTATGCTAAGTGACATAAGTTACACACACAGATCAGTGCTGTGTGGTACCTAGAATAGGAAATTCATAGAGACAGTAGAAGAGATTACTAGGGCCTCTGGGAAAGTGTGGGTGGGGGGTTAATGAGTACAGAGTTTCAGTTTGGGATGAAGACAGGTCTGGCAATGGATAGTGGTGGTAATGGTTGTATAGCATTGTGAATGTACTTGATGCCATTGAAATGTGTACTTGAAAATCATTAAAGTGGTAGATTTTATGGATATTTTACCACAATTAAACTATTTAACTTCATGTTTTTTCATTTTAATCTGCTGCAGCCTTGTTGGATGACTTAGATAAAGAACTAAACAACTACATTATGCGCTGTAGAGAATGGTATGGCTGGCATTTTCCTGAATTAGGAAAAATTATTTCAGATAACTTGACGTACTGCAAGTGTTTGCAGAAAGTTGGTGAGTTAACTTTATGTTTTAAGGCATTGAAAATAATTTATTTGCATCCAAAAACATGAGTTACAATTTTTTCCCTTAACAAACTTCCCAGAGTTTTTAATAACTTATGTTTTAGGAGTGTAGCCATATTAATATCTTAGATTTTATAAACAGAATTAACATTACTTTGATTTTGAGGACCTGTGCTACAGAATGTTGGTCTCTAATTCAGTTTTTCTTAAAATGGCTTCTTCTGGTGACTTTGTCTCATAATGAATTTGCCATTAATAGGGGAAACTGTAGATGGGGGGTATCCTGAAGCATATTAATAATTAACATTAAAGGTAATATTGCTATCTATAGCATTATATTTAATACTAGTAAAACAGTAACATTAGTAGAGGATGCTGAGTATTAATAAATTGAGTTATATTACATTTTACAATATTTAAGAATTCATGGTCGTAGCTTCAGTATAATCTTAACTACAAATTGTCACAGTGTCGTTAGTCCTGTTGAATGGGGTATTTTGGGGGGTTTTTGATGGTGGTGGTTGGTGGATTTCTCTTCTGAGGGAGGTGATGGGGAGAGATTACAATCTCTAAAATGAAGCCTTTACACAGGGAAAATTAGTAGGTCAAATTTGTTCGCTTTTTGTTTTGTTTAGGCACCCTTTTCATTGGTTTATCTCTACTTTTTCTTTTGACTGTTTCGTGGATTTTGTATAATTTGTTGAAGAGTGATTCTCCCTCACCCTCTGCAAACATTCCATAGGCGATAGGAAGAATTATGCCTCGGCTCAACTTTCTGAATTACTGCCAGAGGAAGTTGAAGCAGAAGTGAAAGCAGCTGCAGAGATATCTATGGGAACAGAGGTTTCAGAAGAAGATATTTGCAACATTCTGCATCTCTGCACTCAGGTAAACTGTACACATAGAGAAACTAGTTGTGATACCAGCACTGTAATAATAATTTTCTGATGGCAATGATGATTTTTAAACTTATTGTTCACCTGATAAATAATATGAGGGTGTTCAGTCACTACCTCATCTGATGCCATCTTGATTTGTATACTTAAAGAGAGAAATACATACTAAAGTAAATTTAATAGTACTAATATATTTGTATTGCTACATTGTCAGAATAAATTCATTAAGAAGGCAGAGGATAACTTGAGTTATTTAATTCTAACTTTTATGTTTATAGCTGGTAGTGACTTTTTCTTTCTCCTTTGGAAGTAGCTGTACAAGAATCAGAGGGTGACACAAATGTCTAGTCCTTGGAGGTTTTTAAAGTAACAGTAATATTGGCTAACATTTTTAGCAGTATACTGAGTTGTTTAAATACATTATCTACTAAAAAATCTTCATGGCAGCCATTTTAAAGGAAACTGAGGTAAAGAAAGATTAGTTTTCCCAGGATTGCACAGCTGCCCTAATGATAGATGTAGAGCTCCAGTGCTTTGGGCATGTGAATTTTATCCTGGTTTTGCCCTTAGTCATTTATGAGTTACTCCTTTTTGTTCCTTATGCTAGGTGATTGAAATCTCAGAATATAGAACCCAGCTCTATGAATACCTACAAAACCGAATGATGGCCATAGCACCCAATGTTACCGTCATGGTTGGGGAATTGGTTGGAGCACGACTTATTGCTCATGCAGGTGATGATTTTAATTAATTTGTAGACACGGGCATTTCGAATTGATCTAGCAAGGATTTGTTTTTAATCTTTAAATTACAGTTTTAAAGAAATTTTAGATAATAGAAGTAGTAAGTAGTATATGGGCAATGACTAAGGACCAGTGTTCAATGATGATTTTTATTTGTATGCCTGAATTCCTTTTGGATAATGAAGGCATCTTTAGTCACTACCTCTTCTGAGACACTTGTCCATTGTCAGAAGTTTGTTGTGGTTAAGTAGAATAGTCAGATGAATGCAAGAGGATGAAATCAGTTAATATTTCATAATATTACGAAGTCATCAACTGATGCTTGCCAGGGGTTTAGTGGGTTGGGTGAAAAAGTTAAGGGGATTAAGAAGTACAAATTGGTAGTTACAGAATAGTCATAAGGATGTAAAAGTACAACTCAGGGAATATGCTACACTTGATCGTAGCCAAAAGGCCGAGAAGCGATACAACTCAAGGAATATAGTCAGTAATATTGTAATAACTGTTAAGGTGCCAGGTGAGTACTTGAAATGTCAGGGGGATCAAGTGCATGACTGGCTTTACCACAATGCTGTACACCTGAAACTAATATAAAATAATAATTGAAGGTCAACTTTCATTGAACAATGAAATTTAAAAAAACTCATCAGATTAAACTTTTAGGAATTCACAACAGGTGGTGATGATACAGCTATACACTGCTATGTGACTGGGATACGTTCTGAGAAATGTATCATTGTTAGGCCATTTCATCATTGTGTCATCATGAAATGCACGAATTTATTTTAGATGGTATAGCCCACTACAAACCTAGGCTACATGGCATACCATTGTTGTATATGGAGTCCATCGTTAACTGAAACATCATTGAGAATGTTTCACAATTGAATATGCTGTTTTATATTTTAATGTATTCGGCATAAAATATATTTTAAATAAGGGAGTTATATATAATAAAGCTTAATGCATGTGTATGGTGATATTATAAAGATGGATGCTATACAAGTAGTGTAATTGAATACTTGTGATACAGTGAGGTACTAGTTCATTATTTTATATTACTGGCCATCACAGAAGATCTTAATGTGTCATCTATAGCAAAGTACTTAAATTAGAATAGACCCTTCATTGATCACATACGTCATTCAGATATCCTCAGCTGCAAGGATGGAATCGCTTAGGCTGTAGGTCTTGTGTTTAGTGTATGGAACTTTGAAATAATCAAAAACTGATTTCTTGTAACTACTTTTTATTTTGAAGGTTCTCTCTTGAATTTGGCCAAACATGCAGCTTCTACAGTTCAGATTCTTGGAGCAGAAAAGGCCCTTTTCAGAGCTCTAAAGTCTAGACGAGATACCCCTAAGTATGGTCTCATTTATCATGCTTCACTTGTAGGCCAGACAAGTCCCAAACACAAAGGAAAGGTGAGTTAGTTGTTCTGAGGTAGGCCTTTTTCTCCTTTCCCCCTCCAAATAGCTCATTTCCTCTTACTGTATAATATACAACAAATCTATTTTTTTCTCACTGAATAGAGAATAGTGAATTCTTTAAGTAAAAAGCACTTTGTATACGGAAAGAAAAGGTTTAGAGAAAGTATATTGGTCCTGTTAAAGCCATTTTCTTTCACTATGTGAGTGTTTTCCTAGATTTCACCTGTTGGTAAGGGGAGGAGTGGGTGGCACATCAAAAGTCTTGACTGGTGTGGCTCAGTGGGTTGGCCGTCATCCCACAAACTGAAAGGTCACTATTTCAAATCTTGGTTCCAGCACAGGCCTGGATTGCAGGGTAGGGTCCCCCTTTGGGCACGTATGAGAGACAACTGATTGGTGTTTCTTTCCGTCTTTTCAATTGTCCCTTCCCCTCTCTATAAAATTCAGAGCAGAGAGGAGGGAAAAAAAGGGTTTAATACAATAAAATCTTAATTAGCTTGAAAAGGGGACTACACTTTTTCTTGTTGACCTCACTGTGTAGAACTAATGTCCCTGAGTAGAAACTAAAAGGGGGCTTTGGAAAAATAGTTTGTGCTCATTTTAAACGTGAACCACTAAAAGATCTTTTCATCTATCAAAATGATGGTGGTTTTATATAACATGTTAGCCATTATACTGTGGCAAAGATTTCATATATAAGATAGATGGCTTGAGTTGTATGATTCAGAGTACTTCTGTAATTCCTGGTTTGAAAAAAATCCTGGTGTGAATGTTTCTGACTTCAAGTTCTCTGTTAGATTTCTCGAATGTTGGCAGCCAAAACTGTTTTGGCTATCCGGTATGATGCTTTTGGTGAAGATTCCAGTTCTGCAATGGGAGTTGAGAACAGAGCCAAATTAGAGGCCAGGTTGAGGGCCTTGGAAGATAGAGGGGTAAGAAATGCACCATGCCTATTGAAGTGTTAACCTGTTGAAAGTTAATCAACTATGAGTAGTTTATGTACTTACTTTACTTGCTAAACAGTTTTATAATACATTTTAGTATATCTAATATATTTTTGTGCCCAGTGTTAGTAGCTTTCCTTATATTTACCAATAATTAATATACTAGAGTATATACTATAAAGAGATTATGCCTTAGAATATTAATGATTTTTCTTTTCTTAGATAAGGAAAATAAGTGGAACAGGAAAAGCATTAGCAAAAGCAGAAAAGTATGAACATAAAAGGTGAGTGCATGGGGAGGCTGGATGGACAGTTCCTGGTTATTTAAATGTTAATTGTTGACAGCAGTTTTGTATTGTAAACAGAAGCACCTCTGTTCCTTCCCCCTTTTTGTCATTTACAGTTTTTCCTATTTAGTTCTGGTTTTTAATCAAAAACATATTTACACTGTAATCGGCACATATATTTGCTTTGGCTTTTTCCTTAATATTTACCTTACTCATTTCCAAGTGTTAATAGTAAATATTTGTCATTCATAGTTCCTGTATCGTATACCATGTATCAATAAGAATATTCATTCAGAGTTAATCTAACAGACCTATTTTTTTAAGAGACAAAAGACAAAAGAAAAGTATAAAAATAGCTGAGAGGCATGGTAAAGTTTTTAAACCTCACCATAAAATTAACAAAAAGATATTTGTGGGAAGAGGCGTTTTGGTTATTATTTGAGGTGATGCTTAATACTGAAGAGGTTGTTATGATGGAGGTGGAATGTAGGATAGCTTTTCTGGGAACAGACTGCATCAAAAGCCTTAAAAATATGTTTATATGTTTAAATACACATTCAGGAAAAAATGTTTTCTTTTATAGTTCATGGATTTTCTAAGTCTGATTTGTTGTCCTTAGTTGACAAATGTGGGTCTTTGTTTTTTAAATTAATTATAGGCGGTTTTAATCTGTAAAAGTGAAAGTCATGAGCCTATAAGTCAGCTTAAGAAATAGAACACTCCTTAGCTTGTTTTGTACAATTTTTAATACTTGTCATTATGCTTATAACTTCAAACACATGTATTTAAAGCACCAGTTATGAGAGTAAACCTGATTGAGGTCTTTTGCTTTGGTTTGGTTTTCACTGAATTTACCTTAAATTGGT
Organism: Trachops cirrhosus; assembly: GCA_028533065.1. NCBI lineage: Eukaryota > Metazoa > Chordata > Mammalia > Chiroptera > Phyllostomidae > Trachops > Trachops cirrhosus. Next base: position 24,129,883 of record CM052541.1, on the reverse strand, counting down.
AAGGTAAATTACCAATTTAACTTAAAACTTAAATTGGTTCGGTTTTTGCTTTTCTGGTATGTAATCATTTGGTGCAAAGCGATTTTCTCCCATTTTTCCTCTCTGGCAATTGACTATTTTTCTATACCATAGTCTCATTGGTTACTCAGAATTCCTTTAGCTCACCACTTCTCTCGAAGTGTAATTGACCTACCTGGAATACATTAATACTTCTTTTCCTTTTGGAAACTTAGTTTTTGTAAAGTTCCCCAGAGCCACTAAAATGAAACAACATTTTATAAAGCTCTCATGTAAGTATTAATCTAATGGCATTTTGTTTAAATCTGTTTAGAGTTACTGCAGTTGCAGATATTTATAGAGATTTTCTAAGACTCTTTTGCTCTTTCAGTGAAGTGAAGACTTACGATCCTTCTGGTGATTCCACACTGCCAGCGTTTTCTAAAAAACGCAAGATAGAACAGGTTGATCAAGAGGATGAAGTAATTGAAAAGAAGGCCAAAAAATCTAAGGTTAAAGTTAAAGGTTAGTTTGAATTTTTGAATGTCATTTATACTTTTATTTCTTAAGTTCAGGCTTGGTAAGTCTGAAAGTATATGTCATTGGACTTGATTATGAAATCACTCGTATTTTGATAAGCATCGGGTTCTCTGAGAATAGGTAGGATATTGTTAAATATATCAGATTTCATAGAGGAATGTGAAAAGCATTTCTATGAATATTGGAATTGCATATTATACTAAGTATACGATTGAGCTATTTTCAGAATCTACGTAAATCAGAAGAAAAATGTTTTCTAAATAAGTTATTGAGATATTTTTGTTACACAGTTAAGTATAGGATTGATGCAGCAGTGGTTTTCTTCAGTGTTTCTGTTACATGGAATGGACTAGAGAGAGTGATAACATACTAGGTAGCTTGCCATTATCGTAATGATATTTAAAAGGTGCTCTCCAGTAAACTAGGCTGTCTTACAGAATTGGTAAGCAAGTACCCCCATCCATTTATTAGCTGGACCTATGTTGAGTGCCTACCAGGTAGTCTTGCAAGACAGGCATTAAAGCAGTCACTGACTTAATTTTTGGTTTCTAAATAGCTCAGTGGTCAAAAGTGTACTATCAGCAAATGTGGGCTCCTACCCTAGATGAAGAAAACATTTCTTTAACTACCGTGCTTCGATTTTCTTATTGAACAGTAAGGAGCTCTCTAAACCACTGGTAATATTTGAAAACACCAAACTCCAGATTTATATCTTCACTTATAAATCCAATAAGCTTTTCAAACTTAACATTCATGGATCCTTGCCACTCCCAGTCTGTTGCTCCACAATTTTCTCCATCTTACAAATGGCAGTTCTTGTTACTTTGGCCTTTAATTCTTGGGTCATTTCTCCTGTAACCCAAATCTATTCTTGCAGAAAATCCTCTGTAATTCTACTTTGAAAATATCCCGAACCTATATCCTGAACCTAACCACCTATAATACCTACCACTTCTCAATGTAACAGCCACACTGCTCTTCTTAGTATTCATTGAACCTGCCATCCATCCTTTTCTTCCAGAGTGTCCTTAGCATTTGTTATCTCTGCCTGGAATGTTTTCCTCAAGATTTTTGCATTATTCATTTACTTACATACTCTAGGTGTTTGCCTTCCTGCTGTGTACCTCTTCCTGCTTTATTTTTATCCTTGGCACTGATTCTATGTAAAAAGACTGTATAGTGTGAGTGTCTCTCCCTTTCTACTAAAATAAAAGATTCATAAGGACAGGGACTTTTGGTCTGTTTTGTGCCTTGCTCTATCTTCGAGTGATTAGAATAGAGCCTAGTATATATATAGATGCTATGGTAAATGAATTTCTGATGATGGCTACCTATTATTCTTTGTTCTAATGTGCCAAGCATCATGCAAAGTATTTTGTATGTTATCTCACTAAATCCTAGTAATCCAATGAGATACACATTACTAAATTTTATAGATGAGGAAATTGACTTTACAGAGGTTTAAATGACTTGCTCAGGGCCATCGATTAGGTTGAATTAATGCATGTCTTAGCTCTATAGCACAAACTCTTAAATTTCTAATATAATTGACTATCTTCCCAAAACAGTGGGTGTACAGATGAGATGATCTGTTTTAATTCTAATTTCTATGCATAGCTACACGATTATGAGAAATGTACTTCTCTCTGAGCTTTATATCATTTGTAAAGTTAGTGGTACTACACTAAGTGTTGAAAGGACCTTTTCAGTTAAAAATTATATAAAACACTGGATGATTGACCAGAATGACAGGAAAAAACTAAGATTCAGATCGTTTGAGGGGACTGAGGTCTGACACCATGTTAATTGTTGTACCTTTACATTTACCCTATTCAGTTGAAGAACAAGTAGAAGAAGAAGAAGAAGAAGAAGAAGAAGCAGAAGCAGTACTAGTGGTGGAAGAACAGGAGATATCTGTGAAGAAGAAGAAGAAAAAGGACAAAAAGAAACACATTAAGGAAGAACCACTTTCCGAGGAAGAACCATGCACCAGCACAGCAATTCCTGTATGTTTGTTTTTAATTTCCACTCCTTTATTGGCATGGGCAGTGTCTCCATATTTTATTCTACTCTGTCTATCAGAAATGACCAAGCAGTTAAAAAATAACTTTCTTCATGGCGAGGTAAAAATAAAGTGACATTATTGTATTTATTGTAAAAGGCTATTTCTCTTATAAAATGGGCTTGCTATCAATCAGGGAAAGAATAAAATCTAAGAGAAATAAATCTGCTTTCCTTTCTTGAGGTAAAGTTAATACTCACCCATACATTAACAACTCTCTCAAAAGGATTCTTGGTTATTTTCAGAGTCCAGAGAAAAAGAAGAAAAAGAAAAAAAAGAAAGATAATGAGGACTAATGGAAAGGAATCATAATTGAATAACCTGGATACATCGTGCGTAAGATTCAGACAAGAATATACCACAGATGCTCTCTAAAATAAGCGAGGATGAACAAAGGTTGGATGAGACAGTGATTATTCATCTATAGCTTTTCAAACCTATTTGTGTCCTGACATCAGCTCTGTTAACTTTATTAATGTCATTATTTCTTAGTCTTTGTTATAAATAAAAATATTTTCTTTGTATTTTAAGGCAGTTCTGTGATCTCTATATTATTTAATTAAAGAATCTTTAGCCCTTAGCATTTGATAATTATTGTTTCGATGATCATGTCTGAAAAGTGAAAGTTGTGAATCATTAATTTGAAACTTAGCCTTTGGTAAGGCAGGGATTAGATGGACCAATTTAAGAATCTCTGATATGTTTCTGTTGTCCCTTTTTCCCCCTTTCTCTTCTCTTTCTCCCTCTTTATTTAAATAAACTGTGTTTTGTGTTCAAAATTTTAAAATTAAGTGAGCAAAAATTTGGGCATCTCTTCAGAAAGAATAAAATTGTATCCCTAGTTTTATTTACTTGGTTTGCAGTTCCAAAAAGTACAACAAAAAAGTTATTACTAATCTAGACCCTGGTTTGTTTCTAAAGTAATCTAATACAAACTCATTTCATAGTAAAGAATGGGGGAGAAAGGGGAAAACAAATTGCGCAAAAACAAAGTGTCAGTAGACATGAGGTATAAACCAGCACATAGAGCACCAAAGAGAAATCTTTATTTCTAAAAGATAGTGTTTAATATGTGAACAGCAGCCTGATGGACTGCCATATAGTCATGACAGTCACAACTTTCATAGACCTTTTATATCCTGCATTTCTATTTAGGCTATGAGCATTGGAAACTTAGTCTGAAATGGGAAGCTCAGGTGAATTTTATATACCTAATTTTGGTTAGTAAATTTGAAGAATTTTTTTGCGATGGCCACATAAAATAATCTCTGCTTAAAAACTTACTGATTCTTCATTGCACTGTACCCCCTTCTCTTCAAAAAAGTAAATTTATATTTTCTGGTTTAAACTAACTTTTATATCTCTGTACTGTCTTCTGGGTCCTCAGTATGCTTATCAAGGCCTTGGCTGAGCTGTCTTCTCCAGAGCTTCAACCTCAGAACACTTTGCTGCAGTTCTCTGTCCATGAAGAGTTTTCAGTTCATTTGTTGCATCTCTAAGGCCATAAGGCCATCTTTTAAAACTTGGCTCTGGCTTATCCTCTGTCTGCAGCTATACCTCTGTGATTCTGAAAAGTGCAAGATACTCTATGTTGGAACATTTCTTAATAGCCTGAAAGTTGGAATCTTGTTGAAATACATGGTGGTTGAGTATATGGATGTTTGTTGTGCTTTCTGTATGCTTGAAAGTGATCATAATTAAAAGTCTTTATTTTTTAAAGCAATAATACTACTTTGCTTTAATTTGGAATTCTTTATCTCTGCAAATTTCTGAGATATTTATACAACATTCTTTTCTTTAACATTTATTTATTTTTAGAGAGTGGGGAAGGAGGGAGAAAGAGGGAAACATCAATGTGTGGTTGCCTCTTGCGTGCCCACTACTAGGGACCTGGCCTACAACCCAGGCATGTGCCCTGACTAGGAATTGAACCGGTGACCCTTTGGTTCGGAGGCCTGCGCTGAATCCACTGAGCTACACCAGCTGGGGCTGTACAGCGTTCTTCAGCAAGCATTTGGGGCACCCACAAGAGGCCAGGTACTTGTTAGGTAGCCAGGAGAATTCAGGGAAGAAGACCACAGCAGGTGCTATCCTCAGGGAGTTCACAAAGTGAACTTCGAACTTCAAACCTTCCTGATAAAGAAGGTTGCTGCTTGACTCTATTTGCTTAAAGAAGGAGGAATGAAGAGAAGCAACAAGTAGAGATCTCAGTAAAAGATAAGAAATAGTCTTGGCTGGTGTGGCTCAGTGGATTGAGTGCTGGTCTGCGAACCAAAGGGTCAGTGGTTTGATTCCCAGCCAGGGTACTGCCTGGGTTGTGGGCCAGGTCCCCAGTTGTGGGTGTGTGAGAGGCTACCGCACATTGATGTTTCCCTCTCTTTCTCCCTCCCTTTCCCTCTCTCTATAAATTAAAAAAAAAATTTTTTTTTTTTTTAAAAACAAATACAGACCTTCTGAAAGCAAAAGCTGTGAAGAGAAATTTGAGTTTATGACCTGGCTGGTGTAGCTCAGTGGATTGAGCACGGGCCTGTGAACCAAGGGATCACATTTCGATTCCCAGTCAGGGCACATGCCTGGGTTACAGGCCAGTTCCCAGCAGGGAATGCACAAGAGGCAACCATACATTGATATTTCTCTCTCTCTCTCCTTCCTTCCCTTCCCCTCTAAAGATAAATAAATAAAATCTTTTAATAAAAAAAAAATTTGAGTTTATGGAAGAGAAATCCCTTTTGCTCTATTAGCAAGATACTATATACACTGAAGAAAGTACAAAATAGCAGCAGAGACCTACCCCATGGCAGGTAATAAGTTGTACGTATAGCTGTATACCATTGTACTCCCATCATTGCACTATCACTATCACTCATTGTACGCCATATCTGCACCATAAAATTTCCCAGCATCCTTTGAGCTTTGGCAATTTGGTGCTCACCTGAAGAACTGTGCTGTGCCATAGGTGTGGGTAAGCCATCACGTGAATTCTTGGGGCCTCAAAACTGCCTTCCTAACCTAAGCCAAAAGGCAGACAAGGGCTTGGTTTCTAGCAGGAGTAAATGCCTGACTCCAGGAAAAGAGCTGGTCGGACAACAAATGCATCTATTTATATCCTATAATCTGCTGGGCCAGCAACATGCTAATAACCAGCTGGGAATGATGAAGAGGCCACAAACTGTCAGAATGGGAAGATCCCTGTAGTAGTGGTCAGAGAAAATAATATACATGGAAGTGTTGCATAAGCCAGAAAGCACTATATAAATTAGTATCCTTGTGGCTGTTACGAGCTGGTTTCATAGTTCATGTCCCTGGATAAATCAACGTGCCCTCTCTAAGCCTTAGTTTCTAATATAAAATAGAAATAATTTTTACTGATAGGACTCTTGGAAACTCATTTATGCAAAAATTCCTTATAAACTGAACAAATATATCACTCAAAATCTCTTCTACTTAAAAACAGAACCAAGAGTTACATATTCCAGGGGGAAAGTCAGTAGAAGGGATTAGGGAACCTATGGTAGCTACCAGCAGCCGTTTATTTACCAGACCCATTGCTCATCCCTGGGCACCCAACTACACTATTCCTCAGCCTTCCTTATAGTTAGATGTTATTGAGTTCTAGCTACTGGAGTGGTAGGGGTGTAACATACCACTTACCAGCCTGGTCCATAAAAATCCTCCACTACAGTTTTCAGTGCCCTGTTCTGTCCCATCTCCTCTGTTGATAAAGAAACAGCAACTTTGGGAGCCAGGTGTTTATAGAGGAAAAAAGAAGCTCATTATATTTTGGGTCATTATATTACTTTGAAACATGAAATTGCCAATTTTTTTGACATATAAAAATGATATGATTCAACCTGATATTTTTATTTCAGCAGCTAGTGTAACTTTAGTAAACCATCTTAGAAAAAAGTATTTTTTAAAAGATTTTATTTATTCATTTTTAGACACAGGGGAAGAGAAGGAGAAAGAGAGGGAGAGAAACATCAATGTGTGGTTGCCTCTCGAGTGCCCCATCCTGGGGACTTAGCCCACAACCCAGGCATATGCCTTGACTGGGAATCAAACGTGATCCTTTGGTTAGCAGCCCACGCTCATTCCACTGAGCTACACCAGTCGGGGCACAAAAAGTATTTTTAACAACCATGTTTTCAAAAGTGAGAAAAATTAGGATTAGTGATCTTGTGGGTCAGATTCTATTGGTTTGACAAAAGTTCATTTTGTTTTTTTTCCCATAGGATGGCTCCAGCAGTGCTTAGTTGTCTAATTTCATTCCAAACAATTTTGTTATACTGTATTGTGACACCTGTCATACCAGTGTGCATTAAAAAAAAACCAAATTGGTGAATTTTTTGTGTAGGCATTTTAATATTAAAGATGGGAGAAAATATGCAGCATTTTTGGTGTAATATGCTTTATTATTTCAAGGAAGGTACCCTGCCTGGTGTGGTTCACTGGATTAAGCACCAACCAAAGAACAAAAATGTCCCCAGTTCAATTCCCAGTCAGGGCACATGCCTGGGTTGTAGGCCAGGTCCCCAGTTGGGGGCATGGAAGATACAACCCATCCATGTATCTCTCATGCACTGATGTTTCTCTCCCTCCCTTTCCTTCTCTTTAAAAAGAAATCTTTTATTAAAAAAAGATGCTGGGACTGATTGAACTTGTCAGAAGTGGTTTGTGAAGTTTAGTGTTGGGGGTTGAAGTTAATAGTGATCAAATCAAACATTAATTGAGAACAATCAATGTTCTACCACTGAGGAGATAGCCAACATATTCAAAATATCCAGATCAATAAAGGTATTGGTGAAAATTCAAAATGTGTCATTTTACAGAAAAAACTAAATGGATTTTTTGGCCAACTGAATAACTTCCTGCCATTGACCCATATTTTAGTGCAAAAATATTTTATTTGTTCCACAAAATGTTGGTCAACGTAGTTTTGTTTTTTGGTTTTTTTAAATTTACTGGGTGACATTGGTTAATAAAATTATATAGGTTTTCTGATGAAAATCCATACTGTTTTCCACAGTGGCTGCACTGGTCTATGTTCCCCACAACGGTGCATTAGGATTCCCTTTTCTCCACAATCTCTCCAAGTCTTGTTTGTTTATGATGGCCATTCTCACCAGTGTGAAGTGGTATATCATTGTAGTTTTAATTTGCATCTCATGGCTAGTGATGCTGAGCATCCTTTCATATGTCTCTGGGCCCTCTGTATGTCCTTAGAGAACTGCCTGTTCAGGTCCTTTGCCCATTTTTAATTAGGATGTTTGTCTTCCTGGAGTGGAGTCTTGTGAGTTCTTTATATATTTTGGAGATCAAACCCTTGTCCAAGGTATCATTTGCAAATATATTTTCCCTTACGTTTCGTTTTCATTTCATTTTAATGCTGTTTTCCTTAGCTGTGCAGAAGATTTTTAAGTCCCATTTGTTTAGTCTTTCCTTTATGTCCCTTGCTCTAAGGGACATATCACTGAAAATATTGCTGTGTGGAATATCTGAGATTTTCCTGCCTATGTTCTCCTCTAGGACTTTAATGGTGTCACGACTTATATTTAAGTCTGTTATCCACTTAGAATTTATTTTTGTGTATGGTGTAAGTTGGTGCTTGAGCTTCATTTTTTTTGGCATGCAGCTGTCCAGATCTCCCAGCACCATTTGTTGAAGAGGCTATTTTTATTTTACTCCATTTTATACTTCTGTCCCCTTTATCGAATATTAATTGACCATAGAGACTTAGGTTTATTTCTGGGCTTTCTATTCTGTTCCATTGGTCTGTGTGTCTGTTCTTATGCCAGTACTGTACTGTTTTGATCATGGTGGCCTTGTAATACAGTTTTATAGCAGATACTGTGATCCTTCCTACTTTGTTCTTTTTCAAAATTGTGGCTATTTGGGGTCATTTATGTTTCCATACAAGTTTTTGGAATGTTCTATATCTTTGAACTATATCATTGGTATTTTAATAGGGATTGCAATTCCACTGCTGGGATTATACACAAAGAATCCTGAAACACCCAATTCAAAAGAACTTATGTATCCCCATGTTCATGGCACTATTTATAATAGCCAAGTGCTGGAAGCAACCTTAAGTGCCCATCAGTAAATGAGTGGGTCAAAAAACTGTGCTACATTTATGCAATGGAATACTATGCAGCAGAAAGAAAGAAGGAGCTCCTATCCTTTGCAACAGCAGGGATAGAACTGGAGAGCATTATGCTAAGTGAAAGACAAATACCATATGATCTCACCTATAAGTGGAACCTAATCAACAAAACAAGCAAGCAAAATACAACCAAAGACATTGAAATAAAAAAACAGACAATAGCCAGAAAGGAGCAGGTAGAGGGATAATGGGGGCAAATAGGGGAAGGGTCATCAGGAACATGTATAAAGGACACATGGACAAAGCCAAATGGGGTAGGTTTGAGGGTGGGAGGCGGAGATGGAGGGAGTGTGGTGGGGTGAAAATGGAGACAACTACTTGAACAATAATTTAAAAAAATTACATAGGTTTCAGGTGTAAAATTCTATAATACATCTGTATATTGTATTGTGTGTTCACCACTCCAAGTCAAGTATTCCATCACCATTTATTCTCCTATTACCAGAAACACTTATCTCCCCGCCACTCCCCTTTCCCTCGTAATCACTGTACTGTTGTCTATCTATGAGTTTGTTTTGTTTTTTCTTCCTTTGTTTTGCTTAATCCCTTCACATTTATCACCCAACATCCCAAGCTCCCTTGTGACTGCTGTCAGTGTATGAGTCTATTTCTATTTTGTTAGTTTGTTTTGTTAATTAGATTGCACATAAAAGTGAAATTATATGGTACTTGACTTTGACTAACTACTGTATTCGGACTGTAAGACACACACCCCTTGCCCCTCCCCCCAAATTTGGGAGGAATAATGGTTGTTAACGCTGCTGTTGAGTTCTGTTTACATTTACACTGATGAAATACTATGTTATTTATGTTATTAAATATTTTGCCACATTTTTTAAATGTATATTTATTACCAAAGATGATCTTTTTTTTTAGATTTTATTTACTTTTTTTTAGAAATGGGAAGGGAGGGAGAAAGAGAGAGAGAGAAATATCAATGTGTGGTTGCCTCTCGAGTGGCCCCCACTGGGGACCTGGCCCTCAACCCAGGCATGTGCCCTGACTGGGAATTGAACCTGCAACCCTTTGGTTCTCAGCCCACGCTCAATCCACTGAGCTATGCCAGCCAGGGCATTTTACCACATTTTTTGCTTCAAATTTTTTTTTCCCTATTTTCCTCCTCTAAAGCCTACGTGTGTCTTATGGTTTGAAAAATATGGTTATTCACTTAGCATAATAATCTCCAGTTTTAAAAGGTTGGATTCCTTGCTGAATCAAAAATTCTTGTCATGCACTTAAAATAGTTTTTCTTTCTCGTTTGTTTTTTCACCTTCAGAATGAATGTAGCAATGAAGAAACCTAAAACCAAACTAAACAAAGTCAAAAGAACCAAAATCTCTGTAAATAAAGCTTTCTTCTTTTTTATTGATTTTGGAGAGAAACATTGATTTGTTGTTCCACTTAATTATACATCCATTGGTTACTTTTTGTATGTGCTTTGATGGGGGATTGAACCCAGAACCTTGGTGTATTGGGACAATGCTCCAGCCAACTGAATTACTCAGCGAGGGCCAGAATCTCTGTAATAAACAAAGAACTAAACTGTTAAAGTCTTAAAAGAAAGACATAGAAAGAAATTTATAATTATGGGGGGATGAGTTCTAAAATACGTGAAATTTGGAAAACAGGAAAAGATTGGTAAAGTTAACCACATAGAACCTTGTATGGCAAAAATAGTGTAAAATATTTAAAATATGACAAGGAGATAAGATTTCTTTATCATATACTGAGGTTAAATTAATAAAAATATATTTTTAAAAAATCCTCACCTGAGGATATGTTTATTAACTTTTTTAGAAAGAGAAAAATTGATACTATCAACAGTTGCCACTTTGGATAGGAATTGGATAGGAATTTGGAGAGGAATTGGAGATTTGAGGGTCAGGATAGGAAAGAGTACTTGCTTTTCTTTATTGTTTAATTTTTAAAAATACATGTATCTATGTTACTTTTCACATGTATTGTTTTTATTTTATAAAAATCTAAAATGAAGCTATCCCTGACTAGTGT
>CM052541.1:24090263-24118611 GCA_028533065.1 Trachops cirrhosus | reverse complement strand
AAAATAAAATAAAGGATTGTTATGAAGCATAAACAATAAAAAGATATAAAAGAAAAAAAGAACAAAGTGGGAAGTGTAAAGTAGAAATGAATAAATTATTTGAAATGTATCAGCTCCCCATGCATGGCCTCCTTAGTCCCCAGTTACTAGTCACTATACTTCAGGCTGAGAATTCACCCTATGGTTTTGAAGGTATTGTGGGGGTCCAGAGTGAGTCCCCAGAAGGTGCCACCCTGGCATACACATTATTCCAAGATTAAAAACAATTAAAACCCAACAAACTCCTTCCCATTGGTCACCTAAAGATATTGAGATAGAAAAACCTGCTTCAGGAAGGGAAACCTAACATATTTACCTAACATATTAACCTAACATATTTACCTAACATATTAACGCAGATGAATAAAGTGCCAAACAAGGAGAAGCCAAGCAAAAATATGTTCCCTAGATTCCCCTTTGCGTTCCATTGTTTCTGGGTGGCCCTGCAAGAATTTGTTTACCAAATGTTCGCTATTTTTCATCTACCTGAGAATTGCCTACTGTCCAATGTTTTATATATACCGTATTTTTTGGACAATGAGACACACCTAGGTTTTAGAGGAGGAAAATAGGAAAAAAAATTGAAGCAAAAAATGTGGTAAAATATTTAATAACATAAGTAGCATAATATTTCACCAGTGTAAGTGAAAACAGAACTCAACAGCAGCAGTAACAACCATTATTCCTCCCAAATGTTGGGGGCGGGGGGTGGCGAGTGCATCTTATAGTCTGAAAAATATGGTATATATCATTGTGCCTTGCTGGAATTTTCATGCTTATGTGAATTCCCCATGTGCATGAATTAAAATTTGATTTTTTTCTTATTAATCTGTTTATGTCATTTGAATTATCTGACCAGGTAGAAGAATTAAAGGGGTAGGGGGAAAGTTTCCCTGACCCCAGCAGTATTAAGGTCTCATCCCCATTTTATGGCAGAAGAACAAGAATCACAGAAGAGTTATTGTGACAGAATAGAACTTCAGCTTCCACCTCTTTAATATATTGGAGAAACATAGTGTGTGACATGCTGGATTGGAGACCAAAGAATTATCATGTCTTAAAGCAAATTATCTGATTTGATTTAAATGATAGGTAATAATTTCAAAAAAGCACTATTATCATTCTCTACTTGTAGATTTGCTTTTCTCTTTTTTGTTTTTCAAGATTTTATTTATTTTTAGAGGGAGGGGAAAGGAAGGAGAAAGAAAGGGAGAAAAACATCAATGTGTGGTTGCCTCTCACACACTCTGTACTGGGGGCCTCGCCTACAACCCAGGCAAGTGCCCTGACTGAGAATCAAACCAGTGACCCTTTGGTTCACAGGCCCATGCTCAACCCACTGAGTCACACCAACCAGGGCTGCTTTTCTCTTTGTTATAGTCTTCCTTAGCACTTTCCTCCATCTCGCAACAGTTCCTAAGATTGGGTTTTCTTTCCCCTTCCCAAATCACAGATGTTTTCTCACCCTGTGAAATCTAGAGACTGGCTGGCCAGAGCTTTATTGCAATTGTATTCTTCTGAAGGAAATCCTTTTCTTAACTGCCGGGAATATAAGGCTCCAAACTGGAAAAGCGGAATGGGTAGTAGGGTTGGCATCCTGCCAGGTAATTGCCTTCTTTTCCCTTTAGCCATCTGCAGGCGACTGGCTGGAGCCCAAGGGTGAAACCACAGCCTCCCAGGGCTGAAGACAGACTTTCAGGGATCCTGGGAGGTTTGAGACCAGTCATTTCTCCTCTACACAAACAGGACCTCTTTTAAACCACAGCCTAGTCTAACTTTAATGCCTTCCAAAAGGAGAAATCATATGAACAGTTAATCTCATATCCCAGGGTTAAAAACAGTACAATTTCATTTAAGCCTTCCATCCAAACCAGACTTTGGCAAACTTTTCCTGCAAAGGACCAGTAAATATTTTAGACTTTACAGAAAAGAAGATCTCTAATGCAACTACTTAACTTTGCCATCATAGAGCAAAAGCAGCCACAGACAAATAAGCATGGCTGTGTTCCAATAAAACTTCATTTATGGACACTGAAATTTGAATGTCATGCAATTTCCACATGTCATATAAAATAATTTTTTTCTTTTTCTCCTGCCATTTAAACATGGAAAAAAACAACACTAGCTGGGGGATTCAGTTGGCTGGAGCATCATCTTGTGCACCAAAAGGTTGCAGGTTTGATTCCTGGTCAAACAACATACCTAGGTTGCAGGTGTGCTCCCCAGTCGGGGTACATATGGGAGGCAACCAATCAATGTTTCTCTCTCTCCAAAAAAATCAATAAACATATTCTAGGATGAGTATTAAAAAATAATAAGGAAAAAACATTCTTAGCTTACGGTCTGTACGAAACAGCTGACTAGAGTTTTGTTGACTTGATCTAAACCACTGATTTTCAAACTGCTTTGACAAGTCCTTTGAAGGGAGAAAGAGCTGGCAAATGTAGGCAGTCCCCACTCAGGCTCCAATAGGCACCATTCCCTTTTTTTCTTTTTTCATAAATATATTGGGCTCCCAGGTTCTCTTTCATAGAAAGGAAAGGTTCCATAGCCCAAAGTGTAAATGTTGCTGATCTAACCAGAATCCCTTTCTCTGCAAATGCAGACCTTTTTAAATTTTTTTCTTTCTATGTTTTTTATTTTTTTCTTTATTTTTATTGTTGACACTATTACAGATGTACGATCTTTCCTCAGTGGAGTTGGAGAATAGTGTCTTATCTAGTTCAATTTAAGGTTAAAAAGCCATGTCCTTTCCCACACTTCATAAGTCTGTTGCATTATTCCAAACCTTTACTTTTTACTTGTGACCTTTCTCTCCAAATTCTCAAAAGTACTAAAAATTCCACAAAGTGCCCTGGCTGGTATGGCTCTGTGGATTGAGTGCTGGCCTGTGAACCAAAGGGTCACCAGTTTGATTCATAGTCAGGGCACATGCCTGGGTTGCAGGCCAGGTCCCCAATACGGGGTATGGGAGAGGCAATCACACATTGATGTTTCCCTCTCTCCTTCCCTTCTTCTCTCTCTAAAAATAAATAAAATCTTTTTTAAAAAGATATTTTAAAAAATTCCACAAAGTGAAATAATACATAAGAGAGGAGAGAACACCTTTCTGTGTATTCCAGTATATTTTCTCTATTACTCAGGATGGCCAACAGCACTGTGGCCAGAGGAAGAGCCCACGTTGTACTAGAATAAAGATACAAGTGGCAAGGCTAAAAGACTGTGTTTGGAATCTGGTCTGAGGAAAAAGAATCCCTCTGTGTTGGGGTGGGGAGAGGGGGAGAGGTCCTGCTCCTGAGGTCAGGATCCAGAAAGATCTTCACTTCACAGGAAGCAAACTGAGAAGTAGATAAGAACAAGCAGCTTAGGATAGGAGCACAGGGCAACATGGGTGCCTCAAGATGCTTCCTTCATATACAAATAACAAAAAAATACATAGAAATTCATCATAGAAAAAATTGTATGTATACAAAAGAGAATCAAATCACACATAATCCTATCACTCAGATATTAAAGACTTGGTTTGTGTCCTTTCAGAACTTTTTCTGTAAACATACAAATGTATTAATTTTATATACTGTACTCAGTATTACCACTTGGATGTCTCATAGGCAACTCAAATTCACCATGTGCCAAAAAAAAAATTTCTTCCTGACGCTGCACCTCTCTCACTACCTCCTTGGAGGCTCTTGTTGTCTTCCAGAAGTCAGAGTAGTCACACTCTGACCCATGCTTTCTAAAACCTAAATCTGATTCCTAAGCAAATATAAAAAATGTTTATTTGAAAAGACAGTCTTTACATTTGCATAACTAAAACCCAGTCCCCCCATTGCCGAGTGGGCAGTATTCTGCTAGCTGATATTCTACCTGTTGAAAGTTGTCAGGAAAACCAGTAAAAGCTGGCACAAGGGCATCTTTGACCCTATGAAGTCAGGCATCTGTACTTGAGAGGTGAATCCAGAGACTACTAAATGCTCCAGAAATAGAAGGAATGCAGCCTAGCTCCTGCAGTGGTTCAGAGCAAGCCACTCCAGGATGTGCCTCAGTGGTATGCAGATTACTTTGAGCTAAAGGCAACTGAGACCCTGCAGGTTCAAGAGAAATTTCTGCTGCCCCAAACTTAACTATCTAGAAAATTTTAAATTAGGAGCCGGGCCCATGGTAAGAGTTAAATTTAGCCCTAGCTGGTGTGGCTCAGTGGATTGAGTACCAGCCTGTGAACTAAAGGGTCACTGGTTTTATTCCCAGTCAGGGCATGTACCTGGGTTGTGGGCCAGGTCCCAACAGGGGCTATGTGAGAGCAACCACACATTGATGTTTCTCTCCCTCTCTTTTCTTCCTCCCCTCTAAAAATAAATAAACCTTACTGAATATGTGCTATCCCTGCAATTACCTTCTGACATGCCAAGGTGCGTTCAGATACCTTATATTCTCTTTTTGTCTCTGAATCTCTCTTTTATGTGGAGTCTCTGCCTCTTTCATCTATGCAAGGTTCCCATACATATGTATGTAATTAAATTTGGTTGTTTCCTCTTTCTAATCTGTCTCATGCCTATGTTATTATTAGACCAGCTGAAAGAACCTTGAGAATAGAAGAAAGTTTCTTCCTCCCCCACACTCCAAAATGTCTTGGTTATTACAGAGGTGTCAAAATATAACGATGTTGAGTGAACTTGATAATTTACAATCTAAGGACAGTTTGGAAGTGGGCAGTTAGTCTCAGCTAACATTCGTGCCTTCTCTTTACAGTCTGAGAGACTCTGGAGGGAGGAGTCATCCCTAGGTGACAGATGCACTCTTCTACTCTGATGTACTAATAATGGGTAATATTTATTGAGCAAATTACTGTGCACTAGGCACAGTGCTAAGGGCTTTGATTTCATGATCTGTTTCTCCTCTCACCACTGCTCTGAAAGAGGCAAGTGTGTCAGAAGAAGAGAGGGAAGCTTAGAGACTAGGCAAAGTAAAGTGATTTGTCCAAGGCCACATAGCTAGAAAGCACAAGAGCTGAGAATGGGGCCCAGGCTATGTGACTTCAGAATCCTAACTCTTATAACATTTCGTACCTGTTGTACATACCCAAGATTTCACAGTGAAGACCAAAGTCAAAAAGAAGAGGAAGTTTTCCAACAGAGCAACCTTCCACACTCAGGGAAGCTAGGATCCAGGGATAAACCCCACTTCAAAGATACTGAACTCCCTCAGGCCAAACTATTATTATCCCAAAACTTCCGTATTTGAACTATGGCCTGAAAAAGACAGAGACATTCATAACAGAATGAGCCAGTCTGGGCTGTTGAAGAGACTCTGGGTGGGGAGTTGGTGCCTCTAGAGAATAAGGTCATAAATCCGCCAGTTATCCAATCTCCTGTGTCCACTGATTGCTTTCAGTGCAACTTCATTACCCACTGTTTGTCTCCTAATTTAACAATCCATTTGTGGAGTTAACAGAAACCTTTGGGATTACAAAAAACATTGTCATTGTATACAGCACTCACTTCAATAATATATTGCCCTTGCAAGCTACCAAATGAGTGAAGATCAGTTGTAGGTGTATTCAGCAACTGTTTATTGAGCACTGTGTTTCAGATGCCAGGAATATAGTGATGACCAAGAAAACTGTAATCTCTGTTTTCATGGAGTACAGAGGAGAGAGTAAGTGGTATGTGGGTAACACACAACAAGGTCTGAAGAATGAAGTGATGGGAAAGGACTAGTGACAAGAGATTTTCCAATTTAGGGATCAGGAAATGTCTCCTCAAAAGTCTCCTTGAAGAAGTAACGTTTAAGACCTGAAGAAATAGGTGTTAGCCAAGTGAAAAGGGCAGTAATAGAAGGGTAGCAGTCCAGGTAGAGGGCGGGCAGCCTTGAGGAGAAGCTCCAGAGGATGTAAGCTCAGCGAGTGGAAGAGAAATAGGGGGTTCAGGGAGAAGTTTTTGTTGTTGACAGTTTTGTTTTACAAGACAGAGAAAACAAATGAGGGAAAATATAAAGAACTGGTAAAGTTTAGTAAAGTGTATATAGAAAATGTTACCCACTCCAAAGAAAAGTGACTGACTGATATTAGTGCCCTGCTTGTAACTAATAGCTTCCCATGATAATAAACTGAATTCTACTTATTAGGACATACAAGGACCTGACATGGGACCCTGTTTATCTCTCTGGCCTGTCTTCTTTCATTCCATTGCTTGATCTGGGCCTTCCAGGGCCTTCCAGTTAGGAGTACGTTAGCTCATTTCTGCCTCAGAATCTTAGGTAGGACTCTTGGCTCCCTCTGTCTGGAATACTCTACCTTCAGCCCACAGGGCTGATTCTTCATTCAAGATGTAGAACATAAATTACCTCCCCAAAGGAGACTTCTCAAGCCACTCATAACATTTGTGTCATCCCTCTACCCCAAATTTTTCCATATCATATTTCCCTTATTTTTAAATCTTTTTAAAAAAGATTTTATCTATTTTTTTCTTAGAGAGAGGGGAAGGGAGGGTAAAACAGAGGGAGAGAAACATCAATGTGTAGTTGCCTCTAGTGCATCCCCTACTGGGGACCTGGCCCACAACCCGGGCACATGTCCTGACTGAGAATCAAACCAGTGACCCTTTGATTTGCAGGCCAGCACTCAATCCAGGGCTCATATCTCATTAATTTATTCATGCAGGTATGCCTGCCTCCTCCAGTAGACTGTAAATCCCTGGAGTGCAGGATCTATTTCTTCCTGCACTTCACTACATCCTGCACCTACCTCATTCAGCATAAGAGGACCTGCTCAATTAATAGTTTTTGAATGAATAAATGAACACACGAGGAAATAAACTGTGGCCAGAGAGCACATTAGTGAAAGAAGTGGGACAGTGATGATGACAAGGTCTTGGTGTAAAATTGGGTGTGGGTCCCTGAAATGTATGGAAGTAGCTCTTTGAACTATAAATGGAGGAAGTAGGTGTCTATGAAGTACAAAACAATATGTGACAAAGGAGGAAAAGACAGTTTCTATTGTTTTCCTATTTTCCTCCTTCCTTGGAAGTTGAAAAAGGAGCTGCCAAAGATTAAGTCATTTGCTTCTACTCATTCTTGGAAACCATTAAAACTGCATTTGAATCTTTGCTGCACTCCTAGAACATAGAAGCTGGAAAATAGCCCAGGGGAGACAAAATCCTGATTTTGATTCATAAACATGTTTTGGAAGGAAGAAAGGAAGGAAGGAAGGAAGGAAGGGAGGGAGGAAGGAAGGAAAAGATTGTGGTTATGCTCTAACCATAGTCAAGAAATCTCTTCAACTTGCATCGATTTGGTATTAATGGAAGCCTTTTATCTTCAGAACTTTGTACTTGTGCTGCCAAGCGGAGGAAGGGAAAATGCAGAAAGTTCTGTCTGCATAATCACCCACCTGCTAGCCCTCCCCAAATTCAGAGCTCCACTGGAAGACTCACCCTGCTAGTTCTCAGAGGCCCCAGGCTAGCATGAGAAGTCAGTGGGAAAATGTTCCTTTAGATGTCAAATCCTCAGCTTCTACCAGAAAACAGGGACAGATGAATAAAGCCGCAGGCAAGGACAGGCAGGCCCTTATATTGCTTATGTGAACATTCTAATAATTTCCTCATAAATGCTTAGCTTGGAGTTTTTAGACCAAATGCTAGTATGTTTTACCTTAAAACACAATTTATAGCCCAGGCTGCTGTGGCTTAGTGGATTGAGTGCCAGCTTGTGAACCAAAGGGTCACTGGTTCAATTCCCAGTCTAGGGCACATGCCTGGGTTGTGGGCCAGGTCCCCAGTAGGGGGCACTTGAGAGGCAACCACACATTGAGGTTTCTCTCCCTCTCTTTTTCCCTCCCTTCCCCTCTCTAATAATAAATAAAATAAAACATACACACACACAATTTATAAAATTAAGGGATCACCCTGGCAAGGTGGTTCAGTTGGTTGGAGTGTTGTTCTGTGAGCCAAATAGTTGTGGGTTCAATTCCCAGTCAGGGCACATACCTAGGTTGTGGATTCAATACCTGGTTAGAGCACTTAGGGGAAGCAACCAATTGATGTTTTTCTCTCTTTCTCTCTCTTCCTTTCTCTCTAAAATCAATAAACATATCCTCAAGTGAGGACTTAAAAAAATTAAGGGATATTTTTCAAGGGCATCTCACCCTTACTCTCACATCTCTTAATATCTTGGTAGGACCATTTTCAAGGGAGAATAATTTATTTTAAAGTGTATTTTACAATATGTAGCTTCCTCCAAAGAATTACCTTTTCTCCCACTTTCTATAGGAATTTTTTAAACAAAAGTTTTACTTTTTGATTAATTTTAGATGTGCAGAAAAGTTACAAAGATAGTAAGAGTGCCCAGAGACCCGTCACCCAGTTTTCCCTACTGTCAACATCTAAAATGACCACGATGCTTCTGTCACAGCTAAGGAACCAACACTGGTCCATTATTATTAACTAGACTCCGTATTTTATTTGGATTTCCCTAGTGTCCCCTAACTTTTCCCAGATGCACTCCAGATTGCATCTAGAATACCATATTAGATTAAATCATCATGTCTCTTTAGGCTCCTCTGGGCTATGACAGTTGCTCAGATTTTCCTTGGTTTTTGATGACCTTGACAGTTTTGAGGAGTACTGGTCAGATATTTTGTAGAATGTCTCTCAAATTAGGATTGTCTGATTTTTTATCTCCCCCAATCAGATGGGCATTACGGGGTTTTGGGAAAAAAACAAACAAACAAACAAAAAAAAACGCCTTAAAGGAGAGCTGTCCTTCTCCTCATATCAGGGGTAAATAACATTACATGACATCCCTGGTGAAGTTAACCTTCATCACTTTGTTAAAGCAGAGTTTGCCAGTTTTATTCTCTATAAAGTTATTATTTCTCCCTTTCTGTAATCTATACTTTGGAAGCAAATCCCTAAGTTTAGCCTACTCTCAAAAAGGTGAGGGGTAAACAGAGTATGGGGCGTGGGGGAACGAAGATTAAGTTCACCTCCTGGAAGAGAGAATATCTACATATACTAAATGGAATTTTTCTGACAGGAAGATTTGTTTCTTTTTCCCCATCCGTTCACACCTTTGAGTTACAATCCAACACTATGTTATTAATTTTGTTACTCAAATTGTGCCATCTCTGGCTATCTGGCATTCTTTCAGGTTAGTTCTTAAATCCTTTTGACGTGCTCCTGTCCTTATAAAAATGTTAAAACATACAAATAAAAGATAATCACTTATCTTCTGAGACACTTTATTCTTAACATTACACACATGGACTTGGCAATCCCTTAGTGAGTCCAGAAGAGATTTCATTTTAAAAGGTAATGTTTTCCTAATTTGATTGTGCTGCTATTATAATAAGTCATGGTTAACTTTAAACTTTCATTTCTTTTTACTTGTTGAAAAATTTACACTAGTAATCTGAGTTCATTGTAGAAAAATTAGAAAATTCAGAAAAGAAATAGAAGTCACCCATTATCTTATTATTTAATGGTCATTACTATTAATACTTTGCAGTACTTACCCTAACAGGTGTGGCTCAGTGGTTGGAGTGTCATCTATAGCCAAAGGGTTGCAGGTTCGATTCCCAGTCAAGACAAATAGCTAGGTTGCAGGTTGATCCCCAGTCTGGCACAGGCACAAGCAACCCCCAGTCCCGACGTGAACGATCCCTGGTACCGGTGCGGATTCCTGGTTTGGGTGTGTGCAAGGGCAGCCAATTGATACTTCTCTCTCTCTCTCTTCCTTTCTTCTTTCCTTTCTGTCTTTGAAAAAACAAATGAAAATGCCCTCATATGAGGCTTAAAAAATAAATAAATAAATAACTTTGCTGTACTCTTCTTTTAAAATTTTAAAAAATATATACGTTTATTGATTTTTAGAGAGGAAGAGGGAAAGAGAGAGAAACATCAATGTGAGAGAGAAACATCCACCAGTTGCCTCTTGTATGCACCCTGACAAGGGATTGAACCTGCAACCTAAGTATATACCCTGAGTGGGCATTGAACTGGCAAACTTTTGGTGTATGGGTGGACGTTCCAACCAACTGAGCCACCCAGCCAGGGTGAAACTAACCTTAAGAGCAAATTCCATCAACATAGCTCACACTGTTTACCCTGCCCAGTGATTCCCTGAGGTCACACCCCACCCAGCTTTTAGGTCTACCCAAGCTGTTTCCTGTGCCTTTTCCATAGGAATGGCCTGTCTTGGCTCATGCTTCAGATTATCTTAAAATCTCTCAAACAAGCTGCACCTGGTCTCAGCCTGCCCCCCTGCACCCCGTATCTCTCACTAAGTGGCCCCAGTCCTGGTACTAACAGCAGCTGGTCTTGGTCTGCAGCTTGGCCTGGCCTGGTCACCTTCAAGCCCAGCACAAGTAGCAGCCATCTGTAGATCACTTTGTAGCTCATGACACGTGGCCCCTGGACAGAATACAAGCAAGAGCTCACCTTGGCCTGCACCTCCCTGAGGCCCCAGAGCCAGGTCACCCAGTGGATAGCTTCAGACCATGTTGAAGCATCACCACCCAACCACCTCCAGAAGTGACACACTCAAGGGGCAGACTCAGTGGGCACCAGAACCCCACTAAAGTAAGTCCTGCTCTGTGGGGTAGGCCCCTGCACAGCTGATCCTCTATGGTGGTCTGAGGTGAGTGGTTGGTGGCTGTAGCCAGTTTTTGCAGCTGATTGCCCTGGGGACAAATCTCTACCACTGACATGCCAATAGCAATCAAAAGGCTCAGCTACAAAAGGACAGTGTACACAGCTCACACGGAGGGGTGCACCTCCATTTCCCAGTTTGGATGATCAGGGAGGCTGTGCCACTGGACTCTATAGAACACCTACCACATAAGTCCACTCTACCAAGCCTGGGAGACATAGCAGCTCTACCTAATACATAGAAATAAGCACAGGTAGGCTGCCAAAAAGAGGAGACAAAGAAACATGTCCTAAATAAAAGAACAGAACAAAACTCCAGAAAAAGAACTAAACAAAATAGAGACAATGTACAAGATGCAGAGTTCAAAACACTGGTTATAAGGATACTCAGTGAACTTAGTGGGAACCTCAAAGCTTAAAAAAGAACGAGTCAGAAATGAAGGATACATGAACTGAAATGAAGAATAATTTACAGAGAGACCACACTGTGTGGCTGCCTCTGCCGCCACCATAGTGCCAGCCCCTCGGGTCTCAGCAAGGCTGGGTGATGCTCCAGAATGAGAGACAAGATAATTTGAGAGTAGATTGGATCCAATGTCATTCAACATTACTTCCAGGTATTTAATAATGACAGAACCCAACTAGGCGCACTGACACGTCATGTCTTGCATGGGAAGGACAGCAATTCCAGGGGAAAGCTGCCACTGTGAAGAAGTTATTTAGCCTTCCATTCTAGAAAATCCAGCACAGCATCATGGCATAGGATCATCTGCCCACGCCAGCCAGAGAGCTGCATCATTAGCATGGTTGTGAGCTAGCTTAAAGCCAGTGAAGAACCCATCATGGGGTTCCTCCAGATGTTCCTATTAAAGAATATCAATGATGCTTGGGTTTGCAGCAATGACATGTTCCGGCTTCCCCTGAACACCTTCAGCTGACCCCCTCCCAGCCAGGCACTCATGCTGTTTCCTTCTCCCTCCTCTTCCTGATAACTATTCACACTCCTCCAGATGCTCCAAATATCATACACAAATGAGCAGGGCTGTGGTGGGAGTGGGCACAGTGCTGCTGCTGCCTAGGTATTGTGCATGATGTTTGGACACTAGACTAGTTACATCTGACAGGAGAAGTTTGTGTTGTATCAGCCCAAAGATTGCCTTTTTTTTAAAAAAAAATCTGCTGACAAGTTGCTCTAGTAACCCAAAGAAGTGAAGGAGAAAGCAGCTGCCTCACAACCGAGATATTGGTTTGTTCAGATGTTTCAATGCTTCATAATACAATAAAACCACAAAAATTTTCTTAACAAAAAAATAAGGAGATAATGTACAGAAAATCAACAGCAGAGTAGATGAAGCTGAGAAATAAATCAGCAATTTGGAATATAAAGAAGCAAAAAACAACCAGACAACAAAAAAGAAAAAAGAATCCAAGAAAATAAGGAGAGCGTAAGGAGCCTCTGGGACACCCTCAAACATACCAATATTCATGTCATGGGAGTGCCTGAAGGAGAAGAGAGAGCCCAAGCAACTGAAAACCTATTTGAAAAAATAATGACAGAAAATTTGCCTAACTTGGTAAGAAAACAGACATACAAGTTCAGGAAGCACAGAAAGTTCCAAACAAGATGAACCCAAAGAGACCCACACCAAGGCACATCATAATTAAAAAGCAAAATGTTAAAGACAGTCTTGGCCAGTGTAGCTCAGTGGATTGAGCACGGTCCTGTGAAGCAAAGGGTTGTGGGTTTGATTACTAGTCAGGGCACATGTCTGGGTTGCAGGCCAGGTTCCCCAGTGAGGGGAGCGCAAGAGGCAACCACACATTGATGTCTCTCTCCCTCTCATTCTCCCTCTTTTCCTGTATGTCTAAAAATAAATAAATAAATAAAATATTTTTAAAAATGTTAAAGACAAAGACAGAATCTTATAAGCAGGAAGAGAAAGACAGTTACAAGAGGGTTCCTATAAGACTGTCAACTGATGTCTCAACAGAAACTTTGCAGGCCAAAAGGGATTGGTAGAAATATTCAAAATGATGAAAGACAAGGACCTACAACCAAGATTACTCTACCCAGAAAACCTATCATTTAAAATTGAAGGACAGATAAAGAGATTCCCAGACAAGAAGAAGCTAAAGGAGTTCATCATCACCAAACCCATATTATATGAAATGTTATAGGATCTTCTTGTAGAAGAAAAAAAAATATGAACAAGAAAATGGCGATAAATGCATATCTGTCAACAACTGAATCTAAAAAAAATAAATGAATAGACAAAACAGAAACAGACTCATAGATACAGAGAACATTTTGTTGGATGCCAGATGGGAGGGGGATGGAGAGATGGGTGAAAAAGGCAAAGGAATTAAGAAGTACACGTTGGTTGTTACAGAATAGACATGGGGATATAAAGTACAGCATAGGAAATATAGTCAATAATATTCTAATAACTATGTATGGTGTCAGATGGATGCAAGATTTATTGGGATGATCACTTAGTAAGTTACATAATGTGCAATCACTGAGGTGTACACCTGAAAGTAACATAATATGTATATCAGCTGTAATTGAAAAAAACATTTAAAGAAGGAAAAAAAAGATCAAATTAAGGGTGCTAATCAATTAAGACAGATTTAATAATGGTGATTTCATCCCTGGTTGTTGTGGCTCAGTGGATTGAGTGCTGCCTGCGAACCAGGGGGTCGCCAGTTCCATTCCTGGTTATAGGAATGTATACCTGGGTTGTGGGCTGGTGGGGGGCGGTGCGTGGCAGGCAGCCACACATTGATGTTTTTCTCCCTCTTTCTCCCTCCCCTCCCCTCTCTCTAAAAATAGATAAATAAAATCTTTTTAAAAATGGTGATTTCAAGGTAAAAGAATAATGATACTATTTTACTGTTACAATAGCATCTAAGAATGTTCAAAGCATTCTTACATCCATTAATTTTTCTTTTTAAATTTTTTAAAATATATTTTATTGATTAGGCTATTACAGTTGTCCCATTTCTCCCTTTATTCCCTTCTGCCTTGCATCCCCACTCCCACCCATATTCCCTCCACCTTAGTTTATGTCCATGGGTTGTACATATAAGTTCTTTGGCTTTTCCATTTCCCATACTATTCGTAATCTCCCCGTCTATTTTGTACATACAATTTATACTTATTCCCTGTACCTTTCCCCCCATTCTCCCCGCTCTCACATCCATTATTTTTTTCAGCCCTAACTACGGTAGTGGGGAATAAAGACACTAGGCTCAGTAAGAGTGTTTTAATCACTAGCCATATGATCACTCTTCTAACTCCGCAGTCCTCAACCTTTTTGGCACCAGAGACTGGTTTTACGGAAGACAATTTTTCCACGGACCAAGTTGGGGGTGGGCTGGGGTGGGGATGGTTTCGGAATGCTTCAGGCACATTCAAGCTTACCCTGCACTGTGCGCCCGGTTCCTAACAGGCCCGGACTGGTACTGTTCCATGACCTGGAGGATGGGGACCCTGTCCTAACTTGCAGAGCTGGACTAGAATCCAGGCATCTTGACTAGGTCCAGCTTTCTTTTCATTGCACTTCTAGAACAAACCTGACCCTCGGGATGACATGAAGAGAGACTTTCAGAAGAATCCACAGGAAGAGTTATATTCAATAACAGAAAATTCAAGGCAAAGATTATGAAAAAGTATAGTGTTCTAGAAAACAAAAGCCCAAACCATGTACTGTTGGATGATTGTTTTAGAATTCTCTTGATTCCCAATCAAGTTGGGTCCTGCACAGACATTCAGGTTTACTCTTTGTTTATTACTTGGCTTGAGTTACTAAAGTCAGTTGATCACACTGTGCAGCCGAAACACCTGAGGGCTGATTTCTTCCTACCTCTGCTTTGTGATGAAAATTCTCAAGTGAGTAGGTGTTATTTGCCAAGAAATAACTTCACTAAAAGATGCTTAACAGAGAGTGAAGAGTCCTAGTTTCTTTTTCTCAGGCAACTTTTGAGTAAATAAATAGAAAATTTAGTTAACATTTTTTAAAAATTATAACTGATCTGTGTTAGACTCTACATTATTTGATCATTGTTTATTTCTTTTTATTTTATCATAGCATTTCCTTTTCAAGAGTTTTTTTAGTTAAATCATTTGTAGGTAGGCTAGAGTAATCCTCAGAGTAATATTGTTGTACAAACTGCACATGGATAGTATACCTTCTGGGTCCTTGAAAGAATGAAGAATTTGAGAGAACACTTTCTGTTGCACGGTATGTGAAGAGCAGGTTAGCTGGCTATAGGATTTTTGGATCACAGTAATTTCCCATCAGATTTTTTGGATATTATTTCATTGTCTTTTCGTACTTGGTGTTAAAGAAGTGTGATGATATTTGATTAATTTTCTTTGATATAGGTAGATTTATTTATTTATTTATTTATTTATTTATTTTTAAAGATTTTATTTATTTACTTTTAGAGAGAGGGGAAGGGAGGGAGAAAGAGAGAGAGAGAAACAGCAGTGTGTGAGAGATACATTGATCAGTTGCCTCTTGCACGCCCCCAACCAGGGTCCTGGCCCGCAACACAGGTGTGTGCCCTGATCAGGAATTGAACTGGCAACCTATCAGTTCACAGGCCAGCATGCAATCCACTGTGCCATACCAGCCAGGGCTACTACAATTATTTTTGAGGTCAAATGCCTTTAGTTATTAAAAAAAAGTTAAGTGCATACTAGATTTGGACCCAGTTGTTCTCTTTTGAAATTCAACACAGAAATTTTAACAGAACTAGGCACAAAGATGCTCACTGGAAATTAGAAACAACTATCTTTCAAAAGGTGAATGGATAAGTAAGTTATTATCTATTCATAAATGGAAGAGTATGCAGCCACTGAAAAGAAATAATTCTATATGAAATTTATTCAGGATTAATTAAATGGGAAAAATAGAAAGCAAGTTTCAGGACAGACTGAGACTGGGGAAGCAAGGCCGAGGCCTAGGACACAATATTAAGGTAGCCCTCTTTGTTAGGATTGTAGGAGTGCATGGTTGGCCCCTGAAAGTGAGTATCTCTTTAAATTTTACATTCTAGTCTCTCTGCTCTTTTGCTTTATCCTAATCTCAGCCCTGCAATATGGTATGCATCATATAATCCCATATTTGTAAAAACTAATTACATATATAAATAAATATATATAATTGTGTAAATTGATATTGAATACAAACATTTTGGAAGGCATATAATATATGTGTGTATACAATATATATACACATATGTATATATATTAGTTATATATATTTGTGTGTGTGTGCATGTGTTTTAAAGGGAAAAAAATGGAAGAATAAAGGATGAGGCAAAAGTAGGTTTACAATGGTTCATATGAAAAATAGTACAATAGTCAATAAACAATGATATAAGAATAAACTTTTCTATTTTGCATACTCACAACTGTAAACCTACTTTTGCCCCATGGTATATATACCAAACTACTAGTAGTTTTTTTTTCTGTGGTGTTGGAGTATGGGGAATTTCACTTTAAAAATAATATACTTCTGAAATCTTCCATTAAAAAAGAATTAATAGCCAATTGGACACATGCAAGGGAAGCAACTTCTTGGAGAGGGGCAGAGGATGGAGCCTGCAGGATTCATGCTTTTTGCAAGGTAGAAATCATGGAAAAAAATCCAGAAACTGATGCCCAATTCCATTTCACAGGTGTCAAAAAATGTTTCAACTCTTATACTATCACAGGTGGAATTAATTGTGTACTGACCACATATGGAAGTCTTGCTCTGCTGTTTTTATACTTTAAGTTAAGGTCTAAAAAACTCCAGCTGTGAAAGCAACACAAAAGGATTCTAAACTGTACCTCAACTGTTAATTTCCTATGCCTGGAGAAGTTCATGTCAACTCATTATGGGATATTCAATTTGTACCATAAATTCTGAACCTGGAAAAAAACAATTAACAATTGCATATTTTTGGTTACAGAAAAAGGAAAAAATATTTTTTAAAATAACAGCGTAACCATACAAAAGAATTCCATGTGCTGTATTTCTTTGAATGCTAAGTTGAGCACTTTACATACCTGTGGTTGGTATCATATGTGAAGAATGAAATAATGAGCTCTGGGTGGTGTAGCTCAGTGGACTGAGCGTGGGCCTGTGCACCAAAGGGTTGCTGGTTCGATTCCCAGTCAGGTCACATGCCTGGGTTGCGGGCCAGGTCCCCAGTTGGGGACACATGAGGGACAACCACACATTGATGTTTCTCTCCCTCTCTTTCTCCTTCCCTTTCCCTCTCTCTAAATAAATAAATAAAATATTTTTAAAAAAGAATGAAATAATGAAAAACCAAATGAGTATTGTATGTTTTTGAGACATGCACTTTAAAAATTATGTGACAGCACTCTTCTGCTAAATTATATTTGTTGCCAAGTAGAAGTTCAAGTTACACAAGCAAAAGCCAATTTTAGCTCCTACATAAATAGTGTCTTTCCATATACATATTATCCAGATCTTCTAGATAGAGATCAGATTAGGTGGCTTTCATATGGGAATTTCAAAGCAATTTAAAGATATTAATTAGTCCTCACAACCATTCTGAAGTGGGTATATTTTATTCATGTGTGTTTTCTATATGAGAAGACTGATAGGCTGAATGATTTCCCAGTATCTCATACTTCATTTTTGTTAGTGAAATGAAATTGCTTCATTGGTCTACCTTTTTTTAAAGATTTTATTTATTTTATTTTTAGTGTGAGGGGAAAGGAGGGAGAAAGAGAGGGAGAGAAACATTGATGTGTGAGAGAAACATCAATTGCTTACCTCTAGCATGCTCCCAACAGCTCCCACTGGGGACCTGGCCTGCAACCCAGGAATGTTCCCCTGAAAAGGAATTGAACTGGTGACCTTTTGCTTTGCAGGATGATGCCCAACCCATTTTGCCACACCAGTCAGAGTTGTCTTCCTTTTTTTTTTTTGAAGAGAGATAAAGTAATTTTGGGGTGGATAAGCCAAACTCAAATAACTTCTATTCATGTGTCAAATTAAAGAAAAAAACAAAACTATAGATTTATTTTTGTATTCTAAACAATCAGGAGTGCATTTACTTAACCCTGTACTCCAGTAGTTGCTTGGGACAATGTTTCTAAATTAAAATGTTTATTTTAACATATATAAGTAGTCAGAGGTAGAACTCTGTTTAGCATCATCAGAGATCTCTCTGGGTATTTCATTAATTATAAGAAAGTACTTACAGATGAAGTAATGTGATTTAGTGAGTAGAAGGCCTATTTTTAAAAATAATGGACTGGTTCACTGAAAAAATACAATTAACTTTTGGGAAAGATAGGGTTAAAATACTCTCCACTTGTATTAGTACTATGCTAACCATGTTATAAACCTCATCTCATTTAATCCACAACATGATGAGGTAGTTCCTATAGTTACACTTTCTGTTTTACAGATAGAGAGCTTGATGAGATTTATTTTACATTCTATCGTGATGCTAAATTGGTAAGAAGTCAGGAAGGAGTCTAAGAATCAAGTCAATAATGCCAATTTGATCCTGCCATGTACTTATTATTTTTTTAGATATTTATTTATTTATATAAATAAATAAATTTTTACTTATTTATTTTCAGAGAGAAGGGAAGGGAGAGAGTAAGAGAGGGAGAGAAACATCAATGGGGTCCTCTATCAGGGACCTGGCCTGAAACCCGGGTATGTGCCCTGACTGGGAATCGAACTGGCAACCCTTTTGGTTTGCAGCCCATGTTCAACCCACTGAGCCACACCAGCCAGGGCTACCTCTCATTATTTTTTATCCACATCCCATCCCCACTTGAATAGGTGCATAATTTTAACCTGCCACTTTAAACC
Source organism: Trachops cirrhosus (assembly GCA_028533065.1). Lineage (NCBI taxonomy): Eukaryota > Metazoa > Chordata > Mammalia > Chiroptera > Phyllostomidae > Trachops > Trachops cirrhosus. The sequence continues at coordinate 24,100,073 of CM052541.1, read as the reverse complement.
GTATTTTATGAATATACCCATTTAAACAAGAATTATAACCAATTTAATTCTTCATCAAATTTCTATGCACTGACAGTGAAACTATTTCCAATATTTTTCTATTCTCATTTTTATTTTACTGAAATGATTATGCTCAGGATCCACGTTTTTCATGTACATTTTACTCTGACATTCATTTCAGTCACCAGGTTTTTATCTTTATAAAGTCTTTCTTAACTACTACTATGGTGAGATTTCTTTTGTAGCTATTACTTCTGTGAAATTTTATTTTTCCCTGTGACACAGTCAAACCACAGTCAAAACATCCCTTTTTGCCTGGGATACAAGAACTCAATATAGGTTGTTTGTTATGACAGTGATGATGAGACAAGTACTATAATACCTGTTCCAGCCACCCCACAGGAGGAAGGCTCAAATGCAAAAATAGTTATAAAATGATCTGTAATCTGTAAAGTTAAGTAAATGTCACTTTAAGATTGTTGAAACAAATCATATGAATCCATCCTCCTGGAATTGTTCTAGAAGGCAAGCATCTTACTATTCCTGCTATGATGTTATTTGCAAATTTTGCTTGAAAACTTCAGCTGATTTTCTAAGTAAATCCTAGTGACTTCACTCATTCTTATCTTGCCATTTGTTTTCCATTCTGACATCATTAATATCTTTTTCTCTAATCTTAGTACAAAATCCTCTGTGATATAGAGACCAGCAACAAGGTTTAGCACTATAATAGATTAGTACCATTGGTTATCAGTTTCATGATCTCAGTTGCTGTAATTGTTGCTTGGGATTAAATGATAGTATTATCGGCTAGCAGTTGTTTGGGAAAATTTAAAACAAACCTGTCACCAAATAGATGATATCTCAATAGGGATGAAGATAACACTATTATAAGAAATTCTGTCATCACAGTTCTATCGCTTGCTTAATATACCACTTGCTTTTTCAAGAGTTTGGAAGAAAGTAGAAAGCCCACTGGTAGTATAAGCAAAGCTTACAAAGTCTAGTATAAACTTTGAGGCCTAAATTTAAGAGTTTTTCTTCCCTTCATATAAACTAAAACAGCTTAAGTTTCAGTCATTGTTTTCTTTCTTTTTTTCAGTCATTGTTTTCAACAAACCTAATTGTGTATAAAAATGCTGATAATGTCAGGTAAAGCCCCATGAGAAAGGAATGATTCAATTTATCATCTTGATTTTGTCCAGCTTCTATGGTTAATATAAGGACTCTAATTTTTCTTTAAGATCTACTGCATTTCTCAAGTATGGTTCTGTTCTTACATCCTGCAAAAGAAGTGAAAGTCTGAGGATTAGCACTTTAATTACTACTAACAAGTGCCTTTCAGTTCCTTTTTAAAAACAGCTTTATTAAGAAATAATTCATATAGAATACAATACACTCATTTAAAGAGGACAATTCAATAGTTTTTAGTGTATTCATAGAGTTGTACAACCAGCACCACAATCAGTTCTATAACATTTTCATTATGGGTCCCTCTCCATTTACCCTCAACCTCTCTCTCCCTCCAGCTCCAGGCAACCACTAGTATACTTTCTGTCTCTAGATTTGCCTATTCTGGATATTTCATATAAACAGAATCAAACAATTTAGAGTCTTTTGTGCCTGGCTTCTTTCACTCAGTTTTCAAGGTTATCCCATGTTGTAGTATATCAGTACCTCACTACTTTTTATGGATAAATAACATTTCATTACTTGGATATACCACTTTTGTTTATTCATTTATAAGTTGATGGCCATTTGAGTTGTTTCTTCTTTATGATTATTAGGAACATAATAAGTGCTGCTCATTATGAGTGCTGCTGTGAACATTTGTGTACAAATTTTTATATAGAAATATTTCCATGGATTAGAATTACTGGACCACATGGTTACTGTATGCTTAACTTTTGAAGAACTACCAAACTGCCTTCCAAAAGAGCTGCACCATTTTACATTCCCACCTGTAATGCATCAGGGTTCCAATTTCTCCACATCCTACCAACACTTTTGCCTTTTTTTAGCCATCTTAGTGTGAAGTAGATCTCATTGTGGTTTCGCTTTGCATTTCGTTAGTGGCATCTTTTTATATAATTATGGTAATTTGAATACCTTCTTTGGAAAAAATCTCTATATAGACACTTTGCCCATTTTTAAATAGGGTTTTGTAATGGGGTATAGCCAGGCTCCCCCAAAAGGGGGATTTGTGATGGGGTACAGAACCTGGGGTGTCCAAGAAAATATAATATATCCCTACACCCAAGGTGGGCTGCCATGGGGGTGGGACACATGGAGCAGGGTCATTGAGAGTTATTTTGCATATCAATAACAGCCGGATAGCTTCATACCTGACATGCAAAAATAGTTATTTTGCATATCAATGAGTCTAGCTAGGGAGATGGTTGTGACCTTAACCCATGGTGCAACTGGGAGGCAGCTGCCCCTGGTTACAACGCCTGCATGAGAGCTTGGAGATGGTTAGCTCCAGGCCACTGGGCCACGCCTGCCCAGACTTACTATGGTGGCCAAGAAAGGCTGAAAACTGCTGGAGTGCCAGCAAGTGTAGTCAATTGTGGGAGGAGTCGGAAATGGAGTTACAGAGGAAGATTTGGGCTGGGATTTAAACCCAGGCATGGCAGCCATGCTGGATACTAACCACACAGTTTTGGAAGCAGAGAAGGGGCTCCTTTGACCACGTGTCTTAGGAAGCAGGAAAGCAAGGTGTAGCAGCCATGAAGAGCTCTCTCTTAACAGTTTGAAAGAATGCAGAAGGACAATGCAGGACTGTGTGGGAGGACAATGCAAGACCATGAGGGAAGAAAAGGGGTGAAAGGACTCTTGCTGGTGGGCCATGAAGAGGTGCCACGTGATTTTGGATTAAGAACTGGAGAGCGCAGTGACAGAGCTGATGGTGGGGACTAAGGGAGACCTGCTAGCTGAGCATGCATTACTGAGAGGAACCGAGAGTGTAGCTGAGCTACAGGCTTCTATGTCTTTTTCCTAAGATATTGTACCCCTGATTGCCCTGGTCAGGCAAAGGGAGGAAGGCAGGAGTGTGTGTGTGTGTTGGTGGGTGTTTTCAAGGACCTTTGGGATTTTAGTGGTGACATTCTGCCATTACTCTAAACCTGTATACCTTTTTTTAAAAAAGATTTTATTTATTTATCTTTAGAGGGGAAGGGAAGGATCTAGAGAGGGAGAGAAATATCAATGTATGGTTGCTTCCTGTGCATTCCCTGCTGGGAACTGGCCTGCAACCCAGGCATGTGCTCTGACTGGGAATTGAACAGTGATCTCTTGGTTCACAGGCCCGCACTTAATGCACTAAGCTACACCAGCCAGGGCTAAACCTGTATACCTTTTGAATAAATAGTTCCTTTCCTTTTCACAAAAACTAGCATTGAGAGCCACAATTTTTAAGGGCAGCGGGCAAGATGAAACAAGTACGGAAAGACCCCAGGGGAGGGGACTTGTTTTGGTAACAGTATCTGGATCTCCCCACAGGTCCATTCTGTAACAGTTTTACTTTTTAGTTCAGGAAATTCATTTCATATCTTAAATTCATTTGAAAATTTCTCCTGATGTTTCTCTGCTCCTCAAAAGTTATTCTCGCCCAGGCTGGGTGGCTCAGATGTTTGGAGTGTTGTCTCACACACCACAGGACTGCAAGTTTGATTTCTGGTCAATGCCTGTACACGAGGCGACTGATGGATGTTTCTCTCTCACATCAGTGCTCCTCTCTCTCTTTCCCCTTCCTCTCTTTCTAACAAAATCAATAAACATGTCCTGAGGTGAGGATTAAATTTTTTTTTGAAAGTTATTCTTTTTCATTTATTCATTCAAGTAAGTAAGTACTGCATTTATTGAGGACCTAATATATGTCAGTCAGACTTAGAGCTAAATCCTGAGGCTAAAGTCCCAGCCCTTAAGTAATTCATAATATCTTGGCTTCCCAAGGAGATAATTCGCAATATAATGTTGTAAATGCTATTGTAGACCTCAAGTGGAAGATTTAAATGGCTCAAGAGTAAAACATGTGCAGGGATATAGACAAGAAGGTTTTAACTGGTGTTACAGAGGAAATACAATGTAGCCCACTTTTTTTGGTGCAAGGTTGGGAAAAGTCAAAGTATACAAATTATGCTTCTCATCAGTAACATAGTTCAGAAAATGCTGGCCACATTGAGGAAGGATAGAAAAATCCAGGCAACTTTCTACAAGTAGAATGAGAATACCGAGACAAATAGCTGCTTCACTGTCCCCATCCTGCACCCTGAGTCACCTGCATTCACCCTTGCACAACCACTCCCTTAAACATTAAGTCCTCAGGACAATGAGGTTCTGATCCAAATCAAAGAATCTTAGGAACAAAACCTTGGGTCTTTTAACCACAGAGTTGGAGTTTTCGTCAAAATAGAGATAACGTGTAGGACTCAGCTGTGTTTCAGCTCCAGGCCCAGAAAAGCAGCAAAATCAGGTGAAGCAATGTCATGCCTGACATCAGGACCAGCTGCACTGACTAATGACCCCCTACCCTAGCACCAAACAGTCAGTAGAGACTACAACCCTGAAAGGACATACCTGAAAAGCTGATAAATCTTTTATGGACATCCTCCAATGAGACTTCCTTTAAAATTCCCACCTTTAGAGAACAGATAAAAAACCCTTAAGTCGAAGGATCCAGGGATGCTCTCTTTCTCTAGAGCCCCACACTGCCTCTTCCCCACTTCTTTCCTTAGGCATGTATCCTCTGCTTTCTTTCTCCTAAGCTCCAAGGGCCCTTCTTTTGATTCTGTAACTTGTTTCTTGAGTCAATATAGCCCAGCTGGATCACTTCTTCAACCTCTGTGACTTTCTAAATAAACTTCTTGTGCTAGAGTTCTGAATTCAGAGCTTGGGTTCTGAATTCTTTCTTAGCTGAACTCAAGAACTGAGGTCTAACATTGCTGGTAACATCAGACATGGAAACAGCTGAGTGACAATGGGTTAGGGCAGAACACTGGTCAAGCCTCCTAGACAATACAATTTGAAGTAATCATTCATAAATTACAGGTTTAGAAAGAATCACTGCTTTTGCAAATAATAATAAAGGTACTGATCTCATAAGCCACCTGGCATCCTAGCTAGATGTGCATTGCACAAGAACAGAACACATAAAAGCATATCAGCAAAAGAGGATAACTTAAAACATATAAGAAAACACAACTTAGCCATTTGCAGCTAAAGGTTTTTATCAGTTCTTTAATGAAGAAGAGATGAAAATAAACATCAGAACCTTCTGCATTTATGATATTTTGTATATAGTTGCACTTTTGTTGACTGCATGTTGGATATCTTTTACATTATGGATTTTAGCCACATGGTTAGTTGTTTTGCTGTGTTCATGATGATTTGCCTTAAAGAAGTATTCCCAATCTAGCTAAATATGTGGAGTTCGTGGAAACTGCCAGGGACAGTTAACAATCTAGTGCCCAAATGGATTATTTACACCACTTCTCTTCCACCAAGGGCTTTAGGAGGCTTACATGAATGATATAGTACAATAAATTAGAAAAAAAGTCACAAATCTAGCTGGTAATAATTCAGAGTTCTAAATAGAATATTTTAAAAAATCCAGAAGATTTTTATAACTATTAGGATATGATGTCAATGATAAAGTATCATCTATGAAGTGATTTGTTTTTTGATAATATGCAGAGTTTGCTTAATTTTTTTGCATTTCCTTACCTTGAATATAATTTTTGTTTTGGATACTAAAGACTACTTGTTTTTTTTATTTTCTTTGTCCTGAACTACTGTTCTGAAATATTTTTAATATTTTTCTAAATAAAAATAATATATTGTAGAAAGTCAAATAATGTAGAAAAGTATAAAGAATAAAATAACATTAAAAATTACCCATTATTCCCTCCCTTCTGAAATCAAAACAAAAAACAATAAAAATGGAAGAGGAATGTTACACTACTTTGAAGTATGAACAAAGGTTTTTGGAAACACTGAGGAAAAGACAGGTAATGTTGACCTGGGAACTGGAAAGCATTTCATCAGGGAGGTGAAAATTATGCTGGGTTTTGAAAAAAGAGTAGGAGAGTGCCTGGAAAAGATGCAGGCAAAGGCATTGAATAGGAGGGGAATAATCTGTAGAAAATGATAGACCTCCTTCTGCATTTTTTTTAATTATAAAGGAGGTGTAATTTGGGAAAGGGCCTGGTATGTTTAGCAAACTGTAAAAGGCTCAGCATGTCCAGACTCTATGATTGTGAAGACCTTTGTTCATGAGTTACAAATTAGTATTTATCTTATAGGATTGCCCTTGGTTAGAAATAGGTGGGGTAATGGACAACTGGTTATGTGATATTGATCACTAGCCTTTTAATTGGAAATTGTTACAGAGGCTAATCACCCCATCAGATTTTCCTCTCTGCCCCATTTTTTCCTATTATTGAAGTTTTGTGCCAAGAGAAAAACTTCCTTAGAGGAAGATGAAGGAAAGAGAGACAATGGCAAATAAGATTTCTGACAGATGTCCTACATAAAACTTGGCAAACAGAATGTGTATGAGTAATCCTTAGCTGTGAAACCATTTTAACAATAATTTGTGTTTGTTGCCTTTTCCTAAAGGCATTTATTTTTGGTATATGGAAAGATTATTCTGTAATATTTGAAAAATAACCTTCCCCCAGTCTGGTAGTTTCATTTTTTTCCCTGTGCTTTAAGAAGAATAAATATAGCCAATTTCTGGATAATAGCAAATACATACTGAAAGATTAGATTAATATGAGAAGTGTATACTGGAAGAGAATCCCCCCCAGGAGAAATGAATCAGTCACAAGAAGGCAATGATGGTTCTGAAGAAAAAGAATATTAAAGATGCCAAAGATACTGTGAGCTTCCTGCTGGATGAAATAGGGACATGCTCTAAGAAGGGCTGCCCATGATCAGGCTTCTTTTAAATTGTTATTTTTATAAGTGGAACTTGGATTTCTTTCCATAAAAAAGAGTGGGTGGTCATTTTGCTTTCTGAACACCTTTGAGATAAAATATAGACACAGATTTTATCCTAAATTTGTTGTATAATTCTGTTTCCTACTGCAATGGGAGTGTAAAATTGGTCTTTAGTTGAAGGGAAGAAGAATACATTTGAATGGAAGAGGTTCAAATTTTAAGCATGATTAGTTTAGTTTTTGGAAAATAAAAACATCACATTTTTAGCTCTAAATATCTAACCTATTTTAACTCGGGAAATTCTAAATTAAGAAGAAGAAAGTTTTGGATAGCTACATGCAAAAAATGAAACTTGACCTCTAATTTACATCATACACAAAAATAAACTCAAAGTGAATAAAAGACTTAAACATAAGTCACAACACCATAAAAGTCCTAGAGGAGAACATAGGCAGTAAAATTTCAGATATCCCAAGAAGCAATATTTTTGCTGATATATCTCCCAGGACAAGGGAGATTGATGCGGACCCTGGCCCACAGGTTCCGTGTGTTGTGGCTGCAACGGACAAATTCACACAGACTACAGAAGTCCTGTGGAGAAAAAGGGACAGCATGGCTGCACTCTGAGAGAGAGGGCCCTACCCCTGCCTGGACAGGATTTTATTGCTTTTCTGGGTACATTACAACAAGCATGGTCCTCATTTACTAGGCACAGGTTTGCTGTAGGTGATTACCTTTTACAGAAAACAAAGGAAAGAATGTTGTTAATTACTTTAAAGAGAAGGATGTTACAGATCAAGGGGAAAAGTGGTTCAACTGGTTACACTCCATACTTGGGAGGTTTAGCACAGATTTTAGGAAGTTACTTTAGAGATATGCAGTAAACATTTGCTGCCTCAATCCAGGGTGAGGGAGTTCTAGCAAAAGCAAGTCTCATAGCAGTCTAGGTACAATGCAGGCCTGATTCTCCCAGGAGAACCTATCCATGGGCGTGGGTCCTATGTGCTGGACCTCACTCCCTACTGGCCTTTCCAAATGGGGGCTGGGTTACATTCCCCATGCCACATGGAACGGTCCCCTATAGGAGATAGAGGAAAAAATTAAAAAATGGGATTACATCAAAGTAGAAAGCTTCTGCACAGCTAAAGAAACCATCAGCAAAATGAAAAAAGGGATCCAACCATATGGGAAAACATTTTTGCCAATGACAACTCAGACAAGGGTTTGCTCTCCAAAATACATAAAGAACTCACTCAACTCCACTCCAGGAAGACAAACAACCCAATTAAAAAATGGGCAAAGGACCTGAACAGACACTTCTCCCAGGAGGACATACAGAGGGCCCAGAGACATATGGGCCCATCTAGGATGCTCAGCATCACTAGCCATAAGAGAGATGCAAATTAAAACCACAATGAGATATCACTTCACACTGGTGAGAATGGCCATCATAAACAAATCAACAAACAAGTGCCTGCGAGTTTGTGGAGAAAAGGGAACCCTAGTACATTATTGGGGGAAATGCAACCAGTGCAGCCACTGTGGAAAACAGTATGGAATTTCCTCAGACAACTTAAAATGAAACTGGCTTTTGACCCCGCAATTCCATGGCTGAGATTATACCCTAAGAATCCTGAAACACCAATCCAAAAGAACCTATGTACCCCAATGTTCATGGCAGCACTATTTACAATAGCCAAGTGTTGGAAGCAACCTAAGTGTCTGTCAACAAATGAGTGGATCAAAACACCATGGTACATTTACACGATGGAGTACTACACAGCAGAAAGAAAGAAGGAGCTCTTACCCTTTGCAACAGCATGGATGGAACTGGAGAGTCAGGTGGCGAAAGACAAATACCATATGAGCTCACTTATAAGTGGAACCTAATCAACAAAATGAACAAGCAAGGAAAATATAACCAGAGACACTGAAATAAAGAACAAACTGACAGTAACCAGAGGGGAGGAGAGAAGGGGATAACAAGGGAAAGAATGGGAAGGGTCATCAAGGAGCATGTATAAATACCCATGGACAAAGCCAAAGCAGGTAAGATCAAGGGTGGGGTGGGAGTGAGTGGTGAGGGGAAAATGGAGACAACTATACTTGAACAACAATTTTTAAAAAGCCAATTAAAAAAAAGAAAAGGAGGAAAGTTTTGATGTAAATATTTCAGTACATCAGAAACCTCTAAGAAGAATGAATGTGTACTTACCTTACACGGGGTGAAGGTTGTGAGGATGGGTATTACAGTAGTTTCAGTTGCTCTTGAAATTATTCATGTACTTTCTGCAAGCAGATAGTGTAGTGTAGTTGTTTGGCGGTCATTATGAGAGGCCAGATAAATATTTATCAAAAGCCAGAAAAACTAGAATGCAAGGCCATAAGACAGACTTGTTTTCTAACTTTTGTGCATTTCAATGTTTATGCAACTGCCCCAGCATCTAAATGAGAATAATATTCACATGCTCAACAATTAGAAAAAGTTTCAAACATTTGTGGAATGTGCTGTAAGAAAAAAACGTTCATTATGATTTTTTTCTGATAGTCAAGGTACAAATAGCCTTTGAAGGATAAAATATTTTCACCTTGTTCTGTGCCCTCAGTTATCTGGCTTTTCACTCCAATGACAATTTATTGAACTTCTTTTGTGTATAAGAGTGTATGATTTAGTCACTGCTCTTTAATGTTATAAAATCTTTCTGGGGAAATGATATTTTCACAGATCATATAATTATACATGAACTAACTGGAGAAAAATACTTTATGCTTTTATTACTTCAGCATTAGGTAACTATGTTATACTCATCATACTAATGTATGGAGATCTTAAAAATTAATATTGAGTGCTCATTTTTTATTATTTTT
>CM052541.1:24062828-24089763 GCA_028533065.1 Trachops cirrhosus | reverse complement strand
TACACCCAGAAGGGACTTACCAAATTCTTATTGATTGATTAGTAACTTTCATAAGTCATAATATTTCTGAATAAATTATAAGATATGATTCAGACCTTTTGGGGGATCATAAAGGGCAAATTGCATATTTTGATCACATATTAGGATGTAAGTGGAAAAGTATCTTGCTTCTACATTCTTGCTATGAACAGTGGGAATCAACATTAAGAAGAAAAATGTAAAAACCAAAGATCCCTATAAGACTGCATGACTTAGGACTCAAAATTATACAAATAGCTTCAACTATTTCATAAAATAATTTTAAACAAAGAATCACTACGTTTCCATTAATGTAAAGTAATATGCTGTAGAAATGCTTTTTCCCAAATATTTGTTTTCAATTTGTATTCTTTAGGATAAAAATGAAATCTGTCATTATATGTAATTTTTTAAATATAGGAATGTCAGTGATGTCAATAAGAGTTTTAAAGCTAAAAGAAAACAGAACTAGCTCATCCAAAGTTATTTTACAGATAAAAAATTGAGGCCTAGAGAAGAGAAATGATTCATTCAAAGTCATAGAATCAGGAGCAGAGCTGTTACTAAAAATTTGGTTTTCTGGTTTAATATTCCCTCCCCCACTATATGTAATTGTTTCTTTTAATCCCAAACATGAGAGATTTAGATGATTTACAACATAAGGAGATACTCTATGGATGCTGTATTTTGCCATTTGGTTAAAAAAATAAAGGTACTCTTTGAATTGATCCAGTAACTTCACAACTTGACATGGTTCTCCTACTACTATTGTAATAATCAAATCTTAAAACTGCAAAACAACCCAAACATTCCATATCAAAGTCTTCCATTTCTTACTTTGATTCTTTTAACCACTATACATAGTTTCAGATAGTTTTCTTCCAAAAGTCAGTCTTTGTTATTTGCCTTGTATCTGATGTACCCTTGATACCCATAAAAAAGTCAGGCGCTCCAGACCATTATGTTGATCCTCATGAAATTACATATTATTTAATGGATGATTTGTTTCAATAATTAAAAAAAAAACTAGCTATTCTCCTTCATACTTCTTATGTTTGAATCATAGCCCTGTTTTATAAAAACTTGCTGACAAGGTACTGTATCTGTTGAAGGTAACGTGTTGACTCATCTGCATAGGCTAGATTATGCTCAATAACTATCTTATAATTTCTGTATCTTAATATAAAAGTTTTTTTTTTTTTACTCAAGATCCATGTCCAATGTAGATTAAAGAGGGCTCTGCTTTGTTATCAGGGACCCAAGCTAATGGTGGCTGCACCATTTTGTAGCTGTACTACCTGGAGCACTTGACCTTCTTAGTTGCTCAGTGGCAACTAAACCTGCTTAGTGGCAGGGAAAAAGATAGCTGGAGTGTAATCTGACTCTTCTGTGCTTTGACTAGAAATGACACAAATTACCTCTACTACATCTCCACAAAGGAACAAGAAATATTAGGAAGCAGATGATATATTTGTGGAGCACCCATGTCTCTGCCACACATGTCAAAGGAGCCAAACTTCCTGTAGCACTGCTTTTGTTGTCCAGACTCTTCTCACCACAGTTTACCTGGGTCCCAGCTAAAAGCTTAGTCCCACGTTCTCCCATTATCACAGACAGGAAAGGATTATGCAGTGATAGTTATGGGGCTTAGTATTTTAACCTTTGTGTTAAAACTCACTTCAGTTTTAGGTTTCTGTCTCTTTCTGAAAGTATAGCAGCCCTCCTTGTGGCCATTTCGTCCATATTTTATTCCTGGTGCCAGAGTTCCTATTGTAATTGGTAATTTTCAGATTTTGTAACTTTGAGGCTGATGCAAAGAACTAGTCTAAAGTCAGAATTGAAGTATCTTTGAAAATGTTGCTAATTATTAATAACTACCTATGGCTATGTGCTATTGACTCTTATATTAACTTCTGGATATATAACTCTCTTGGTCTAAAGGATTCTTATTTTTATATATAGACTTTCTCTCCTGCTCAGCTAGGTGGCTTCCCAAATGATCTCCTGATCAACTCATTCTGAACCAATCTCCCTCTAACAGTCTGAATGATTTGTTCAAAATGTGTATTTGATCACAGTATTCCTCCTAACATCCTTAAATAGCTGCCCAGTGTTGGTAGGATAAAGATCAAATGCAAAACATAATCAACTACCATTTTATGTTTTTTGCCAGTGTCTTCTAAGCTCTTGGTGACTGGTCATGCAGGCTTTTTAGTTCTTCCAAAGAGGCCAGTTTCTTCACATCTTTATTCAAATTTTACTTTTTCAACATGACTTATCCTATCATATTTTACACTATGACTTGATTGGCCTCCCTACCCCAATATTGTTTCTTTTTTTTAAAGTTTTTTTTTATTTACTTTGAGAGAGAAGGGAAGGGAGAAAGAGAAGGAGAGAAACACTGACGTGTGAGATACACATCAGTCCATTGCCTCCTGTACACCCCTGGGGACCTGGCCTGCAACTCAGATATATGCCCTGACTGGGATTCGCACCAGCAACCCTTGGGTTCGCAGGCCAGTGCTCAATCAATTGAGCCACACCAGCCAGGGCCCTACACCAATATTTTAATTACTCTTAACCTGTTTTCCTTTTCTTTTTCCATATACTTGGCACCTTCTACATACTTTACTTATTTTTCATTTTTTTTTGTTGTTTATTGTTTGTTTCCCTTTGCTGGAATGAAGTTCCAAGAGGACAGAAATTTTCGTGTTTTATTCACTTATGGGCACATAACAGATGCTTAATAAATATCAGTGGAATAAATGAGTAGGCAACACTTTAGTACAGATTTGAAAGTAACAGACTTGTAATTCTGACAGTCAAGACTAGATTAATAATAAAGTTGAATAGAAAGAGATAACAAGATGAAGAATATGAACCCTGAGTTAGGAGACCCTAGTTCAATATTTGACTCTAGTTCTTTGAAATATACACTTGAGTTATTGCTTTTTTGGAAAGACATGTATTTCGTTTTTCAAAATAAAATGGGGATAATTTATTATGCCTTAGCCACAGACATGGCTAGCCTAAGAAAATTTATGAAGTAATCAAGTTTCTCTATGCTTTCTCCCTTTTTCCTTTCAGTATCTGTTTTCCTTTTGGACAATTCCCAAACCCAATCAATACCCTAATATTCTTTTCCACCCTAACAAATGTTTTCTGGATTAACTGTTAGAAAGTATGTTATTGACTAATTCATACAAAAGGTATAAAAGATTGATTATGAAATTATTTTGGGATAGGTGGGGGTACCTAAAATTTAATAAAGGAAAATATCTCTATTGAAGAAAGCAAAAAAACCTGTCTAATTTGAAATTCAGGCACCATACAGGCATCATTCATATCTGTTCTTTTAAAAACACTACACCATTTTTTTCTGATTATAAAGCTATTGCATGTTTATTATTAAAAATATTATAAATTATAAAAAAGAAAAGTAACATAAAGAGGAATTAATTAATTCTGTTTGGGGTTTGGAGTCAGAGGAATCTTCTCAGAGGTAGTAGTACCATCTGAGCTGGGTGTTCAATGGTAAAAAATAATAATGAGTCAATCAGAGGGGGAAAGAGCCTTCTTGGCAGACAAAACAGAAAATACAAAGGCATGTATGTTTGAGGAACTATAAATTTTTTGATATCACAGAGCTCTGTGAGAGCAGAGACTGACTGCTTTTCTCATTGTATTCAGAGTTGCCGAGTACAGAGCCTGGAGCACAGTGGACAATAAATATTTGCTGAACAAAAGGAGGAATGAGAGGGAGCCGCTGTTCCATTTTAGGGAGCCTGGATTTACTTAATCTTGTGCTTCCCATTGAACCTAACCGTAAGCCAGTGGGCAAGGGAGTGTTGGAAATTTGGTTTGCAGGAGTCAGCCCATGAAAAAAGAAGAAAAGGTAAGGGAGTGGAACTGAGCAAATAGGCAAAAGATTCACACCTTGTATGACATGGTACATGCCTACCTCTCTAATTTAATCTTCTGTGTTCCAATAAACCGGCCTCCTTTTCATTCCTCAGATATACCAAGACACTGCAGCACTAGCAATTAAATTTCATGATCTCTACAGTGGCAATCTTGAAAGCATGTACTATCTGTTTGAAGCTTCCATCACTCTGGGGACTTCAGTGACTACAGTCAGCAGAGTCTATGTAGTGGATATTGTGCTGAGCTACTCAGATTTACCCTTTAGGACTGAAGCACAACTACTCCCAATCGCTGGAAATGTTGGAGGCTGACAGCTCTCTCAGCTGGGTCCCTTTCTGGGGTTGTTCTTTGCTGAAGAAAGCTCTCTATACCAAGGTCATCTCCCTTTTCTAGGTGCAGCCCTATCAGATATGAGAATATAAAGACCTGGCCCCCTGCCTCAATTTAGGACAACACTGAAGGTCCATCCCACAGTGTCCTTTGCAGAATTTGGTGAAAGCCTTGGTTGCAACTTTCCCCTCTGCCTGATCTATGACCCTCCATCTCCAAAGACATTGTTCTTGAGAACACTACCCCATAATCTCTTGCATGAAAATCTAAGAGTTTTAGTGTCTGTTCCCTGGTGCATTCCACTGTGGTAGGCTATCTGATAACTTGTGTCAAGAAGTAATGTGTAGGAAATAAACCGTTGTTGCAATAAGCTGCAGAGATGTTTGTTAAAACCTAGCTTTTCCTGACTAGTACAGATACCAAAACTTGCCTGCTGTGCTAATCCTTTGTCTTTATCAGAATGAACTCTCTTGTCTTAGTGGACAGATTGATTGTCAAATTCCTGTTCTTCTCTCATGTTCTTTCTCATACTGAGTTAACAGTCATGTCTCAAATGGAGTAACAAAAGTAGAAGAGGGTTGCCTAAATGGTTGTCTACTAATTATCATGTCAGTGGCACATATTTCTTTCATGTGAATTTTCTAGGACCCTTCTTTTCTATATAATTTATCACATATTTTACAGTATGTACAAGGGTATTTAATAATAATCAAGTATATACTTGATCCCAATATGAAAATCCAAAACAGTAAGCTATCAATTAATAAACTTTCTGTACCTTAACATACTTAACATCCTATTTCTCTGAGTGCTAGATCTGATTTCTTGAAAGTCAAGTGGTAAAACAATACCAAGGGTTTTTTAAAAAAAATGTTAGGCCTCTTGGGCAAAACAAAATATAGTAATAAAGCTAGTGAATCAAAGCATATGCACCTCCTAATTTTTAAAAAGAGAGGATTTTACTTAATAGAAATATTTCTCTCTGCCTGAAGGGTATGCCGTATAAAAGTATTTCCACTACAAAGAGTCTGAGAATCCTAGACTGGTAATACACAACCTCTAATTACAGAAGATATTTAGTGTGATAACAGCAACTAGTTTACGGAATGTAGAGATTTATTTACATTAAGTTCAGAGAAGGAGATAAAAGAGGACTTGAAGAGAGTCCCCCAGCAGTGAGTAATGCATCTTTGCAAATGCCCCAAGCTAGAATGAAAGACCAGCAAAACCAGCTTGCAGAATAACCCTTCTGCTCAGTATGAGAAGGGAAGGCTAGATTTCATCTCTAAGATCGCCCTCCCACGCAAATTTTCCACCTAGCAGCTAAGAATTAAACCCAGACTTCCGATCCTGGCGCCACGCACTTTGCCTTCTACCTTCTCCCACAGCAAAATCCCACCCAAGTTGGTCTGATCCCGTAGGGGTGTGTAAGGGCTGCAGGCGAGGTAGGTGGTGGACTCTCTTCTATCTTGATTTCTTGGGATTTTGCAACGGAAAAAAATGACCAAGCTGATCCTTTCCAAATTCAAGGGAGCTGCCTACAGGACCTTCTGTTTCCTTGGGTGTGAAGACTCGATCCCACTCTACCCCGAGGCAGCAACTCCTTACCGCAATTTTTTCTTTCCCATGTTCCCCAGATCCCCTAAAGCCCTCCAGCCTTTGTGAATAAAACCTCGCTGCAGGCAGATGTGTACATAGATGAACAGTAGGACAGTGTATAGAATTTTAAGTTTTCTTTATGGCTTCGCATCCTTTGAAATGTTCAGTATTCCTGTCATCTAAGGAGGGCCAAGGGAATGGGTACTTAAGGAAAGCCGGACGCTGATAAGAACAAAAATATCAATTGAGGTGTGGTCTTTCCAATTCCGTCTTTTGTTTCAGTCAGCGAGGGGAGGCCGAGGAAGCTGAGGTCTCGGGTCTGGGAAAAGCGTGACCAGCTGGATTCTTAAGGCGACGGAGAGGGAAGCTCCAGCACCACCAAACAATAGGAGCAGTTTTGCCCCTCAGGACTTTACGCCCAGTCGCAGAGAAGACCGCGACGCCAGCCTGGGGCTAAATCACCCAGCTAGGAAGAGTTTGGCAAAGGCTGGACAGAAAAATGCGGCTGCTCTCTCAAACACATACACACACACATCCCAAAAAGTGTTCGTCTGTGGAAGTATATGTGTACGAGGCAGAAAAGCCACTTCTATCACCAGCCTGCCGGCCCCGCCCGGCCCTCGCCAGTCAGGGTGAGACATGCCGCGTGAAGGCCGCCGCGTCCGCCTCAGCTAGCCCGTGCGCGAGGGGCGGGGCCGGGCGGGGCCGCGAGCGCGCAAGCTCAGAGCTGCTTCCTCGCGCCACAGCCGCTGCTGCCGCCCGCTGCAGCGGACGGCCCTGCTGCACCACAGGCCCGAGACAGACTGGGCTGGGAAGAGCCGGAGGCGGAGGAGGAGGAGGAGGTGGTGAAGGAGGAGGAGGCGGTGGTGGCGGCGGAGGCGGGGCGACTCCGTGGACCAAGCGCCGCAGACTGGCAGCTGCGGCGACTCCCCCCTTTGTGTCTGGTCTGCTCGGAGCCACTGGAAGTGCTTCCCGGAGGGGTGCTGGGTGTCTCGCCGCCTCGGTGTCCACCTCCCCTTCCCAGCCATCTACATCCGCTCTCCCGCCGTCCCCCGCCCTCGGCCCCCGACGCTCGAGCTCCGCCCGGAGCTCAGAACTGCGGGAGAACGAGGCGGCGGCGGCTTCCTCTGAAGGGGGGGTGGGTGGGAGGGTTGTGATTCGCTTACCGGAGCCATTGACGGGAGAAGACAAGGCTTTCATGGTGGAATTTACCTCAAGAGAGATCGAGCGGTAGCAATAAAAAAAGAGAAAGAGGAGCGCACCCGGGAGGGCTAGAAAGGGCTGCCTCCTCCCGGCACCTCTCCTCCGCCCGCTGTCTCTGGGAGTGCAGGGCCCAGCCTGCAGACCCTACCCCTCCCCCGCTTCCCACTGCCCCTGAGCTCTCCGGCCAGACCCTCACAGGATCTTCCACGAAGGCGTGGAGGCTGTGGGTTTGTCCATGGAGACAGACACCTTTTTCGGTCCACTGGAGGAAGAGAATTTGGTGTTCTCGAAATTGGAGTGAAGGAAGCACCGAAGCGAAACTCAAAGGAATCCAGCCCTCCCGAAGTCACGGGCTATGCGTCTCGGGCCGCCGGGCGCCGAAGTCGCCGCTGCCGCTCGCCGCCGGGCTTCGCCTTTCCCGGCAGTCAGGAACTAGTTCTCATCTTCAGCTCCCCCATCGAATCCCTGCTCTACACCCCTCTGCACCCTGGATATGTTTTCTCCTAGACCTGGATATTTTTTTGATATCGTGAAACTACGAGGGAAATAACTGCGGGGCTTGTTTCTTGTCTCCCTGCTTCTCCCCACGGTATGCCTTCAGTTTGCGGGGCTGAGGCACCCGGTTCTAGGCGAATGAACCACCCGAGCCGCGAGGGAGAGAAATGAAGGGAATTCCTACAGCGGAATGAAAGCTCTGCAGCTAGGTCCTCTCATTTGCCATTTGTCCTTTCAAACTGCATTGTAATACGGCCGGGTAAGTCAGACGGGAAAGAAGGCAAGCCTCCCGGCCGTGTTTCTCCGCCTGTGTTTACTTTCCATATTTCTTTTCTCTGCTCTCCTGCTTCTTGGCTGAACCAGGGATGACTTCCTTGCTGCAGCGGCCCTGGCGGGTGCCCTCTCTACTGTGGACTGTCCTGTTGGTCAGCACTGCAGCCGGTGAGTAGCCCAGGCTGGCGCGTCCGGGCCACTTACCCAGCGGGTGGCGAGGGAGGGATCCCGCAGAGGCCGAGGCCTGCGCTCGCCCTTTGATGCGTCCCCAGATCACTGTAGAGGGAACCGCGATCGTGTACCTGCACTCCTTTCCCGATCCATCCAGGGAAATAACCTTTTGTGCTTTTGTGTAGTTTTGAGTTCCCACTCCCTTATTTCCCACCCCCTCACACCTCCCTTGGGGGTAAAAAGACATATTGGGTGTGGTTTCTTGACATTTTTAGCTGTGAGGTAATGCAAAGATTAAAAATATTTTAATCACCAGTGGATAGTGTCTGTTATGAGATCTTTGGAAACAGAGCTGTAGATTTTCTTTTTTTGGTATAAAGAAGCGGATTTGACTTACAGTAAAAAGGACATAAACTATACAACACACTTGAACCTTATTTTTTGATTTAGATCACTCTTTGGGAATCCATGTTCCTTTCATTATTCAAAAATGTTACTGAATGAATTGAATAAAATGTGAGATTCTTAATACATTGTATAATACTTTAATTATTTTTATCAGTGTTATTTTGTTCCAAAGTATTTTAGTAATTATATTTGCATCTTTTCTATCTGGACACTGCTATTTTATATACTTTTGGAAATATAAAGGTTTAAAGGTATTTCTGATCTCTTTACATTTAGTCATCTGGCATTTATTGGCAGTCCTGTCATTGAGACAACTTTGACCCCACATCAGACTTCTAGGAGATTTGAGTCCTGAAAGTTCTTTGTCATTTTACTGAAGTTTAAACAAAAATGCTAGTCATCCTTTCCTTATAATATTTTCTTTTTCATTCTCAGACACCTAAAAGAAAGCCCCATGTTCCTTTAGCAATTATTTTTCAAGCAATCTTTGGATGATAGGTTTTTGTAGAAATTTTTAGGAGTGGATTGTACATAAAATTCTTAAACTTGGTTTAGGATGGCTTAATAGATTATGCCTTTAAAAAACTAGTCAAGGACAACATGACAGTTTTTCAACTGTTTTTTTATTTTTATAATTTTTTTTCATATTCAATAAATTTCTCATCGCTATGTTAGACACAGAAATCTGCATTGGGAAAATATTGAAAGAAAATTTGAAATTTCTTTTTGTACTTTTGATGTTTTTGATTAATGTCTACTATGCTTATGATAAATTTATATAGTTGCATTAAAATATTTGAACTTCTGAATTAACTACATTTGAAAACTTATATTTTAATATTTTTAGTCATTACAGTTCCTTTTGGGATAAAAATGAATAATTTTTACTAGATTTCTTTATGTTGTGTTAGCTATTTAAATTCTGTAGCCATAAGTTATGTAGTTCCTATAAAACATATAGAACATAAAAGCCTTAAGCTTAAGCAGTCATTCTAAGAGCAGAAATCTCAAAGCATAGATTTTTCAGTGTTCTTTGTTATTTTTGACCTTTTTTAGCATCTAGATTCTCATTTATAGTCGACAGGCTTATTATTTTTATAATTAGAACTGATAAAGTAAAAGAAAGAACATTGATTTTTAAAATGAACTTAAATTCTATTTGGTAAATAAAA
Organism: Trachops cirrhosus; assembly: GCA_028533065.1. Lineage (NCBI taxonomy): Eukaryota > Metazoa > Chordata > Mammalia > Chiroptera > Phyllostomidae > Trachops > Trachops cirrhosus. Next base: position 24,080,170 of record CM052541.1, on the reverse strand, counting down.
TATGAGAATAATGTGCTTTCAAAGGGATGGATTGAAAGAATTACTGCTTAAAAAGGGGTTCAGTTTTCTTTTTTTCTTTAGCAGTAGACAGCAGCAGATGACCACATTTGTGAAGCTGGATTTCAGATCTATAACAGCAATAACAGCTAGTATTTATTGTTTGCTATGTGCCAGCAATTATTCTAATATCTTTACATGTATTTTTTCATTTTATCCTCAATTTTATACTGCAGGTTAATTATGTTCTTTTTATAGAGAGTGCGAGTGAAGTACAGAGAATTTAAATAACTCACTACACAGTCAGTAAATTGTGGAGCCAGAATTATAGCCTTCAACCTTACCTACAACATTAATGATAACAACAACTTCTTACTCTAATTGAGAACATGAGATAGAGTAGTGTCTTCACCCAGATCAGCTTTTGCAAAGAGCAGGGACACTTAACATGATCTTTGTATTGTACTGATTATGCAAATGTCATATTTCTAAATGTGTAAACATTTGGTTTACTTAATATTGGAGTGGCTAATGCAGTTTCATTCAGTGCAAGGTGACTAAAGAGGGCATGTGTAGGTTTGGGGATACATAGATGTAGTGATGTAACCAAACAGGTGCAAATAGTACAGCTGAAAGGAAAAAATACTGGAAGACATACTGATATCACATCCCTCTTGGGGGGTCATGGTTATTTATTTTGAATCCCTCTTTCCCACTTACTCTATATAGTTCTTGGATTCCTTAATTCTAAGAACAATGGGTATGGAGAACATTAGAATTTATAAAAATATGATATGCTTGCTTGGTTTACAAATGAATTATTTATTTTAATAAAAAGATACAGTACAATGCCATACCTTTTTAAGGGTAAGCCTCTGTAAAATTTTTTTTCTTGGAAGAAGAAAGTTACCAAGTTTATTTAGTTTGTAATTGTTACGATAACGTATCTAACTCTATATCCACAACCCCCCCAGCAGGTTAGCTACCCTATACTTCCACTCTTAGTTCTTGTCCTTGCCTTTGTCGGGGCCTAGGAAACTTTCTCTTTACCTCTTTAGTTTTTCTGGCTGCTTGAATAATTTAAATGATTTACAGCAGATTAACAGGAGAAAATAAAATTTAATATGTGTGCAAGGGGAATTCACATAAACATGAAAATTCTGAAGACAGTGAGAGAAAATGAGATGTACTCTATAATTTGGAACTAAGGAGAGGTGAGGTAGTCAATGCATATGTGCTAAGGTTAAAATGCTAAGGTTCCCTTCCTAAAGCAGATTTTTCTATCTGAATCTCTTTAGGCAGGTAAGGGGGAAGTAACAAACTATTTTTGAGTTTGTTGGGCTTTAATTGTTTTCAGATCAAAATAATCTGCATGCTAGGGTGGCATATTTTTGAGAGACTCACTCCTGACTCCCACACCATCCTTAGTCATTTGGGAGGCCAGGGAGCCCATGACATTTTGAGTAGCTTCATTGTTAGGATCCACACCTGGAAGGGTCTTCAGGACACTCTGAAGGAACTGGGAGTCCTGCATCACATTATAATCCTCCTTGGCTGGTTCAGATGTGTCCATGGCTGAACTGACATCAGTGGCACCTGATTCTTCCTGCACTTGAAGTAATTCACTTGACTAGATTTCAGTTTTATGGACATCTCTTTATGAACACACACATTTTCAGGCAAGATTCACTTATTTAATTAGTGTTCTTGAACAGTTAATGAATGTTGTTGAGGAACTGGAAATTTAATAATCTTTATTTTGGTGTTTCTCAAGATGTGGGCCCTGCAACAGGATCACCGTTTCTTCTTGATAAAATGCATATTCCTGGCCCACAGTCTAGATGTACTGAATGGATCTCTCTGGGACCTATATATCTTCTAAAAACTTAAACCCCAAAGATTCTCACTCAGGCAAGCTTGAGAACTACTGCTTTATGTAATTAATCAGTCTTGTTTAGATTTTGAAATATTGTGATTCAGTCAGCTTTTGCTGAATAATAATTGGCAACCACAAAATCATAGTGCTATATAACAATAAGCATTTATTCTGCTTCACTTGTCTCATTCTGAGGCCCAGGCTGGAGGGAAGGGTAAAATCTCTCTGGGGAAACTTGTCTCATGACAATGGCAGAGGTACAAGAGGATAAGCCGAATCCCAAGAGCCCATTTCGAGACTCTGGTCCTATAACATCTCACTGGCCAAGCCCAAAGACAAGGGGTAGCAAAGTACACTTTGACTATAATGAGGCTGTGGTATTGTATGGATGCGTAATACTCTACTGGGGGCATGAAGAAACTAGACCTTTAATCTACCACATATGAGCAGGAAGATAGTCCAGGAGGGAGCTTCTCTTTACCATTTGAACAGAGTCAAACTCTTAATTAGACCTTTGCATAAAAATTATACCAACTTTGGTCTCTACGAAAGCTATCTTGGCATATGAGGTAGTGGTGATATTAGTGTTGGTGTATGTATGAAATATAGAGAGAGAGATATTAATTCCATACAAGGATAGTAGCTTTTCTTTACTAAAGGAGAACTTTGTTAACAGTGAAAGGGAAGACATTATATTTTTCTGTAATGGATAAATTCTAACTATGTATAAAAGGTACAGAGTGAAGTCAGTATAAATTGGTTAATTATAGTTGGCCAAACCACTTATTTTGGCATTTACTCATATTGCCTTGCTGTTGTTGGATATCAGTTTTATGTATTTGCCTTGCTTATCTTCCTAACTGATAACTGCTTGTAGAGGACAGGGTTTATATCTTAAATTGTTTTGTAATCTACTGTCTTGCTATGTACATAGAAGATGTTTAAGAAATACTAAATAAATGAATAATAAAAAGCAGTTCGAACTAGGAGGTATTCCAAGATTGCTCATTTACTCAAATAATACATTAGTAATTTATTCTTTCTTTGTATCAGTTGTCTCAACTATCAAGTATGTTAAGTAGTGTAGTAGGAAGACCACTGCCTTGAGTTAATGAGACCAGGACTCTGTGTGATTCTAGACAAATAGATTACTTAACATAGTTTTCTCAATTGTAATATTATGGGACTGGTCTAGATTACGTTTGAAATGCCAATTCCTGGGCACTACCCCATACCTACTTAATTTGAATATATGGACAGTGAGATTTGGAATCTGCATTTTAAACAAACATTCCCCAGGTAAATTTTATGTACTCTAAAGTTTGAGAACTGCTGGATCTAAGATTTCTTCTGTCAGGTTTTACTTTTACTTTTTGTGCTAATTATAACCTATTCTGGATCTTTTATTCAGTCAACATTTGTACCAAGCATTTCTTATTTTATGCTTTAAGTAATTACACAAAAGGTTTTTTTCCTTAAAATTTGAACAATTTTTTTCCTTGCCTATTCTTGGTTAAAGGCAATATGATATTTAATGAAAAGTGCTTTGCTCACTTGGTATTTATTATATATGTTCATTTAGCTTGTACTTTTTAAAAAAAGATTTTTATATATTTATTTTTAGAGGGAGAGGAAGGGAGGGAGAAAGAGAGGGTGAGAAACATCAATGAGTGGTTGCCTCTTGCACGCCCCACACTGGGGACCTGGCCTGCAACCCAGGTGTGCGCCCTGACTGGGAATCAAACCAGCGACCTTTTTGGTTAGGCCGGCACTCAAGCAACACCAGCCAGAGCTAGCTTGTACTTTTATTTTGGCCATTTTATTTTCTCTCTTCTTGTGCAAAAAAGAAAAATTACTTGGTAGTAGAAACAAGTTTCTACTTTTAGTACATTTGGTTTTGCTTTAAGTACATTTGGATGAGAATTGTTGACAAAAGAGTTAGTGCTGAACTAAATTAAGACAAGACTGTTTCAGTTTTGGTTACAAATTAATATTCCATGGAGCCCTACAGGTGGATAAACTGCATATATTATATTTCTGCCCACCAAAGAGGAATTGTATTTTGATTTGATTGATGTCTGCTGAAAAAAATTAAATACGAGTGCTATGATATCTAGGAAGTCATGAATTTTCACCAACTTACATAACACTTATATGTGTTGAAAAGACTCTTGTTACCAAACTATTTCCCCTAGTCTTTGAATCTCTTCAAGAGCAATAAAGATGACATTGGTAGAATTTTGAGAACAGTAAACTTGATTTGTTCTTTTTCTTAAACTTTTTTTTGTTGTCTGTATTATAAGAACACATCTAAATTTTTGTATAGTCTATGTCAGCTTAGAAATTGGCTTGTAAATAAATGACATGAACATTTTAGAATACATTGCCTTATGAGAACTGTTAGTATACAGCATTCATTGCTTGCTCTTAATTGCACTTAACATAGTGTTTGACCAGACCCATTTTCTATTCTAATATTCACCCATAGGAGCAGCTGAAAGGGTAGGGGAAATTAATAGGATAGATGACATATAGAAGGAGAAATAAAATGTCCAGTCAACAAACATTTACTAATGCTTTCTTTTTGCAAAGTTCTTTTTTAAATGTTGGTGTATACAAAGAAAAATAAGTGCTACACCTCCTCCCCCAACCATCTCATGCCATAGCCTATATCACTTTACAAAAGAGAATTAGATCTCATGCTATTTAAAGCAAAGGTAGGTGTTTTGCAAACCCTTAGCATTGTATTATTTCTTCTCTGTCCATCCTTTCAGGGTAAGAAATTCCTGTAGGTATTCTGCAACACAAGAAAAGAGACTATGTTCCTGTGTATCTTCTAACTGATCTCCATTTCCATTCTTCTTTTATCTTTCTTCTCTGCCAGCCTTCTTGAAAGAGCATGGAACACTTGACTTCCTTATTCTCAACTTCTTAATTGTCCCTCTCATGCAATGTATACATATTATTAGGTCAGCAGTGACTTCCTAATTGCCAAATCCAGTCACTTTTTATCCTTGTTCTCTGACTTTACTACTGAATTTGACAAGATTTGGTCACCCCTTTCTTAAAACTCCTCTTCTGACTTCAGCAACTTTTCCATTTCCCTAGTTCTAGATCTTCTCCATCCTCTCTTTTCCCTCAGTGTTTTTTGTTTTGTTTTGTTTTAAATCTCCCTAGATTGTCTCTTCTCTTAGTGCTATCCCTCTCCCCGCCCCCAGTTGTGTTTTTCTTATTGCTACTCCTCTTCCAGGTTTTAATTATCCTTAAAAGCAGATAATTTTTGGGTCAAACAGGCAACCAGAGTTGGAAGCTAGGAATATTTGAATTTCTTGCTAGTGGTACCATTAGCTGTTTACTGGTATTTTGGGTAAATTGCCTTTTTTGTAAAGTAAGGGTATACATCTGTATAGGCCCTGACTGGACATCAAACCTGCAACCTTGGCATATCAGGATAACACTCTAATCAACTGAGCTACCCGGCCAGGGCACAAATGTATTTTATATCTTGATTATCTGTTTTGAATTAGGACCACAAAAGTTTTGTAAATAAAGGTTCTTTAGGGATATGCTTTAACGAAAATAGAAGAACAATAACACTTAAACAAAAAGGGTGCTTTAAAAAAAGTTTTTTTAACTTTAGAGAGAGAGGAAGGGAGGGAGAAAGAGGGGAAGAGAAACATTGATACAAGAGAGACACATGGAAAAGTTGCTTCCATATGCACTCCAACACAGTACCTAAGGGCAACCCAGGCCTGTGCCCCAACTGGGAATCAAACCAGTGAACCAGTGTTCTGTGTGTGGGAGAACACCAAAACAATTGAGCCACACCCACTGTGGGGAGGGTGCCTTTAAAATAGTTGGAATCCTAGAATTTTAGAGTTGGAAAAGACCTTAGGGTAGACCTTAAATAGTTAAAAGTTTACTTTAGACTTCTTCACAATCTTGTCTTTAATTTTAAGGTAAATAATACCAAGGTCAGTTTCAGTAGAATTTTTGACAGAATTAGTCTGTATTCTAAAAATCAATGCGATCTAATTAATATTATTTTAACTTTAGGTTAGTAAACATTTAAAACAGGTTTATTGAGATGTAATTCACATAACCATAAATTCACTGTTTTAGTAATGTATACAATTTAGCAGTTTTGGCATATTACATTATTAACTTTAAAATTATGGTAAATCATATTGTATAATATAAAATTTGCCATTTTAACCATTTTTAAGTGTATAAGTCAGGCATTAATTATATTCATAATGTGGTACAACCATCACCAAAACCTTTTCTTCACACCAAATAAAACTCTGTAACCAGCCCTGGCTGGTGTGGCTTAGTGGATTGAGCGCGGGCCTGTGAACCAAGAGATCACGGTTCGATTCCCAGTCAGGGCACATGCTTGGGTTGCAGGCCAGTTCCCAGCAGGGAATGCACAGGAAGCAACCATACATTGATGTTTCTCTCCCTCTCTCCTTCCCTTCCCCTCTGAAGATAAATAAATAAAATCTTTAAAACAAAAACAAAAAAACCAAAACTCTGTAACCATTAAGCAATAACTCCCAATTCTTCCTTCCTCCCAGCCCCTGGTAACCTCTAATCTGCTTTCTGTCTCTAGAATTTGCCTATGCTAGGTATTTTATGTAAGTGGAATCATATAATATTTGTCCTTTTATTACTGGTTCATTTTGCCTAGCCTGTTTTCAAGATTTTATTCATGTTGTAGCATGTGTCAGAATTTCATTGCTCTTTAAGACTGAATAATATTGTTATATGTATATACCACATTTTGTTTAGCTATTCATCAGTTGATGGACACTTGAGTTGTCACCTTTTGGCTATTGTAAACAGTACAGCAATGAACATTGGTGTACAAGTATCTGTTCAGTCCCTGCTTTCAATTCTTATGGGTATATGCCTAGGAGTATATTGCTGGATCATATGGTAATTCTATGTTCAGGATTTTGAGGAACCACCGCATTATTTTCCATAGTTGCTGCACCATTTTACATTCCTACCAACAATATACAAGTGTTCTTTTTCCATATCTATGCCAACACTCATTGTTTTTTGTATTTTTTTTAAAAGTTATTTATTATAGCCATCCTATTGGGTGTGAAGTGATATCTCATTGTGGTTTTTATTTGCATTTCCTTATGATAAATGATGTTGAATATCTTCTCATGTGCTTATTGGCCATTTGTATATCTTCTTTGGAGAAGTGTCTATTCAAGTCCTCTGTCCATTTTTTCTTTTTTCTTTTCTAGATATATAATTGGCATATAACATTGTATAATTTTAAGGTATACAATGTTGAGTTGATAGATTTATATATTGCAATATGATTGACTTACCTAACACCTTTGTTATGTCACATAATTATTTCTTTTTTGAAATAGGAATAATTAAGATCTACTAGTTTCTTAGCAGTTTTGAAGTTTATAAAACAATACTGTTGTCTATAATCACTATTCTGTGTAGTATATCTCCAGGGCGTATCTACTGGTTGCAGGTTTGTACCCTTAAACAACATTTGTCCATTTTTTAATTGGGTTGTTTGTCTTCTTTGTTGTTGAGTGGTAGGAGTTCTTTTTATGTTCCAAATATTAATGCCCTCTCAGATAGATGATTTCCAGATGCTAAGGACTGAATGTTTGTGTCCCCACAAAAATTTATATGTTGAAATCATAATCCCCAAGGTGATGGTATTAGATGGTGAGGCCTTTGGGAGGTGATTAGGCCGTGAGGGTGTAGCCTTCATGATTGGGATTAGTGCCCTTATGGAAGAGGCTTCAGAGAGATCCCTCCCTTCTTCTGCCATGTGAGGTTACAGCAAAAAGATGGCCATCTAGGAAATGGCTTCTCACCAGTTACTAAATCTGTTGGAACCAAGATCTTGGTCTTACCAGCTTCCAGAACTGTTAAAAATAGCTGTTGTTGTTCATAAGCTACAAGTTTGTGGTATTTTGTTATGGCAGCCTGAATGGACTAAGAAACCAAATGTTTTGTCCTATTCTTGAGGTTGGTTTTTTTCCTGTCCTAATAATATCTTTTGAGGTAAAAATGTTAAAATTAAAAAAAATTGAGGTGACATTGGTTAATGACATTATGTAAGTTTCAGGTGTACAACATTATACTTTGATATACCTTTGATATACTTTGATATACTTTAGTTCACCACTAAAAGTCTAGCTTCCTTCTTTTTTTTCCTTTCTTAAAAAATATTTAATCTTTATTGTATTTTCTTCCATTACCATTTAGTCCCTTTAAACTCCCCTCCCCGCAGCAATCACCACATTGTTTTCCATCTCCATGAGTCCTTATTCCTTTTTGCTCAATCCCTCCACCCTCCCCTTACCAGCTGTCATGCTGCTCTCCATCTATGAATCTGTCCCCATTTTCCTTGTTAGTTTAGTTGGTTCATTAGGTTCCACATATGAATGAAGTCATAAGGTATTTGTCTTTATCTGACTGGCTTATTTCACTTAGCATAATTTTCTCCAGATCCATCCATGCTGTCACAAAGGGTAAAACTTTCTTCTTTTTTACAGCCAAATAGTTTTCTATTGTGTAAATGTCCCATAGGTGTTGTTTTTTAAAAAAAGATTTTATTTATATATTTTTAGAGAGAGAGTAAGGGAGCGAGAAAGAGAGGGAGAGAAACATCCATCAGTTGACTCTCTCACGCCCCCAACCAGGGACCTGTCCCATAACCCAGGCATGTGCCCTGACATTGAGAAATGCAATCTTTCATTTCTCAAGACAGCATTCAATCCACTGAGCCACACCAGCCTGGGTCCATAGTTGTTATATCAACTCCATCTACTGATATACACTTGGGCTGCTTCCATATCTTGGCAGTTGTAAATAACACTGCAATGAGCATAAGGGTGCTTATGTTCTTTAGAATTAGTGTTTTGGGTTCCTTTGGATATATTTCCAGAAGTGGGATCGCTGGGTTGAAAGGCAGATCCATTCTTAATTTTTTGAGGTATCTCCATACTGCTTTCCACAGTGGCTGCACTAATCTGCATTCCCACCAACAGTGCAAAAGGGTTCCTCCCCTTTCTCCACATCCTCTCCAGCATGTGTTGTTTTTTGATTTATTGACGGTGGCCATTCTGACAGATGTGGGAAGATAACTCATTATGGTTCTTTTTTAAAAAGATTTTGTTTATTTATTTTTACACAGAGGGGAATGGAGGGAGAAAGAGAGAGAGAGAAACATCAATGTGTGATTGCCTCTTGCGTGTGCCCTACTGGGGACCTGGCCTGCAACCCAGGCATGTGCCCTGACTGGGAATTGAACCAGTGACCCTTTGATTTTGCAGGCCGGCACTCAATCCACTGAGCCAGGGCTCATTATGGTTTTAATTTGCATTTCTCTGATGATTAATGAGGTTGAGCATCTCTTCATATGTCTATTGACCATCTGTATGTCCTCTTTGGATAGGCATCTCTTCAGGTCCTTTGCCCATTTTTAATTGGGTTGTTTGTTTTTTTGGTGTTGAATTTTGTAAGATCTTTATAAATTTTGGACATTAACCCCTTATCAGCTGTATCAGCAAATATGTTCTCCCATTCCCTGTGTTGTCTTTTAATTTTGTTGATTTCCTTTGCTGTGCATAAACTTTTTAATTTGAAAGAGTCCCATTTGTTTATTTTTTCTTTTGTTTCCCTTGCCTGAGAAGATATAGCTGATAAAATATTGGTATAAGCAATGTCCGAGATTTTGCTGCCCGTTTTCTTTTCTGATTTTTATGGTTTCAGGTTTGACATTTAAGTCTTTGATACATTTTGAATTTATTCTTGTATGTGGTGTAAGAAGTAACCTAGTTTCATTTTTCTGCATGTCTGTCCAGTTTTCCCAACTCCATTTATTGAATAAACTATCTATAGCCCATTGTATGTGCTTGCTTCCTCTGTTGAATATTAATTGAATATAAAGATGTGGGTTTATTTCTGGCCTCTCTATTCTGTACTATTGTTCTGTGTGTCTGTTTTTATGCCAGTGCCATGCTGTTTTCATTACTATGGCCTTATAGCATAGTTTGATATTAAGTAGCATGATTCCTCCAACTTTGTTTTTCTTTCTTAGAATTGTTGCTTAGAATTGTGCTTCCATATACATTTTTGAAATATTTGTTCTAGTTCTGTGAAATACATCATTGGAATGTTGATAGGAATTGCCTTGAATCTATCGATTACTTTGGGTAGTATGGACATTTTAATGATATTAATTCTTCCTATCCATGAACATGGTATGTGCTTGCACTTACTTGTATCTTCTTTAGTTTCTTTAGTGTCTTATAATTTTCTGAGTACAGGTCTTTTACATTTTTGGTTAGGTTTATTCCTATTTTATTCCTTTTGTAGCAATTGTGAATGGGATTTTCTTAATTTCCCTGTTAGTTTGATATTGGCATATAAAAATACAGCTGACTTCTGGATATTAATTTTGTATCCTGCCACTTTGCCGATTCATTTATCAGTTCAAATAGTTTCCTGTTGGAATCTTTGGAATTCTCTATATACAGTATCATATCATCTGCATATAATGACAGTTTTACTTCCTTTCCAATTTGGATGCCTTTTATTTTTTCCTCTTATTTGATTGCTGTGGCTAGGACTTCCAGTACTATGTTGAATAATATATAAGAGAGGTGAAAGCAGACATCCCTATCTTGTTCCTGATCTTAAGGGGAACTCTTGTAGTTTTTGTCCATTGAGTATGATGCTGGCAGTGGGTTTGTCATATATGGCCTTTATTATGTTTAGGTATGTTCCCTCTAATCCTACTTTCCTGTAAGTTTTTATTGTAAATGGGTGCTGGATTTTATCAAGTGCTTTTTCTGCATCTATTGATGTGATCATGTAGTTTTTATCCTTTATTTTGATTATGTCACAGGTGGCAAACACAAGGCTCTCGGGCCAAATCTGCCCTCCACCTTGTTGTATCTGACTCAGCACTTGGTTTCTACCTGGTGGCAGCACTGAGCTCTTGCTTAACTGTTAAAGAGTAGTTACATTTATACAGTCCTTAAATTACATTTAGCCCTTTGAAGGCAACTGAGGGGCTGATGTGGCCCCCTGGTGAAAATGAGTTTGACACCCCTGGATTATGTGGTGAATCACATTTATTGATTTGAGTATGTTGTACCAATCTTACATTCTGGGAATAAATTCCACTTGATCATGGTGTATGATCTTTTTGATGCATTGCTATATTTGGTTTGCTAATATTTTATTGAGGATTTTAGTGTCCTTGTTTAGTTTCCTTTTGTTGCCATACATTAGACCTCTGTTGCACATTTTACCCTCCTCCTGCCCTCTCCCTCTCTGGTAACCATTATTCTGATGTCTCTCTATGGGTTTTGTTTTGTTTGTTTATTATTTTTTTGTTTTATATTTTAAATAAGAGTGAAATACGTGGTTTTAGTCTCTGGCAACTTCACTGAATTTATTTATTCTAATAGTTTTTTGGTGGAGAATTTAGGGTTTTCCATATATAATATGTCATCTGCTAGTAGTGGTGATTTTACTTCTCCCTTTCCAATTTGGATGCCTTTTATTTTTCTTACCTAATTGCTGTGGCTAGGACTTCTAGTACTGTGTTGAATGAAAGTGGCTATAGTGGGCATCCTTGTCTTGTTTCTGATCTTAGAGGAAAAGCTTTGAATTTTTCACCATTGAGTATTCTGTTAGCTGTGGGTTTGTTATATTAGCCTTCATTATGTTTATGTCCTTTCCTCCAATACTCTTCTCTCCCTCCCCCCATTTTCCTCTCCTCTTTCTATACTCACATCCAGTCTGATACAAAAACTGGGTTTTGGCTCCACCTTCAAAATATATTTAGAGTCTTATCTCCTTACCATCTTCAGTGCTACCACATAATCTAAAAGGCACCATCATCTTCTCACTTGTTATTTCTAATTTTTTTGTTAATTATTTTTAAAATATATTTTATTGATTATGCTATTACAGTTGTCCCATTTTTTTCTCTGCTTTATTCCCCTCCACCCTGGACACCCATCTCACCAGCATTCCCCACCTTAGTTCATGTCTGTGGGTCATACATATAAGTTCATTGGCTTCTCCATTTCCCATACTGTTCTTAACCTCCCCCTGTCTATTTTCTGCCTACCATTTATGCTACTTATCCCCTGTACCTTTTCCCCCATATTCCCCCTCCACTTCCCAGTTGATAATCCTCCACATGATATCCATTTCTGTGATTCTGTTCCTGATCTAGTTGTTTGCTTAGTTCGTTTTCATTTTTGTTTTTTTGATTTAGCTGTTGATAGTTGTGAGTTTGTTGTTATTTTACTGTTCATATTTTTGACCTTCTTTTTCTTAGGTAAGTCCCTTTAACATTTCATATAATAAGGGCTTGGTGATGATGAACTCCTTTAACTTGACCTTAACTGGGAAGCATTTTAACTGCTCTTCCATTCTAAATGATAGCTTTGCTGGATAGAGCAATCTTAGATGTAGGTCCTTGCCTTTCATGACTTTGAATATTTCTTTCCAGCCCCTTCTTGCCTGTAAGGTCTCTTTTGAGAAATCAGCTGACAGTCTTATGGGCACTCCTTTGTAGGTAACTATTTCCTTTCCTCTTGGTGTTTTTAAGATTCTTTCCTTATCTTTCATCTTGGCTAATGTAATTATGATATGCCTTGGTGTGTGCCAACATCTTTCGGTCCTTGGGTCCAACATCTTTGGGACTCTGAGCTTCCTGGACTTCCTGGAAGCCTATTTCCTTTGCCAGATTGGGGAAGTTCTCCTTCATTATTTTTCCAAATAAGTTTTCATTTCTTGTTCTTCCTCTTCTCCTTCTGGCACCCCCATGATTCAGATGTTGGAATGTTTAAATATGTCCTGGAGGTTTGTAAGCCTCTCCTCATTCTTTTGAATTCTTGTTTCTTTATTCTGCTCTGGTTGAATGTTTTTTTCCCTTCTGGTCCAAACCATTAATTTGAGTCCCAGTTTCCTTCCCGTCACTGTTTGTTCCCTGTACATTTTCCCTTATTTTACTTTTCTTAGCCTTCACTTTTTCCTCTGTTTAGCGACCATACTCAACCAATTCTGCGAGCATCCTGATTACCAGTATTTTGAACTGGGCATCTGATAGGTTGGCTGTCCCTTCCTCGCTTAGTTGTATTTTTTCTGGAGTTTTGATCTGTTTTTTTTATTTGGGCCATTTTTTTGTCTCTGCTTGCCTATTACTTAGTAAGGGGTAGAGCCTTAGGTATTCACCAGTGCAGGGCAACTCACATCACTGCGTTGTGGTGCTGTATGTGGGGGAGAGGTCCGAGAGGGAACAGTGCCACTTGCTTGGTTCTTGGCTAGCTTTCAGTCACTTCCCCTGCTACCCACAAGCAAATTGCACCCATCTGGTGCTGATTCCTGGGTGGGTGGGTTTGTGTACATTTTAGAATCCTGTGGGTTTCTCCAGTGAACTCTCATGTTAGGCTAGGAGTGTCTCCTGCCACCACAACCCTGACAGGTTTTTTCAGTCAGAGGTTTTAAAGGCTTTATTTCCCTGCACTGGAACCCTGGGTTGTGCTGTCTGTCTCACTCCCCAGTTGTTCTTCGCGGTTAATCTGCATGCAGATGTGGGAACACCTGGTCTGCCAGCCACTGCCTTGTCCGGATGTGCCAGCCTCCACCTTACCTGCCCGGTCCTCCAGTGGCTGCCTTGCCGATCATCCTCTTCGCCTGGGCTGTGTGTCTCCACCCCTCTTACCAGTCTGGATGAATGTTTTTTCCTTAACTCCTTGGTTGTTGGACTTCCATACAGTTCGATTTTTCTGGCAGTTCTGTTTTGTTTTGTTTTTTTAAAGATTTTATTTATTTTTAGAGCGAAGATAAAGGAGGGAGAAAGAGAGGGAGAGGAAACATCATTGTGTGGTTGCCTCTTGCATGCCTGCTACTGGGGACCTGACCTGCACCCCAGGCATGTGCCCTGACTGGGAATCAAATTGGCGACCCTTTGGTTTGCAGGCCATCACCCAATCTACTGAGCCACACCAGCCAGGACTTATTTTTTTGTTTTTAAATTTGTTGTTGTCCTTCTTTTGGTTGTGTGAGGAGGCAAAGTATATCTAACTATACCTCCATCCTTGCCAGAAGTCCCCACTTTTATTTTTTTTTAAGATTTTATTTACTCTGGCTAGTTGGTTCAGTGGATTGAGTGCTGGCCTGTGAACCGAAGGGTCACTGGTTCATTTCCCAGTCAGGGCCCATTCCTGGGTTGCAGGTTAGGGCCTCAGTTGGGGGTGCAGGTGAGGCAACCACACAGTGATGTTTTTCCTTCTGTCTTTCTCCCTCCCTTTCCCCTTCTCTAAAAATAAATAAATAAGAGTTCATTTATTTTTAGTTTTAGAAAGAGGGAAAAGCAGGGAGAAAGAGAGAGAAACATCGAAGTGTGAGAGAATCATTGATTAGTTACCTCTTGCACACCCCCAACTGGGGACCTGGTCCATTACCCAGGCCTGTGCCCTGATGGGGAAGTGAATTGGCACCCTCTCGGTTTGCAGGCTGATGCCTAATCTACTGAGCCACACAAGCCTGGGCTCACTTGATATTTTTGAGTAGTCTGTGTTTTCTCTAAAACCTTTGCTTTTGTTATAGTTCATTTTCAATATCTATCTTGGGTCACCACACCCTTTTCAGACATAAGTCAAATCATGACATTCCTTTAAAAACTCGCCAGGGCCTCCCCATCCCAGAATAAAAGTCATAATCATTCAAAATATTTTACACAATCTGCCCCCTACTACTTTTGACCACATCTGCTGATCTCTATCTTCCTGAACTCTTATTGTGCTTTAAACCTTACAGATAATTAAAAATTCAGAAAATCAAATGTTTTAGATGAGGTTAGACTTAAGATACTTTATGTAATTTAATTGTGGCTGCAGTTAGTGAGTAAATCTATATATTGGAGGATAAGTGGGGCAACACCTGAACATTTCTTGAGCCTTTAATACAGGGTGGGGCAAAAGTAGATTTACAGTTGTGAGTACATGAAACAGTTTATTCTTGTATTATTATATATTAATTATTGTATTGTTTCCCATAGAAACAGCTATAAACCTACTTTTTTTCCACCCTGTATATCCATAAGTACCTAACATATTTACTCTGTTATCTCATTAATCTCTAAACAGATTGATTCATACTACTATTTTTTCCTTATTTTACAGATGAGTAAAACTGAGCTCTGGAGTTCCAGAGCAGAACATTAATATGATATATACAGTGTTAGCCCGAAGGTATAAAATAGTTGGAATATTTTAGGCATGTGAAAATCTTACTGGCATTTTAATCATTCAGCATTACTTGCTCAGAATGAACTATGCCTTAGTTATGGTCTCTTATTTGGTTATAAATCACAATGGATATTTTAGGTTTTGTGTGTATTACTCAAATGTTAATGGATAATAAAAATTTCCACTGAAGATTCAAAGCTTCGGTTTTCAGAAGGAACACCAGTTAGATCAGAAGAGTGATGATGACATATTTAGTTGAGGATAAGTTTTTAATGTTTCCATCTGTTGTTAGTGATTAGAATCCCTATGGATCAGTCTAGTGTGAAAAGTAACTTTTTATATTTAGTTACTACACAAAGGGCTATATTATGATGACAC
Source organism: Trachops cirrhosus (assembly GCA_028533065.1). Classification (NCBI taxonomy): domain Eukaryota; kingdom Metazoa; phylum Chordata; class Mammalia; order Chiroptera; family Phyllostomidae; genus Trachops; species Trachops cirrhosus. The sequence continues at coordinate 24,064,651 of CM052541.1, read as the reverse complement.
GAAAGGCAAGATTAGAAACAGCCAAATGACATGGAGAGGTGAAATTATTCATGTTACTTACTGAAACAAAATTTTTTGTGGGAGATAACGTGTGGGATATTTAGTTATTTTTTCTTTTGGCTAAACCAATGTGTTAGCTTGATGAAATGTCATGAAAAATATTGATCTATAAATTCAGTTTAACCTTTAGCACTAAGTTTTTCCATTTATCCAGCTCTTCTCTAGTAATCAGTGTTTTACCCACTTATTTAGGTATATGAAAAATTCAGTTTTACTGATCCTTGCTGCTAAGTCCCTCTTCTGAGAGCAAGATGGTAATCTTAGATTTATATTGTCAGCTTAGATTTGTACACTAAAAAGCTAATACGCTTATATTTCACCTCTCCATGTTAATGACAATTGATTAAATTCATTAATTGTAAACATTAAATGCTAGTTATTTGCAAGTAAAAGCCAGTGTGTTAAATCATGGTTTATGGAAATTTATCAATTGGATAGGCTAGGTTATTCTAATATAGCAATGGTTATTTCTTGTTCATGCTATTTATCCATTGAGGACTACTGGTAGTGTTACTCTGCTCATCATTCAGGTATCTGGGATGATAGGATGTCCGCATCTTGGAAGTTGCCGGTTTGTGTGCCAGAGGTAAAATAAAGTATAAGAAAATCTTTCATGACAATTATGTATTCTGCCCAGAAGAGATTCACATCACTTCTATTTACAACTCATTATTCAGTTTTATGGTCTCCTCCAACCTCTAGGAAATATGATTTCTCTATTTAGTAAAGGAATGTGGGAAATAGGACCAATGATGACTGGAGGAAATAACAAAATAAATTTGTATTGACTTTGCCTTTTATTTTAGGGCTTTTTTAATTTGCTTTTATACTTTGACTTTATTCCTTTTAAAAATATTCCTTTTTTTTTTTACAATCCTAAAGTTGTAATACAAAATCATTATAAAAAAGATTTTTAAATGATACTAAAAATTAAAAGACCCTTTCCTTCTTTCTTTTCTCTAATCCCATTCTCTAGATGTCACCATTGTTAATAGATTGGTATATAAAACTTTCACAGTTTCTTGGTATGTGTTATAAATAAACAATTTTGTATGATTAAAGTTTGTTTTTATTTTATTTTTAAAAATTTATTGGGGTGACATTGGTTAATAAGATTATATAGGTTGCAAGTGTACATTTCTTTTTTAAATTTTTTTAATTAATATGTTTTATTGATTATGCTATTACAGTTGTCCCATTTCCCCCCCTTCACTTCCCTCCCCCCGGCACACCCTCTCCCACCACATTCCCCCCCTTTAGTTCATGTCCATGTGTCATAAGTTCTTTAGCTTCTACATTTCCCATACTATTCTTGCCCTCCCCCGTCTATTTTCTGTCTACCATCTATGCTACTTATTCTCTGGACTTTTTCCCGTTCTCTCCTCCTCCCACTCCCCTGTTGCTAACCCTCCATGTGATCTCCATTTCTGTGGTTCTGTTCCTGTTCTAGTAGTTTTTGTTTTTGTTTTAGGTCATTTTACTGTCATGTTTTTTATCTTTTTTTTTTAGATAAGTCCCTTTAACATTTCATAAAATAGGGACTTGGTGATGATGAACTCCTTTAAGTTGACCTTATCTGGGAAGCACTTGATCTGCCCTTCCATTCTAAATGAAAGCTTTGCTGGATAGAGCAATCTTGGATGTAGGTCCTTGCCTTTCATGACTTGGAATACTTCTTTCCAGTCCCTTCTTGCCTGTAAGGTCTCTTTTGAGAAATCAGCTAACAGTCTCATGGGAACTCCCTTGTAGGTTACTATCCCCTT